>CM038643.1:28666064-29279064 GCA_021554675.1 Leuciscus idus | reverse complement strand
CTGTTGTTTGTAATTTGGTAGCCATAAACAAAGGTTATTACTCAGTAAATATAATTCACTGTGCATGAAAGTATTATTCTTTTATAACAGATGGCTTAAAAACACTGAGCTAAAGTACATATAACATGCAAATAATTCAGTAGTTCTTTATTCAAAGAGTATGTACAATGTACAGCAGTTCATAAATAACATGAGGTACTATAAAATGAAATTTATAAAAAGTAATTTACAAAGGAACATTTAAAGAAAGTACTTACAAAAATGTAAAATAAATTACGTATGACCATTTGTATAGGTAAACGAACAAATACATTATCTGGCCATTTGTAAAAGTTAAAGTTAACAAAATAAACATCTCAGTACTGGTGTCGATTCTCATTAGATTTCTATAGACACACTTGGTCAATTTTAAACATTGCTAAAAGTGAACAATTATAACAAACACACTTGGTCAATTTTAAACATTGCTAAAAGTGAACAATTATAACAAACACACTTGGTCAATTTTAAACATTGCTAAAAGTGAACAATTATAACAAAGTGGCTGAAAAAAATATTGTAACATTGCAACTTCTGTAACATATTGACAATTTTTTTTTTTTTTGAATTAAAATAAATAGCTATTTACAGACAAGTGGCTCTCTACTCTGGCTTCTTTGCCCAAGCCTTTACCAGAGGCCCGTTTTCATAGTTCGTCAGAAGACATGCAACAGTATACAGCTGATTAATGTTGCCAAAAAGCCGAAGTGGGATCTCGGTGTCAAAGAACTTGTGTTCCTTGACACGCCGTATGAGGCGCTCAACATGCACCCTGAGGCGTGCAATTGCTTGGGTCTCCCTGACCTCACAGGCAGACATCTGGGATCTTCCAGAGAGAAATGCTGGCCTATAAATCTTGCAGGGCACAAGGTCATCAACAAGGAAACCTCGGTCGACCATGATGGCCATCCCAGGTCTCAAAAGGGAGAGAATTCCAGACTCCCGCATGATCTGTTTGTCACTGATGGAACCAGCGTACAGTGGAGAGATAAATGTGACCGCCCCATGAGGAGCCACTCCAAGCAGCCCTTTGAGAGTACAGTGGGACTTATATGCTGAGAACATTTTTTGAAGAAGAGGTGATGAAGGGCACTGGCACCTCAGCTCCGTGCAGTCCGGGATCACTGTAGTGTCTGCATAGTCCTTAAAATCAGCTGGCAGATGTGCCCTTATTTTCTCCTCTGGTATCCAGATCCTCACAGACCCTAGCACAGTGTACAGAGTTGCTCCACGTTGTGATGATCCGACTGACTGTGGACTGGTGGACTCCGTACCGGTCAGCAAGGTCACGCTGTTTTGAGCCCAGTGCAAGGTAGTTGAGAAACAAGAACATCTCATCAATGGGCTGCAGGGAACGAGTCTGTTCAAAAGAAATAAAATGTACATTACATTTCTCTCAACTTCTATTAACAATGAGCTTAAAGGAGTCATAACCTAGTATTACCTTGGATACCTACTGCTGTATTATAGTCTTTCAGGCCCTTCTAAAAAAGAAAAGTGGAAAAAAAATAAACAGAGTTCCTCAGGCCCTTATTTCTGAAGGCATTATTGTCTCGCGAGATCTGATGCGATATTTTGGCTGTCGTGGACGGTCATTTTAATAATGCAAATGAGGGGCGCGTTGATTGGTTGCAGGAAGGAGGGGGGTTGACACCGCAGGTAATGCTTTAGCATATCATTCCAAAATGACATCATGGCGCAAGTTGTGAATGAACCCGACCTGGCCGCGACCGGCTTCCCGGCCAGTGTATAAGCGTTAGGCAATCAATATACAATAGCCGAGTTCATAATGATCTCAGTCATTTGTTTTTTGCAAAGTATCAGCCATTCCCCATGTTTACCTCGAAGCTAATACTCCCGCCAGTGTTGTGCCTGAACGCGTTCATTGAACGATAGTTCATGAATTCGTTCATATTTTGGGCGAACGTGAACTGAACGTACCGCATTACTGCCTGATGAACGTTACTGTGAACTCGATCTCGTTCATCAAAATGAACAAATCTTTTTTCGAGTCATTTCGTTCTTTTAAGGGGCTTTAAATGTTACTATTAACTGGCAAATTCCCCGAACACATCCACCTACGCAATCTTGATCATATTCTGAATTAAGAAATCATTATAATGCAGTCAAAAATCGTTTACAGGGAACATAAATAATTACTTCACCTCGAGTCTTTCGTTTATTTGTCTAGTGACTTTCCCAACACTGACTCCCGCTAGCATACAATAGCCGCATTAGCAGTTAGCTGCTGTTTGTTACACACAGTAGAGCAATAAAAACACAGTCTTACCGTTTCAATTTCAGGCAAGTCTCTGATGGTTGGACGCGTTTTCCAAACGGAGCTTCGAGGCCAACTTCGCCTGATATTGCCCCAAATTTGTGAAGGATTCCTGTGTGAAATGTTTAGCTCAGACACCTAACGATAAGCCAGTTGAAAGGGTTGTTGGGACAGCGTCATTAAAAATGAATTTCATCCACTGGTCCCTGTTTGGTCCGTTTTTGGTAGAGAAAATACATTTACATGTTGATTCTGGCAGTCAACCACAGAGCAACTCAGGTGTGCACTCGGTTTCTCCATCTTTCGCGGCTGAACTGAATATGAGGGGGAGAGGGGCAGGGCGGGCTTCACGCGGCATAGGTCTGCGGTGTCCATATATGGTATAAGACGGGGCAGAAATCAAAATCTCGTATTTGAGTGCGCGTGCACGCGTGCTGGTTTACGAACCCTGAGGTAAACAAACGCTTCACTTTTAAATATCGGCTTCCCGGCCAGTGTATAATCGTTAGGCAATCATAACATACATTGATTCTCGTGGAAAAGTGAAAATTGCAGGTTATGACTCCTTTAAGTTGTATTGTATGGTCCATGTAAATAGCTACTTACTACAGTGGAACTTGGCTCTGTAAAGGTGCCTCTCTGTGCTTGTGTCACACTGACCATAGATGGCAGCGAAGGCTCTATTAAGGCCCAGAATCTCATCAGTAGGTCATACGATGCAAATCTAAATAAATACAATTCAGATATTAGCATTTAAATCTTGTATCAGTGTATACTATGAAATTAATAGGAAGCATTTCAAATATATAACTCAATAAGCCTTTCTCTCTCTCAATTCAATTCAAATTACTTTATTGGCATGACCGTAGCCTACATAATGCAATATTGCCAAAGCTTGGAATAGCCTACATAGAATAAATATAAAGACATCAAAATAATAAAATATTATAACATAACTTAAATTTAAATGTACACATTAAATTAATTGTACAAGTGTGACAAATTAAAATATGTGTGAACATTTGATACCACAGCTGCTGTTTGTCCCTTTCCTGGACCTATATCCGTTGCTGCAAAAGTACTACAGAACAATCTGGACATCTTACCTTGTGAAAAAACGTATGTCCTTGTCTGAGGCAGAAAAACGATTAATCCCAAAGCGCTGATTCATTGTCAGCTTCTCGACTTGTTCCCTCAGCTTGCGGTTCTCCTCTCTGAGAGACATGTTGTCATCAAGGGCTAAATCGACAACTGCGGGATCTGGAGCCGAAGCGTAGTCGTGGTCCATGAGGATGTCAGCCTCCTCGCACGCAGCGTCATCCCGCGACACCGGCGGCCGCTCTCTCCTCTCCCATACCCCCGGTCTTGAAGTTGGAAGGGTGTAATTGTTCCACTCGAACAATGCTGGAACAGCTCCCTTGATTAATAGCCGTCTCCCTGTCTCTGACACTGGCTCATGAACGTCCTCCTTTTTAAAATGCCGGCTACATACTTGGGTATGGGGACTAACTGTGAAGTTGTCCCTCCGGATAGCGACAAGCCATTTTCGTCTAATTTCCGCGTCAGTTGGAAATGTGTGAAAACTAAGTACTGTGTTATACTTACTTGAGGCTTGACACAGAGGCACACAACAATGCTCAGCTGTTGTTCGGATCTTTTTAATTTTTCAGCCATCCGAATGGGCTAGTGACAGGCAGCACACATGGCACGACTCGTGTTTGTCATTAGTCTTGTATTTTTGTTTTTATTTACAACAGACCACAGGTCATAAACCTGAAATAAGAAATAAACCAGTGTTACAAATATATCCATTGAATATAATGCAAAATAAACAAACGAAGTAGTTACAATAAAATAACTAGAACTATTTCTGCTGTAAATAAGAATACACTATTAAATAATCTCCTATACAGTCTTACAGAGCTGTGTCAGAACACCGCTGAAACTACATTTCCCATCATGCATTTCAGCGCACCTGCGCAGAGTACAGCTATCACACGAGTCAGCAGGCAAAGTGCAATAATCATTATAACACTTCAATTCAATGTTTTACTAAATGCAACTCCGTCGCCTACCACACAGCCGACTGCTACATTAGTTTACTTGGTAATTTGTTAATTATCCAGCATTCGAACATATCGCAAACCGAGAGAACTGAACAGTACACGCGCTTACTTAAACTACAAATTAAGTCTCTGAGCACGGACTAAGCGCAGCCAATGTCAACAATTACACAAGTACGAAACTTTAAACATTCCTAAATTAAAGTACAGCAGACCGTAGCTCATGGTAAACATTTCAAAAGGTTCTAAATTCGCTACATACCAACGGGCTGTGTGCTCCTGACGATGGGTTGTGAATAAACAATGGACGCGTCGCTACTCCCTTTACGTTTTTTATGAAGCTTACGGCGAAACTGCGCATACTCATACCCAAATAACCATCACGCAACAAATAATCATTATGAACTAAATATAAATTGCTTAAATAAATCCCTTTTGTATACATATATATATATATATATATATATATATATATATATATATATATATAAATCCTACTATTACCAATATTTTAAGCAGAATTTTTTATAACCATGAATTTTACCAATATATTTTTTCTAGTGACCCAAAGAACCGAACAGCTGTACTGCTGTTGGTTCGCTGAAATTTAAACGATTTCTTACTAGACATTACGCTATCGTTATCGTTATCGCTTTGTAAACAATCACCTCAGCCGTAGCGGAAATGGCTTAGCTGGCTGAGAATTTAGCGGAAGAACGTCATCACCTCCGTGTGCATATAGCCTATTTATGGTGAAGTCCAATTAAATTAATTGTATTATAGAACATATTAAGTTACGAAAATATTCACACTTTTTACTTATTGATAACTAAAAAAAACAAAGAAAGAAAAATAAATTAATTTATTGGAATAAATATAGTTTTTAAAATGAAGTCATATGGACAATAGCACTGAACGACTTGGACAAAAATGTCTGCATTGCAAAAAATGTAATCCCAGGGCCATTTAACTAACTTTAAGTTAACAGGCTTTCATTCTGTTGGCGAGGCTTCAAACCAAAGGCTTTTTTACCAGATGGTGCCATTTTTTCAGGTTTG
This sequence comes from Leuciscus idus, assembly GCA_021554675.1. Lineage (NCBI taxonomy): Eukaryota > Metazoa > Chordata > Actinopteri > Cypriniformes > Leuciscidae > Leuciscus > Leuciscus idus. The sequence continues at coordinate 29,273,626 of CM038643.1, read as the reverse complement.
GACTATAAAGCAAATACTCACTTTATTCCTGTTTTCTGCTTCGGCATATTAATGAGCCAGTTGGATAAATTATGCAGAGATAATTGTGTGGGTGTGTTGGTATGGATGTCAGAGTGAGGTTTGTATGTGTGTAATAAAAAAAATTGTGTGTGTGCTTGTAATATTTGAGAGAGAGAAAAAAAAATCCAGGACTGCGGCCAAACTAACTCTCACTGAAAGCAGATTTTTTGAGATATCAACCTCACATTTGGAAAACAACTTGTTTAGATTTATGGCTTTGAATTTCGACCAGTTTTAGAGTTCAACATGTTTCATAAAATATATATTTTATATAAAGTTTTCTTAAGCCCTCAGTACATCATGTTCAGTACATGTTTCTTTAAATGATTGCAACCGATTAGAAAGGTTAAAAGAGTATCAAAGAACAGGCCAATAAGGTTTGGGAGTCGCTATCAAGCACAGTCCTTTTCTGACACATGGTCACAGGAGCACATGGTGTGAGAAGAAGGCAAGATTATTTGCTTTAATAGTCTTATATAAAGTGACATGAACTGTACATAACAAATATGTGTGTGTATGAAGGTGTAGAGAAGCCTTTCGGCAGGGTTTATGAAGTTTTCATTTTTATGAATGTTCATAAATTCAGTTTTTCTTTTTGTTGCATCAGGGCAACGTTGTGAGATAAGGAGTACTTTTCAAGGATGTCTTGGACAATACCTCACAATGGCAAATAATGTGTGACAAGAAGGGAAGATTCAGGGTTCTGGGTGCACAGGAACACCCAAAGTGATGTGCAAAAAGTGACTATGTGTGAATGTTACATAGTCTTAGTTCTCGTGACTATTTGATGTTTATACAATTTGGGGGGTACCATTATCTCAGTTGGGGGTAATTGCCTCTATTGTCTTTAGAAAAAGATTTAGTAGTCTTCCCTAAGGCTGTGTGTAAGGTCAGCACTTTTAAGGACAGCCCACTGAATTGCCTATAAGATACCATGTAAAGTTACATTAGTTAGAGATTGTTGGACGAACCGCAGCCACGCTCAATAAAGAAGAACTTCTGTTTGAACGCGATCCCAACGTCTCCTGGTCTGCTTTGAAGAAGGAAAAAGTTCCCAACAGGGCGGGGGAGGGAAAATTATCAATAAATCAATAAAATGTTCCCAAATGAGCCAAAAAATGATGTGGAATAATTGTTATCATGTGCCATCAAAATGTTTTGCAGTAGAGGGTTAATATATATGAATGTCTTCAAATCAATAGTTTCCTCATCAGTTGTTAAATAAGTGCAATGTATTTTCCAGATCACTTAAAGAAATCATTCCCTGACCAATGAAAGGCTTAAAAATTGCATCAATTTCTGGCTTCGATGGTTTAGCAATAGTTCGTACAAAACCGACTCCCTTAGGCTGTTTAGTCCTATTTTTCTTTCTCAAAACAGGACATACAGCAATCAAATGACCCGCTTCGTGACAATATTTGTTACGTCCCGTATTATAAGGACGGGTTTGGCACGCTCTTTTAATGTTGGTTAAAGGAAATCAGCTCCAACCGACAGATCACCAATAACACAAACTAAGTTCCACAAGTATAATTTATTTAAAGTGGAAAGAAATAGATAAATTAAGGAGCAATGGCTTCAGGGTGCCCCAAGGCCAAAATAATAAACTAAATAAACTAATAAACAAACAGATATAAATTACCTAATCAGGGAATAAACAAAACTAGAAAAATGCATTTCCGGAGGAACTGCAAAGTGTGCTTGCTCGGGTGCAGTGCACTAACGTTAGCAGGTAGTGGATAGATGCAAGATGCGAGATGCAAGAAAAAATGCGAGACTGCGAGAAAAAAGATGTCAAACTGTCTTTTATTTTCGAATTTAATTCCTCAATCAGTGCTGGACCGGCATTTTCTGTCTTCCGCTGAGCCCTGGCCGTAGACAGATCATATGTTTTACCCTGTCAATGCAGTGGCCTGCGTTGCGCTGATCTTATTCACACTATTGAGTGTAGGTGCAGCATTCTAACATTGAGTCATAATGAGCTGTTTGTGAAGAAATTATCCGCTTCCAAATTATGTCATTTTAATCACGAAATTGAAACATTAATAAACAATTTGCTCTTTATGGTGTGCGAGTGATAGAGCTCGGCAGCAACGAACCATCAGCTTGCAGCATAACAACATTGAATGCTCGGCCGAAAAGCTGATCATAGCTGCCTTATTATTTTTCATCTCCATAAATATATCTAGTAGTAAAGCTAATGCAAGGGCTAGAAATCTATTAATCTTTTGCTGATACTTCCTTAGCTGTGTCTGAAACCGCTCACTCGTTCACTAATCCCTACATAGTGAATGGCAGTTGAGTGCACTACATCAGCAAAGAATTCGGATGCTGACATAATTATCACGCGCCAAAGAGCTCGGACAATTTGTCATAAACATTACCCAGAGCCATAGAGAGAGAGAGTTGCGACACTCTTTGATGTCGCCGCTATGGCTGTCACGTGGTTCATGTAAGCCCCAATAGTTCCAAAACGTACGCTGGCTGTCATGTTCTTCTATGGGACAGACAGCAGCGATTGCATTATTGAACGGTAAAAATAAAATAAAACACACACCCAAGTACTTTTTCAGCTGTTATTGCATTATTGCATTTTGTTAATGTCAGTTTTGCATTTGGAGATAAGTTTTAGGCTATATTTTTGGAGGGAAAAGCTTAGTGTTCATGTTCGCATGGGTAGTAGCACTGGCTTTAGCGGCTCTAACTTAACTTTTCCATATCATTCATCTGATGATGGACGTCTCATGATATTTATTTTAGCACAACTGGGCTGTATTAGGCTATTGATTCCCGTGATTTTGCTTATAAATTTTGATTCAGCCATTAGCCTACCTTCATGATCACGCAAGAGGTCTGCCGTGGCGGTCCGTTCAGAATTCGCTTAGAAGCTAGCTCACTTCTTCTGATGAAAGTGGCCACCCCCCAGGACCACAACGTGAAACATGATCATGTTAAGACTAAGAATATTATTTTAAGATTAAGGCCATACACATTATCAAAACTATAACAGATTAAAAACGAATTTAAGCATGGCTGATACAAATGAAGGTTTTCAAATAAAATATTTTTTATTAAACAATGACAGACAACAAAAATGTGTGCTTGTGTGTGTGAACAAGAAAAACAAAAACCAGGGGCAGGTGATCCATGAAACAGACAGGACTGGTGATGGCCATAACAATCCTAAAGGTCCAGCATTGTTCTCACAAGCCGCTTCACTCAAGACAATAATAACATAATGAAAAGTTAGTATATCCCAAAAAATTTAATTAAATAAAAGTTGCTATAAAGGTGGTAGCGATTCATTACCGAACTCTTAGCTGACGAAGTCGCGCTAGCTAACTAACGTTAGCTAGCAGGCAGTGCTTGAAAATTGGTTGAAACAACCAACATAAAATATAAATAATTACGCTGTGCATGTACAAATGAAGACCAGTATAAGCATCGCAAAGGGCCTCTGATACAATATAGACAGTTGACAATTCAAAAGAGGTCGATATTTCGGCAACTTAACTCTGGAACAACTCGACGCGCAGCAATGTAAGTGAATGGTGTCCAACGCCCAAATGACAGTGTTTGGAACTATTCCGATCTTCATATCCCGGAAGTAGGCGGTTAAAAGCGCCGCCATTATTTACAACGGAGGTCTATGGGAGTGTCGCAACTCTCTCTCTCTATGGCACTGACATTACCTACCCATCTTTAATATTTCCTTTTTTTGGCTGTATGAATTGTATGCAACAATTGTATGTATGTATTTTTCACGTTTATTGCGTTATTTGATTTTAAAAAAGATAATAAAAACACTTGCTTGTCATATTTATTTACTTTTTACATTTATATGTGAAAATAAAAGAGAACAAAACACTACACAACACATTTGTTTATTCAAATATAGATATAATGGTATATATAAATAAATAACCAGGCGTCTGGTCTTATAAATGATTGTTTTCTAACTCGCGTGCACCGTTGCCATGGTGAACTTTGTTTATTTTTCATTCGCGCTCTATCGCCTTATCGTGTTGGATTGTGGGAAATAGTGTCTCAGCAAGTGTACATCGTATGTACACTCGAATTCAGAGAGGATTGTGGGTAAAAGTAGTGAAGAATGTAGGGAATGATGTCGTTCACTCAGAATTTGGACACCACTACAAAATGGCCAACACCCTAAATAGTGCACTATATAGTGGATAGGGAGCGATTTCAGACACAGCTCTTGTCATCATGGAGAGCGCAGTTCATGGTTGCATAGCAACGACAGACGCCACAGGAGAACAAGCGCTTGTGGAAAGGAGACAGCGGCGCGCTCGCGCTTTCCACTTGTTTTTACACATCTAATGTGTGTTCCATTCGACAGGGTCCATACGCAGTGTTCACTGCTCCCCTACTCCCTGAGCACAGTATATCAGTTGAAGTGGACTTCACTGACAATAACCGCTCATTTGCAAACGTCATCAAAGAAAGTCAACGTGGTCGCGCATATTATGATATAACATATATATAGGACTACATTCATATTTTAATTTTTATTATTATATTATATATTTACAATTATATTGCACTATTTTACAACTACCTAAAATAAAATCACTTTACTTCACAAACTAGCTAAGCTGGCTGCATTCACTGAGGTAAATTATAATCATCAAAAATAGTATATGTAATATTCACAACAATAACCGTTAAAATACTGTCATTTGTATAACAATGGCGAAATGTATGAATACTTACACACATACGTAAACTCCTCCATCGTTAGTTATGACCGTTCTGACTGGTGATGACGTGGTGCGCGAAATGACAGTTGGGTGTGTGATCATCGCTCTCCACTTCCTGTGAAGTGATGTATCGATGTTCCCTTATTCCCTATGCCGTGCGCAGTGCCCTTCGAACTGAACATGTTCGCTCCCTTCGGATTAGACTCTAACTTAAGATGGCGGAAAACCCTGTGAAGTCCACTTCGCAGTCCACAACGCACCTCTAGAGCGACGTTGTTGATTGTTTGAGCATGTGACTGTGCGTTTCTCCTTGTTTTCTATTGTTATGCGCAGCATATTTCCCGTACGCACAAACTCAGCCACAGACAATGAATTGTTTGTTCGGTTATCGAAGAAGAGCATGATGTGTTTTGTATAAAGTTTATTTTTATTTTTTTATTAACTGCTTTGAGGATTGGAAATGCACAATTCATGCATACAAATCTGTATATATTAATAAATGAAGATGATTAAAATAGACCAATGCAAAAAACGTAATTCATGCCTGCATTTATTAAGACAAACCTGGTAAAAACGAATGCAGTCTATACACTGACTTGGCTGCTCTGTGAAATGTAATACAACAGTGTCACCTACTGTCTAAATGCATTAACATTAAAAGTGTGAGGTGAACTCTTGCATAGACATAGGTAAATGGGTTTGTCTATTAGCCTGAAATAATAAAAAAATAAAAAAATTTCAGATCTTGTGCTTCCTCACATTGGAGTCCCGAGTTCATGTATAAAGTTTGGTTTCGATACGTGACAGAGTTCCTGAGATATGGACGACTTCCTGTTTGGCGACTACGCCGCTGATTTCGTTTGGCTGTGACGGGCAAACGCTTCCGAAAATCAAAAATCCTTCTAGTAACTTTTGTGAGGCTTGGTCCAAGGATCATGTACGTCCAGTTTCGTGAAGTTCGGACCAAATTTGTGACCTGTGAAACTTTAGTTTAGCTTTCTGTTCAATCCAATATTGCGGACAAACGACATGGACTCATGATGTCATCTTCGCGAGCAACTTACACCGTTACTGACCGGACGTTTTAAAGTTGGAACGGTGTCTCTGTCTCAAAGGGCCTAGGCGCAGGAGCTGACCAAATAGCTGGGGGGGGGGGGGGGGGGGTTGCCAAATTATGTAAAAAAAAAAAAATTCTATTTTTTTTTTTTATCTTGTACATCCTCACATTGGAGTCTTGAGTTAATGTACAAAGTTTGGTTTCGATACGTGATAGAGTTCCTGAAATATGAACTACTTCCTGTTTTGGCGACTACGCCGCAGATTTCGTTTGGCTGTGACGGGCAAACGCTTCCGAAAAACAAAAATCCTTCTAGTAACTTTTGTGAGGCTTGGTCCAAGGATCATGTACGTCCAGTTTCGTGAAGTTCGGACTAAATTTGTGACCTGTGAAAATTTAGTTTCGCTTTCTGTTCAATCCAGTGTGGCGGACAAATGACATGGACTCGTGATGTCATCTTCGCGAGCAACTTAAACCGGGACTGACCGTACGTTTTAAAGTTGGAACGGTGTCTCTGTCTCAAAGGGCCTAGGCGCAGGAGCTGGCCAAAATTTTTCTCCCGGGAATAATAATAATAATAAGAAGAAGAAAACTTAAGAAGAACAGTAAGTGTGCTGCTTTCAGCAAGCACACTTAATAATAAGAAGAAAACTTAAGAAGAACAGTAAGTGTGCTGCTTTCAGCAAGCACACTTAATTACAAAGTAACTTCCCTAACTCCCTATAAATAAACAAATCACAAACAAGTCAAAATAAATGGCAGGACACCCCTACGCTCCTAAAACAGAACCAAATTAAATCGTCATAAACAAATGAACACAATAAACTGAAGGTTTTGGGATCTGCCGACGGGAGGAGGAATCCGGAGCTCTTCACGCCAACAAGCCAACGCCAGAATGAGCTCGCCCTCTTCTGTAAGCGCCGCCCTTTTAAAAGCGGCGAATCAGTAAATCCACCAATCAGACTCCACCGATGACAGCCAATCCCTGCACACATATACAGAACAACACCCACACAAAACAGATACCCAGAATCGTAACATCCCCACACATAAAAAAAAAAAAAAACATTACTGATTTTTTTTAAACAAAACCAAAAGAACGAGATAAGGCATCTGCTAGTACATTGTCCTTGCCCTTTTTATAGCGAATCTCAAGATTAAAATCTTGAATAATCAAGGACCAACGCATAATTCGTTGATTTGCATTGCGCATTCGAGACAAAAATACGAGTGGATTGTGATCAGTAAAAACGAGCACGGGAATTGGACTCGATCCCACGTACACTTCGAAATGTTGTAACGCCAGTAATAAAGCAAGTGCTTCTTTTTCAATAGTACTATAGTGTAACTGATATGGCAAAAACTTTTTCGAGAAATAGGCTACAGGATGCTCAACTCCATGAATATCATCCTGCAAGAGGACTGCTCCAGCTCCGGTAGCACTAGCATCAACATCCAGTTTAAAAGAACGTGAATAATCTGGTGCAGATAACACTGGATCACTACACAACAGACACTTTACAGCTTCAAAAGCATGTTGACACTCATTAGACCACAAGAATTTTTGCGAGGCACGGAGCAGATTAGTTAATGGTAAAGCCACATCAGAGAAATTTCGGCAAAATGCTCTATAATAACCTGCCATTCCTAAAAAACGGTGGAGATCACGCTTGGTTTGAGGCACGGGAAAATCAATAATTGCCTCCACTTTCTGGACTGCAGGACGTACTTGTCCTTGTCCAACACGCTTACCCAAATACAGAACAGTTGCCTTGGCAAATTCACACTTAGACAAATTCAACGTAAGGGAAGCATTAAGCAAGCGTGTAAAAACAGCAAAGAGGGTATCCATATGTTCTTTCCAGCTAGACGAATACACGATAATGTCATCCAAATAGGCTTTACAGTTCTTAACGTCAGCAAGGATGGTGTTCATTAAGCGCTGGAAAGTCGCCGGCGCGTTCCGAAGCCCGAAAGCCATCACAGTATAATTCAGAAAATTGTCTGGAGTAACAAAAGCAGATATTTCGGCTACACGTTCAGTTAAGGGGACTTGCCAATACCCCTTTAAAAGGTCGAGCTTTGTAACAAACTGAGCCGATCCCACGTTATCCACACAATCTTCCATTAACGGCAGTGGAAATGAATCAGGTTTTGTGACCGCATTTATCTTCCGGTAATCCGTACAGAATCGATGCGTACCATCAGGTTTCGGAACAAGTAGACAAGGCGAGCTCCAAGCACTTCGGCTCGGGACAGCAAAATCATTTTCCAGTAGATATTTCACTTCAGACTCAATGATTTTTCGTATCATGCTGAATGACATTTGTCTGAGTAGGCACATCCGAAAACAATCCTAAAAAAGACTGGATCAAACTCACAATGTCATCTCGTTGATTCGCAGATAAATGACATAAGTGAGAATTAAGATCGGACAAAGTTTCAGAATTATTCAATCTGACATCAGACACTGGCATACTCCGTAGATTTAACCCGTCTTCATCCCCACAGGAAGGTACCACAGAAAGAGAAGCAACTGGAACAGTAGAGCTATTTAACTCCATTTGTTCATCACGAACAACATAACGCTTCAACATATTAATGTGGCACACTCGGGTTTTTCTCTGTCGATCATGTGTACAGATGATGTAGTCAGTATCACTGAGCTTTCGCTCCACAACATAAGGTCCCGAAAACTTTGCTTGCAATGAAGAGCCAGGCAGTGGTAACAAAACAAGGACTTTGTCTCCCTTCACAAAGGAACGAATGACTGCTTTTTTATCAAAACACACCATCTTTATTTGAGCATTTGATAAAGCTGACCGAGCCAAATCTCGAGCTTTATACAGACGTTCTCGAAACGAGCTAACATAATCTAATATATTGCACGATGGCTTTGTTTCAGACAACCAGTTTTCTTTGAGCAGCTTAAGTGGACCGCGCACTGTGTGCCCAAAAACTAACTCTGCGGGACTAAACCCCAGAGACTCTTGTACCGTCTCACGTACAGAAAACAACAACAGTGGTAAACCTTCGTCCCATTCTTTCTCGGAATCGACACAATATGTGCGTAACATGGTTTTCAATGTTTGGTGGAAACGTTCCAATGCTCCTTGAGACTCAGGGTGATAGGCACTGGAAACGATATGTTTAACATGCAACTGAGACAGAATTTGATTAAACAACCGGGACATAAAATTGGTTCCCTGGTCCGTCTGAACAATTCTCGGAAGCCCAAAAGTAGAAAAGAACACCGTTAAAGCTTTCACAATGGCTTTAGCTCTCAAAGAACGAAGTGGTATCGCCTCTGGATAACGAGTTGCTGTGCACATGAGCGTAAGCAGGTAAGTATGCCCTGCTTTTGTTTTCGGTAGAGGCCCGACACAATCCAATATTATACGCTCAAATGGTTCTCCGATTGCAGGAATCGGCTTTAGAGGTGCTGGGGAAATAACCTGATTAGGCTTCCCAACCGTTTGACAAGCATGACATGATCTGCAATATTTTGTAACATCAGACTTAATTCTAGGCCAAAAGAAATGACGCAAAACTCGATAAAGCGTTTTAGCCACACCTAAATGGCCAGCCACATTATCATGCGCCACACTTAACACCTGTTCTCGAAAACATTTAGGAACGACTACCTGGTACAATATGTCCCAACCTGAATTATCCGACACTGAAGGTGTCCATTTCCGCATTAATACCCCATCCTTGAAGTAATAACCAGTTGACTTATTCACAATTTCTTTCGCATCTACAGCAGAATCTCGGCAAAATTCGAGCGACTGATCTTGTTTTTGCTCGACAGCCAACAGTCTCCGATCTACAGAAAGTAACAAATCAGCGGAACCAAATTCAGCACCACTGCTAGTGGACAGCGGTTTAGACGCGGACATTTCAGACAGTGATGTACCAGAATCAGTCATGTTTTCGTCAGCAAGAAAAGTGTCAGAAAGATCAATTACGGTGGGAAATTTTTGTGATTGAGCTCGAGTAATCACACAAGCAGGAAACACGGACAAATCTACCGCAGCTTGCGTACACACAACGGATGTTTCATCTAGCGGATTCTGAATGACTTCAGGAAGAGGGAAAACTTTTCCACCTGCCAAGTCATTTCCAATTATCAGAATTACGCCATTAATAGGTAACCGAGCACGAACGGCCACTTTTACAAACCCAGTAACCCATTCAGATCGAATATATATATTATGCAAGGGAATCTTTTCTACTTGTGTCACGGGTGACAAAATGCTGGGAAAAGCGGAACCTTTCTTTCTTTCCATGTTCCCCGAGGGGATTATTTTGGTGTAACGCCTCACTCCGGTTCCGGGTGTAGCGGAGATATTGTCCGACCTGATTACCGCTGATGCACGGCAGGTGTGAGAGAGAGAGGAGCGGTGTTTGCACAGGCTTTCCGCTTCACAAGAGGAGGATAAAAGAGCCATTCAGAGTCGAGTTAAGGTCGAGGTTGGAGCTGGTAAAAGTCAATCGGTGTTCAGTTGATCAGTTGGTTGGCTGGGTCTCTGTCGTTGTGTTTTGGGGTAGAAGATCTCCGGTTTGAGCGCTTACATTGGACGCGGTAATCCTGGAAATTCGTGTAAGTGAAGAACTGCCATTAGAGTCTGTCGTTTAGAGCTGCTTGTGGAATATTACTGGATTGAACTGCTGCTTGGATCTGCGCTGGAAGAGGAAGAGAGAAAGATAAGTGAATCAATTACATCGTTGAATCAAATGTAGAGCTGGAAGAAAAGACTGGGAATGTGAAATTTACTGTTGAGGAGAATATCTGTTTCAGAAAGACTGGAGAGGAATTGAGAGTGGAATGTTCCCATTGAAATGCATGGATGAAGCGAGTTTTCTGATCAGCCCTACTGTGTGAGTGATTTGCAGTTGTTTGCCTTACCTGATGCACGCTGAATTAATGCTGTGGATTTGTAGTGAACACGAGTGCTGTGTGCTATGCTGAGAAGATCCCAACGCCTGCTTTCATTCTTGTGAGATGATCTACTGGTCTCCATCTAAATTCCAGAACGATATAACTGAACTGGTGAAGTAATGCTTTGTATTATCCTCTCTTCCACTGAATATTGTCGTGAAGTAATTCCTCATTGAAGGCTCCTGTTAATTCTCTTTCTCTGAAATTACAAGTCTTGAAGAAACCTTACCTGTTACCTACCGTCTGAGTTCTGCAGATGTGCAGCAACGCTGTGAAGTGAGTTTTAAAGTCACAATTCCCCTCTCACGTCCTGATAAGAGAATCTGCTGTTAAGAGAAGGAACCTTACCTGTTACCTACCGTCTGAGTCCTGCAGATGTGCAGCAATGCTGTGAAGTGGGTTTTAAAGTCACAATTTCCCGTTCATGTCCTGATAAGAGAATCTGCTGTTGGACGAAGAAACATTACCTGTTACTTACCGTCTGAGACCTGCAGATGTGCAGCAACGCTGTGAAGTGAGTTTTAAAGTCACAGTTCCCCTTTCACGTCATGATAAGAGAATCTGCTGTTAAGAGAAGAAACCTTACCTGTTACCTACCGTCTGAGTCCTGCAGATGTGCAGCAATGCTGTGAAGTGGGTTTTAAAGTCACAATTTCCCGTTCATGTCCTGATAAGAGAATCTGCTGTTGGACGAAGAAACATTACCTGTTACTTACCGTCTGAGACCTGCAGATGTGCAGCAACGCTGTGAAGTGAGTTTTAAAGTCACAGTTCCCCTTTCACGTCATGATAAGAGAATCTGCTGTTAAGAGAAGAAACCTTACCTGTTACCTACCGTCCGAGACCTGCAGATGTCCAGCAACGCTGTGAAGTGAGTTTTAAAGTCACAATTCCCCTCTCACGTCCTGATAAGAGAATCTGCTGTTAAGAGAAGAAACCTCACCTGTTACCTCCCGTCTGAATCCTGCAGATGTGCAGCAACGCTGTGAAGTGAGTTTTAAAGTCACAATTCCCCCTCACGTCCTGTTAAGAGAATCTGCTGTTAAGAGAAGAAACCTTACCTGTTACCTACCGTCTGAGTTCTGCAGATGTGCAGCAACGCTGTGAAGTGAGTTTTAAAGTCACAATTTCCCTTTCATGTCCTGATAAGAGAATCTGCTGTTGGACGAAGAAACATTACCTGTTACCTACCGTCCGAGACCTGCAGATGTGCAGCAACGCTGTGAAGTGAGTTTTAAAGTCACAATTCCCCTCTCACGTCCTGATAAGAGAATCTGCTGTTGGGCGAAGAAACGTTACCTGTTACTTACCGTCTGAGACCTGCAGATGTGCAGCAACGCTGTGAAGTAAGCTTTTAGAGTCACTGTCCCACCATTGTGCCCGACGACGTATCTGATACTGAGAAGAATACATTACCTGTTACTTATCGTCTGAGTCCTGCAGATGTGCAGCAACGCTGTGAAGTAAACTTTTAGAGTCATTGTCCTACCATTGTGCCCGACGACGTATCTGATACTGAGGAGCATACATTACCTGTTACTTACTGTCTGAGTCCTGCAGATGTGCAGCAACGCTGTGAAGTAAGCTTTTAGAGTCACTATTGCACTATTGTGTCCCGAAGACCGTGAAGAATCGATCCAGCGGCTACTCCGGTCAAATAGCCCTAGAAGAAAAGAGTTGCTTATTCCTTTCTCAAGTTGATTGTTATTCAATAAAGATTGTTACTTTTGAACTCAATTACTTGCCTCCTCCTTTGTCCATCTGTTGCGTGCCTGTGGTGTCGGCTCCTCACGGTGGTGCCTGGAGTCAGGGGCGGCTGGTCATCCGAGTCCGCCCCGGCCTGCACCGGTGACACTTGCATAGCAATTCCCTGCACTAACACGTCAGAACCACAATATGTTTTCTCTGAAAAGGTCAACGAGCTCTCCAAAATAAAAGACTGCGCTGTCCCAGTGTCACGCAACATAGTAGCAGGTACTTGATCATTTTCCAGATCACTTAAAGAAATCATTCCCTGACCAATGAAAGGCTTAAAAATTGCATACATTTCTGGCTTCGATGGTTTAGCAATAGTTCGTACAAAACCGACTCCCTTAGGCTGTTTAGTCCTATTTTTCTTTCTCAAAACAGGACATACAGCAATCAAATGACCCGCTTCGTGACAATATTTGTTACGTCCCGTATTATAAGGACGGGTTTGGCACGCTCTTTTAATGTTGGTTAAAGGAAATCAGCTCCAACCGACAGATCACCAATAACACAAACTAAGTTCCACAAGTATAATTTATTTAAAGTGGAAAGAAATAGATAAATTAAGGAGCAATGGCTTCAGGGTGCCCCAAGGCCAAAATAATAAACTAAATAAACTAATAAACAAACAGATATAAATTACCTAATCAGGGAATAAACAAAATTACAAAGTAACTTGCCTAACTCCCTATAAATAAACAAATCACAAACAAGTCAAAATAAATGGCAGGACACCCCTACGCTCCTAAAACAGAACCAAATTAAATCATCATAAACAAATGAACACAATAAACTGAAGGTTTTGGGATCTGCCGACGGGAGGAGGAATCCGGAGCTCTTCACGCCAACAAGCCAACGCCAGAATGAGCTCGCCCTCTTCTGTAAGCGCCGCCCTTTTAAAAGCGGCGAATCAGTAAATCCACCAATCAGACTCCACCGATGACAGCCAATCCCTGCACACATATACAGAACAACACCCACACAAAACAGATACCCAGAATCGTAACATATATAATGACCTGATTATGAGTCCTGATGAACTTCACGCATGTGGAAAATGTGGGAAAAATAGACATCATGAAAATATTTCCCAGAGAGCAACATGTCAACATTGATTCCAAAGACCATAATGGACTTTTTTTTATTATTCCTCTAAATATAGTAAAACTGATTTATTTAGTTCTTGATTTCTCATTGTTAACATGCTTTTAAAGGTGTAGCACAGAACTGAACTCAGAGAAACTGCTGCGTATGACATATGTTTAAAATGATCTACATTCATGATTCTCCAGACAAAACCTAGTGTCTTATCAGCCTGACAAACATAACAAAAATACTTCACAATTAATAAATATGTGCAATTTATCACAAAGTGGTTCAATAACATTATTCTGAAAGTGAAATCTTCTATGTAGAGTTTATGAGTTTGTTATCAGCACAAGCTGTTGTAAATCCTGCCCACTTCTTTGCATTGTCAGCACATGCTTCAGTGCTCTGAGAGTGTTTATAGTGCTGTGAGTTTAACACTTCATGACTGAGAGCAGAACACAATCTTCATCATCACACAAGACTAAACTACAGCAATGAACACAATCAACATCTTCATCTGGACTCTGAGTCTCTGCATTCAGGGTAAATATCTTGTATAAACATAAATATATTGAAAAATAAACAATCACATCTCATTTACAATCATATTAATGACTAAACTGTCTAATTTCAGAGATCTGGGGACAAGTGACAGTGACTCAGAATCCAGCAATAAAACCCGTCAAACAAGGAGAAACTGTTACGATCAGCTGTAAAACCAGTTAAAACCTGATTTCTGGCTGTAGAGACTGTGTGTACTGGTATCAGCAGAAACCTAGAGAAGCTCCTAAACTCCTGATTTATGACATAAGAAACCTTAATACTGGAACTCCATCTAGATTCAGTGGCAGTGGATCTGGCAGTGATTTTACTCTGACCATCAGTGGAGTCCAGACTGAAGATACAGGAGATTATTACTGTCAGAGTCAACACCATATCAGTAGTAGCTGGGTGTTCACACAGTGATAAAGAGTCGTACAAAAACCTCTGTCAGTCAGACGTCACAGTGACTGCACTGATACAGCTGAGAGAAACTGCAGCTGCTGATGGAGGATCACAAACTACACTATATCAAACCTTTCACAGACTTTATTTATTATGTGGAACAGTAAAGTACACAGTAGCCTACTTATGTACACAGTAAAAAAACGCAGTGTCAAATTAACACTTAAAGATGAACTGAACTGAAATAATCAACATTGATAACGTGTTGTTTATGACAATTAAAAGTAAATTACACAAAAAATTTGAATTAAAAATATCATTATAGCTCTTTTTTTAAGCAACACAAAAATTGCGTTTGTTAGTATAAGAACGCTGGCAATTCCGATGACGTCACCGGCATGGTAGAACCTGCGAAGGTATATAGGCAGCTGCAGCTGCAGGTCCTATACACAGACGAAAATTTGTCATTTTAATGGCATGGGTATCTGACTACCACCACACGCCCGGCCCGACACATTAACTGTAATTATGAACCCAAGCCCGATTTAAACCTGACCATTTTTTTAATACGTGGGCCGTTATAACCAGGGGCGGCGCCAGAGAATTTTTTAACGCAGGTGCTGAGGGGGTGCTAGATATATTATATACAAATAGTATTAATAAATGAGCAAACATAGGCCACTTATATATTTAATAATCAATTATTTTAATTATCACAATTAAAGTATTAATTTTATTCAATTGAACAAGGAACATTCAGCATTCAATCAAATATTCTTACAGATAATTAGCCTAATTATTTCAACATAATATCTCGTTATTTCGTAATATGTAGCCTACATAATATGTGTGCGTGCAACAAGCAAGATGTGCATTTGTAAATCCGGTGACGCGCATGCATTGATTTTTATTAATAAAAAGTGTCGGCTGCAAAGATTAAGTTGACGATCGCCATCTCCGTAGTGAACGCGCCTATAGAGAGAAATGCACATCATTACATAATCAGAGAGTAGCCTATTTCTTTTCGTTTTGAATTGTTTCGTTTAAAGACATTTCAAGCTTTCTATATTTCTCATGTCTGTAAGGCATACACTGAGTTTCGGTTAAGTTAGGATGAGATGCGCTCCAGCTCACGTGCAATGCAAGTGACCGCGCGGACGCCTCCATGATTATAATGTCTGCTATATTTGCTTATTAAATACAGGCAATTGGTTGATGAAAAAAATATTAAAATTAAAATACAATTTATACAAAACGAAATTCACTTTAAAGAAAGGATTTCTACAATGCAAATCTTAATTAAGTGGTCAAAATCATGTCTGACCCGCTCCATATCTCTCGATATATTGCGCATCCTATTTTAATGGCTACAACACGTATAGTAGGCTTACAGACTCTCTATTTGTACAAATTGCTGCACATTCATTTACTTCTGAATTGTGCACGTTGAAAGGCATTTGTTTGTGCATAAAACATATCTGCAACATTTATCAAGTTAACAGATAATTGTGTGTGCATTTATTAATTATTATCTTAATGAATAATGCAACAAGGATGAAGCATGTAAACTGCGTTGTTTGTTTATTCAGAATGGAATGGATCGCAAATGGATCCGAATGAAGAAACGTAAAAAAAAAAAAAAAAAGAGATCCCTCTGTATCAACAATGTGCCCTGAGATGATGACATCAGCTAGCTTCAGGGTTGGTAGGACATTGGAATCTGTTTACAGACCTGCTGTGGTTTAATTAGCAGCTAGTAAACGCATTATTATCGAGACGAGTCATGATTTATACAGTTTATATGGTCGGAGTGGTGGCTAGCTTGTGGAGTTTGACAAAAGTGCTTCCAACGTGTTTACGTTAGCTGCTAGCTCTTTCCCTAGGTTGGATCGTTTGGTATCTAGCTTGATTTTGTTACTCAATTTCAATTAATGAGTGTCTCAGTTTTGTTGAACGCTATAAAGCCATAACGTTACACGTTATATGTGCGTGTAAGTGAATATGTACATGTTTTGTGTATGTGACAACGTTACATCCAGCCCTTTGCTTAGCTTGCTATCATAACAGTTAACATACTTCTCTGTCCTCTGCCTTGACGTGCGCATTTCAGCGCCCTGTCTCTGCGGTAACATAGATAGCATCGGTGGTGTTAATACTTGCCATTGGTCTATCGGTCTGCCCTGTACTACAGCCTGAAAAGTTTAACATTGACGGAATGGCCTCAGGCTTAGCCTAACCCTCAGTGAACCGGTTGTATTGAAAGTACAACTCTCTAAATAGTCTGTCGCTAAAAAATGCTCACTACGGACTCGAAATCCAGGGGCTGCATGCAATGGCTGCTCTGCTAGTGTTGGTTAGCAACGGAGTAGCTTACCATTCCAGTGACGTTGCCGAATGTTGAAATCCAACATGGCGGCGCCCGTGTAACAACAACAACATTTTCAACATACCATTTTATCCTTTTTAACAAATTCTGCCACTTTAAAAATTGTACCAATGAGAATAAATAAAATACATCTGTTATATCACCTTTACTCAAAATTCCAGTTCAGTTCATCTTTAAAGTGTTAATTTTAACACTACTCTGGATCATATACGGTCCCAATCTATCTAGTGTAAAAAGTACACCGTTTGTAGTGTTGATTTTAAAGTGTAAATATAGCACCTTTCAGTGTAGAAAATATACACTCAAGTGTTGTTTAACACAAAGTGTTACACTTACAATTGTTAAGTTTTCACTATGGGGTTTTAACACCCCTGGTGTTGATTTAATTCCATTGGATTACACAATATTAATTCCACTGCATTACACTGTAAGTGTTATTAATAAAGTATTCTGTTCAGTGCAAAAAAACTACACTATTATATATCAAGAGTATTCAGACAGATGTATAAATCCAAGTCCTAAATCCTAAGTCTTTTCATGACATGAGTGTGAGAAATGACAACAATATTACACTTGGGTCAACTAACCCTTTAACTTTGTTATAGTGATCATGAATTATGACAATCAAGACACATCAGTCACCCAAGACACATGTCAATTCCAGGTCTGAACAAAGGCATTGTGTGGTTGCCCAGTTAGGTTTACATTTTTCATGTTCATTCGTCATGTAATACAATTTGTACTACACAAAGAATAAAATATAATGACTCACAATTCTGGATTCATCTTCAACATTCTGTTGCTTTCTTCTTCATTTCTGTTGCTTGCTTTCTGTTGCAATCTCATGAGAGGAGCTTTCTTCACTTGACTTGTTGTAACGAGGCAGACTCAGATAGATCCATTTGTAGCTTTTATTAAGAATCAAAACAAGGGTCATCAATAGCAGACAGGGCAATGCAGAGGAGACAGAGACAAACCAGGTAGACAAGCTAAGGATCAGGGCAGGCATCAAGAATCAGTAGATTCCAGTAAACAATCCAGGTCAGGGCAGGCAGCAAGGGTTCAGCTGTAATAGGCAGTCCAAGGTCAAACACAGAAATCAAACACAGGGACATAACGCTCAGAGATGATGGCCGGGGCAAATCAAGACTTCGCAATGTGTGTGTGGAAGTGGCTTATACAGTATGTGTGTGTGAATGAGGTGCAGGTGTGTTGTGCAATCAGTCCCAGTTAAGAGGCATTATGGGAATTGGAGTTCGGTGAAAAGAAGTTAATACTCTGGCGACGGCTCCCTCCGGTGGTGAAGAGGAGGTGGAGAGGAAGCCTGCTCTGTAACATGACTAGTCTAGGCCAAATCTATTAAAAAATGTTTGAATTTAACAGTCATAAAAAAACTTTCTTTTAAGTTTGTCTTGACTCGACGCAGATATGACAACATTATATTCAGTGCTAAGAACAAGCAAAATAGAGATGATGTAATTCACACTTAAACAAAGGGCGAATAAAAAGTTTTAAACGCTTCCCCACCTCAGTCTACAAAAAGACTGCATTAGTTGTTTGCACTGCGCGCTACACGACACTTAAACATGCTGTTAATAATGTGCATGCATCACAAAAACGGAATTGTTAACGCGTTCTTGTATTACACAGCCACTTGTATACACACAAAACAAATATAAAATTACCATTTGAAGAATTTTCTCATCTGCGCAGAAAAACAGCCCAAATAGTGCTGGCTTCAGACCTCCTCATCACCTTCAGTGCCAGGCTCGTCTTAAAACCGATTTTTCAAATAGATGATATAACTGAGTTAGAAGTAGCAAATATTATTGATGCATTAAAAAGCTCCGAAGCAAAGGATGCCTATGGGCTTGATACAACATTTTAAAAATCAAATAAAGATTCTTTAGTATGCCGAAAAACACACATGGAAAACTTGTCATTCAGGCAAGCTGTTGTTCCATCTGCTAGGAAGGTGGCTACAGACTACAGTTGTCCCAATTTATAAATCTGGAGATAAATCAAATTTGAAAAATGATATGCCAATTAGTATCCTTCCTATTATATCTAAAGTAGCAATTATTCAACAGATTCAGCAAACTATTTGTTTGTTGAGAAAGTGAAATGCTGATTAGATAAGAATTTGTGTGTTGGTGCTGTCTTTTTAGATCTAAAGAATGCACGAATGACACTGTTGACCATCAGGTGCTTTTATCTAAATTAACCAATTTAAATTTTTCAGAGGAAGCAATACTTTGGAAAAAATCTTATCTTTCATATAGGATACAATGTGTATGTATTGATGGTATAAAATATTCGTATATTGCTTGCCCCAAGGGGGTTCCACCAATTCTATTTTCACTTTATATTAATGATCTACCTGTAGTATGTAAATATGTAAATGTTCAGTTGTATGCAGATGATGTAGTCATTTTTACCCATGCTAAGAATTTTGAAAAAGCCTCGATTACTTTGACTTCTGCTATGACCAATATACAGGATTGGCTTACCAGGACAGGTTTATTATTGAACGCAAAAAAAAACTGTATGATGTTTCCAAGACGGTTAGTAGAGATGACACATTCAAATGTATTTCTGAGAGGGGAGGATCTTGAAGTTGTTAAAGAGTTTACGTATCTTGGGGTTACTTTGGATTCTACTCTCACTTTTAAAAGCCATGTGAAAAAGTTGTCTAATATTGTAAAATTTAATTTAAAGAATTTTAAGTACATTAGGCCATTCTTGACAGTAGGTGCTGCAAGGTTGTATTTATATTCAATTATTTTTTCACATACATTTTTCACATTTTTGGACATTCACAGGTGACACAACTCTAAAGTTAATAGAAACACTGTATAAGAAGGCGATAAAAGTGTTGAAAAAAAACCCCCTCCCATTTCATCACTGTAAAATTCTAAAAAAAAAAACTTAATTTATTGAGTTTTGACAGATTGTGGTGTTGGTACCAGGTCTGTCAGTAAGAGGGGATTGTGAAGTACCATAGAGGCGAACATCTTTTGGTCAAAAAGTATTATCTGTGATAGGGAGCAAACATTTTAATAGTTTACTGCAGTCAATACGACAATGTTCGACTTATCACACTTTTAAAGAACATCTAAAGAAGTTGCATATGACAAATCAGGTGTGTAAACATTTTTCTTAGTAATTTTTTTAATGTATTTTGGATATTGTTTTTTATGTATAGTTGAGTATTTGTTCTTGTGTGTACCTGCCTAGGGACTACGGACGTAAATTAGAAATGTTGCTATAATCCGGCTTGTTTACATTGTGTATTTTGTACAAATGTTCATTAACATGCTTTGTCCCTATCAAATAAAAAAACAAAACCAAAAGCAGGCCTCGGTGCGACTGGAGGCAGGAAAGCTTACTTTCATGAAGGCTGTCAACAAACCAAAATGAAAGAAGCTAAAAATATATATAACAAATTGTAAGCACATTCCAACAATTTATTTTAAACGCAAAATCACCTTCATCCAGGAAATCAGCATGATCGGCATGAGAAACTTTCACATTCTTCTGTACATCTGTGCATCTCTTGAACTTGACGAGCTTCTTTAATCCTGACAAAAATGTGCAGTTAATCATTTCTAAATGTGTTCACCCCCATATTTTACAAACAAAATGTTAACAAATGTATTTACAATTTAATTTTAGAAAGAGAAAAGCAATTCAACCTACCGTCCCGGTCGCATGAAGATAAAATGGCGTCGTCGTCTTGCGAGGCAGCAGTCATCGAGGGGCGGAGTCAATACAATTCAGCGCGTTCTTTTGCACTTTCAGTGTAAAATAAAATTACACTACCTAGCATCCTGTAACTACACTGAAGAGGAGTACTTTTTAACATTGTAGATTGTTAACTTAACTCTTTGGGAAAACTTTTTTTTGCAGATTTTACTGTGTAAACATGAAACACGATCTTATATTTCTAAACTAAATTGGACTAAAATGTGGAGAAAATGTGAGTGGTGCTTGTTCTTCGTCAGAACCATTGGAAATAGAAGATTTTATTCAAGTTTTGCTGAAGTTAACTCACTTATAGAACATTTCTCCTTATACATGAAAACATATAAATTAAACTCAGATGTCAAAATCAACTGGATACACTGACATCCTGAATGTTTTATCTATTTATAATGTGGTATTAATAAACTTTTCTAATATACTTGTGTCTCTTTTTGCCCTCAGTGGTACTGAACCTGTGTGCCCTATTTCTATTTTTAACGGGGTGGCGTATTCAGATTTTTATATTGCATTCATATTAAGGATTTTGTATGAATATTGTCATCTTGTTTTAGTTCCCACCACAACGCTAGACAAGCTGTGCTTATATCATTGCATCATCCACAACTTGTAAAACAGCAAACTAAGGATGGGCGTTTTCAAACACTGCTTCATGAAGCTCTGAAAATCATTTATTTCACAAAGTTACATGACTGCACTACACTAGACTTTGTGTCATAACGATTTCGAAAATTTCAATGGTTCGTCACTGGGGGGCGATGTGATCTCTGCGAATTTTTATAATAAAAAAGAAGTTGTAGATAAAAGTGTCTAATTGGTCTGATTACCAAGCTATCCATTAAACAAACAAAACAAGCCCTTCAATTTAATAAACTAACACATAATATAAAAACATTTCCTATTTAATGATATTAGATGATTTGGTGATTACATTCACATTACACCTTCAATAAAACATTTGCATTTGGTGTGTAAAAGGTGTTTTTATGCTGAGTTTTCGCTGTTCTGCCCAGCACTGGTCTCCAGCTTATAAAGAGCTTCAATACAGTGAATCATTTTGCAAATCAGTCGGTTCAATGGTTTTGAAAAGCTTTGTTTCTCCCATCACTAGAGCAACATGATTTTGGTCATTTTTACATTGATAACAGCAGACTATGCAGTTGCACTTTATTTTACAGTATGTGCACTTACATGTACTTACAATGTACTAGGAAAAGTACTGGGTAATATAAGGTAACTACATGGGTTCAGGGTTAGTAACTAGTTATTACCCAGTTATTTCAATTACTATAATAAGTGCATAGTAAGAACATGGGGAACAGGACTGTAAAATAAAAAGCTACTGACTATGCAATATTGTTTAGTGTGGAATGATAAAACACAGTTCGATTATCAAGCAATCTCATTGGCTACAGGATCAGCAGAGGCCAATCAGCATGTGTAGTTTGGTAATGATGTGATTGCTTACAGCTTATTCGTCCATGAATCCTGAAAAAAATAACACAGGTAAAAAAAAATAAAATAATAATAATAATAATTGTTTCTAACATTGATAATAAATCAGCATATTAGAATGATTTCTGAAAAATCATGTGACTCTGAAGACTGGAGTTATGGCTGTTGAAAATCCGGCTTTGCATCACAGAAATAAATGATATTTTTAAAGTATATTAAAATAGAAAACTGTAAAACTGTACATTTAAAATGTAATAATATGTTTCTGTATTTTTTATCAAATAAATGCAGGCTTGATGTGTCAGGGTTCTGCCCTGTCAGCTTTGTCTGTGTCTTTGTTTCATGTATCTATGTTTGTGTTGTACTTCAACATATGGCTCTGTCTTTGTTTGTGTTGGCCATGTGCTCCTCTGTTCCTGCCTCCTTGTTTCCCTGTATCACGCCCTCTTGTCTAGTTGAGTCCTTGTTTGTCTGAGTGTTGTCACCTGTTCCTCATGTTCTCTGCTCCCTTGTTTGAGTCCTCGTTTACCTGAGAGTGCTCACCTGTTCCTTGTCTGAGTGTGCTCACCTGTTCCTTTCCCTCATGTGTGGCCAGTTCGTTAGATGTTGTGCTACTGTGTGCTACATAGTTTGTTTCTTGTTGCTAAGGACTATAGTGTTTTATTTTAAGAAGTCTTGTCTCCGGTGTCTCTAGTTCCAGTCCTGTCCTGCTAGCAGAGCGTCCCTGGCTGCTTACACTCTTTGCTTTGGAGCAAGCCTGGTGCTAAGCCTGAGATCCCTGAGTGCTTTGCCTTGTACTTGAAGTTCCTGTCTGGCTATTGCTGGTATTCTCAGGTCTCATTCTGCTCTGCCATTACTACTCTCCAGCCTACAGTCCTCTTGTGCTAGTTACAACGGCTGTCATTGTGTCTCATCCCTGCCTATGGTCTGGACTGTTCACCTCTCCCACCACATCTTGTCTGTCTACTGTTTGTCAATAAACCGGTTAACACTCGTTCTGCATTTGAGTCCTCCTTCATAGACCCGTGACATGATGCGCATAAGAGACTTCTTTAAAAACATAAAAATAGTCATGTGTCCAAATGTTTGACCAGTAGTACTGTACTATTATACTATTGCTGCATAATTATCATAAATGTTGAAGTCCTTTCACGTCTCCATTTGGCGTGTTGTTGTCCGCCTACACTTCACATAATAGTTCTGTAGGCCTGGGCTTCATTTAACCAACTATGATAGTTTGATCAAATGGTAAACGGTGTATCAATATACATAGACTAAATAAAAAGTGACTTTAATACTACTTACCATTAATGTGACTTTCGCTGCTGGTTTTGTGCAGTGCTCTGTAGTCAATTAGCATCCATTGTTTAAACGACGCAGATTCAGATCGCTTCATAAATGTAAATTCGTCTGTCCATCTAATTTTCAAACCATTTATGAATGACTGGAGAATTACCGCTCCACTTCACATTGTCCAATGAAATTAGAACTTGTGCCAGATGACGATTGGTCGGTGTATTATACATGACAAACAGGCTTCAATAAATTATGTAATATTTTAAAATATGTGATATGTGGATTTTTAATTGAATCGACACACTTCCTTTTATTATAAAAAAAAAAAAACCTTTAAAAATGGTTTGGTTTATTCCTTCCTGCCGTCGAGCCGTTTACTCACTGAAATAACTATATCTGTCCCGAGAGCATCGGTTCCCGAGCAGACTGTGGAAAACCTACGGTGACTGGACAAGCTTTCTTGCGTGCGTCCGCTTTTAACGCGTCTTGACTGTCGTACAGTCTGACATTAATGACGACTGAGATCTTACAGTGTGACATGGCTTACAGCGAGGATCATGTTCATAGCAACAATCGTAAAGGACTATTATAAATGGCACAGTGTGCGCCCGGCTTTAGTCTTGAGTTGTTGAGTTGTTGTATTATGTGGGGAACTGGTATGCATGTAAGAGGGAGAGAAAGTTGTTTTTGTACATGCAATGCTAGCAAAGAGACATGAGTTACCTGAATGTGATCTCTTGATTTACGTGACCAGACAACAATGTCCACTAACTCTCATTAGAGTATTAGTAGACTGTATAGTATTAGTATACTAAGTATTAGTTGTGATTGACGATCAGTTAAACTTCACAGAGCACATTTCTAGAACTGCCCGGTCCTGCAGATCTGCCTTATACAACATTAGGAGGATCAGGCCCTTCCTATCAGAGCTACACAACTCTTGTTCTCTCCAGACTGGACTATTGTAATGCTCTCTTGGCCTTCCAGCATCAACTGTCAAACCTCTGATCCAAACACTAATAACACTATATCATTACAATCAACATCACTCTTGTGTTTATGAAGAGAATGAGTCAGTGTTTCAATATGATCATCATGTTTTAGGTGTAATATATGATCCTGTCAATCAAACTGAACAGACTGCATTCAGTCACTTCTGCTGTCTGGACGTGATGCTTTCCATCTGAGCCTCAGAAACTTTTACATTCTTACACAATTACTGTCACAACGGCTGATTCTTGATCTTGATCTTTTTTATGATATTTTTATATAATAAAGTTTTTAATCTCCTATAAATGATCAGTTTGTCTGCGCTGCTTCACTAAAGCAGAAGTGAAAGTGTTCCAGTCCAGATCATGTAACCAATCAAAGAGTGAGACTGAAAACCCCATTTGCATTGTCAGGGTGGAGTGATTGTGATCCTCTCAGAATAGAGCAGCTCTGTCTCCAGAGACCATGTTCAAACCCCAAGAGCTTTATTTGACATTTACTGCTACATCAACCTTCTGAAAAGCACCTGCATCTTCATCTGTTAGTTGAATGATGTTGTCAGACACAAAGTGAACTTGTTGAGAAGCTTTATTGAATGTTGCAGCAAACACAGCAGATTGAAAGATCACACACACACACACACACACACACACACACACACACACACACACACACACACACACACACACACACACACACACACACACACTCAGTTTCAGTATTGAGTTGTAAAACATTTTTCGTGCACTGTATTCTACCAGCCAGTCATTAAATATAATTTATTTCCTTTTAATATATATTTCTGTGTTCCTAGTAAAACTGTCATGGAAATATTTGATGTTTTAATATCAACTGGCCAATCACATAATCATGATTTTCAAAGTTCCAAAGCTGTTAGATTAAAATATCGTCTTTTAATAATTTTACTTCTTTTAATGTCAGGTAACATTAAGCCAAATCCTGGGCCTACACCCCCATGTATTAATTTACCTACCCCATCCGATTTTAAAGAACGAAATGGTCTTGGCTTCCTCCACATGAATGTTAGAAGTCTTGTGCCAAAAATTGACCTAGTCAGGGCTTGGGTGTCTTCCTCAGACCCTGATGTTTTGGTTTTATCTGAGACTTGGTTGAAGAAATCGGTTTCTGATTCTTCTATTCATATTACTGGTTATAATTTATTTCGTAGTGATCGTCAAAGTAAGGGCGGTGGTGTTGCCATTTACATTAAAAACAGGTTTAATTGCAGAGTAACTAAATCTGTCTCCCGTCCTAAAATATTTGAGTTTTTGTCTATTGATATTTATTTTTCTTCCACATCACTCCTTACTGTCATTGCCTGCTATAAGCCTCCTTCTGCTGCTAAGGAGGCCTTAAATTCTCTAGCTGATTTATTAGTCGAATTACGGGATCGGGAAATTGTGCTTATGGGAGATCTGAACTTCGACTGGCTCTCTGCTAATTCTGACTGCCTGAAAAATATCTGTAATGAGCTAAATCTTACTCAGCTTGTTTCCTTCCCTACACGTCCTAATATAAAATTTCCAGATAAGTCAACCCTATTAGATCTAATACTCACCAACACTCCTCAGAAATATAAAGGAATAGGGGTATTTTCTAACGACATTAGTGATCATTGCACCGTAGCATGTGTTAGGGACACCAAGCTCCCTAAATCCAAGCCTCGCATCCTCATTAAAAGAAATTTTAAAAGATTTGTAGAACAAGCCTTTTTACATGAATTAAACATCTGTGATTTCTCTAGAATTAGCCATATACCGGATATCAATGTGGCATGGAACTACTTTCAATCACTTTTTCTCTCGATTACTGATAAACATGCCCCCCTAACATGCTATAGAATTAAAGGGCGTGATAACCCCTGGTTCTCCAATGAACTGTCTTCTCTGATCCATGAGAGAAATGCAGCCTGGGCCTTAGCAAAGACCACAAACCTCCAATCTGACTGGATTAACTTTAGATATCTTAGGAACAAGTGCACTTACCTTGTAAGAAAGTGCAAATCTGACTACTATCTTAAATCAATGTCCTCGAACCTAAATAACCCATCTAAATTTTGGAAGACGATAAAATCTCTGGAATTACCTACCAGTGACTCTGCTCTCCCCAAGCATATAGTTAAAGACACACAACAGATCTCAAACAAGAATGATATTGTTAATGCTTTTAATGACCATTTCATTAAGGCAGGTGACATATTTGAACAATTATATCCTGAAGAGGTCTCACATAGCCATGTCTCCTCACCCCTCCAACACAATTCACCTGCTTCTCTGGTCAGTGAGGGATTCGATTTTGAACTCATTCCCTCATCTGCAGTGCTTAAGGCTCTTAAGGAAATTGACACTAGGAAATCAGCCGGTCCTGACGGCCTAGATCCTGCTTTACTTAAACTATCTGCACATATCATAGTGGAACCTATTACATACATTTTTAACTTGTCCCTGTCTTCAAATGACTTACCAGATGTTTGGAAATCAGCCCATGTGCTGCCCCTGCTGAAAGGGGGGGACCCCTCCATTCTCGATAATTATCGCCCAATCTCCAAATTGTCTGTACTTGCAAAGGTCCTAGAGTCTTTAGTAAATACCCAACTTAAGGGCTTCCTGCAAAATCATCAGATACTTTGCCCGGAACAGTCAGGCTTTAGGGCCAAGCATAGCACCATTACTGCAGCTACCAAGGTGCTTAATGACATCATCGGTGACCTTGACCATAAGATGAGCTGTGCTGCCCTGTTCATCGACTTGTCAAAGGCCTTTGACACAGTAGATCATTGTATCCTGCTCAAGAGGCTCCGGGGCATTGGCTTGGGCACTAAGGCAGTTGATTGGTTCAGAAACTATCTTGCCAACAGAACACAGACTGTAGTTGTCGATGGGCATAGTTCTGCCCCACTGGGGGTCCGGCGAGGTGTCCCTCAAGGGTCTATCCTTGGTCCGGTCCTATTTACCATTTACATTAACACCATTGCCTCTGTAGCAGATAATGGCAAAATACACCTCTATGCAGACGATACAGTATTATATTGTTCCGCCCCCACTCTAGCTCAAGCTTATCAATCACTACAGCAGTCTTTTAATTTATTACAGACCATCTTCATTGAACTTAGGCTGGTATTAAACGTTGGTAAAACTAAAGTGATGCAGTTCACAAAGTCTCGCACTGTACCCGCATCAACCGCCCTAGCCATTTCCACACTAGATGGGAAGTGTGTTGAAAATGTTTCATCTTATAAATATCTTGGTCTGTGGATTGATGAAAAGCTAACCTTCAAAGTTCATATTGAAAAATTAGTGAGAAAACTGAGAGTAAAACTCGGCTTTTATTTTAGAAATAAATCCTGTTTTACTCTCCAAGCTAGGAGGAAATTGATCAGTGCCACTTTCTTACCAGTCTTGGACTATGGGGATGTTATTTATATGCACGCTGCCTCTACCACGCTGTATATACTTGACACAGTCTACCATGGTGCATTACGGTTCATTACTAATGCCAAGTCACGCACTCATCACTGTCGTCTTTATGAGGCAACTGGCTTTAGCTCTTTAGGTCTGCGTAGATGGTTCCATTGGCACATTTTTATTTTTAAAACTATTAATGGTAATTTACCCAGCTATCTTACTAGTTTGTTGACCAGGAATCATTACCTTTACAATCTCCGCTCCGTTGACATTCTGGCTCTAAATATCCCGCGTGTAACAACTGAATTTGGTAAGACTGCTTTTAGTTATGCTGCTCCTTGGTGTTGGAATTTACTCCAAAAAGTTTTGAAGCTTTCGTTTCTTATCCCTCTTGAACATTTTAAACAATTACTTAAACAATCCAAAATTGAACAATGCACATGTTTTCAATGAGCCTTTTATGTTATTTTACATTGTTTTATATGTACTGTAGATCAGTTTGTTTTTTTGTTTTTTTGTCTGTTTTGTGATTCTGTGTAACCTGTGTAATTGTTGCCCCAGGGCTCCCTTGTAAAAGAGATTTGACTATCTCAATGGGACATCACCTGGTAAAATAAAGGATAAATAAAAATAAATAAAATAAAAATAAATCACTACAGCTGCAGCACTAGACTCATGTGAATCCTGCCTGACACAGGACACTCAGATACGGCTCATCTTCAGGAGAGAAACATCAGCACTCAGAGCTCTTGTGGAACGAGACCTCATGAGGAGCTCCATCATGTGTTACTCTGCAGACGTACAGCTCTCCCTCTTCCCAGCGTGCTTTGCTGAGGGTCAGGACGCTACTGCGGCTGTAGCGGCCGTCCTGCTGGCTCTCTGCGCTGGTCAGAACCCCCTCGGTGACCTCTGACCCGTCCAGTGTCCAGCTCACCAGCGCCCCCTGTGGAGAGTAAGAGCTGAGCAGGCAGAGCAGTGCGGCTGAGTCTCCAGAGATCTGCAGAGAAGAGGGCGGCAGCAGAGACACTGAGGGCTTCACTGTGGGACCAGCTGCAGGAGACAAACACAACACATTCACACACACACAACACACACAACACACTGCACTGCACATTCACAGCATAGGAATAATGCTGCTCTAGTTTTAGATTAAATCATTATAAAACAATATCAGTAACACTTTATTTAAAGCTTTCATACATATTGCATTATAAAAGTATTTTTAATGCATTAATTATGCACTGCTATATACATTAAAATGCATGTATGATCTAATCAATAAGTGTAACAGCAGTTATAACACATATTATCTATTATCAGGCCATGTATGATTTCTACAATAAAAGATGAACTAAATATGAACTCAGTGTAGAAATAAATGAAGGAAAAACAAACCTGTAATAAACTGATTAAACTCATAGTGAGACACAGTGTGGAAATATGTTTAGAATTCCTTTTTTGTTGAAAGTAATAATGTTATTCTTATAATAATATCATTGTTTTAGATTAAATAAGTATACAACAATATCAGTAACACTTTAATTAAAGCCTTTATACATATTGCATAATAAAAGTATTTTTAATGCATTAATTATATATTGTTTTACACATTATAATGCATGTATGATCTCATCAATAATTGTAACCAAGGTTTTAACACATTATAATATTATCTATTCATTGTTACACCTTAAGAAATTATAATACTTTAAAACTCATGACAAACAACCAATTTCAGATGTAACAAGGAATTTGCAAATAGTATAATGCTTTTTAACTTTAGCTACTATTAGTTTAGTTATTTACTTTAGTTATACTTTTTCAAAGATGTAAGGCTACATTATTGATACCTTTATAATGCTTTACACATTATAAAGGCTTCAAGTAAAGGTTTACCACAAAATCTAATAATCATTATTAATAATAAATGTTGTTCTTGTTTCAACTGTAAAACACTTTCTGAAATCTAAATTGTATTTTTTATTAGGTGATTAAATAGACAGACTTACCGATCACCAGTTTAGTTCCTCCACCGAATGTCCACCACAGTGATACAATCTAATGAAACGCTCGTACAAAAACCTCTATTCCACTCGAGTGAACACACACTCCAGCAGAGAGAGAGAAACAACACTTCAACACACTGATATTAGAAGATCCTCAGCTCTTCTCAACACTCACTCATTCAGATTTGACTAAATGCTTTCTGATATAACACTGTTTAAAGAAATATATTTGATGAGCTGTGACCTCTGAGGTGACCTTTGACCTCTTTGATCATGGATGATGTTGTGGAGTTTCTCATAATGATGCTTCTGTTCTTCATATGCAGATCAATCATCATGATTCACAGAAAAACCTGCAGCTTCAAATAAATTAATAATTCTGAACATTTCAGATGCACATTGTTTAATATATAATGACCTGATTATGAGTCCTGATGAACTTCATGCATGTGGAAAATGTGGGGAATTAATAGACATTCATACACTCATGATTTTCCAGTCATTTCAGTGGCCTAGAAATATCTTCATTGGTCCCTCTTTATGGTGTCCATCATGTTGAGATCTCATGACTGAATTCTGCTCACTTTATCTTGGTAGCAAATTATCAGAAACATTCACTTGATGTAAATGAAACTGCAAGACAGTGAATAGATTATTTCTACAGCGGCTCTGAAAACTGAAAATGTTTCATCCACACTGAAAGACGTCAATATAAAGAACCCTAGTGTCTTATCAGCCACATATAATAAACATAAAATATTTCACAATTAATCACTAAATGGTTCAATAACATTATTCTGAAAGTAAAATCTTCTATGTAGAGTTTATGAGTTTGTTATCAGCACAAGCTGTTGTAAATCCTGCCCACTTCTTTGCATTGTCAGCACATGCTTCAGTGCTCTGAGAGTGTTTATAGTGCTGTGAGTTTAACACTTCATGACTGAGAGCAGAACAGAACACAATCTTCATCATCACACAAGACTAAACTACAGCAATGAACACAATCAACATCTTCATCTGGACCATTGCACTGTTTATTCAAGGTTTGTGTAATACAGTTTTTACAATGATTATTACTTCTCCTAAAATGTTACGTATTTATATTTATCATATACTGTATATCATCATATATATCATTTTCTTCCAGAGTGTAGAGGACAGATCACTGTAACTCAGAGTCCATCAATACCAGCAGTTCAACCAGGAGAAGAAGTCAGAATAAACTGTAAAACCAGCAGTGATGTGGATAATTTGTTGAGTGTTTATCATTACTTAGCCTGGTACTCACAGAAACCTGGAGAAGCTCCTAAACTCCTCATATATGGAGCATCAACCCGTAATACTGGAACTCCATCTAGATTCAGTGGCAGTGGATCTGGCAGTGATTTTACTCTGACCATCAGTGGAGTCCAGACTGAAGATACAGGAGATTATTACTGTCAGAGTTTTCACAGTGGTCCAGTGTTCACACAGTGATAAAGAGTCGTACAAAAACCTCTGTCAGTCAGACGTCACAGTGACTGCACTGATACAGCTGAGAGAAACTGCAGCTGCTGATGGAGGATCACAAACTACACAATATCAATGTTTACCACAGTTTCTAAAGACTTTAAAAATATACATTTATCGGTAGTAATATATTTTGATATGAAATAAGAGTTAGAGCTGATATTGATTATGGCACTGGGATGTTTTATTGTCAGTGTTTCAGATCACAGTATGAGAGCGATGCGGAGTGAAGCAGAAACACCAGCTGTTTTTAATGTGTAAGTGTTTAATAAAGTCAGTGGTCTTCACTATTGTTTTCATGACAGCCACACTGATAGGAGATATTCAATAGGAGAGACACTTTATCAAAGTATCAAAAGTTTCATCCAGTCATAAATACCATGTTTGCTTATTAATCTGTCATGTCTGAACATAAAATATGTGGGTCATCATTCTTTATCATTTACCAGTTAAATTTGTAACGGAGACGATTTCCCTTAATGACAAAAAAACAGGATTAGAATATATTTTTAATGACCTTGAGTTATTTATTTTCTACATTAGCCCGTCATGTATCTAACCATCCAAGAGCACATTCAGCGTTAAGAGCTGGACAGAAACTCTGCAGATACGCTTACATGAACAACTTGTGTTTCAATCGGACTGAATTCATTACGATTGATGAATATGAATGCGTTTACATGAACACTAAACGAGTGATCGGGTTAATGTGCGCGTTTATATGTCACAAGAATCAGGGTATCTTCCGTCCATTCCAAATCCGTTTTCAATTAAAAAACAGAAAACGAAAAATTTAATCGTTTTTCAATTTATTATATCCGTCATAAAATGAAGAAAAAAGAAGACGGATTTTAAAAAGAAGGATTAATACATTTTCCTATATTTCGTTTCTCAATCTTACTTCTTAAAACTAAATTGTGAAAAATGAAATAAACAAAATCTTAAAAAGCTACATTTTCCACGACGGAGCTTCCTTTTTTCATCAGCATTTGCAAAGGTCAACGGCAGAGGGAGCAAAGATTATTAATTATTACAAGGCAAAATTATTACAATGGCATCTTTAGCAAGGCACGCAGATGTGATCGTCAACATGATTGATGATCATAATGAAAATATTTATGCACACTTATCCCAAATGGGTGTACAAAAATGCTCTGCAAGGATTGTTCACAGATTTTGCAAAGAACACAACGTGAAAAGACGCAACCACGTTGATGATAGTCATCTAGAGATGGCAGTGGCCAGCGCTATAAATGAGGTAAGTTTATTATTCATGTTTATTCATGTTATGTAAGGGGACATTTGTTATGAATGCAGCACAAAAATATTCAGCCTGCAAAAGCAAATATATTTGTTATTACTGATAATGATTGTGTCTTCCTTTCACATTTGCATTTATTGTACATCTTTGCCAGGATTAATGAGAAGATCTGGCATGACATGTAATCTCAGATGTATATGTAACGTAAACACACACACACACACACCTATCATTAAGGGGACTGTCGATGCATAATTGTTTTAGTATAATGCATACTAATGAGTTATATCACAAAAACAAGATTTTCTTCTTTGTTCAACATTTGGGCGCACATTTATGACAGGTTATCTGTCATCAAAAGGCATACGTGCAGGTGAAGTTCGGGTCGGTAAAGCACTACGACTGGTTCATCACCATATCATGAACTGCGACATACGGTTGGTTTTACCCTGTCTTTAAGGCCTTTAACTGAGTTATTTAATGCAGTTGTCTAATCATTTAAAGTTAAAGTTTATTAATTAAATAGTATTATTGTTGATTATTCCTGAGTGAGTCTGAAATGCAGTGGCAGTTCTGTCACAACATGCGTCACTCCAAACATCACCAGCTTCTCATTTTGGTCCAAGTGTAGTTTATGTCCCATGTATTCTGCATGGTAGGGGACTGGATTCAGATTGCGTACACCCTAATAGTTCACAAAACAAGCTGTTATAACAGAACTGCCACTGCATTTCAGACTCACTAAAGAATAAATGTTAATGGGGCATGTATTAACCTGTAAACTTTCTGATAGATTGTTAAGTTGACAGGTTAATACATGCCCCATTAACATTTATTCTTTGTGTGTCAGTCTTAAATCAATGGTTCTCAATTCCTGACCTGAGTGAACACATCACTGCACTTTTCAGATGTCACAGACTGGAAACGTTTTTGACTCCCTGACAAGATATTTCTATGGGCCCCCTACCCATTAAACACACTATATCACAATACTTTGGCCCTTATGAACAATTTGAAATTGGTGTTAAATGTGACACCAGGTCAACTGGTCTAACTAGAACTGAGAATCATTGTGAACTAATTCAGCAGGTTTTGAACACTTAAACTGCACTGCCAGTTTTGAAGCCTGGATTTTCTTTCAGAGAAGCTGTGACAAAAAACGGCATGTGGGATCAAATCCGGGTTGACCATGGAAAAGAGTTTTATATGTGCCTGTATATCCAAGAGCTGCTGTCCAGACACAGATACAATATAAACAGGCAACCATATGTCCAGACAAAATCATCAAGGGTACGTTTTTTTCTGCCACATTGAAAACCTCACCTGAAGTCCATCATTTCTTTACACAATAAAATAAATAGTATGATACTGTATCCACAGAACCTCAAAGTTGAGCGAATATAGCCAGAAATAAATAACAGAGTCAACTATCCCCTGAAAGAAGCCCTGCTGCAACTTCAGGACCAAGAGGTGATCAGAGGACAACACAACTAGATTTTGTGTATCCAATCTCACTTGTCAGGTTTCCTCAATTGGGCTTGAACGAACTGCTATCATGGAATGCACATAGGATTGCAGGTATTTCTAAACATGCATTTTCTTTTTTTGGTTGTAACAATGTAAACTTACAAAATTATACACAAATCATTATTTTGTATATAATTGCACCATTGTCAAGCTACATGTAGATTTTGTGTCCTCTCTATGATCGAGATCCCAGCCATTTCATGCCAGAGTTGGCTTTACTTACAACCTTTTTAAACCTTTCTTCTTGTTTATATATTAATTATGGTACTGCCGTTGTAGGAAAAGGAATACCAAACATCTTGGCTGAAGGTGGGTGTCCAGCAAAGATTTCCGAGGAACTCCTTCCACAGGCCTCTGTGTTTGCTGACATGTACCAGCAAGATGTGGGGTCCGTCCTGTCTGACAAGAACATCCACATTCGGGACAGATCCCTTTTCTTGTGAGGAAGACAGAGCCCAGGCGGAGGAAGAATTCGCTGATCATTATCCAGACATTACACTGGGCTTTGATCAGGCTGTAAATTATGACTTCACAGCCTTTAAAGAAGCCATATTTCATCTCATAAATGTAACAAGAAGTTAATCATGAAGATAACACCAGGAACAAGACATTCATCATAAAATTAACATTTATTACATATTTCTGTGAACAATAATTTTACAAAGTACAAAAATAAACAGCAAGTTTTTTGAACATAGGCATTATCAATTGTATTAAAACAATGCTGTAATATGAGGTATAAAACTGTCACATTAAAGCTTTAATAAAGTGCTATCCAGTAGAGATGCGCGGTTTGCGGTTACAGCCGCGGACTCCGCGGATAAACCGCAGATTGGGTGGATGACGTGACGAAAAATAATATTTTAATTAAATTCGGGCGGGTGGCGGGCGGTTGAACCAATCAAATGAAAAATATATGTATACACCAATCAGCGGATGGCGGGCGGGTGCGGTTTTGAAAATTGGTCAAAAACGTTGGCGGACGGATGATGAGTTTTGTGACGCTGTTGCGGATGAAATAATAGCCCATCCGCGCATCTCTACTATCCAGTGCTGCATTTTACTTCAAAAGTTGAACTTGACACTTAAACAGTGATATTTGGTATATAACTTACACTGTATATGATGTATATAATTACTCTGATTAAATCAGAAAAAGTGCTGCCTGTAGTGCTTCTCACTTTTAAGTCAATAACTGAACAGTAATAACTTTTTTTTATACTGTATATTCAAGAGTATATTTACTCTTACCGTGTAACTAATAAAGAGCTGCCGTAGTAGTGCCATATTATGAAACTTCTTAACGTGTGACACTTGTAACAGGTATACAGCTTTTCTTCCCACTGTATTTAATCTTTGTTAAGATCACCAAAAGCAGACAATGCACCATCAATTCCTGTGAAGTCCAGTCAAGCATGTTTTCATATTCAAGGTCTGTTCTAAAAGTATCTGGACTGTTTATGAATCTCCACACAAGATCATGAAACGTGAACAAGCTCTAATATGTCTCCATCTTTAACAGCCTGTTTCTTCTCCATTTGATGATTTCAGACACACATGAGGCTTCATGATAGATGGAGTGACACCATGAACTCTGATTAGAGATTCACAATCAGTCCTGATACTTTCTGAACAGACTCATGATTCATGATCTTACTTTAGTGATGGCGGTTCATCTAGTGGAAGTGTAGCAGTGATGATGGTCACATGACTGAATATGGACACAGAGATGGACGTTCATCTGCACATCCTCAGTGTCTCAGGAGTCACAATACAAATACTAAATAAAGTCATGATTCTGTAACTCTAGTGTATATTAGTTTGTTATCAGCACAAGCTGTTGTAAATCCTGCCCACTTCTTTGCATTGTCAGCACATGCTTCAGTGCTCTGAGAGTGTTTATAGTGCTGTGAGTTTAACACTTCATGACTGAGAGCAGAACACAATCTTCATCATCACACAAGACTAAACTACAGCAATGAACACAATCAACATCTTCATCTGGACCATTGCACTGTTTATTCAAGGTTTGTGTAATACAGTTTTTATAATGATTATTAATTCTCTTAAAATGTCAAATATACGTCATTTTCATTTTTGTCTGTGTTTTCTTCCAGAGTGTAGAGGACAGATCACTGTAACTCAGAGTCCATCAATATCAGCAGTTCAACCAGGAGAAGAAGTCAGAATAAACTGTAAAACCAGCAGTGATGTGGCTTTATATAGTAGTAGTGGTAATCAATATTATTTAGCCTGGTACTCACAGAAACCTGGAGAAGCTCCTAAACTCCTCATATATTGGACATCAACCCGTTATACTGGAACTCCATCTAGATTCAGTGGAACAGCAAATACTGGACGAGATTTTACTCTGACCATCAGTGGAGTCCAGACTGAAGATACAGGAGATTATTACTGTCAGAGTTATCACAGCAGTGGTGATGTGTTCACACAGTGATAAAGAGTCGTACAAAAACCTCTGTCAGTCAGACGTCACAGTGACTGCACTGATACAGCTGAGAGAAACTGCAGCTGCTGATGGAGGATCACAAACTACACAATATCAATGTTTAGTTCAAAGTTTCTAAAAACTTTACAAATAAAAATAAATTTATCAGTAGTAATATATTTGATATGAAATAAGAGTTAGAGCTGATATTGATTATGGCACTGGGATGTTTTATTGTCAGTGTTTCAGATCACAGTATGAGAGCGATGCGGAGTGAAGCAGAAACACCAGCTGTTTTTAATGTGTAAGTGTTTAATAAAGTCAGTGGTCTTCACTATTGTTATCATGACAGACACACTGATGAGACGAAGTCAATAGGAGAGACACTTTTACTGCAAAGTATCAAAAGTTACATCCAGTCATAAATTACCATGTCTAAATATCATTCTTTATCATTTACCAGTCAAATTTGTATCTGAGACGAGATGATTTCCCTTATTGACAAAAAAGCAGGATTAGAATATATTCATACTTGTAAAAGGCTATCTAAAAGGCTGTTGTCCATTATACATTTGTACTACTGAAATTCCCACAAGGATTTCAACATCATATTATTTGAAATGCATCATTAATACATTTTCCAAAGATGCTTAAAAAAGTTTTTACTTGTTTAAATTCAAACAACACGTGTAACACACGACTAAAGCTGATTGGTTCCAGAGCCGTTGAACGGCTGTGATTGGTTGTTATGATAATGAGCTTCTGTTGATCAGATGTGCTGTGTGTGTGTCATCTCTGCGTATGTTACTTGAGTGTGATTAGATTTAGAAGTAAACATTTAAACCGTTAGATTATATAGAGGATCGTGTCTCTTTAGAGGACTTGGAGGAAACCACAGGATTCATATGGATTACGCCTGTTTCACACATAGGCTTCTCCATTTGCAGTGTGTATGTGTCACAGGAGCAGCACTATTGTGTGTTCACGTATGCTGTGTTTGCAGTGCGCAACTGATCCACGGCTTTACCACAAACACAAGATTTATACACTATTTTTTTATCAGCATTTTTATAAAATAATATAAAAAGTTTTGTCAGTATTTGCGATTCTATTTGTACACAGTAGCTTATATAGGTCTACACTATTTCACAGACGTAGAGCCTATTCACGTGTAAACGAATACATTTAAAATAAAATAAAAGTATTATTTAATGCATTAGCCTACTTCTATATAGATTTATATATTAAGTTGCTCA
This sequence comes from Leuciscus idus, assembly GCA_021554675.1. Taxonomy (NCBI): domain Eukaryota; kingdom Metazoa; phylum Chordata; class Actinopteri; order Cypriniformes; family Leuciscidae; genus Leuciscus; species Leuciscus idus. The sequence continues at coordinate 29,235,741 of CM038643.1, read as the reverse complement.
AGCAAGTGGCAAAACATTTAAACATGTACTTATGTTAATAATGCAAACATTTTAAATTAAAACATACAAATGACAAAAACAGCCGTCTCTCATACCTTTTCTTTTGCATTTAAATCTTTATACAAGAAATATTGTGGGTCATAAAGAACTTTTTTCCTCCTCCACAAAGTGCCGTCCATTATGTCGTGTTGTTGAGGATCTACTGTGTAGTTTTCTATTAATTAGTTCCCCATAAAACACTCTCCCTTCAGTAGATCCAGACTATAACTAAAAGAGGTTTGAGTTTTTCTTTGTTCAGTTTGCACACTAAATATGGGTTGGAGCTTTTAATTCTGAACACTCAAAGTGCACCAGATTGATGAATTTAACATTAAACTGCACAACATTTTCTTCCGGAGGAGGGCATGCCCCCGAACCCCCTGGAGGACCCGAGGTCACCCACCACAGTTTTACTAAAAATCCTGTGAGAAACACTGGTACTGCTCTGCCAGAGCCGCTTATAGCTTGTGTTAGGATTCATCACTGTGGAGTAAAGGTCAATTGCTTTAATAAATGACATTTAATAAATGAAATTAATAAATGATAAATTGCTTTAATTTTTTGTTGTTATTTCATCTATTAACTCTCACTCGTTCCTACTAGAATAGGAGTTGGTATATATATTCAAGGGCGTGCAAAAGATGGGTGGTGTTTATGATCATATGTAGTTGGCCGGTCTGGGTCAAAATGCCAGGGCTGATTTTGTTTTGTCCCAGTCCAGCCCTGCGAGTGTCCTGGCATACAATATTATGCACAACTTCTAATTTCCTTAAATCTTTTTAGCAGAGATGAATATGTTACCGTGACCACAATAGACACGTTCATAGGAAATACCCTAGGTTTAAATAAACCACAACTATCAATATACAACATATACAACATACCCTCTAATACTCACAGGTTGCTTTATTGCTGCAAATAACTATATCAGTGAGTTTTTGATTGAACTTTGCTCACTGTAAGTTGTGTTGGGCTTCTTCTAATCTCATGTTCAGTGTAACTCATAGAGTGCTTTATAGACGACAGACAAGAGGATAAAAGACACTCATGTCCAGCTTGATGAGGATATAGCCAAAGCTTTGAAAGGTAAACTAAGAAAACAACAACATTCTAATGCATATCTATGCAAATTATAATACACATATTCAAACATCGATACAAAAATGTTAATCATTGGTTAATTTTATATAAATTTGCTCCAGCACCTTAGCCGCAAGGCAGAGCTGCCAACTCTCACGCATTCACCGTGAGACACACACAATTGACACTTTTCACACGCTCTCACACCACACATCCATTTTCTCACGCACAAAAATCGCGAAGACTAGACAGAGCGGGTTACTTATGATATAAAAAAAATCTCAGCTCTCAGATTCTGTCACTTTTATTACGAAATTCAAACAATAAATGCCGTTTTGGCGCTTGTAAATGTGACGTGACAGATAGCGGCACGTGACCCGATCATCTCTACTAGCTAACAGTAAATAAACACGAATGAACACTGTTGAAAGATACAGTACAACTTACCGAAATGTATATTCCTCATACATAATATCGACCAATCAATCAAACAAAGGGGTCAATAAAACAGCTGGAGAACAATTATGTCACATAACATTTACCTCAGGAAAGCCATTTGATGACCATATAGGCTATAGCACGTTAGTTGGCTATAGAAACAAAGAGCTATAGAGAGTATTTATTTAAATATGTGTACTATATTACATATTTACTACTTACATCATTAAATAAAGTTGTTATTATAATAAAAAAAATGCATTATATTTATTATATTTGAGTTATTTTTAACCTTAAATAATACTGCCAGCTGATAGGGCTCTCTGTGTGTTTACAGCATTAGGTGAGTTGTTGTTTTTTTCTTGAGAAAAATGAATGCCTATCTTGTGTAGCCTAATACTGTATTTATCCAAATAAGTCAATATTAAATCAAATCACAATAATTGAATTGAATTGAAATAATAAAAAAGCATAGCTTACCAGAAATTGTACCATGTAGGGCTGGGACAACGCGTCGACGTCATCGACGACGTCGACGCAAAAAATACGTCGACGCAAAATATGCACGTCGATTCGTCAGACCCAAAACAAAAATGGCGGCGTCGGAGAGCAGTAGCAACACCACTCGCTCCTCAGACTTTCAGAAGTGCAAGGCGGCACGCACTCGTTCCTCTAAAGTATGGGAATTATTTAATTTAAAAGGAAACAATTCCTTGATATGTCGTCTTTGCAAAATGGAGATGGCCTTCTATTCTAGCACCACGGCAATACACCAGCACCTGAAGAGGCGCCACCCGGGAGCAGCTGCAGATGACAGAGCACCGTAAGTTTTTCTTCAACTCCCCACTTTGCACTCGATGTTGGAGTAGGCTATAATACGTTGTCGAAACCTAAGGTTTTAGGCTACAGTGTATGTTTTCTGTGTAATGAATTACTAATTAACTGTGTGTGTTTGTGTGTGAGAAAGAGAGAGAGGCGCGGGCGCGATCGAAAAGTCGCAGAGTGTTTGATTATATTTGTGTAAGTTACGTGTGTGTGACTGTGTGTGTGTGTGTGTGTGTGTGTGTGTGTGTGTGTGTGTGTGTGTGTGTGTGTGTGTGTGAGAGAGAGAGAGGCGCGATCGCAAAAGTCGCAGAGTGTTTGATTATATTTGTGTACGTGTGTGTGTGTGAGAGAGAGAGAGAGAGGCAGGCGCGATCGCAAAGTCGCAGAGTGTTAAATTATATTTGTGTACGTGTGTGTGTGTGTGTGTGTGTGTGTGTGTGTGAGAGAGAGAGAGAGAGAGAGAGAGAGAGGCAGGCGCGATCGCAAAGTCGCAGAGTGTTAAATTATATTTGTATGTGACTGTGTGTGTTGTGTGTGTGTTGTGTGTGTGTGAGGCGCGATTGAACAGTGGAAACAAAAACATACTCCCGTCATTTTGTTTATACAGGACATCATTCAAACTGCAAAGTGTTTAAGTTGTTCTGTTCATTCAAATTTTAAGGAAAACGAATATATTAATCTGAAATCTGTATGTTACACACATAGGATTTGTTTAGCCTACTTGTTGATATTTAATCAATGGGCATAGCCTGTAGGCTGAGGTGGATATATAAAAAAAATGTATATTGTGTTTCTTTGTTGTTGGTTTATTATTATATTTATTTTAATGTGTGTGTACTTTATGTTTTCAGGGATAAGAAGAATAGTGTGGAAAATTACTTTCACAAGAAAAATACAACACCCTGCACCCCCCAGAAGGCTGCCATACTTACTCAGAGCGTCTTATCAATGATTGTTAAAGACATGAGGCCGATTTCTGTGGTTGAGGGCGAGGGATTCAAAGAAATGCTGACCACCTTTGAATCAGGTTACACTCTGCCCTGTAGGCGCCATTTCACTACTATGATGGAGAACAAGTACGAAACTTCAGTGGAGAAACTTAAAAACAAACTTAAAATGGCAGGGTTCGTACGGTCATGAAAAACCTGGAAAAGTCATGGATTTTTAAAATGGCAATTTCCAGGCCTGGAAAAGTTTTGGAAAATGAATAAACTCATAAAGTTTTGGAAAAGTCATGGAAATTTGTTTTTCAAAATATCTGTGTACTTGAATTTGTTTAATTAATAAAATTGGGGAAACAAATTGCAATACTTTTTTCGTTTTACTGTGCGTTCACACCGGACGCGAATAGCGCGTCAAATTCGCGCCTGACGTGTCTAGAAATTTACGCGCGTCAGAGGCGAAATGACGCGTTTCCATTAACTAAAAGCGCTGAAACGGACATGAAAGGGGACCCATTTCTTTTGGCCCATCTAGTTTTAGTCGCTGTCCTCAGTGCCGCAGAAAAGCGCTGAAACGGACATGAAGGGGAACTCATTCAGCGCTTTTCTACGGCACTGAGGACAGCGACTAAGTAGCCACACCTGTGTGGCTCTTGTGTTGCTGTCATCAGCTCAGTGCTTCAAATTAAAATAAGCTGCTTTGCATTTTCATATAGCTTCGTATGTGCCTTTCCATTACAGATTTGAGCAAAACTTTTTTTTTCTTCTAAATATCGATAAATAACTATTGCAAAAGGATGGCGTTTCCATTAACCGACTAAAACTTTTTTTTTTTTTTTGCGATCAGTCATTCCAAAAATCATGGCAACGGAGGACGTTAGTAGGTTTATATCTCACCCACCGCCCTACAAATTATTATTATTAATGTCTTATCCAAGTATTAATGTCAGGGAAAGACCCTTATGCGAACGGCACATAGGCTATATGCTAAGTTTCTTCATGTTTCTCCCTTGATTGTGGCATTTCTTTGAGAGTAGGCTATCCCTGTATTGTTTCTTTTATGAATTTAATAAGGAACCCTGGCTTTCATGTATTCTTTCTGTCCAAAAGGTCCGTGTTCTTTTGTGTCCACTCGTTTTTCCTTTAACCCCCAAATGAAAAACGAAAAATGAAGGGTTGTTGTAAGTAGGCTATTTTTAAAACGCAAAGTTGAACGCCAACATTTAAATTTGAACTGTAGGCTACACCAAATGCTGTGCGAAAAAGAAAGAAATATCGACAAATTTTCTGATTTTTGTTTATGACTTTTTGCCTCTTTGTTAAACATTTAAAATATATATGATTTTTTTCTTTAAAAAAATGTATTTGGTCTTTTATTTTCCGTGTTCACATTTATGAGGAAAAAACAATGTTACGTGACCGTTCTCCATTACGGTAATGAGTCCTCTGAGAGCGGCACTAAAAGACTTTAAAACTTACACAGAGACCTCAAACAGAAAGCACAAAGCCTTCCTAAACGAATTTCGTTTTGTATTCATTGTATCTTGATTTTAAAATGTTTCATTAACCAATTGCTTAATAGCCTAAATAAAAAGTAAATAGCAGAAAATAGATAATCACGACACAGAGGCGCCGGAGTGAACTGGATCATCCATGAACCGAAACTCAGCGTAAAAGGTAGCCTACTCGCCTCACAGACCTAAACAAAACTGAAATAGGCCTATATCTATTATCTACAGAAATATCTACTTTTAAACAGAACCATTCAAAACAAAATAAAACGATGTAGCCTAATCCGTATGAAATGTGCATTTCTCTCCGGCGTGTTCACTACTAAGAAGATCGCGAGTCAGTCAACTTCGTCTTTGCAGTCGACACAGAAAATACTTGTTTATTAATAAACAATTAAAATTGAGAGAGAGAGAGAATATAAGATTAGTTTGACTAATTTTGAGGACTTCTAATGATCTGTTAACAATCTCGTTTTTGTTTTGTTTTTTATGGCGTTTATCGCATTTTGGAAAAGAGCTCTTCAAGCACATTTAGATTTTTCATCCGCTACTAACGTTACCCGCCCACAAGGAGTTAATTAACATGTATACACAGATGTTTTATGGAAAACTATGTCATGAATATTTACCTTTAAGTCATGGAAAAGTCTTGGAAAAGTCATGGAAATTTAATGGTAAAAATGTGTACGAACCCTGAAATGGCCACATCCAAAATCTCCCTTAGCACTGATGCCTGGACAAGTCTGGTCACAGAAGCCTACTTAGGGGTAACTTGTCATTTTATTGATGATAATTGGGATCTTGTCTCCTTCAATTTGACAACACTTCCAGTTGAAGAACGCCACACAGCAGAAAACATTGCCTCCTGGCTGGAGAATGTGGCAAAAAAATTCGACATTTCGTTTGAGAATATTCTTGCTATTGTCCATGACAATGCACGTAACATTGTGGCAGCTCTCAGAATCTTGGAAGAGAGATTTGGGGTGGTATCCCATCGGTGTGCTGGGCATACACTTCAACTGGTAGTCAACCATGCAATGGACAACCCTGTGATTAACAAGGCACTCTCAGCTACACGGTGCCTCGTAAAACACATAAAGAAAAGTGAGCCAGCTACCACTAAGCTGAAGCTAAAACAAAAACAGATGAGCACAGTTGAACATAAACTGATACAGGATGTAGCAGTTCGTTGGAACAGTTCATACTATATGATTGAACGTCTTTTAGAGCAGCGATGGCCAGTGGTCGCGACGCTATCAGATCCAGAAATCACACAGCGCGGAAAGCACTATCTTGATCTGAAAAACGATCAATGGATTCTTCTGGGGGAACTGGAAGAGGTGCTCAAGCCCTATGAGCAAGCCACGGTTTTCCTTAGTGGTCAATCTTATGTCACAGCCTCTGTTCTCCCCCCCCTGCTGAAGGGTCTCCTGAAATCCACCCAAAATAAATCATTTGATTCTGCTGCCATGACCTTTTTCCAGACCAAAGCAGAAGAGGAGATATTGTCAAGGTGGCAGGAGGTGTTTGTATTTCAAGAGGGTGGGAAAAATGTGTCTCTCATTGCTGCTGCACTTGATCCCCGTTTTCGGAAATTGAAGTTCCTTTCAGCAGATGATGCACTCAAACTACAAGTACAAATACAGACTGTTGCTCTTGATATCAGAAGGAAGCGGAGATTGTTACAGGCAGCTGTGGGGCAGGAAGCCTCAGCAAGCTCCCCACCAAAGAAGAGGTCCTGCTCTTTGTTGGACACTTTGTTGGGCACAGATTCTGAGGGGGAAGACGGCAATGAAGAAAACATTCACCAGGAGGATGGTGATGGGGACAGTGAGACAGTCAGGAAAGAAGTGCTTTTGTATTTTGGGGAAAACCCTATCCCAAGGGATAACAACCCCCTTACATGGTGGAAGGATAACGCCACAAGGTTCCCCACCCTGGCTGCAGTAGCCAAATCCTATTTGTCTATACCTGCCACATCAACGCCATCTGAAAGGCTTTTCTCAGTTGCTGGGAACATTGTTACTAAAAAAAGGGCAAGCCTGACTCCTGAGCATGTTGAAATGCTCACATTCCTCCACTCCAATATATGACTGTATTTTGTCTTGAATCAGACGCACAGACACAGACACACACACACAGTATTCTTAAGGTGAAAGGAAAGTATCAGGAGTGTAAGTTGTTATTTGCATGTGGAATTGTGAATGAAGATGCTTTTTTTTCAGTAAGCTAGGCCTATGTTCAACATAAATGTTGAGTTCTGAATGTTTATTTTCATTATTTATTTTTTGTTGGAAAAGCACTTTCTGTATTAGCTTAAAGCCCCCAAGTTTACAATAGTTACTGTATTCTTTTAATAGCTCTAAGAAAGGGTGGCTGCCTGGGTGACCTTTTAATTTGTTTATTGAATGCTAGACATCAAGTTGTTGTTATTTTCATCTGAAAGAATTACAAGATGCACTTTTTTTTCAGTAACCTAGGCCTTTGTGTTTTTGCACTTGTATAATGTTTTATTTTGGAATTTTAAGAGCAATAAACATTGCAATGTTAAGGAATTCATGTTTTTTTTTCATTCAGATATGTAAATCAACATGTATAAATTGCTATTAGTCAATTAATGGGGAGATAATCGAAATCGAATCGGACTGGGAAAAAGAATCGTTAGATTAATCGATGCATCGAAAAAATAATCGCTAGATTAATCGTTTAAAAAATAATCGTTTATCCCAGCCCTAGTACCATGTAAACGTTGTAACATGTTGTCACTAAACCTAATAAAATTCAGGTTATACTCTTATTGTGATGCAATTTTTTTTTACATCACCCCGAATTATTCTACAATATTCACTAATGACAGTAAAATAGACCATCCTAAGTCAATTTACTGCAGTAATTCCTCTCTCAACCAGTAGAAAATGCATTGAACACCTGATTATGCATAAAAAATAAATAAAAAAAACCTTCATAAACCGGAAAACCGTCATAATTTTGAAAAACACCTTGATATAAATTTTTGCTCAAACCGCCCAGCACTAGGTTGGATTAATGTAATGCTTTTTATGTTGGTTTAAATCAAAGCTCCATTTCACGCCTTCAACTTGTGCAAAATGCTGCTGCTCGGTTTTTAACAAATACATCTAGGCGTGCACACATCACTCCCATCCTCTACACTTTACATTGGCTTCCAGTGCAGTTTAGAATAAATTTTAAGATTTTGTTGTTTGTTTTTAAGGCCCTAAATGGCCTGGCCCCGGAGTACTTATCTGAGATTTTAACCCTGCGTGAGCACAGCCGGTCGTTACGGTCTTCAAACCAACTGGTTTTAGAAGTCTTCTTTCTTTCTTTCTTTTTAATTGATTTCAGACATGTTAATAAGTTCCTACACTTTGTTTCTATCACATACAGCCAGTCTTTAACTCCCACAAGAAATTGAGCACATAGACACATATGTGCATAGAAACCCTCATCCATATCCATATGTACATACATATATATATCCACACATACCCACACCTACGTGCATACATACATACTCATATACATATACACATATACAGGTACATATACATACCTACATACATATACAAACGCTTATATACACAAACACAAACATATACACACAAACAAATACACACTAACACTCTTTAACATGTCTGTAAAGGGGTTGGAAGAAGTAAAAAACTTATTTAATCCTACCCCCTCTCCAGTATTCAAAACTTACATTTGCAATAATCATCCTGTTTCCAAAGTCTTATAATCTACAAGAAAATAAATAAATAAATAATAATAATAATAATAAATAAATAATAATAAAATAGAAAAATTTAATATGAACATATATCAATAGAAAGTAATCTAATATTATTCTTATAGTAAATTCTAGAGCCTTGACTTCAAATCCTTATTCACATCCCCCTACCATACCCACATACACATTCATATGCATACACATCTACACCACAATATCTCGTCCCACTCACATGTACAGGTCTATCTACACTGTACGAGACATCAATTCACCTCTGGCTTTCATCTCGATACTTCACAAAAATCATCAGTCTAAACCTCTTTTTAAACAAACTCATGCTTGGACATTGCTTCAGTTCTTGACTGAGTTTATTCCAAACCCTAACACCACAGACTGAAATGCACATCCTCTTCATGGTTGTTCGAACACTCTTTATCCTAAAGTTGAACCTTCTCCTGTAATCATAACCCCCTTTCCTATCCGTAAAAAGTTTCTGTATATTATGTGGTAGTTGTTTGTTCCTGGCTTTAAACATTAACTGAGCTGTTTGAAATTCTACCAGATCTGAAAATTTTAGTAGGCAGGAATTTCTAAATAACTCATTTGTATGATCCTGAAAACCTGCCTTGTGTATTATCCGGATGGCTCTTTTCTGGAGTGTGCACAACGGTCGGAGTGAGGATTTGTAGGTGTTGCCCCAGGCTTCCACACAGTAATTTAAATAAGGTAGAATTAGTGAAAAGTATAATATATGTAAAGCTTTTATATTCAAGAACTGTTTGGCTTTACCAAGAATGGAGATACTTCTGGATAATTTAGACTGAACATGATGAATGTGTGGCTTCCAGCTGATCATGTGGTCGATCATCACCCCCAGAAACTTCATTTCTGTAACTCTATCAATATTTATACCGTCTATCACCATTTTTACATCGCTGTTCCCCTTATGCTTCCCAAACAACATACATTTTGTTTTATCCAAATTCAAAGACAGTTTATTTAAATCACACCATTTCTTTACTTTGATCAGTTCTGAGGTGATGTCCTCCATAAGCTGTTGCAGGTTTTCCCCAATACCCAAAATATTTGTTTCGTCAGCAAACAGAACATATTGCAGTATTTTTGATACCTTACATATATCATTCATGTATAAGATGAAGAGTTTAGGACCCAGCACTGACCCCTGGGGGACACCACAAACAATGTCCAAGCATGATGACTGAAAATCACTTATTTTCACAAATTGTTGCCTGTTACTTAAATAACTTTTCATCCATTGTAAAACAACACCCCTGATCCCATAACGCTCCAGTTTCTTAAATAATATTTCATGATTTATTGTGTCAAATGCTTTTTTAAGATCGATAAAGACTGCCAATGAAGTGGATCTTTGTGATCTGAATCCATATTGACTTTCAGCAAGTAATTTGTGTTTGTCAATAAATTTGTCTAATCTGTTAACAAACAGTTTTTCTAAGATTTTAGAAAACTGTGGTAGTAGGGAAACAGGCCTATAATTGGTGAAATGGTGTCTGTCCCCAGTTTTGTATAATGGGATGACTTTTGCGGTTTTCATGCTATTTGGAAATTTACCAGTTTGAAAAGAAAGATTACAGATATGTGTCAATGGTCGAACAATTGCTTCAATAACCTTTTTGACTATTGTCATATCAGTACCATCACAGTCTGTTGACAACTTGTTTTTACATTTAAGTACAATATCTATGATTTCTTTCTGCTCCACTGCCATGAGAAACATTGAATTTGAATTCCTACATATTAGTTTCTCATTCCAATAATCTGCTGATCCCGGATCAAGGATTTTTTCTGCCAGTTTAGGTCCAACACTTACAAAGTACCCATTGAAGTCGTTCATATCATTTATGATTTCATCATTATCAATAAAATACTGTGGATAATTATTTTTTCTATAGTGTTTCCTAATTACATTGTTTACTATATTCCAAATGCTTTTAATGTTACTTTTATTCCTATCTAATAATTTGCTATAGTATTCCTGTTTTGAGATCCGTAATATGGTTATCAATTTATTTTTATATTTTTTAATATTATCTATTCATTGTTACACCTCCAAAAAAAATATAATACACTAAAACTCATGACAAACAACCAATTCTAGATGTAACAAGGAATGTGCAAATATTATAAAACATTTTAACTTTGGTTACAGTTATTTATGAAAACATATATGACATTATAACATACGCTATTGATACCTTTATAATGCATTATACATAAAGGCTTCAAGTAAAGTATCACCACAATATCTAATTATTATTATTAATAAATGTTGTTCTTTTTTCAACTGTAAAACACTTTCTGAAATTAAAATTATATTTTTATTTAATATATAATTAAATAGACTTACATTTGATCACCAGTTTAGTTCCTCCACCGAATGTGTACCACAGTGATACAATCTAATGAAACGCTCGTACAAAAACCTCTATTCCACTCGAGTGAACACACACTCCAGCAGAGAGAGAGAAACAACACTTCAACACACTGATATTAGAAGATCCTCAGCTCTTCTCAACACTCACTCATTCAGATTTGACTAAATGCTTTCTGATATAACACTGTTTAAAGAAATATATTTGATGAGCTGTGACCTCTGAGGTGACCTTTGACCTCTTTGATCATGGATGATGTTGTGGAGTTTCTCATAATGATGCTTCTGTTCTTCATATGCAGATCAATCATCATGATTCACAGAAAAACCTGCAGCTTCAAATAAATGAATCAATAATTCTGAACATTTCAGATGCACATTGTTTAATATATAATGACCTGATTATGAGTCCTGATGAACTTCATGCATGTGGAAAATGTGGGAAAAAAAGACATCATGAAAATATTTCCCAGAGAGCAACATCCCAGCAAACATTTGGACGTTTAATGACCGTTGAAAAGACGTCCGTCCGAGACGTCCCGTCATGGTTGAAAAATAGTTCCAAAATGAAAGTTGAACCGACGTCTTTGACGTCGTCTGGCCGTGAATTCCACGTCTTTTCTGCGCGTCCCTGGACGTCTAAATGTTTTTTTTTTTGTTCTTCTGGATGTTTATAAGATATATATATATATATATAATCCTGCATATAAACTAATCACACCCATATTGCGTAACATCGTGAAAGGCAATCATTTAGGCTATTTTTACACATCTGAACTTGACAAAGGTTCTAAAAAGGTCCAAAATCGGTCCGGTCAGACCTGAACGTCTATAAAACGTACTCGGTTACTAACGTAACCTCGGTTCTCTCTAGAGAGGAAACGAGTACTGCGTAAATCTTACGCTAGGGGAAAATCTCTTTTCCGCGAGATACTGAAGCCAAAAAATTATCCTTAATTTTGAAATAATGTAAAACGCGTTGCGGCAGCATGCAGACACAGGCGAGACGGCTTGTGCGCCTATTGGCTGCCCTGCGGCAACTGCAGCAGCCTATCGATAAGGCCCACTCGTGACGTCAGCTCCAATGGGGGCGCTTCGCGCCCAATACGTCACGTCCCGCCAGAATGGGCGTGGTCTAGGGCTATAAACATAGCTTCGAGAGGCTAGCTCACTGGTTTTTCATCGCCGAAGCGAACCAGAGCGTGTGCAGGCACGGCAAGATACGCAGTACTCGTTTCCTCTCTAGAGAGAACCGAGGTTACGTTAGTAACCGAGTACGTTCTCTTACGAGAGGTACTCTCGTACTGCGTAAATCTTACGCTAGGGGAAACAGTGTAAAACGCCGTGCATGCTAAGATCCAGCACCAAAGTCCCAAGGGCAAGTGCCCGGGCTCATATAGTACATGATCATAAGGGACTCACAGAGAGCCCAGGAAAGAGTGGCTAGAATAGCATCATTCCTGTAATAATATAACATCTTATAAGGAGCAGTTATACTGATGATGTGTCGTACAGTCAGGGCGACCCCCGGCCTGGACTGACGAATATAGTGGGTCTTACACACTGCCCATAGAGCTGCGCGATCCAACAGCGAGCATTTGCTCAAGCAGTTTCAGTATTCTGGCCCGAACACATCAGGGCAGACAGTACCGATTTTAGACCGAAAGCAGCTTAGCCTGCAAGGCGGGAACCTCTAGGTTATAAAACCTTATAAATGTAGACGGGGAGGCCCAGCCTGCCGCCATACAGATATCTTGCAAGGCAATCCCACTAGACCAAGCCCACGACGAGGCCACGCCTCTCGTGGAGTGTGCTCTGACTCCAAATGGGCACTATAAGCCCTTAGAGGTATAAGCCAGCGCTATAGCATCAACTATCCAACTGGATAGGCTCTGTTTCGACACGGCAAGTCCCTTAGAACGTCCGTAGAGTGAAAACAAAGAGCTGCTCTGTCTGTCTGAAAACAGACGTGCGAGACACATAAGCTCTTAATGTTCTGACTGGGCAAAGGAAGCTTGCGTCTCCTTCCTCGTCAGAGACCGGTAAGGCTGACAGGGAATGACCTGCGCCCTAAACGGTGTGTTGAGGGATTTTGGAACATAACCGTGCTTAGGTTTGAGTATAACTCTTGAGTCATTAGGCTCAAACTCCATACACGTCGCGCTTACTGAGAGCGCGTGTAAGTCTCCTGTGCGCTTCACTGAAGCGAGAGCCAGAAGAAACACTGTCTTGAAAGACAGGTGTTTAAGATCAATCGTCTGTAAAGGCTCGAATGGGTCACCTTTCATGGCTTCCAGCACTGTAGAAAGGTTCCATACAGGGACTGAGGGAGGTCTGGGAGGATTCAGTCTCTTAGCTCCTCTAAGGAAGACGATGACTAAATCGTTCCTTCCTACTGACTGACCCAGCGTTGTTTTTGAGAACGCTGCTATGGCCGCCACATACACTTTGAGCGTGGAAGGGGTCCTGCCCTTGTCCAACAGCTCTTGTAGGAAGGAGAGAACCTCCGTCACCCCACAGTCTAGGGGCGACACGCCACGAGCTGTGCACCAGCTGGAGAACACTGACCATTTCGAGGAATAGAGACGTCGCATAGACGGAGCTCTAGCCTGCGTGATCGTGTTTAACACTCCGCTTGGGGAGGTCAGCGGGTACCCGTTGATGGCCCAAACATGAAGGGACCACAGCTCTGGGCGCAGATGCCAAACCGAGCCCTTGGCCTGAGAGAGGAGGTCCCTCCTCACTGGCACTGGCCATGGGGCAGTGCTTGCTAGCTGCATCAGAACTGGGAACCAGGGTTGGTTTTTCCAGAACGGCGCTACGAGTAGCACTGAGCATCCTTCTCTGATCCGTTCTATCACCTGAGGCAGGAGAAAGACGGGAGGAAAGGCATAGAGCGGGCGGCGGGGCCATACGTGAGCCAGCGCGTCCCTGCTCTTGGAGAAAAATTCCAGACAGTGAGCGTTTTCTTGAGACGCGAACAGGTCTACTTCCGCTCTGCCGAATTTCTTCCACAGCAGCTGGACTGTCTGTGGGTGTAGAGGCCATTCGCCTGTCGGAACATTGTTTCTGGACAGTCTGTCCGGTCCTACGTTCAGGAGCCCTGGCACATGCGCTGCTCTCGGCGAGAGCAGGTTGCGCTGAGCCCACACCAGGAGGCGTTCTGTCAGCCTGTGCAGGTTTCGGGACCTGAGGCCGCCCTGGCGATTTATGTAGGACACCACTGACATGTTGTCCGAGCGGACCAGGACGTGGTGTCCTCGTATTTAGGGACAAAAACGCGTCAGTGCGTTGTCTACTGCCAACATTTCGAGGCAGTTTATGTGTAGAAGCTTCTCCCGTTCTGACCATTGGCCGAAGAACGGTCTGCCCTTGAGCAGTGCTCCCCATCCCAAGGTGGAGGCGTCCGTAGACACTACCTTCACACTCGAGGAAGTCCCCAGGCTAACACCTGATTGGTACAAGTCGTTTGCTTTCCCAGGTTTCAGAGCTGCGATGCATTTCTGATTGACCTTGAGACGAAGCAGACCGGAAGCCCACGCTCGGCACGGTACTCGCGCTTTCAGCCAGAACTGTAGCGGGCACATGCGAAGCAAGCCCAACTGAAGTACTGATGATGCTGAGGCCATGAGACCTAGCATCCTCTGAAATTTCTTGAGCGGGACAGATGCGCCGCAGCGGAAAGAGCTCGCTGCGCGCTGAATGTCTAGTACGCGCTCTGGTGACAGTCGCGCTATCATAGACAGCGAGTCCAGTTCTGTGCCCAGAAAAGATATTATCTGTCTGGGAGACAGAGAACTCTTCGCCCAATTGACCCAGATTCTCGAGGTGATCGAGTAAAATGGTCCTGTGCTCTATGAGCACCGAGTGAGATTGAGCTAGAATCAGCCAATCGTCCAAGTAGTTCAATACTCGCATGCCCTGTAGTCTGAGGGGTGCGAGCGGCTAGAGACAAGCCGAACGGTAGGACTGAGCACTGATATGCCTGGCCCTCGAAGGCGAATCTCAAACGTCGCCTGTGACGTGACGCTATTTGTATTTGAAAATATGCGTCTTTCAGATCTATTGACACAAACCAATCTCCTCGGCGAATGTGCGTGAGGGTTTTTCTGGTCGTGAGCATTCCGAACTGTTGCTTCGCAAGCACTCTGTTCAGTTGCCTTAGATCTAGTATGGGTCTGAGACCCCCGTCTTTTTTCAGTACCAGGAAGTATCTGCTGTATAGCCCTCCTTCACTCTGAGCTTGAGATAAAGGCTCTATGGCCCCTTTGCTCAACAGTTTCAAAATTTCGGCTCAAAGTAGGTGGTGCTACTTCTGTTTTTACCGTAGCTTCGACGCGCGTCACATAGCGGCGAGGGCGTCGGCGAAACTGTAGCGAATAGCCTCTTTCTATAATGTCTAGCACCCACTTCAAAACCCCCGGGTAGCCTTGCCCATGCATCTGCACGAATGGCTAGGGGCTGAATGCGGAGCGCGCTCTGGTCGCTCAGCGACAGAGGGGCTTCGGTGTGCTGTAACATAAGCGTCGCGCTTCGAGGCAGGGGGCGCGCTGATAACAGCGGGCAGATTGCCCGCGCTCGACTCCTTTGCGGTGGTCAACCGAGAGGGGAGGGCTGGGCGAGTCCCGTAGGACCTGTCATGTCTATGTGTGAATGTGGGCGCGGGATAGCGGGCACATTTACAACACTGAGAGCATTGTCCGCCTGAGCAGAGCGAATGCACGTTGGTTTTGTTTTTACAGAAACCTTGAGATATGCGGAACGTAGTGTTTGTGGGCACTGGGCACATTTACCACGTTTAATGCGCAATCGACCTGGGTCGATTTCATGTGCGCGAGCCCTGTGTGACGGGCTGTGTTTGTGTGTAGGAATTTCGTCTACATTCGTAACACCATCGGCCGTGGCCGGGACACCAGAAAATACACTCTTATGGGATTTATCTGGGTAGCCGTAAAAGCGGCGTTTGTGTGCAGGCAAGCGGGCTGTTTCGCCGACTTGTTTACTGCAGAATACACTGGAACAGTCGCATTTACTGGAACTGAACGAGCGAGAAGTTGCCATAGAAACAGAAAGCGTCAACATGCTGGCGTTTGTTTGCAGGCGTGCGTGTATTACAGCAGGCTTGTTCACTGCAATATTGACATTTCCAGTCGTCTGAACTTCAGAGGCGGAAACCATAGAAACAGAGTTTGGGTGCAGGCGAACGGGTTGTACCACGCGCTCGTTGGCTGCAAAATACACATCTGCAGTCGCCTTTTCAGGGAACTGCCAGAGCGAGAATTGACGGCAAAAAGTGTGTTTTGCCGGTAGACCCGGGATTCGATCGCGGGTCTCTCGCGTGAAAATCTGACGATCTACCACTGGACCACAGAGGAAGACACATAGACATTCAGTAGCGCGAGTATTATCAAAGAGCGTCAACATATGCTGGCGTTTGTTTGCAGGCGTGCGTGCAAAACAACAGGCTCGCTCACTGCAATATTGACATTTCCAGTCACCTGAACTTAAGAGGGGAATGAGAAATGTGTCAGGAGTGGAGGTCGGCCCGGCCGCAGCGGGGCTAAAACACCCTTTTCTCCTTTCGCCAGTGACGCACGGGAACCATAGAAACGGTGTTTGGGTGCAGGCGAGCGGGTTGTACAGCGCGCTCGTTGGCTGCAAAATGCACATCTGCAGTCGCCTTTCAGGGAACTGACAGAGCGAAGCATTGGCGGCATAATATATCTGCCGTTAGACCGGGATTCGAACCCCGTTCTCTCGTGCGAAAAACCTAAGATTCCGCCACTGAGCCACAGGGGGGGAACACAAAGGTGTATAGATGCATGAGCATATAACAGAGCGTCAACATGTTTTCTTCGGCGTTTGCTTGCAAGCGTGCGTGTTACAACAGGCTCGTTTGCTGCAATATTGATATTTCCAGTCGCCTAATCAGGGAACTGAGTTGTCTTTTCGCCGGTGAGTGACGCGTGAATGGGGCGCAAGGGCAGGGTAGCTTTCTTGTAACGTAAAGAAAAACTAACCCCGATCGTCCGCTTCCAGCCTCCCTTGTGAACGGCGCAGTTTGCGCGGCTCGAACAGAGGGAGAGAGAAAGCTAGCCCCGTGACCGTCCGCTCCTGACATCCCCTGTGAACGGCGCGGTTTGCGCGGCTCGAACAGAGGGAGAGCAGGTATCATCCCCCAAGCAGGCAAGGCAAGCGGGCGCACCGGCGAGCTTTGCGGGTTGGGGGGGGCGGAGGAGCAGTCTCGGAGAAGGATGCCAGGTGAGTCCTCAGAGTCACCAGGCAGTAACTGGCTCGCAGTGAGGGCGGTCGCCGTCAGCGAGCGCGAGCGCGAGAGCTGCGTGATCCTCAGGAAAGGGGCGTCTTGAAAAAGACGCCCGGCTCTTTTAGTGCAATGAGAGTGTGTGTCGCGGCGGCGAGCACACACACATACACAAAACACAGTAGCAGAGAAAGGATATAACGCCGGATAGCGCAGCAGGAAGGCGACTGAAGGCGGCGCGGCCAGCGGCTTCAGAGTGTCGACTCGTCCCGCTGAAAGGCTTTTTCAGACGGCGCGGCTTCTCTCCGGATCCAGCGATGCGAGAGCTTCGCTGAAGAGATGAAAAATCAGTGAGCTAGCCTCTCGAAGCTATGTTTATAGCCCTAGACCACGCCCATTCTGGCGGGACGTGACGTATTGGGCGCGAAGCGCCCCCATTGGAGCTGACGTCACGAGTGGGCCTTATCGATAGGCTGCTGCAGTTGCCGCAGGGCAGCCAATAGGCGCACAAGCCGTCTCGCCTGTGTCTGCATGCTGCCGCAACGCGTTTTACATTATTTCAAAATTAAGGATAATTTTTTGGCTTCAGTATCTCGCGGAAAAGAGATTTTCCCCTAGCGTAAGATTTACGCAGTACGAGAGTACCTCTCGTAAGAGAACCGTTTAATCACGTGTACATCAACACATTATTTGTGGACTGAAGCAAAAAATAGTGCTATAATTTAGCACAACATTTTATTGTGAATATTACATTAGAAATGTCTTCCAGTTGTTAGAAATAGTACAATCTGGTAAAATCTGTCGTAATGGCATTTTCTCTAACAGTTTCACATTAAGGTTAAGCAGACATTAATCAAACCAGAATATAACAAAAGTACAGGAACAGTCAACACATTCTATTTTTAGAGTCTTTCTATAATATTCCATCATTGAAGAATAGAAGTCAGAGCTGTGGCAGTACTAAGTTTCAGTTACTAACAGTCTTGCATTACTGTTAAACAGCCATAAATAGTTTTTAGAGTCTATGAAGTTTATGGCTTTATGGTTTTTGTTTTGTTTTATGGCTCATTTTTTAAATCCACCACCCTCAGCTGTTCCTGGAGCGTTCTTCAGGTGTTCCTCCGCTGCTGCATCAATGTCTGAGTCTGTAGCATTTGGGCTCCACCTCATCACAGCATCTGAGGAAAGAGAATATGGTTTAAAAAAAAAGAGAAAGGCTAATTTCTAGGTAAATGTACTTTTTTTTTTTTATGTCGGAAAATAACCATGTTATTTTACTGCATAGTAATCGTATGCCAATAAAAGATGTTCTGCATTACAAGGTGTTCGAATAGTGAAAAAAAAAAAAAAGCATTTGCCCTCTTCAATACTGTGGAGCCCTTAAAGAAAGACCCTTCACTAGGTGTGTAACTGTAAAAGTGAAAAGGACATTTCTGATAAAGACAGGTGGTCTTTTAAAGAATGTCCCCGGAATAGATAAAAGTTAACAATAAAAATGACATTAATATTAGACAAGGAACAAGAGATTTTTTTTTTTTATGTCATAAGGCCAAAATTACCTTGAATTACATTGTACAAAGTGTAGCGTTGAATGACTTCTTTTGAATTCGGCCACCACTCCTCATATTGAAAACAGCCATTAAAGCATTTGACATGATTCTGTGAAAGAAATTACACAGGATTACTTCACCTCAAAAAAAAAAAAAAAAAAATCCAAGTAAAGGTCATCTTAGGGGAGACTGAATTGACACCGAGCGAAAACAATGGTATCAATAATCATTCAATACTTGGTTAAATACTTGTACTTCTAACAAAGGTTGACAACAAACTCCAAATAAGCCAGTGTTTTAAACACACCATATATAGTTAGTTAAATTTTATTTCTGTCATGGCAAACATTTGGCCCATCCCACATGGGATTACAAGACACCACAAACTTATTTAGCAAACATTTTCCGGTCACATATACAAATCATTCTGAGAAATACATGAATACAAACATATATATATATATACACATATACACACAGCATATACAAACAAATCCTCATCTACAGATCATCTCGATAAAGAGCTTTTTTCCTTTTCTCCCAGGCTCTCTCAAGATAATTGGCTAATTTATATGTTTCACATGTGAACAGCCAGCTCAGTCTTTGAGCATCATCCATATTTACCAAATCAATCTCTGATTTTATCCTACAAAAAACAAAAATCACGCTGTTCACAATAATTAGATATATATTATATTTCTTTCACTTGACATGGGGTAAGCGCTCCTTGAGGGTCTGGTGCCAGCAATTTCAAAATGTAAAGATTTGTAAAATGTAAATTCAATTTTGGAATTTGACAACCCCATGGCTGGAAGAGACCATTAACACACATACCCTCACTTCTGTGCTCTCTCCCGAATGCAGCGGTCCAGAGGCAAGACAACATTTGGAAATTCTGTTAATGAAAACAAAAACACACATACAAACTTAAATAAGAGGGTAGTTAAATAAAAACAGTAAACAATATTGTTTTATTTTATCTACTTTGTGGATGTAGCAAAGATTTAGACTTCTTGTAATCCAATTGGACATAGTCAACTATTGTAGCCATATAATAATCATTCACAATGACTAAATCCAAGGTAGCCAACCCTGGTCCTCGAGAGCCACTCTCCTGCTGGTCTCCAAACTCTCCCTGCCCTACTTCCTGCTGACTAATAATGGACCAGGTGTGTTGTCAGTCAGAAGCTGGAAGGGCAGGAATAGTTGGAAAACAAGCAGGGCAGTGGCTCTGGAGGACCAGGGTTGGCTACATATTTTAAATTGTGAAGTGATAAGACTGCACTGTAAAAAATGTATTGTCAAATTAACAGTAACTTACTGGCAACAATTATCCAGTAGATGCTGTATTTCATTCAACAGTAAAATTACTGTAACACTAAATACAGTACTGTTAAGCATACTGTAAAATTAAATACATTATTTTACTGTAATTTTTTTCCCACGTTAAAACACAGTATTACACCGTTGATTTTTAATAATACTGTATAGTATTATACAGTTATGAAATGTTATTTTATTACTTTTATAGTGCTACTGTGTTACCTGTAGAATATGTAGAAAATCTGTAGGAATATTATTTTAACTGTTAATGGAAAATAGAAAAAAGAACAATTAAAGCTTTAACTGCACAACAAGGTTTATTGTGTATTTTTAAACAATACATTAGTAATAATAATAATGTAATATAATACAACAATAAAAATCTGTTTTAAAAGAAGACTAATGACCAATATATATTTAATAATTAAGATCAGTGAACAATTCATGTATTTCAATTCATGCAAAAATGATCCTGAACAGGTAAAAAAGAAACTTAGAAAGAAAGCAAGCCAGGTGAGGATGAAGGCCAGGTGAGGAGGGTAGTGATGGTGTTGACACCAACACTTCTGATAATCCTGCAAGGAATGATAAGCACAAATCAATCAGAGGCAACACATACAACTAATAATCAAAAAAACCTAACTCACATTATCAACACCTTTTTAGGAGAATTTTTTTTTCCTATGGTATCCACCTTATTTTTCACGGAAGAGTGGGAATGGCCATTTATATATGAAATGTGTCTGCGCTTGAAATGCACTTGATTGGGGCTAACAGTAGCTGCTGATCATTTCTCTTCTGTTCGATTCTCGATTTTGAATCAAATTTCATTTAGATATATGCATAGATTTGATTTTAGATTTGATCATAGATTTTAAATCTATTCTATGCATATATCAAAATGAAATTTGATTCAAAAGAGAATTCCCAATTTCAAAAGTACCGCCTCTTTTGAATCAAATCGTGACCCAAAGAATCGATTTGAATCGAATCGTTGAATCAAAAAGATTCCCACCCCTATTACATTTCATTATATTTTAACTTTACCTGTTGTCTTCATTATTTAATGTATGTTTGAGAACATTTAAAACTTAAAATAAATAAATATTTGACATTGATTGTGATAATGATCAACACTGACTGATATGAAAAATTTTATCAAGATGATTTGACCATATCACTCAACCCTATTTTTTACCATTTCATGTTTTAATTAAAATACAAATTATTTGACTTATACAAGGCATATTTGTTAAATGGAAACTGTGAAGGGAACATTAATTACATTATAAAACAGACTATCAGTTTGAAAAATGTATGGTTTAAGTCATTTCCACCCTTTTTGGATTTTTCTAAATACAGATTCAGGCACAAATCATTTCTACAGATATGGGCTCCACTGCACATCCCTAATATTACTCTTACCTTAATGATTTTGCCAATCATATTCTGTAAAGTCCCTGATGTAAGATGCAACGTGTGCATTCCAGGCCATGGTCTTCCTCCGAACAACCTTCCCACTCTTTCTGCTCACCTGGAACTGTGATGTTCATTTCGAATTTTCAGGATTTATCCTGACAAGAAACCTGTAAACACAAAAAAATATATTTTCCAACTGAATTAAGAGTAATCACAATATGTAGCATCATCTGTAATAAGTCACATCACAATAGGGGATAAGCCATAGACTGTAAAGGGATAAGCTCTAAACCATCACTTGTGCAAAATAAAAAGCCATTGGTGTTACTAATAGAAGTCAATTTGTAACAAAAGTGTATGAATGAACATAGACTGAGGTAACTGCACAAGGTCCTGGCAGATCGCCAGGTCAGGTCCTCACAGACGTGTAAAAGAAATTTCTGATTTAGACAAAAACAAGCGCGAATAAATCAATAAGAGGAATCGAAAATTTAATTTTATAACAAGAATCCGAATCCTAACCTTGGGTATCCGATTTCAGGATACATTGATCGATTTTCAATTCCCAACGGTATGATATATAAAATAATGAACGCGCAGGCGCTTCCACCTACTTAAAATGGTAAATAACACAATTATTAGATCATTCTGACCTTATAAGAGGCTACATATAACCTACATATAATATAAAATTATATTTAATAATCAAGTAGGCTAGCTATCAACATGAGGAAATCCGCGTTACAGGCGTTATAGAACATAAGCCGCGGGCAGTTCTTCTAAACTAACATTAACCTGCTACTATTTAGTTTGCATAAAACAAATATAAAGATTCATCACTAACCAGATATTTATGGCGAAAACTTCGCCGACAGACACAGAGGAGGCCTGCAAAGGCCTGCGCTCTCAACGTTACTCAGGGAACTGAAGAGTTATTCATAAAACGGCAGCTTGTGGTTATTTTTCGCGGTCATTTCGTACTAGCCTACTGTAGCCTATTTAAATTTACAGTAACACCAATGTCCCAAACTACATTGAAACCTAGAGTAGCCTATATTGTACACAGCTTATAGTAAAATGTTGAGAATAAATTAAATTAAATATCTAAATCCTGGTCATAATCTCTAAATCATTTTAAAGTTATTAGCTAGAGTCCATGCATACAAATATTAAGATTTATTACTTACCATATCTGACGAAGTTCCAGGTCGGCAGAAACGACAGGTCTATCGATGCACTGACACAACAGAAAAAACTCATTCAAATGCGCTCTCATGCACCCCCCCCACTGACAGAAATTAAGACTGTTAATGGTCACCCAGTCCTGAAAATGTTTTATGTAAGGATAACGTTAGTAGGCTAGCAATTTTAATTGTGGAATTGTGAAGTGGTGTTTTTCGCGGTCAATTTGCACTGCTGTATTTAGATTTACAGTAACTAATAATTTCCCAGAATGCATTGAAAATCTACAGTAACATACTGTCAACTGTGTGCACAGTACATAACTGTTGAAAATACAAAATAATACTGTGAAAGCAACAAAATCTACAATAACATACTGTACATAGGTTATACAGCAAGAAACTGTTGAGAAAAACAGTATAATGCTGTGAAAACAACAGAAATCATTTACAGTGTGCTGTTCAAATGTACACTTCACAGTGTAATACTGCATTAGTTACTATAAAATTAGCTGGCTGTACTTTAGCTTTTTCTTGAGCAATGACAGACCTTATAGGCTCTATATTTGTAACTGTATGAAAAATTATTTAGAAAAATGTATGTTTGTATTTAAGGTATATTGTGTATAAAATAAGATGCAAATAGCAAGGTTCTCACATAAAATGGGGTTTCCTCTGGGACTGGGATGATAATGCAGAATTTGGAACTGGAGACAATAAAAACAAATGGGTGAAAAATATTTAAGGTAAGAAAGGACACTTTAACCAATAAACACCATAACTATATGGTTAAAAAAACAAAAACAAAAAAAACAACACCTTTATGAAGGACATTAAACAAGAAACAATTGCAATGTCTCTTTGGTTCTGCCAGATGGCCTGGAGAAGGATTCCTGAATTCTACGTCTGACAGATGGCTGTTCGTTATGTGACCCTGAAAGAAAAATGGAAACTTAATGTAATTTCGTCAAGTACAACAAACAAAATCACGTTTAAAAAAAAAAATCACTTAAGTGATTACAAAATTGGTAATCTTAGAGTATGGTTAGAGAGCAACTTTGTAACAGAGCAAACCTGAGCCAAACACATTAACTGCCTTAATATAGAGAGCACATAAACTGCCCTCCAAGTGACAATAATACACTCACAATACATTCCAAATATGATCAAAAACAGAAGATTCGTTCTTTGCAGACAATATTTATATTCATTATTATGCAAAAAGGCACGGCCATAAAGCATTACTTAAGCATTTAAAGCTGAGGCCATAGGTGAGGAATCAGGTAAAGTTAGTCTCCTTCCTGATACTTGACTATTTTCATTGTGCATTAACCTCACCTGCACAAATAGTTGATTTTATGGTAGTGTAAGATATAAACACAGTAAATCACAGAGACGTTTTGGGATATTATGTTAACATTTATGCAAAACACCTCCTGACTCATGAAATATCCGAAATGGTCCGAACTAATAAACGGTCCGTAAGCACAAACGAGTAGCGCAGTTTCGTTCCGCTTTCTTTCTTTTTTTTTTTACCATTCGCTGCTGGGCAAATGTTGCGGTCGCGCCAGCGCGACCTATAACAAAATTTGGTCTCACCGGCAGAAAAAAATTAGCCTGGTTCTACCAGACTCTCGTACATTTAATTTGTACTTGTAAACTCTTTGTAAAGAGTCTGTCCCCTCTCCATTGACAAGCGTTAACTTCACTGAAGGCGGATACTCTGTTGAAGCAGAGAATGTCTAATGTTACATTTATTATACAAAATGTACTTACCCAACAGCAGATTTTTAGTAATTCGGCAACACAACAATGCACCCTCAAATCCTGCTCGCCTCGTGGTTGCTATGCGTGGTTGCAGAGCCCGTCTGCTGGTGGTTGTAGAGAACGGGAAAATGGCTGCTTTATCGCGAGATAATATATCATATCGTTGGATTTTGCAATATCGCGAGATTTGCTACAACATCTCGGTGGCACAGTTTTGACCTGTAAAGCCGTCTTTTCGAACCTCTTAAAACTACTTGGGGCACTTAAATTAATTATTGCAGTATCAACCAGTGTAAGCATAATTGCATATTTCATAAGGATTTCATAGAGGGTCATAATGGACTATAAATGCACGTGTAAAGGACGTCACCTACTGGACATCCACTTAAAACGACTAAAATGCAGTGGCTTTGCAATCACTTAACCACACTGGGCACTTTGTGATTATAATTTATTTAAACAAGATAAAGTAAATATATTTACTTTGTATACAAATCGTGTATTTCATATAAAGATAATTCCTGTTTTTTTATGTCTTGCTAGACGTGTAAATGACGTCAGTGGACGTCTTCACAACCTCTTAAAATCTAATTGGGCAATTAAATTAATTATTACAGTATTAACCATGCAAGGATTAAGCACAGCTTTTGCATATTTAACAAGGATTTCATAGAGGGTCATGATGGACTATAAATGCACGTGTAAAAGACGTCGCCAGGTGACGTCCTCTCACCCGATACACTATTTATTGAACTACACGTAGCTAAAAGTCAAAATAACAATTATACATGCAACCCCAGAGAACTGTAGACATGTACAAATGTATCTGAATGCATTTTTAGGAAATGTTCGGTGTTACATATTTTTACCGATTTATGCCGTCCTACCGCGACTATTTTTGGCCAGGGACACGACGTTGCCGTCGGACCAATGTTTGCTGGGATGTCAACATTGATTCCAAAGACCATAATGGATTTTTTTTTTTTATGACTCTAAATATAGTAAAACTGATTTATTTAGTTCTTGATTTCTCATTGTTAACATGCTTGTAAAGGTGTAGCACAGAACTGTACTCAGAGAAACTGCTGCGTATGACATATGTTTAAAATGATCTACATTCATGATTCTCCAGACAAAACCTAGTGTATTATCAGCCTGACAAACATAAACAAAAATATTTCATAATTAATAAATATGTGCAATTAATCACTAAATGGTTCAATAACATTATTCTGACAGTAAAATCTTCTATGTAGAGTTTATGAGTTTGTTATCAGCACAAGCTGTTGTAAATCCTGCCCACTTCTTTGCATTGTCAGCACATGCTTCAGTGCTCTGAGAGTGTTTATAGTGCTGTGAGTTTAACACTTCATGACTGAGAGCAGAACACAATCTTCATCATCACACAAGACTAAACTACAGCAATGAACACAATCAACATCTTCATCTGGACCATTGCACTGTTTATTCAAGGTAAGATGTAAAAACTGACTCTGGTCTTGGTGTTTTTGTAAAAGTATATGATGATAATAGTTTTAAACACTAATAGTTTTTCTTTTCTCTTCTTCAGAATCCAGAGGAGTGACTCTGACTCAACCTGAAGTTAAAACTGTCCAACAGAGTCAAACAGCAACAATAGAGTGTAATATAGATGTAGGAATATACAGCAGCTACTTACACTGGTATCAGCAGAAACCTGGAGAAGCTCCTAAACTCCTGATTTATAGGATAAACAGCCGTTATACTGGAACTCCATCTAGATTCAGTGGCAGTGGATCTGGCAGTGATTTTACTCTGACCATCAGTGGAGTCCAGACTGAAGATACAGGAGATTATTACTGTCAGAGTGAACACTATATCAGTGGTAGCTGGGTGTTCACACAGTGATAAAGAGTCGTACAAAAACCTCTGTCAGTCAGACGTCACAGTGACTGCACTGATACAGCTGAGAGAAACTGCAGCTGCTGATGGAGGATCACAAAGTCAAGTCACCTTTATTTATACAATAAAGATTGTTTCAAAGCAGCTTTACAGTGATAACAGGAAAATAATGCAACAAAGTTTGTTTCTGCTGTACAGCAGATCTAGAAGAAAATATCGTCCAAGTCCAGCTTGGTGGTTAAAATAGCCCCACATCACCATAGGCCACTAACCTTGGGAGAAACCAGACTCAGTCGCTCAGTTCTCCTCTGGCTAACGAACCAACAGTGTATGATTATGATTATGATTCAGGCAGCATTACAGGTCAGAGGTCAGATTGGATCTGAATATTCTGAATATTATCCAGTTCCATCGGGTTGAAGTTTGGAGTCACGCTGGTATGAAGACGGGGACAAACAACACAATGACAATGTTTAGCAAAGTTTCTAAAGACTTTAAAAATAAATATACATTTATATGTAGCAGTAGCGGCTTGTCAATAGAGGGCGCTGGGGCCGCCCCATCAAAATTCCAGAAATATACATGTATATGATATAAATGATATAAAAATGAAATAAAAATAAAAAATAAAATAGTTTACTCATACAATGTAAGAAGTAAGGGCCTCAGCATTTAATAAACACTGGCTTTAATCGGTTAACTATTTTCTTTATTATGTTTTTCAATAAGTTTCATGCGGTTTCATGTGAGAGGGACGCCGGACAAATGGATGTCTATCTGAGTCCTTTAAATTTTCGGGCAACATGTGACCTGAAGCTGGTCTCTAATTGGTTTCTTAAAGATTCTCCTCCGGATGCAGGTCGCTGCGTCCCTGGCGAATCAGAATTGGATACATGTTATTTTATCCAATCTGATTGGTTCTCATCACCTGCCATTCAACTCAACGCTCTGTGCCACTACTGCGAGTGCGAGTGCGCGGGCGCGGGCGACACCGTCACTCCGACTCCGTCAAAACCTTGCTAGGCTGATCATTTTCGTAGAGAGAATGGCAGAAGTTAAACCAAATTCTGTCATTGATTTACAAAAAAAAAAAAAAAAAACTTTCACAAGGCGTTCGCTGGAAGAAAAAAAAAGGACAAAGGATCTCGGACAGGACCAACCCGATTTCCAGATCCAGGAGCAGGCCAGTGACAGAGGACGAAGCTACACCCGGAGCTTCACCCGTGCTTGTTATGAGAAACGGAGGTGGCTGGCTTTATTTGCTCATTTGTTATGCTGTTCAATTCATTGCATTTTGATGTTCATGTCATGTATTTGTACTCAATATATAATCTAACTGTATCTGTTCTGTTACAGCTAGTAACTGAAGTGTAGATCACATTTGTACAATTATATGAAAAAAAGATGATTGAAATAAATGATAACTCTAAAATTTCAACTTTTGTCTTTTTCAGGTTTAATTCTAATCATAATGTAACATTATTTGAAAAAACAAAATTTCAGTACAAAAAAAAAACATTTTTATTGTTAGAATTGTGAGATAGGACATATTTAGATATGAATCCAACTGGAAAATCTTGTGAAAAGATATCTTTCAGTTAGTCAAATAGCATATAGTGGAGCTTTATAGCCATCTAGTAGCTAAAATGATCATTTTTTACTTTTAAAACGACATTTTACAAAATATGGGCAAAAAGTTTACACTAAACCATGTAAAATTATCCATGTTATCCCCATGAATGAAAGTTAGAAATATGGGTCTTTTTTAAAGTGAATTTTACATAAAATGCTGTTTTTTACACACACACAAAAAAAAGCGCCCCCCCCAAAAATAATCATCACCAGCCGCCACTGATATGTAGTAATGTATTTGATATGAAATAAGAGTTAGAGCTGATATTGATTATGGCACTGGGATGTTTTATTGTCAGTGTTTCAGATCACAGTATGAGAGCGATGCGGAGTGAAGCAGAAACACCAGCTGTTTTTAATGTGTTTTCTCACTCCAGGATTGATCTCAGTGGTTTATTTCATCAGTGGTCGTGGAAATAATATACATATTAACTAATCAGATTTGGTCTGAAAGGCATGTTAGAAAGTTATTGCTTATAGAACTGTTATATGTAAGGGATAATCCACGGCTAGCCATGCATTAAAGGATTTTAATGCACGCCGTAGAGGCGAAGAACCACCCGACGCGAAGCGGAGGTCTTTAAAATGATTTAAACACTCATTTTTTAACAGACCTACTTTTCTTAAAGGAACACTCCGACTTTTTGGGACTTTAGCTTATTCACAGTATCCCCCAGAGTTAGATAAGTCCATACATACCTTTTTAATTTCTGTGCGTTCTGTAAGTGTTATTTGATGCACCCACCGCTAGCCTAGCTTAGCACAAAGACTGGACGTAAATGGATAATGGTAGCATACTAATCCCAATAAGTGACAAAATAATGCAAACATTTTCCTATTTACATGTTGTGATCTGTATAGTCACAGCGTGTACAAATAACAAGGCTATATGAGACATAGACCATTTTTAATCGTATAAATACTGGGAACTATATTCTCACTCGGCGTAGGAGCACAGCTAACGTTACTTGGGCGGAGTGGCTACTTGGGCGGAGTGATTAGCGCAGCACACGAGACGCCCTGTGGTGAGGAGCAGAGAGTTCGCTCAGAGTTGGAGTAATAGAGTCAGCAATTACTAGATAGTAAATTTATAGTTTACAATCATGGGTGTTCGCTGTATTGTAAAGAGCTGCGACAATAAACAGGGGAGACCAGGTAATACTATGATGTTTCATAGAATTCCAACCAAAAACGCTGACCTGATGAATCGATGGCTACTTGTTCTGGGTATAGATCCAAACACACCTGTAAACACCATCAAGAAGTATTTCGTTTGCTCTGAACATTTTACTATAGACGACTATTTTGAAAAAATGCAAGTTGCCACACGGACCATGAAACGTGTGCTAAAGGATGCAGCCATCCCATCGATAATAAAGACAGGACAAATTGGATCACCTGTTGCTGCGGTAAGTGTTCCGTTATGTTTTGAGATGACTAACATTAGCCATACTGTAACAGTGCCATGCTAATGTAATGTAGACTTAGTAGTGACACTATTACGTGAATAGGGGCTCCGTGTATCCCCTTTATTGTTATTATTGTGTTGTCATGAACACACTGTATCGCTCAATAACAAATGAGCAGCGCTAAATGTAACTCTCAGGACTGTAACATTCAACTTGCTAATGAACAGCTTCCAAAGTTTGTAACTCCTCGTCTGTGTATTCTGGCTCGAAACTATATGGTTCGGGATCTTGGTTTGATACACAGTAAAATTCCTCTGACAATTCCTAAAAGTCAGCCATGATCACGAGTCACGTTCGCTACTAGCTAGTTAGTCACGTTTGTTTTGTTTACGGAACCATCAACAGGGCGTCTCGTGTGCTGCGCTAATCACTCCGCCCAAGTAGCCACTCCGCCCAAGTAACGTTAGCTGTGCTCCTACGCCTAGTGAGAATATAGTTCCCAGTATTTATACGATTAAAAATGGTCTCTGTCTCATATAGCCTTGTTATTTGTACACGCTGTGACTATACAGATCACAACATGTAAATAGGAAAATGTTTGCATTATTTTGTCACTTATTGGGATTAGTATGCTACCATTATCCATTTACATCCAGTCTTTGTGCTAAGCTAGGCTAGCGATGGGTGCGTCAAATAACACTTACAGAACGCACAGAAATGAAAAAGGTATGTATGGACTTATCTAACTCTGGGGGATACTGTGAATAAGCTAAAGTCCCAAAAAGTCGGAGTGTTCCTTTAAGTTCCGGCTCGTTAGTTCTAGCACTCCGTCCGCTTTAAATAAAGTAGAGCCATCGGATTGCTTTTAGTTGAATGAATTATCACATTTATTTAAATTCATTGTTAAAGGTGCATTGCGCAACATTTCATGTTAAAAATACCCGTTTTTCTAACCCATACATGCTTAAACAATTGCCTGATGGGCTGAATGAGCCGTTCTATGATCTCTGCGATTGCCTCTATAATCCTGTACAGTAAAATAAATAAGAGGGATTCGGGTCGGAATCGACTGGGCGTGACGTCCTGCGCGTTCACGCTCACCTGGCTATGTCTGGCAGGTTTGTGTATTCGCCGCCATTATCCGCATCAGCGAAGACAACTCAAGCGACTTTTGCAAAAGTAGAAGATGGATTCAAAGAGACCGGCTTCTAGTTCATCCCAAACCCCAACGCAAACTCCACGTAACCGCGTGCACAACTCTGGTTGCAGTTTCGCGTGTCGCCAGAAGGGGGCATAGTTCTGCAAAAACTCAGAGACTTGCGCAATGCACCTTTAAAAGAGAGAGACAGAGAACTGAAAGAGAAGGAACAGAGAGAGAGAGAGAGAGAGATGCGTGCGCGAGTTACCTGTGTGCGTCTCTTCTTTAAAGTCTACAGTCCCCTCGTTGCTTAAGCATATAGCTAACTTAATGATTCTTTAATGGATTTATTACAATTATTTATGAATGACAGGCAACACTGACAGTGACAAGGCAATCTTTATTTGAACTAATCATGTCATTTATTTAAATGAATTATGTAGAGTGTGAAATAAAACCGGCGTCTCTAACCACGATTACTATATAAAGACACATTACATTTATTGAAATGCATTAAATTAAAGGAAAACAAAAAAAATCAAACAGTTGGAAATTTCGATAGGGGATTGTTTTACTCATCATTATACTAACTGATGTTAAACTCCACATTTCCATTTATCGTGAAGTTAGACATGGAAAAGGGTAGGGTTATTTCAGGTTTAGGCTTGGACGTGAAATTATGTTTGGCTTTGCTTGTTGAGGTTCTAGATGTCAGTATGTCACTCCATGCCCTCCTCTCTGACAAAGACGGGGCCCGACCGCAAACTCGCCTCGCATCGGTGGCCTGTCACTGACACGATCTGGCGACTTTCTAGTCCTGCATCAGAGAGTCGTCCAACGGCAGTGCTCCGCAAACTATGGTTTGTGTACTTTTGTGAGATACCTTCCACCTGAACAACAAGAATTTAAAGTATACAATTTAGATTTGGAAAATAATATAAACACAGTTTAAATTCATGGGCAAAAACGAAATATCTATTACCAACCTCTTCACAAATACTTTTTAGCATATTGCCAAGGTAGTTGAGCCCCATCGGCTCCCTGCTGAACACACTTCGGTGCTCTCGAGTTTGCACAGAGGGATGCGTCTCGGATGCAAATAGACCGCTCCGGCATTTTCTGGACACTTTCTTTGACAGATATTTTTTAAAGCTGTCCACGGGACAAAGTGGGTCGCCGGGGCTCGCAAACATAAATCCTCGTAAATTTTCCCTATCTGATGCAGTGGGATCCTTGTGGTTTTTTGTCTCTGGGTTATGCGCCAGGGTCAGGTACTCTTTCCCATTCTCGTCTTGCCGGAGAACGAAAGACTCTTTTGATAGGTTACGGTTTCCTTCTCTTCCCCTCCGTGCAAAACACAGCTGTATGTCAAACCAAACTTTTCTTACAAGTCCTGTGGGTGTGAAAGGGGAGAGTGAAGGTGCATTTCTAATTTTCTCCAAGTCAGACTCAGTAATACGCGGATGATGAACGCTGGTGTCTTTTCCATTTTTCCTGTAGCCCTTTAAAACTGATTTAAAGACGGCATTGCTTGACTTGAAGTCTTTATCACTTATGATGTTGTATTTTGTAATGTGACGGTTTATACCTGCTCTGAGACACATCAAACTTGCAACACTGTATTCGCGTCCAGCGGTAGACTGAAGTCTAGACTGAGAAGCAGAGTAGGTCTCGACATCACAATTGTTCTGTCTTTGGCACAAAAAGTCACTGAAAGTGTTAACTGCCCATTTAGTTGTCTTTTTCGTACTGACCTCATCTTTGTCGTCTTCGATCTTATCCAGCTCTGCCGGTGTTAATTCTTTGTGCCGCTTTTTGTCATTCAACGTCTTCTCCAAGTCTTCTATTTCGTCTTGTGCTTGGGCCCATTTCTCAAAATTGCCATATTCACCATACAAATTAAACGATATGCAAAAACCATCCATTTAGCCTACCTAAATAAACGTTTTCATATGTGTCTCTCACTCTGTTTGCAAGTGTAACTGTGTTACTATGGTTACCAATGTTTATAGTAGCGGATTAATGTAATCAAACTGACTGGAACTACCTGTGCATTAAACGGTTTTACTGCACACCTTCCAGCCAATCAGAATCGAGTATTTAAACAGCCCGTGGTATAATATCTAATAATCATTATTATTAATAAATGTTGTTCCTGTTTCAACTGTAAAACACTTTCTCAAATCTAAATTGTATTTTTTTATTAGGTGAATAGACAGACTTACCGATCACCAGTTTAGTTCCTCCACCGAATGTGTACCACAGTGATACAATCTAATGAAACGCTCGTACAAAAACCTCTATTCCACTCGAGTGAACACACACTCCAGCAGAGAGAGAGAAACAACACTTCAACACACTGATATTAGAAGATCCTCAGCTCTTCTCAACACTCACTCATTCAGATTTGACTAAATGCTTTCTGATATAACACTGTTTAAAGAAAAATATTTGATGAGCTGTGACCTCTGAGGTGACCTTTGACCTCTTTGATCATGGATGATGTTGTGGAGTTTCTCATAATGATGCTTCTGTTCTTCATATGCAGATCAATCATCATGATTCACAGAAAAACCTGCAGCTTCAGACTTCAATCTTCAGTGAAAATCTCTTCAAATAATCTGAGTTTATTGAATATTAGAGCCAAAGTCAGTAGAAAGTGTCAACAATGAAAATATAAAAGGTATTTTGCATGTTCTACACAGTCAAACATGTTTTCATATTCAAGGTCTGTTCTAAAAGTATCTGGACTGGTTATGAATCTCCACACAAGATCATGAAACGTGAACAAGCTCTAATATGTCTCCATCTTTAACAGCCTGTTTCTTCTCCATTTGATGATTTCAGACACACATGAGGCTTCATGATAGATGGAGTGACACCATGAACTCTGATTAGAGATTCACAATCAGTCCTGATACTTTCTGAACAGACTCATGATTCATGATCTTACTTTAGTGATGGCGGTTCATCTAGTGGAAGTGTAGCAGTGATGATGGTCACATGACTGAATATGGACACAGAGATGGACGTTCATCTGCACATCCTCAGTGTCTCAGGAGTCACAATAAAAATACTAAATAAAGTCATGATTCTGTAACTCTAGTGTATATTAGTTTGTTATCAGCACAAGCTGTTGTAAATCCTGCCCACTTCTTTGCATTGTCAGCACATGCTTCAGTGCTCTGAGAGTGTTTATAGTGCTGTGAGTTTAACACTTCATGACTGAGAGCAGAACACAATCTTCATCATCACACAAGACTAAACTACAGCAATGAACACAATCAACATCTTCATCTGGACCATTGCACTGTTTATTCAAGGTTTGTGTAATACCATTTTTACAATGATTATTAATTATCTTAAAATGTGAAATATGTATGTTTATCATATACTGTATTTCATATATATATATATATATATATATATATATATATATCACAGGTCGGGGTGGGCCGAGCCAGACTGCACCCACCCCTGGAGACCGGGTACCACCTCGAGGAGCGTGTCAAGGAACCAAACAGACCAGAGGAGTAAGGAATAACAATTTCTTTGAGTTAAAAGCAAAATTTGAAAAGTCCTAATTAAAATCTTCCTTCTGATCGCCAGTGGCAATTCGATGGCCCCTCCTGGGCCGAGGAGGATGGAACGCTCGTGGCAGCCCTGCAGCTCGTTGAAGAGGGATCAGAGGGGGACTCACACCGTCAGGTAGGTCACTGGGTAAGTACTCACGGCGAGGATGGAGCCGGCCCCGGATGCTGCCCCGAGGTAAGTGTCCAGGGAGTGGTGGTCTCAAACTCGGACGGATCACAAGGTGGTGAGCGGGCCGGGCCAGGAGGAGAAGCAGGTGAGTATATTCCGGCAGATGTCCTCTGGGCCAAGCCAAGTGAGACGGAGGTCTTGAGCCAGGACGGGAGAGAACCTTGAACAACCGGACGACACTTCAATCGAGGTAAGTGCCGCAGCTATTCTTTCCTTCTCAACAGCGGCGGCCGCTTGTAACGCGGGCATGGAGGACCACCAGGCCAGAGGACACTTTAAGTGAGACGCTCCCTCTTTGCTGTGCACTGCAACAATACAACAGGGTTCATCAGTCAACAGTATGCGAACGCTTGACAATGATACTTCTCTCTTTCTGAACAGGACGGGGGCTTCGATGGGGCATGTGGAGACCACCAGACGGAGAGGACACTTTGAGCGAGACACTCCACTTCGACAGTGCGCTGTAACCAGGTAACAGGGTTTAACTATTCAACAATCTACGAACATTCAGTTGAAATACCTTCTCTCTTCCTACACAGGACAGGAGCTTTCATTGGAGCGAGTGAAGGCCACCAGACGGAAAGGACACTTTGAGCGAGGCACCCCACTTCGGCTGTACACTGTAACAACGCAGCAAGGTTTAACTGTTCAACAGCGTATGAAACATCCAGCTGAAATACCTCCTCTTTTTCCAACAGGGCAAGGCTTCCAATTAGGGCGTGTGGAGACCACCAGGCAGGGAGGATGCTTTAAGCGAGTCGCTCCGCTTCAACTGTACACGGCAACAATGTAACAAGGTTTAGCAGTTCAACAGCAGATAACCATTCGGCTGTAATACCTTCTCTCGTTCTGAACAGGGCAGCGGCTTTCGATAGGGGCGTGTGGAGACCACCAGGCAGGAGGGATGCTTTAAGCGAGTCGCTCCGCTTCAGCTGTACACTGTAACACTGCAACAGGATTCAACCATTCAACAACAGATGAAACATTCGGCTGCAATACCTTCTCTCGTTCTGAACAGGGCAGCGGCTTTCGATAGGGGCGTGTGGAGACCACCAGGCAGGAAGGATGCTTTAAGCGAGTCGCTCCGCTTCAGCTGTACACTGTAATAATGCCGCAGGATTTAACCATTTACCAGTAGATGAAACATTCAACATTAATAAAGCCAGGCTGTCTCAAAGGGTACGTTGGGCGCTTGATATATCAAACCTTCCTTGGGGACAGCGGGTGAAAGACTGTAAGGAGAGAGTGCACAGCAGACTACTATTACTTGTCCACACGATAAACTTCACTCCATGACACAAACCGTGTGAATCGCCACTTCAGGCACTGCATTCCACTCGCACACCGTGCATTCGGGCCAGCACTCACCCACCGGTCTTTCTCCCACCAGATAAACACTCGTCTCTCACAAGGGCTCAACTTCTCTCCAGAGACAGCAGAAAAACGGGTACAGCAATCATCACATACAGCGGGGAGAGGACAAAAGTTGGAGACAGATCAACAATTCACTCAGTGTACTAGTTCACTCATGCCACACACCTTCCAAACTCTCAACACCACTTCAGTGTTAGTGCATATAAACAACGGATCTGATACTCATCACTTTGCGTCTTTCCCACCGCTGACAATATTCCTTGGGTTTCCGTTGACAAACACTTCACTCTCCTCTTTCCGTTTCTCAGCTTCAGTCTTCGCTCGCTTCACAGCCCAGCCTCAAATCCAAACAACCCGCCGAAAAGAACACAGTATCTCACGGAAGGAGAACCACACGACAGTCTGTTTCCTCTCTCTTTTTAAAGCCCCATCTGAATCTGTGTTCCTCTCCCAACGCTCTCTGTTAATTACTCCACACCTGCTGTCAATCGGGCAATTGGCCTCGCTGCCATAGCAACAGATTTGCGGTGTAATGAGACGGGTATCCACAGGAGGTCTCCAAATAGCACTGTATTCACAAGGGTTTTTAATCTCTTTTCTAATTATTTTTGTCACACCGTGACATATAATTTTCATTTTTGTTTGTGTTTTCTTTCAGAGTGTAGAGGACAGATCACTGTAACTCAGAGTCCATCAATACCAGCAGTTCAACCAGGAGAAGAAGTCAGAATAAACTGTAAAACCAGCAGTGATGTGGATGTGTGGCGTGGTGATCCTTTCTTAGCCTGGTACTCACAGAAACCTGGAGAAGCTCCTAAACTCCTCATATATTATGCAACAACCCGTAATATTGGAACTCCATCTAGATTCAGTGGCAGTGGATCTGGCAGTGATTTTACTCTGACCATCAGTGGAGTCCAGACTGAAGATACAGGAGATTATTACTGTCTGAGTGCACACTATATCAATGGCTGGGTGTTCACACAGTGATAAAGAGTCGTACAAAAACCTCTGTCAGTCAGACGTCACAGTGACTGCACTGATACAGCTGAGAGAAACTGCAGCTGCTGATGGAGGATCACAAACTACACAATATCAATGTTTAGTTCAAAATTTCTAAAGACCTTAAAGGTAAATATGATATAAGATTTTCTTTATGCTAAAATACATTAACCCAGTTCATTGTTCATTGACTATTAGTTTGTCACTCATGTGTGTCTCTCCCTCCAATGCAGGGCCGGCTCAGGCTCCACTGGTTCCCTAGGAGAGATTGTAGATAGATCATTCATATGAATTACAACTTACTATAATATAACATGAATACTGATAAATGTTAACATAAATATTAAATAAATAAATGTTGAAATAAATAATTTTCAACAAATCAACAAAAGGTGCAAAAACTCTATTATTTGATATAGTCCAGCACACTAGAGCTCTTAGGCTGCATTTACACTGCAGGTCTTGATGCCCAATTCTGATTGGTTGACTATATTATTGTTGTTCAAAATGCATTACTCTTCAAAACATCACACTCTTACTTGATCTGGACAAACTCAGCATTATGAGAAAGGTTTAAGACTCCAGCTTCCATATTTGACCACTGTTTATGATTAAACTGGTTTGCAGTAACATTAATTTCTTAATTTATGCCAGGAGTGCAAAATAATTAATCTGTAACGTTCGTTATTTTGAATAGAAATCAACACTCACACGACATTCATTCTCGTCTTCTCCGGTTTATTTGTGCTCAAATAGATATAATATACAGCATACGACAGGGCTATTAGTCCAATAGTGCGCATATTTGGAGAAATAATGAATAATTATTACATGCTAGTAAAATCGTTCGTCATACAGAATAACATTTGTATTCATTTTCCACTGAATTATGCGATCTGAAGAGCTCAAACAGCGAACGGAGCGAGATGTGTGTCTCCACCATAGATATCATATATAAAGGCTAGATGTCTCGTGCGCACTGCTGGCCAATGGAGGTCGACGTCCGCACGTGGCGGCCATCTTGCGACAGTGTACTCGCTCACTACTTCAATGGTGCATGTACTTTTAAATAACCATAACTTGCTCATTTTTCTACCGATTTTCAAACGGTTTGGTTTGTTATAAACGTCAGAGATGTAGTTATGACACTGCATACATACACTGCATACATATGAAAAATTATAACATACATGTTCAAGCATTCGGAATTATAGCCACGTTAATAACGTTTGTAAGAAACCAAACCGTTTGTAAATCCGTCAAGATTTCAGCGAGATAAGAGGATTTGTGTGCGTGCTGATCATTCACCTTAATGCACAGAGCACTGTCACAAGATGGCCGAACGATGATGCCGGAAGTGACTGCGCCATAAGACATCTAGTGTTTATATATGATATCTATGGTCTCCACTTCCTGATTTGCGTCAGATTTGACCTCAGAGCTTTATGATTCGGCTGTACGGCTGTCAATCATCTCACGTGGTTCAACGTGACCTCTTCTGCATGACGCGTCATGTGCAACACTTCCTGATTCTGGACATCCGTGATAAACAAAGCGAAAGTGACATTTCTTCACCGAAACAAGCAGCTAATAAATGCACGAGTGAAGTATGTTTTGTGTTTGATTTTCGTGCGATTTGGGGTGTTTTTATATGAATAAAGAATAAAGTTATAGGTAAGCATAGCCCATAGCTTCATATAAATTGCTAAATATAACATATTTCAAAATCTTTTTTTTACTTGAAAACATTTTAAACCGCGACCGGAATATGATACAAATACTCGATGGTGTTTTAAAGTGAGCTTTTAGTAAAAGTGTAATATTAATAAATTAAATTGTGTCATGTAGCTTGAGGCTACCTGTTGTGCTAATGCACCTGCTGCAGGAGCTTTCTATTGCATACAATCATTTTTTAAAAATAATTCGCCTTTAAAAGTTCCAAGAATAGTTTTTTATTGTTTCTTTTCTAACAAGACTTAATGATTATTCATGTATAGTGGATTTACATAGCTGTCGATGGCCAAGCATTATGCCAGAAGAAAGGCTATAATGGCTGAATTCAAACAAAAGAATTAGGATTAAAGAATAAAGAAGATTAAGTCTCATACGGGCAGAGGTGTGAAAGGTTCGTCTATTTAAATGAATAGAACATGAATGGGGCCAGTTCTCCTCGCCAGACATTAGTCAGAGACTGTAAATGGGTGTTTATAAAATATTTGATGAGAATCTTGTAGCCTTCTAAAAAACTTATCTGAAATCCTCCCCTGACATGGTCTTACAATAAGCATCATAAAATGCATAATTTTAGAGATATTATACTCAGATTTGAAATGAAGCATGACTACAATTGTGGCTACACTTTAGTTGTGGTTATAAGTTGCTATCCTAAATTCAAATAATATTTTTATACATTTAATAAATATGTTCTTAATATTTGTTGTTTTTGTTTTTATGTTTGAGCTTATATATCTCAATATTAATAACAGTCTGGTTAATTTTGAGTCTTGAACTATAAACTCTCAAGGGTTGGCTTTCTAAATATATGTGTGTTATGTGTCTATTCAGAATGACTTATGAGCAGCAACCTTTTTAATTTGGGTATGTCATGTATGCAGCACTTTCCAAAAGTGGGGGTGATGAGGAAGGGGTAGTGACCCGTATCCGATATTTGCATTTACACTATACACTGCTAAAACAACCAAATGTAGACGTTCTGGCCCGGAAAATGAAGTAAAACAGCACGATATGCAATGAATGCAGAAGCAGACAAAATTATTATAGTGATAATTGGAGCTCATCCGCGCATCTCTAATTATGCAGTGTTAATTGCTTTCCGCACTATTTTCAAAGGTCAGCAAAACATTGCTCTCGTAAGGTGTAGAAAAAAAATTACTCCACTGTGTTGAGCCTTCATCCTCCATCGCACCATTAATAAGTCATGTGATCGCAGTTGGTGTCCACCTGAGTTGACATTACTCATTTACTGGGGAATATCCGATTTGTCTGCTTACATGGCAGACGCAAAAGCACGTATCCGATTCATATCCGGTTTATTATCACATATGAGTGAGGCCTAAATCCGATCTGAGACAATTGGAATCCATGTGTTTTTTTCCTGCTTGCACGTTCACCGGTCATATCCGATCTGTGCCACATGAGAGGAAAAAATCGGAATTGGGTCACTTGAACCATGCAGTGTAAATGGGGCCTTAGTCTCAAAGTCATCAAGGAAGATTTCCAAGATTGGTAAGGACTGGTATTCCCTCAATGATGATTCCTACTGCATCTGGCTCACGGCAGACATAGATGCTCATATTCTTCATTTTCAGGTCCTCATGAACAGTGGTCTCTGCAGCCCCCTTTGAGATAAAAGATAAAAGTATTTAAGACAAACAATCTCATTAGTTGATGAAAAACAAATCCTCCAGCACTACCTGCCAAATGCTGGTTCAGTCAGTTCACATTAACAGTCAGCACAATTTAAACCAGTTCACCAGACCGACCCAGTAATCAGAGATGAGCTCCTGTCCACTCTCTCCCATACACTCAAAGAGGCGTCTCATCTCAGAGGGACATCTCTCTTCTTCACTGCACTGGCACTCGGGTCCTAGTTAATACAACAATAATCAATACATTATTTTTGTTGGTAAATTCACTCCAACCCTGTAATGTCATCATTACTGTAGGTCTGTATTAGTTTATCTTTATTATTCATTATAATATAATAATAGTAATAACAATTGAGACTATTTAGAAAAAAAAACTGTCTAATTAACAAACAAACAAAAAAACTTATCTAAAAAAACTTATAAAAAAGTGAATCTACTATCTCATGTCCAAGTCACAATTCCCATAAAGTTCTCAGATGTGAGTAGTGTCAGGAAAAACTGAATGATAAGTCACTTAACTGGAATGGTTGGAAGAGGGCAGGCCATCTTTCCTTAAATTCTGCCACACCAGGAGACTTGGCAACACTTCCTTCAGTGGCACATTAATCTCCAACCGGCGATAATCACTCAGCTGTTGGTATGGATGTCAGAGTGAGGTTTGTATGTGTGTAATAAAATGTGTGTGTGTGCTTGATTTCTACCAGATTTAGAGTTCAACATGTTTCATAGAATATATATTTTATATAAAGTGTTCTTAAGCCCTCAGTACATCATGTTCAGTACATGTTTCTTTAAATGATTGCAACCAGTTAGAAGGGTTAAAAGAGTATCAAAGAACAGGCCAATAAGGTTTGGGAGTCGCTATCAAGCACAGTCCTTTTCTGACACATGGTCACAGGAGCACATGGTGTGAGAAGGCAAGATTATTTGCTTTAATAGTCTTATATAAAATGACATGAACTGTACATTAAAAAATATGTGTGTGTATGAAGGTGTAGAGAAGCCTTTTGGCAGGATTTATGAAGTTTTTTTTTATTTTGCATGTTCAGAAATTAAGTTGCCTCAGGGCAACGTTGTGCGATAAGGAGTACTTTTCAAAGATGTCTTGGACAATACCTCACAATGGCAAATAATGTGTGACAAGAAGGGAAGATTCAGGGTTCTGGGTGCACAGGAACACCCAAAGTGATGTGCAAAAAGTGTAATGTACACCTCTGTTTCACAGCAGAGAAGAACTGCTTCACTCGGAGTGAAATCTCATTACATCAAGTACATGATATGACATGATACAAACCTATGCCTGTGTAGCGGCACGAGGATAGATGGAATGATTTCAAGCATAAATGATCTCTGCTAGCGACTACGCCACCCTGGAATCTTGCCAGGGAAAATAAAATATAGTTTGTTACTAAGGAAACACAGGTTCGTCCACAGTAAGGCGGCAGGAGACGTGGGTACAAAAAAATATAAATTTGTTTTATTAAAGATATAATCAATATAAAAATGCACAAACATCAACAGCACTCAATGTAGACAATTTTATGGTTCAACAAACACACATGGAGCGACCTGAGTCAGCGGGACAGGAGCCGAGGCAGAGCAGTGGATAAGGGCACATAAGGCCTCCACGACAAGTCACCTTTTCCGTACACCTGTGCATATACACTCACACCAGTACACACACTCTCACCACTCAGCACACAACACTCGTGAGGGAGACCACCACCAGCAATCCGCCCCTGCTTTGTGCACTCAGCTCCTGGAACAGAAATGTCACTGTTGAGACACACTCAGAATTGTCACTCAAAGAGACAGAAATTGAAGTAGAGATATTCACAGTTTCACGTTAAACATATTACAAAATTCTGAGTCAAAATACAAAATAAAAACCAATACAAATGAAAAGGAAATTTTCCTGGTGTCACAAAACACAGAAACAACCCCGAAATAAAAGGGCTCACATGAAGGCACACACACTAAAATAGACACAATGGACAGTGTTTTCAGTCCTTTGTCCACAGCGGAGCAAAGTTACCGAAAAAGGGGTAACGCAGCAAAGCCATAAAGCAGCAAAGCAACAGCGCCTCCAGAAGTAGTCCCACGCAGTAGGGGTGGGCGATATGGTAAAAATATCATATCACGATTTTTTTCAGGAAAATCACGATTAACGATTTTATCACGATTCTTTTTTATGTTGGTTTTACTATTTTGTGACTGAGCATTACAGCCAAACTAATGTCCATATTTTAAAAAACAAAGCCTTAGGTAACAAAATATAAAATAAAAAAGAATGGCAGACGGGCGAAGATAAAAAAATATTTGTTATTATTTTCTTTGTTATTAAATATTAAGATCAAAGATACACATTACACACACAACTTAATATACAAATTAAATAAACAGTGCTTTGTTTTCAGCTACAGGTGTATTTAACAGTAGCATTGACGAAAGTAATTAAATGAACAAATATTTAATTAAATAAACAGTCAGGTGTATTTAACAGTAGCATTGACGAAAGTATAGACTTCACTGTATAAATTATAAATTGATACTTATTAAAGCTACTATTAAAGTTATCAGTCAAGAGCAGTGAGTGATTTTCTCTTTGCATTTTGTTGT
Organism: Leuciscus idus; assembly: GCA_021554675.1. Taxonomy (NCBI): domain Eukaryota; kingdom Metazoa; phylum Chordata; class Actinopteri; order Cypriniformes; family Leuciscidae; genus Leuciscus; species Leuciscus idus. The sequence goes on along the minus strand of CM038643.1, from coordinate 29,193,038 downwards.
TTTAACAATAAAGGGATAGTTCTCCTAAAAATTCTAATTGTCATAATTTACTCTCTCAAGTTGTTTTAAACTCGAATAAGTTTCTTTCTTCTATTGAAAATAAAAGTTATTTGGAAGAATGTGACTTCCATAGTATATTTTTCTCCTATGGAAGTCAATGGGGACCAGCTACTGTTTGTATAGCCACATTCTTCAAAATATTAATATTAGAACAATATTAGAAGGAAATTAATACAGGCTTGGAACAACATTATAGTGCATAAATAATGAGATCATTTTTATTTTTGGGTGAACTATCCCTTTAAGGACAAACGGCAGCGTGTTTACTATTGCTACTGTCTCTTTAAGAGCTGCACTCGACGCGTCTTTTCTACACGCATTTGACAAGCAGATTTTCTCTCAATTCTCTCAAGTTTGCTTTCACTTTAGACATCACCGACTTTGTTTATGTAAACCTTGTGTGTATTTGACAGTATTAGCACAATAAGACTCGAAAGATAACTTAGACCAGTATTCAGGCGCTGGTAGACAGGCTTTTAGTGCATGTGAGCTTCGCATGTACGTGCTGAGAAACGCACATGTTAGAACAGCGCATCAGCACACGAATTAAATGTTTAACCGACAAGGCATTAAAGCACATGCAAATTATGAACTTTTGTGAACTGTAGTGTCCCGTTCCGCTGCGTTAACATTTGATCTGAATATACGTCGCGTTGTTCAGTATGTTGGGACAGAGGCGCCAGAACAGCAACTGAGAATGCGCGATACTACGATATTTCTTCAAAAGCAGATCGTGGAGACATTTTAATCGTCCACGATAAAAAATAGTCATATCGCACACCCCTACCACGCAGTCAACCGCACGGAAACTAATCGGTGGTGCAGATGCGACCCATTGGTCCGTACTACATCTTTTAGGTGCGATCTCTGGGGACCAACTCAGTCAGACAGACAACATGCATGTGGGCTCATCCCATCTATCAGGTGGACAGCATGCGCGTCGGCAATAACTAAGCATTCCGGGCATGAAGTATAAACAACCATACTTTGACCATCAAGGGTACAACCTCAGCCGAATGCCAGCCGCGAAAGCTTGCATGTCGCCCTGAATGACGACACGGGAAGGGGCAGTGCCTCATGACCCCATACACTCTAACCAGCTTGTTTATATGCGCTATTACCGCTCACTGATAGGACGAGCTCAAATGAATTAATCAGCCACCTGCAGGCAGGATATATTTCATTAGACCTGCCACACCTGTATCAAATCAAATATATCAGTCATGATACAAACCTATGCCTGTATCAAATCAAATATATCAATGTGTCACGGGTGACAAAATGCTGGGAAAAGCGGAACCTTTGTTTTCTTTTCATGTTCCCCGAGGGGAATTATTTTGGTGTAACGCCTCACTCCGGTTCCGGGTGTAGCGGAGATATTGTCCAAACTAATTACCGCCGATGCACGACAGGTGTGAGGCAGAGAGGAGCGGTGTTTACACAGGCTTTCCGCTTCACAAGAGGAGGATAAAAGAGCCACTCGAAGTCGAGTTGAGGTCAAGGTTGGAACTGGTAAAAGTCAATCGGTGTTCAGTTGATCAGTTGTTTGGCTGGGTCTCAGTCGTTGTGTTTTGGGGTAGAAGATCTCCTGTTTGAGTGCTTACATTTGATGCTGTGATCCTGGAAATTTGTGTAAGTGAAGAACTGTTATTGGAGTCTGTCGTTTAGAACTGCTTGTGGAATTCTACTGGATTGAACTGCTGCTTGGATCTGCGCTGGAAGAGGAAGGAAGAAAGATAAGTGAATTAATTTCATCATTGAATCAAATGTAAAGCTTGAAGAAAAGACTGTGAATGTGAAATTTACTGTTGAGGAGGACATCTGTTTCAGATACATTGGAGAGGAATTGAGAGTTGAATATTCCCGTTGAAATGCATGGATGAAGCGAGGCTTCTGATCAGCCCTACTGTGTGAGTGATTTGCAGTTGTTTGCCTTACCTGATGCACGTCGAATTAATGCTGTGGATTTGTAGTGAACACGAGTGTAGGGCTGTGCGATATATATCGTGAGATTGTTATGCGCATCTCGTCAGTAAAGCCGGTTCCTTGATTAGTAGTAAATCACCATCACCTGCTTTCAGATGGAGCGGCATTTAGGGCTGAGGAGATAATTAAGTGATTAATTTAGTGATGATTGAGCATTATTGAAGACACCTGATGTTAACAAGCAGAATCACTGAAGAAGAAAATCACAAATTGTAAGTTACCATTAAGGTGATGGGTGTTTGCTTTAGTTGGGCTCTAGACCATTATATCTTTACTCTAATATTTACTGTTGTTTGTTTGCTGTTATTAATTTATAACAGTTAAATGAACAAAGAAAAATGTTATGTTATAGAGTTGGTTATGTTTTGACATAATCATGCTGTGATCTGAAAAAGGAAACTTTTTGAGATAGTTTGGTCTAACTTGTTAGCAGCAGTTTAGTGATTCTTCAGCCTATGATTATCAGTATTTTACTTATAATTCAAAATATTTAATAAACATTGTTCTGATCAAAAGACATTTAAATAAATTCATTTAAAACACCGACATCAATAATCAGCCTGTGAATCTCAACAATGGTGACAATAATAAAGCATGTTGCAGTGGCTGCCACCAATCACAACTCATTAATGGCTCCCATCATGCATTGCGGTATGAATAAATTATGATCTGATTTGTCTATGTAATTTACTTTTCCTAATTGAATATTCTGCTCCTCACCATTGTTGAGATGCATAGACTGAATCTCGACATCTGTGTGTGCCTAAAAGAATGAATTTATTTATTTTTTTAAGCAACTTTTAAGAAATCCATTATATTATATCAAATTCTGGCCATTTATGCAGATTCACAAATCAACAACATAAATCGAAGTCAGAAAGAAGGATTTTAATGAGTTCAGTGATCAAGTTCAAATGATGATTGTCATAACATAACCAACACCATTAGATCACTTTTTTCTTTGTTCAACTGGTGATTATAATTCAGAAACAACAGACAAACAAAATCTAAAGTTAATAATATATGGGTCAAGAGTCCAACTAAAGCAACCATTGATCGTCATAACGGTAACTTACAATTTGAGATTTTCTCCTTCAGTGATTCTGCTTGTTAACATCAGGTGTCTTCAATAATGTTTAATCATCACTAAATTAATCACTTAATTATCTCATTAACTTCAACACTCTTGAGTGTGGACTCATACACTCCCAGGAGTGTTAATTTAACACTGGAGTTTTTGCTGTGTACAAAGAGCCGTAGTTAACTGACAAGCTGAGCCATATCGCATTAATTATCGCTGGCGATACGTCCGCGATATTAATGCGATATGGCTCAGCTTGTCAGTTAACTACGGCTCTTTGTAGTAAATGCCGCTCCATCTGAAAGCAGGTGATGGCGATTTACTACTAATCAAGGAACCGGCTTTACTGACGAGATGCGCATAACAATATCACGATATATATCGCACAGCCCTACACGAGTGCTGTGTGCTATGCTGAGAAGAGTCTTCCAACGCCTGCTTTCATTCTTGTGAGATGATCTACTGGTCTCCATCTAAATCCCAGAACGATACAACTGAACTGGTGAAGTAATGCTTTGTATTGTCCTCTCTTCCATTGAATATTGTCGTGAAGTAATTCCTCATTGAAGGCTCCTGTTAATCCTCTCCCTCTCTCTGAAAGTACAAGTCTCGTGAAGAACCGTATGGCTGTGGAAAAGTCTGAATCGTTATACTTACTGACCGAGCTCTGAAGATGTACAACATCGCTGGTAAAGCTGCCTATCGAGTCTCTCGCTAATGTCTGATGAAAGTGTTTGATGTTAAGAGAAGAAATCTTACCTGTTACCTACCGTCTGAGTCCTGCAGATGTGCAGCAACGCTGTGAAGTGAGTTTTAAAGTCACAATTTCCCTCTCACGTCCTGATAAGAGAAGCTGCTGTTAAGAGAAGAAACCTTACCTGTTACCTCCCGTCTGAGTCCTGCAGATGTGCAGCAACGCTGTGAAGTGAGTTTTAAAGTCACAATTTCCCCTTCATGTCATGATAAGAGAATCTGCTGTTGAGAGAAGAATACATTACCTGTGACTTCCCGTTTGAGTCCTGCAGATGTGCAGCAACGCTGCGAAGTAAGCTTTTAGAGTCACTGTCTCACCATTGTGCCCGACGACGTATCTGATACTGAGAAGAATACATTACCTGTTACTTACTGTCTGAGTCCTGTAGATGTGCAGCAACGCTGTGAAGTAAGCTTTTAGAGTCACTATCGCACTATTGTGTCCCGAAGGCAGTGAAGGATCGATCCAGCGGCTACTCCGGTCAAATAGCCCTAGAAGAGGAGAGTTGCTTATTCTTTTCTCAAGTTGATTGCTATTCAATAAAGATTGTTACTTTTGAACTCAATTACTTGCCTCCTCTTTTGTCCATCTGTTGCGTGCCTGTGGTGTCGGCTCCTCACGGTGGTGTCTGGAGTGAGTGGCGGCTGGTCATCCGAGTCCGCCCCGGCCTGCACCGGTGACAAATGTGTATCAAGTGTTTTTCCCTTTTTACTTAAAGGTCCCATGACATGAAGTTTTCACTTTCTGAGGTTTTTTAACATTAATATGAGTTCCCCTAGCCTGTATGGTCCCCAAGTTTCTAGAAATTTGAATCGGTGTAAATCGAGCTTTTGCTATCTTTCTCTGCCTTTGAGAAAATGGAGGCTCAATCAGGCTGATCTTGAATCTCCTCCTTATGACGTTATAAGGAGAAATGTTACCTCCCCTTTCTCTGCTTTGCCCGCCCAGAGAATATTTCCCGACCATGAGAAAATGAGCTAGGAAGTAGGAACGCGCGCGCGCGATTTTTAGTTTGTCCACGAGAGATATCATGGCTTTTGAGCGAGTGAATAATTGCTCAATAACTGGATGTACAAATGAACACCGAAGCCTTCATCCAAGCCCCAGAAGAACCAGTGGATTAATTTCATTTTCTCTGGAAATGCGCCGACACAACTTCCCAAAGTTTTGCATGTCTGCGGTAAACATTTCACCGACGACTGTTCCCTCAACTTGGGTCAATACAGAGCTGGGCTTGCTGAACGTCTGAAACTAAAGTCTGGATCAGTACCACCTCTCTTTGGCTCAGCTACACACCTCGGACAAGCAAGTCAACTAATGATGTATAAGTGTGTTGCTTGTTTACTGTTTATGGTTACCTAGCTTGTTACACGTAGAATGTGGACACACACACTGTAACGCGAGTGTTGTACACTTCTTTGTTATTTGGATAACCGTTTTCCTGTTGGTAATATGGCGCGCGCGATATCCACATTTCAAGATCGCAGAGCTTGATGTAATTGTAATAAGATAAATTACAGACGTTACAGATCTCTGTACTAGAACATCTAGGCACAATAAACAGTTTTCCCCCCATGCTATATATATATACACTGCTCAAAAAAATAAAGGGAACACTTTTTAATCAGAGAATAGCATCAAGTCAGTTAAACTCCTGGGATATTGATCTGGTCAGTTAAGTAACAGAGGGGGTTGGTAATCAGTTTCAACTGCTTTAGTGTTAATGAAATTAACAGCAGGTTCACTAGATGGGCAACAGTGAGACAACCCCCAAAACAGGAATGGTTTTACAGGTGGAGGCCACTGACATTTTTTCCCTACTCATCTTTTCAGACTGTTTTTCACCAGTTTTGCATTTGGCTAGGGTCAGTGTCACTACTGGTAGCATGAGGCGATACCTGGACCCTACAGAGGTTGCGCAGGCAGTCCAGCTCCTTCAGGATGGCTCATCAATACGTGCCATTGCCAGAAGGTTTGCTGTGTCTCCCAGCACAGTCTCAAGAGCATGGAGGAGATTCCAGGAAGACAGACAGCTACTAGGAGAGCTGGACAGGGCCGTAGAAGGTCCTTAACCCATCAGCAGGACCGGTATCTGCTCCTTTGTGCGAGGAGGAACATGATGAGCACTGCCAGAACCCTACAAAATGACCTCCAGCAGGCCACTGGTGTGAATGTCTCTGACCAAACAATCAGAAACAGACTTCATGAGGGTGGCCTGAGGGCCCGACGTCTTCTAGTGGGCCCTGTGCTCACTGCCCAGCACCAGGGAGCTCGATTGGCATTTCCCATTGAACACCAGAATTGGCAGGTCCGCCACTGGTGCCCTGTGGTTTTCACAAATGAGAGCAGGTTCACCCTGAGCACGTGACAGACAGGAAAGGGTCTGGAGAAGCCGTGGAGAATGTTATGCTGCCTGTAACATCGTTCAGCATGACCGGTTTGGTGGTGGGTCAGTGAGGGTCTGGGGAGGCATATCCATGGAGGGACGCACAGACCTCTGCAGGCTAGACAATGGCACCCTGACTGCCATTAGGTATCGGGATGAAATCCTTGGATCCATTGTCAGACCCTATGCTGGTGCAGTGGGTCCTGGGTTCCTCCTGGTGCACAACAATGCCCGGCCTCATGTGGCGAGAGCATGCAGGCAGTTCCTCGAGGATGAAGGAATGATACCATTGAAGGGCCACCACGCTCACCTGACCTACATCCAATAGAACACCACTGGGACATTGTGTTTCGGTCCATCTGACATCACCTGGTTGCACCTCAGACTGTCCAGGAGCTCAGTGATGCGCTGGTCCAAATCTGGGAGGAAATACCCCAGGACACCATCCGTCATCTCAGTAGGAGCATGTCCCGACGTTGTCAGGCATGCATACAAGCACGTGGGGGCCATACAAACTACTGAGAACCATTTTGAGTTGCTGCAATGAAATTTCAGCAAAATTGACAAGCCTGCTGCATCATTTTTTCACTTAGATTTCCGGGGTGTCTTTGAATTCAATCCTCTGTAGGTTGATTATTTTCATTTCCATCAAACGATGTGGCATCCTTTCGTTCATAACACATTACCCAGTCCATATTAGTATAGATATCCAGCATGATATTTTTCCCCATTGAGATCTGATGTGTTTTCAAAGTGTTCCTTTAATTTTTTTGAGCAGTGTGTATATATATATATATATATATATATTACTTTCAATATATATGAAATATAAATTATGTAAACAAATAAATTATGTAATATCATTTTGTCGAAAATCTAAAATCTAATTTTAAGTATTATTGTTATTCACTAAAGTACCGTATCCAGACATAATATTTTAAACTAACCATTCGGAAACGTCCTGCTGGTGCCGCTGAGTTGCAACTTCTTCATCCGTTGCTTCTCCATCTGGATCCGATTCTGGGTCGAACTGAAATGCTTGAACGACTGCGTGTCTTCGTGCCATTGCAATACATCCAACGTAAACATGCATGGTACCGTTGCTCTAGTTGTTCCTGCAAGATGGTCAAGGCCACACCCACCCTCCACCTTGTGCCGCCTTTCTACTCCTCATTAACATTTAAAGCTAAAGACACCGAAACGGCCCGTCTAAAGGAAGCTCATTCTGGGACTGACTTGTAGTGGCTATAATTCTGCACCAAGGCTGAATTTGTGGAAAAAGATTTCAGATACAGTACTAGGGACCACTAATGCCTATATTAAAGCCTACAAAAAGTAGCATGTCATGGGACCTTTAATGATTTCTTGGCATTTTTGAAAAAGATTTGTGATTTTTTTTTTTTTTGCTCTCTGAGTATTGTATCATGATGATTTTCTCTATGATTCTGTACCATTGTTGCAGAAAAAATATTTGGGGGTGGGGGGAGGGAAAATTATCAATAAATCAATAAAATGTTTCCAAATGAGCCAAGAAATGATGTGGAATAATTTTTATCATGTGCCATCAAAATGTTTTGCAGTAGACGGTTAATACATATGATTATGAATGTCTTCAAATCAATAGTTTCCTCGTCAGTTGTTAAATAAGTGCAATGTAAATATTAATAATGACTGAATCAATAATATGTATGATTCTGTCTATAGACTCTTCAGAAATGTGTGTATAATAGCTCAGCATTTCTCAACATGAGGAAGTTGTTTGATAATGTGTTTGTGTCTGATCTACAGTCTTCAGGATAATGATTTAAATAGAGAGAGTCACTTTGCATTGTCAGCACATGCTTCAGTGCTCTGAGAGTGTTTATAGTGCTGTCTGTGAGTTTAACACTTCATGACTGAGAGCAGAACACAATCTTCATCATCACACAAGACTAAACTACAGCAATGAACACAATCAACATCTTCATCTGGACCATTGCACTGTTTATTCAAGGTTTGTGTAATACAGTTTTTATAATGATTATTAATTCTCCTAAAATGTGAAATATATATTAATCATTTTTATTTCTGTTTTCTTTCAGAGTGTAGAGGACAATATACTGTAACTCAGAGTCCATCAATACCAGCAGTTCAACCAGGAGAAGAAGTCAGAATAAACTGTAAAACCAGCAGTGATGTGTATTTTAATGGTGTTTATCATTACTTCGACTGGTACTCACAGAAACCTGGAGAAGCTCCTAAACTCCTCATATATTTTGCAACAACCCGTAATACTGGAACTCCATCTAGATTCAGTGGCAGTGGATCTGGCAGTGATTTTACTCTGACCATCAGTGGAGTCCAGACTGAAGATACAGGAGATTATTACTGTCAGAGTTTACAGTATCCAAATAGTAAACATGTGTTCACACAGTGATAAAGAGTCGTACAAAAACCTCTGTCAGTCAGACGTCACAGTGACTGCACTGATACAGCTGAGAGAAACTGCAGCTGCTGATGGAGGATCACAAACTACACAATATCAAACCTTTCACTGACTTTATTCATTTATTATGATGTACTTAGTAAACATATAATCTTATATCTCTTACTAAACTGGACTAAAATGTGTAGAAAATGTGAGTGGTGATTGGTCTTGTAAAACTTACAACTTCTTGTAGAACTACAATTTCACACATAGAAAGACACACGTAAGAAAGAGACACTAAAATTAAAATGGTTAAAAGCACCATTTTTAAGGAAAATCTACTAATCACACTGATGCACATTATGACAGAAACCCTTAACAATGTTTTAAAACCATAAATGCAGTGATTCTGATACAAATTGAGAGAAAACCTACCTTTGCAATGTATCTTCCTATGGTGTTCCTATAATTAAAGTCCCATCACAACAATTCCAATCAGAATCACTACAGCCACAAGATTTTGGTTCATTTTTAAATTGATAACAGCAGACTATGCGGTTGTACTTTATTTTACAGTATGTGAACTTACATGTACTTAAAATGTAGTAATGTAATTTAATTTAGTTCATTACAATGTAATTTAATACATATTTAATTTATTAAAAATATTTTTATACCATCATTCATGACAAAGCAGTATATCATCATAATTAAGCACACAGCAGTTGACAAAACACTTAATGTTTTATTTTAATTAAACAACATACAAATATTTATAATTAAATTCATGTTGTCTTTATTCATTAAAATGCATAATATCAGCGTCATATGCATACATCAGTTACAGTTCAAGTCTTATCATAACTGGTAAAACCTGAAAGCCAAAGAAAGAAAACATCTGTATTTTATACTTTCTTTAGACCATATACAATATCACTCAATATATCTATTAAATACTATGGTAATGTCGCAAATGGATCCTATACCTGTGGCTTCATTCCCTTCTGTGCGTTCTCTCATAAAATAACTTTTTTATCATAGTAAAATCTACATAGCTTATAATTCCCAACAAAAGTACTGTTTAGCGCAAAACGTGTTGAAGATTAGTGGACAGTCGATTCATTAAATAAGTTATTTCCTCACAAAACCGGTTCTGTGAAGCCTCTTCTCCATCTCCATTGATATCCATTAAAAAAACAGACTCTGGTCTCCTTTCCTTTTTTTGGCTGAAGGTTGCAGGCTCGTCTTCTAGTGGCTTTTATGCATTCAACTGTATCCATATACACTCTCATCTCATCCCTTTTCCCACATTTATAGTAATGACACTATAACGCAAACTAGAAATTGTATGGCAAGCCGTTTTAACATTTAATCCTTAAAACATACTAGTATCTATTTTCATGCTACTAGTACTTATTTTTTAGGTACTAGTATCTTTTCCATTAAGTACTAGTGCTCATTCATTAGCTACTAGTGCTTATTCTTTAGGTACTAGTACCTTTTTAAAGATACTAGCACTTATTCATTAGATACTAGTTCCTTTTTATTAGATACTAGTACCTATTTAAAATACACTAGTACTTATTCATTAGATTCTAGTGCCTATTAAATTGGTACTAGTACTTATTCATTAGTTACTAGTATTTATTATTAGATACTAGTACTTATTTATTAGGCACTAGTATCTTTTGTAATTGTTACTAGTAACTATTCTTATTTTACTAGTCACAGCTGCTTTTTTTACTCGTCTTATGTTATGACTAGTCAGAACGGCCAGTGTAGAGTTCAGTTAAAAATCTTACTAGTAAAATAAAAAAATCTTACTAGTAATATTTGGAATAAATACTAGTATCTAATAAATAGGTACTAGTATCTAATGAATAAGTACTAGTAGTTAATGAATAAGTACTAGTATAATATTTAATAGGTACTAGTATCTAATGAATTAGTACTAGTATTTATTGAATAAATACTAGTATCTAGAAATAGGTACTAGTATATAAAAAAAAGTACTAGTACCTAATTAATAACTACTAGTATCTAATATATATGTACTAGTCACAGCTGGAATACACACTAGTCAGAACTGAATAGTTGATATCTGAATGACAGATCCCCATAGAAGTCAATGGCAAAAAAAATAATTTGTTACTAGTAACAAAAGAATAGTTACTAGTCACTATTGACATAAGAACTAGTATCAAATGAATAAGTACTAGTATCAATTTAATAGGCACTAGAATCTAATGAATAACTACTAGTATCTTTTAAAAAGGTACTAGTATCTAAAGAATAAGCACTAGTACTTAGTGGAATAGATACTAGTGTCTAAAAACTAAGTACTAGTAGCATGAAAATAGAGACTAGTAGGTTTTAAAGATTAAATGTTAAAATGGCTTGCCATAGAAATTGTAACGCGTGAGCACGCAATAGTTTTCTCGTGCACATGCAAAAGTTTCTCGTGAGCATGTGAAAGTCTGTATATTTTTTTTTTTTTTTTGCAAAGGTCCCCTCAGGCTCACCGTAGAAAAAAGTATCACAGGTAAAAAATAATAATAATAATAAAAAAAAAAAATGTTTCTAACATTGATAATAAATCAGAATATTAGAATGATTTCTGAAAAATCATGTGACACTGAAGACTGGAGTTATGGCTGTTGAAAATTATTTTAATTATTTTAATTTGTAATAATATTTTTCTGTATTTTTGATCAAATAAATGCAGGCTTGATGCGCATAAGAGACTTCTTTAAAAACATAAAAATAGTCATGTGTGCAAATGTTTGACCAGTAGTACTGTACTATTATACTATTGCTGCATAATTATCAAACATGTTGAAGTCCTTTCACGTCACCATTTGGCGTGTTGTTGTCCGCCTACACTTCACATAATAGTTCTGTAGGCCTGGGCTTCATTTAACCAACTATGATAGTTTGATCAAATGGTAAACGTTGTATCAATATACATAGACTAAATAAAAAGTGACTTTAATACTACTTACCATTAATGCGACTTTCAGTGCTGGTTTTGTGCAGTGCTCTGTAGTCAATTAGCATCCATTGTTTAAACGACGCAGATTCAGATCGCTTTATAAATGTAAATTCGTCTGTCCATCTAATTTCAAACCATTTATGAATGACTGGAAAATTACCGCTCCACTTCACATTGTCCAATGAAATTTGAACTTGTTGTGCCAGATGACGATTGGTCGGTGTATTATACATGACAAACAGGCTTCAATGAATTATGTAATATTTTAAAATATGTGATATGTGGATTTTAATTAAATCGACACACTACCTTTTATTATTGAAAAAAACGTTTAAAACATTGTTTGGTTTATTCCTTCCTGCCGTCTGTCAGGATTCCATCTCCACCACCACGCTCATCTTCACCTCCGTCCACTCATTCTCTCTCTCCGCCCTCTCATCAAGTCACCCGTTCACTATCCCCTGATTATTGATCACCGTCACCTGTGTCCCATCACCAGCACTCCCCATATAAACCACAGTCATCCTTCACTCAGTGTCTGGTCTCGTCATTACATGACCCACAGACTCCCGAACACTTACCTGGAAACCTACCTGCTACGCATCTTCTCCGATCCGTCCTGCCTGCCATCCTCTTCTGTCTTCTGCCCGAAATCATCTACAAAGAGAAAGAGAAAGAAAGACATTACCAACCAGCTAAGCATTCTCTGATATTCTGTGTTGTGGTTACTCACCTTCTATCTGCATCTCCGCATTATCTGCAATAAAAGCTTTAACCTTACCATCTTGTCTGCATCCTCTGTGATCCCTGACAGAAGACCAGACCCAACATGCAGAAAGCGGAGTCTTCCGAGGACTTGTACACGAATTTCCCAGCCGATTCCGTTACTTCCATTCCATCCATGTCAACACGTCCACTTCCGCATTCACCCGCTGCTTCGTTCACTGCCTCAGCGAGTCCCATGGCCCGGCCAGCGACCTACTCCGGTGAGGCGGAGAACTGCAGTGGGTTTCTTCTTCAAACATCGCTCTATTTCACCATGAACGAACATCAGTTTCGCAACGATGCAGCCCGAGTCGCCTTCATGATTTCTCTCCTCTCTGGCCAAGCACTTCAGTGGGCTCAGCCCTTGTGGAACTCTGAATCTACAGTGGTAAAATCCTTAACTGAATTCACGCGGCATTTCAAAGAGGTTTTTGGACAAACTGTTTCTGATCTGTCTGTTCACGATCAACTGTATAAACTTCGTCAAGGAAATTCATCGGTGAGTTCATTTGCCTTACAGTTCAGAACCCTTGCCGCATCCAGTGGTTGGAATGAAACCGCTCTGATCACCGCCTTTCGACATGGCCTGAATCCTAACATCCGCCATCTGCTGGTCGTGTATGAGGACAGCATGGGGTTAGAGAATCTAATCCAGAAATCCATCCGCATCTCTCAACGTCTCTCAGCTTGTGATCAGTCTGCACCCACTGTAAGTTCTCCGCCCACGGTCAGTTCCAACACTCCTCCAGCACCTATTCCTATGGAAGTCGACTCCACTCATCTATCACCCTCTGAACGCCAGCGCAGAATTCTGCACCACCTCTGTCTCTACTGTGGATCGGATAAACACTTCCTCAGTACCTGTCCTGTTCGTCCACCGCGTCCGGCGGTAAGTTCTATTCAGCTAACCCCTAAGATTGAATCATTAAACCGTACCAGAGTACATATCCTGACGTCTTCTGTGTGTCTCCCAGCGCAAGCTCTCATCGACTCCGGGTCAGCGGGGAACTTTATATCCACCCAGTGTCTCGAGAAGCTGAATGTTTGCCGTCGCCGCTTTGCCCAAGATCTTCCCATACAAACCATTCAAGGCAAGCCACTGGGATGAGGTCGTGTTCGTCACTTCACTCCCACTTTAATTCTTCGTATCGGCTGTTTGCATTCAGAGGAGATATTGTTTATGGTGCTGGAGGAGTCCACCGCGGATATCATCTTGGGACGCCCATGGTTAGTACAACATCAGCCAACACTCCACTGGGAATCGGGAGAGGTTCTTCGTTGGGGTGAAGATTGTCACGTATCCTGTCTTAGTTCTGTCAAGAAAACTCGACCTTCAGCTCGTTCCAAGTCATCCATGGGTGAGTTCCATCCCGGAACAGAAGGCCATGGAGGAGTACGTTAAGGAAGCCATGGAGCAGCAGTTCATTCGACCATCTACCTCCCCTGCCGCTTCGAGTTTCTTCTTCGTGGCCAAGAAGGACGGAGGCTTGCGGCCGTGCATCGACTATCGTCAACTGAACTCCCAGACCATAAAATTCCGTTATCCCCTTCCTCTGGTCCCAGCCGCCCTGGAACAGCTTCGTGGTGCGAGCATCTTCTCTAAACTGGATCTCCGAAGTGCTTACAACTTGATTCGTATTCGACGAGGGGACGAGTGGAAGACTGCCTTCGTGACCCCCTCAGGCCACTACGAATACCGGGTTATGCCCTTCGGACTGTCCAACGCTCCTGCAGTATTCCAGGGCTATATGAACGAGGTCCTTCATGAGTTTCTCAACCGGTTCGTAGTGGTCTACATTGACGACATACTCATCTACTCTTCTTCCATGTCCGTGCACCGTCGAAACTGAGAGAGCACCGATTATACTTGAAGTTGGAGAAGAGCGAATTCCATATCTCTACCGTACAATTCCTGGGTTACATCATCAATCAACACGGCATCCAAATGGACCAGAGGAAGGTGGAAACCATTCAGAACTGGCCACAACCCTCTACAGTAAAGGATCTCCAAAGATTCCTGGGCTTCGCGAACTTCTATAGACGATTCATCCAAAACTACAGTCAGATCAGTGCTCCTCTCACATCTGCTCTCAAAGGCCGGCCCAAGTCTCTGTCCTTCTCCCCCAATGCCATTCAAGCATTCCAGCATCTGAAGGATGCCTTCACCACAGCTCCTATCCTCATCCATCCAGATCCGGATCTTCCATTTGTGGTGGAGGTGGACGCCTCTTCCACCGGGGTAGGAGCTGTCCTTTCTCAGCGGCAGGGTGAGTCACGTAAACTCCTTCCATGTGCCTTCTTCTCCAAAAAGCTGTCCCCGGCGGAGCGGAATTATGACATCGGCAACCGGGAGCTGCTGGCCATCAAACTGGCCCTGGAGGAGTGGAGACACTGGCTGGAGGGAGCTAACCATCAGTTTGAGGTAATTACGGACCATCGCAACCTCGAATACCTCAGAAAAGCCAAAAGACTGAACCCTCGTCAGGCCCGCTGGGCCCTCTTCTTTACCCGGTTTGACTTTGTAGTGTCGTACCGACCTGGAAGTAAGAACTGTAAGGCGGACGCACTCTCCCGGCTTTATCACGCATCTCAAGCCGACCCTCATCCTGAACCTATCCTCCCTCCAGCCATGATCCTCAGTCCCATCCTCTGGGACATCGACCAACAGATCACCCAGGAAGTAGCACGCCAACCCGCTCCGCCGGGAGGTCCAGAAGGGCGCCTCTACGTACCTCCACATCTTCGGACACCCCTTCTGGACTCAGCTCACACCGTTCCGGGCTCTGGACATCCGGGTAGCAAGCGTACCCTCTCGCTCCTTAGTCAACGGTACTGGTGGCCATCCATTTCCCAGGATGTATCCAGATTCGTCCGCGGATGCTCAGTCTGTGCCATAACCAACACCCCGAGGAGACTTCCTGAAGGCAAGCTAGTGCCATTACCTCTTCCTCGGCGACCATGGTCCCATATAAGTATAGATTTCATGACTGATCTACCCAATTCAGAAGGCTTCACCTGCGTATTCGTCATTGTGGACCGGTTCTCCAAGGGGTGTAAACTAATTCCTCTACCTGATCTTCCCACAGCCTTTGAATCCGCCGAAGCTCTCTTCAATCATGTCTTCAGGAATTTCGGCATCCCTGAGGACATCGTCTCGGACAGAGGACCCCAATTCATTAAATATTAATAATGTAAATAACCTTCATTTAGAATAGCAGTTAAAATGTTAATGTAGTTCTAGACATTTGTCCTGCATTAGTTATTGATTAGTTTTGCATGAATTATGAAACTTATTCAGTAGTTCTCTGGGAAGCATTCACAAAATAGTACTTATTGATTAGTTAATAGTGAACTAACACTTTCATCTGTGTGCTATTACTTACTAATTCATTAATCAGAGTTTCTTGTTAGTTAATATTAGTTACTAGATTTAATATTGTGTTACTCATTTGTTCCTTTGTAGTTATTCATTAACGAAGGAACCTTATTCTAAAGTGTTACCAATATCTCTTACAAAACTGTCTAAAATGTGGAGAAAATGTGAGTGTTGCTTGTCTTAAATTAGATAAATCCCAGGCATTCTTCTTGATGCCCTGAGAGGACAAAGGACCTCACTGGAAATTAACAATTGAACTCACCCTTGTGCACTATCGAGACAAAAGTCTCACCTCCGAGTCCTGAAGTGTCAACCAGTCTCTCCGTTTCCTGAAGTGAGGTGGACCCCGGCCGTATCCAGACCAGATGGTGGATCTGCACCTGGACCCATCCATGATGCATCCTGAAGTGCCAGCCTCATCAGCCCTGTGAAGGCCTCATCGACACGACCAATCTGACTTCTGACCTGTAATGCTGCCTGGATCATAATCATACACTGTTCGCTCGTTGGCCAGAGGAGAACTGGCCCCCGATTGAGCCTGGGTTCTCCTAAGGTTTATTTCTCCATTCTGTCACTGATGGAGTTTTGGTTCCTTGCCACTGTTGCCTTGGCTTTTGGCTTGCTTAGTTGGGGACATTTAATATTCAACAATATTATTGATCTGCCTTATTATGGGTGGACAATGATGCAATTTTCTTCTAGGAACAAACTTTGTTGTATTATATTCGTGTTATCAATGTGAAGCTGCTTTGATACAATCTGTATTGTAAAAAGCGCTATATAAATAAAGGTGACTTGACTTGACTTGTAAGAAAACACTCATTTTACCTGGTCAAAAACAGCTCTGTTTTCAGCACGCCGTTTAAGTGAATGTCTCTTTAAATGATAATGAGCTTTGCTCACCCCGCCCCTCTGTTCTGTGCATACACCGTTTGTAATGACACAGTAACCATAACGCATTGTTCATAATAAACTTGGGATTATGAATTATATTGAGAACGTTGTACATAGAAAACCAGCTTTATACTGACCCTCGTCTGTAAAGCAGTCTGGTGTGTGAAATGATTCGCGCAATCATGAAAGCATTGACGTTGATTGTGGGGAATATTCCCTTCGAAAACAAAACTCAGCCGCTGCGTCTTCAGTGGTTCGGATTTAGGAACATCAAAATGATGCTGTGTTCGTTATTACACTCAACAACAGAACACCACTTTTAGACGCCATTCTGCTCCAGCGTATCAACAATGTCTGCGCTGACTATGGTGACAGCTCGCTCAGGGCGGTTCTGTGTTGAAACGCTGCTGTCAATTAACAATCGTGGGAGGGGCGTCCGACCGTGTGACGTCACACTGTCAGACGGCTCGATTTGAGATTGTGGAAAACATATAAGGAGATAAGAAAAAAACACTGGATGGATTTGTACCCATTATATGATGGTTGCGTACAGGCACTGCCAACAACATTTCAGTACAATCAACTTGTAAAAGTGCATGTACCATTATAGGACCCCTTTAAGAGTTTAGAGATAACAAAAAAAAAAAAAAAAAGGTAGGTGGTCTTTAGACAAATGGTCTCATACCCCCAAAAGGTGTCAACTCTGAATGTAAATTCCCATTGTTAGCAGATGTTTCCATGTGAAAGAGGTTTGTCTATATAATGAAATGCAGCCGGTGATTCGGGTCCTTTCTGTACTTCAGATCAGCCCGTGAGGCTGAGAGCGGCCGAGACTCTCAGCCTCATGCATTTCTTAATGTTGGGTTTGCTTCTCTTCTCTTTATTCCAGAGCATTTGATGTTTTGTATTGATTATCTTTGAATTGATTATGAAATTAGCATGATACATTTACCTGACATAATAAATTGTTACATTTGATTATTCTAACTGACTTTGAATTAGCCCACATTTAATGATGCACAGATATCATTCAAACCTTTTCATTTATGGAGTCAGATGAAATAACGAGAGAATACATATTCAAATGTATTGCATTTAATCAAAAAACACTTTGCCTCGAGAAAAAGACAGTAGCACAGTAAAGACCTTCCGCGCTGGTCGGATGCCGGCTTTGGGCCGACTGAGCGTGAGCTTACATTCTGTAAAGCCAGTCCTCCATCTTCTGAACACTCAAGCTCTGACTCGAGATGAAGAGGACATTGAGCTTACCCAGTCCATCAAACCAAAGGTCCTCCAGTACCCGAATGCCAGTGGGATCAGACCACAGAAGATCTGATGGACATGGCATCCTTTGTGGATCCAAGATTCAAAACCAAATATGTCAGTGAGAAGCGCGTCCCAATTCTCATGACCAGGGTGCAATCAGAGATGAAGGAAATCGCAAGAAATGTAAATGTTTTTGAAAAAATATGTTTTTGAAAGTAAATTATGAGCAGTGTGGATACAAAAATTCCATATAATTTCAAATTTACTGGGCCTATTTGTTTTTATTCTGTGGTCTTCTGGATCAGACAGTCCCACCTCCACCTCCACCTCCATCTCCATCAAAAAAGGCCCAGAGGTCGTTGGGGAGTCTGCTGAAGAGCAGCAACACCACACCAGCTGTACAGGTTCCGGTAGATGCCGTCACAGCTCCTCCTCACCCCCGCAAGATGGCAAGAAAGTATCTGTGTATCCCTGCAACTAGTTCACCATCACAGAGAATATTTAGTACAGGGGGAAACATTGTGACGGCTCATCGTTCACGGCTTAAACCAGCTATGGCTGACATGCTCGTCTTTTTTGACTTGCAATCTGTAGTCTCTACCTGTGAGTTACCGGGGAAAGTGCAAATTGCCTTCTAAAGGTTACACGGTTGTTGATGGGCCCTGTTTCTCATGACATTTTCTTTTTACTTGTTTTTTTAGATTTATTTTTATTGTTTCTAACATGTCTTGTTCTGTAGACTTGCTCTTTATTTATTGTTTTTTATACTGTAGTGTACATACAACCAGTAAAACATGTCCTGTTCTGTAGACATGGTTATTATTTATTTATTCGTGTTGTACCAGTCCAACATGACTGTCAGTTGAAATAAGCCTTGTGTTGTAAGAAAGCTAGTTTTATTTGTTATGAATCTATTTTGATGCCTTTTCTCATAACTTTTGTAATTTTACATGTTTAAAAATATCGAAATTAATATCGACGTCGCAATATTCATTATCGATATCGCAATGTCCCATTTTGTCAATATCATGCACCCCTAATAAATATGTATGTATATATAAATATATATATAAAGTACCAGCCAAAAGTTTGGACATTACTATTTTTTATGTTTTTGAAAGAAGCCCTTTATGCTCATCAAGGCTGCATTTATTTGATCTAAAATACAGAAAAAATATATTGTAAAATATTATTACTTGAAATAATAGTTTTCTCATTCATTCTCTGTGAAGTCTTGTTTAGTCTTACACTGCAATTCTGAGCATTCTCCCTGGTTTCATGTCTCTTGGTTTTGGATTTCTTGTCTGTTCCGTAGATTACTCTTTTGCCCGTGTTCCCTGCCTTGTTGTGTTTGTTTGTATGGACTGCCTTCCTGTGCTTGACCCTTTGCCTGTGTTTGGTCACGATTCTGGATTACTCAGATAAACTGCATTTGGATCCTCAACCTTTGTGTCTCAGAGCAGTTTGTGACAGATATACATATAACCTTTGATACTTTTTTCAGGATTCACAGTTAAAAAAAAAAAAAAAAAAAAAAATTTATTTAAAATAAAACTATTTTGTACCTAGATACACTACCTTTCAAAAGTTTGGGGTCAGTAATTTTCTCTCTTTTAACTGTTTCTAACATTGATAATAAATCAGCATATTAGAATGATTTCTGAAAAATCATGTGACACTGAAGACTGGAGTTATGGCTGTTGAAAATCCAGCTTTGCATCACAGAAAAAAAAAATATATTTTTAAAGTATATTAAAATAGAAAACCATTATTTTAAATTATTTTTTTTATTGTTAATGAATTAATTCCTTATTTATTGTGATGATATTTGTCTGTATTTTTTGATCAAATAAATGCAGGCTTGATGCGCAGAAGAGACTTCTTTAAAAACATAAAAAATAAAAATAGTCATGTGTCCAAATGTTTGACCAGTAGTACTGTACTATTATACTATTGCTGCATAATTATCAAACATGTTGAAGTCCTTTCACATCATCATTTGGCGTGTTGTTGTCCGCCTACACTTCACATAATAGTTCTGTAGGCCTGGGCTTCATTTAACCAACTATGATAGTTTGATCAAATGGTAAACGGTGTTTCAATATACATAGACTAAATAAAAAGTGACTTTAATACTACTTACCATTAATGTGACTTTCGGTGCTGGTTTTGTGCAGTGCTCTGTAGTCAATTAGCATCCATTGTTTAAACGACGCAGATTCAGATCGCTTCATAAATGTAAATTCGTCTGTCCATCTAATTTTCAAACCATTTATGAATGACTGGAAAATTACCGCTCCACTTCACATTGTCCAATGAAATTTGAACTTGTTGTGCCAGATGACGATTGGTCAGTGTATTATACATGACAAACAGGCTTCAATGAATTATGTAATGTTTTAAAATATGTGGATTTTTAATTGAATCGACACACTACCTTTTATTATTGAAAAAAAGTCAAAAAATTGTTTGGTTTATTCCT
This sequence comes from Leuciscus idus, assembly GCA_021554675.1. NCBI lineage: Eukaryota > Metazoa > Chordata > Actinopteri > Cypriniformes > Leuciscidae > Leuciscus > Leuciscus idus. The sequence continues at coordinate 29,172,589 of CM038643.1, read as the reverse complement.
TCCTGCCGTCTGTCACAACATAACCAGGCTGAAGACCAGAATACAATTCACAGAAGTTTATTTAAGGCAATTCCACAGACTAATAGAAGTTCAGGAACTTAGGAAAAGTCTTCAGACAGAAATATAAACTTAAGTTATAATAACAGAACACAGGAAGTCCTTTTTTGAAATGTCTTTTAAAGGGGCATTTCACCCATTTGAACATTGTTTTTTATTTAAAGTGGGTCATGTAGTCGAAATGTAAAAGAAATTTTGAATTTGGTGCCTTTGTGACCGAGAAAAGACAAAAAATAACTTCAGGACGCATTTGTATGAAAGACAACAACTCCCACAATGCACCACATTGCACAGCTCTGCAAGCCACTCCCACTAATCCAGAAAGCGCATATCTGCCTATAAGAGAAATCACTCTTCCGTCTACAAGGTTAGCTACCACCAGCGCTTGAAATTCATTTCACATTCACACAAAATGTCTAGTTAGTTGGCGAACTCATTAGTGCATTACTCCTCGTTTGTATTTCTTTCGAAAAGGTGAATTATTGCATGGTACCTGGATGTTCAGTCAGAACATATGCGGTGCGAAACTAGGATAGTTCTCAACACAAACGTCCGTGTCCTCGTCTGATTCAGAGATTTCGTCCAGGAGAAATTGTCCTCGTTGAAATTCTTTGCCGCAGACGGACTCTATCTCTGTGTTCGTAGTTGCATCTTACAGTCTATGAGTTGCATAGTGAGATCACCGGCGCCACCAGTCCGCCCTAACTCGAGCCAGTCCGGGCTCCTCGTCCGCGGCAGGCAGGTCTTCTGCCTCGGCTGCTCTTCGCTATAATGCGGCTTGTAAAGGTAGCCACAAACACCTGATTCAAGCATCAGACTTCCGAAATCCTCTTCCTCTAGTCTAACGGTATATCATATTGAGCATTCTCCTCCGCTATTGTCATAACTTTACATCTGTCTCCACAGCGCCTGTTAGCTTAGCTTCAAACAAGATGGAGGATATTGCTTTCAGTTTCAGAGAGTAAAGTCCCACCCATTGATCTGTAATAGGTCTGTAGCGTGAGCGGGTCCCGCCCCCTGGGAAAGATGAGGAACTAGTGCTTGTAGTCTCAACAGAAATCCCCCCCTCTTACACTTCCTCCTACAATGACGCAAAATGAAGATTTTTGCGTCATTGTAGGAGGAAGTGTAAGAGGTAAATAACGGATTTCTCCCGTCTCAGGGGAAAATGAGAGAGTGTTGCACGACCATTCAATAGTATGACTGGGTTTCTAACAATGCAAAGCTTAATGCAAATGGGTGAAGTGTCCCTTTAAGGATAACTCACAGAAGATACAAGAAGACCTTTCTCGGACAGTCAACAGAACATAAGTCACTGAAGATACTTGAAGTCCACTCTAGGACTTTCCACTGAATATAACTCACAGAAGAAGATTAGAGTCCTCTCTCTCGAACGATCCACACGGTACAATTCACAGAAGATGAGTGAAGTCCTCTCTCGGACGATCCTCAGAATGTCTTACTGATATCGCAGAGATCCACCCCGCTAGCAACACAGCAGACACTAGCCCAGCACAAGAACTTTAAAAGGCACGAGGGAACTGAATAATGTGTAGCATATAATACCCAACAGTGAGGGAGTGAGAGCAAACAGAATATAAAGGCTGGTGATGAGATAATTATGACATGATAGAGATCAGGTGTGGTGATGAGGGAATCGAGTGCAGGTGAGGATCCAGGGGAATGCTGGGAAATGTAGTGCGGGACAGGACCAGGAAACCAGGGGAACCGTGACACCGTCGAGCCGTTTACTCACTGAAATAACTATATCTGGCCCGAGAGCATCGGTTCCCGAGCAGACTGTGGAAAACCTACGGTGACTGGACAAGTTTTCTTGCGTGCGTCCGCTTTTAACGCGTCTTGACTGTCGTACAGTCTGACATTAATGACGACTGAGATCTTACACTGGTATGCATGTAAGAGGGAGAGAAAGTTGTTTTTGTACATGCAATGCTAGCAAAGAGACATGTGAGTTACCTGAATGTGATCTCTTGATTTACGTGACTATACAACAATGTCCACTAACTCTCATTAGAGTATTAGTAGACTGTATAGTATTAGTATACTAAGTATTAGTTGTGATTGACGATCAGTTAAACTTCACAGAGCACATTTCTAGAGCTGCCCGGTCCTGCAGATCTGCCTTATACAACATTAGGAGGATCAGGCCCTTCCTATCAGAGCTACACAACTCTTGTTCTCTCCAGACTGGACTATTGTAATGCTCTCTTGGCCTTCCAGCATCAACTGTCAAACCTCTGATCCAAACACTAATAACACTATATCATTACAATCAACATCACTCTTGTGTTTATGAAGAGAATGAGTCAGTGTTTCAATATGATCATCATGTTTTAGGTGTAATATATGATCCTGTCAATCAAACTGAACAGACTGCATTCAGTCACTTCTGCTGTCTGGACGTGATGCTTTCCATCTGAGCCTCAGAAACTATTACATTCTTACACAATTACTGTCACAACGGCTGATTCTTGAATTGTGATCATGTATTATATTTTTAATAACATTTTCATATACAGTATATTTACACCATCGCCTATAAATGTAATGACTATGTAACAATTAGTGTCAGAACGGCTGATTCTTGATCTTTTTTTATGATATTTTTATATAATAAAGTTTTTAATCTCCTATAAATGATCAGTTTGTCTGCGCTGCTTCACTAAAGCAGAAGTGAAAGTGTTCCAGTCCAGATCATGTAACCAATCAGAGAGTGAGACTGAAAACCCCATTTGCATTGTCAGGGTGGAGTGATTGTGATCCTCTCAGAATAGAGCAGCTCTGTCTCCAGAGACCATGTTCAAACCCCAAGAGCTTTATTTGACATTTACTGCTACATCAACCTTCTGAAAAGCACCTGCATCTTCATCTGTTAGTTGAATGATGTTGTCAGACACAAAGTGAACTTGTTGAGAAGCTTTATTGAATGTTGCAGCAAACACAGCAGATTGAAAGATCACACACACACACACACACACACACACACACACACACACACACTCTTTCAGTATTGAGTTGTAAATCACTACAGCTGCAGCACTAGACTCATGTGAATCCTGCCTGACACAGGACACTCAGATACGGCTCATCTTCAGGAGAGAAACATCAGCACTCAGAGCTCTTGTGGAACGAGACCTCATGAGGAGCTCCATCATGTGTTACTCTGCAGACGTACAGCTCTCCCTCTTCCCAGCGTGCTTTGCTGAGGGTCAGGACGCTACTGCGGCTGTAGCGGCCGTCCTGCTGGCTCTCTGCGCTGGTCAGAACCCCCTCGGTGACCTCTGACCCGTCCAGTGTCCAGCTCACCAGCGCCCCCTGTGGAGAGTAAGAGCTGAGCAGGCAGAGCAGTGCGGCTGAGTCTCCAGAGATCTGCAGAGAAGAGGGCGGCAGCAGAGACACTGAGGGCTTCACTGTGGGACCAGCTGCAGGAGACAAACACAACACATTCACACACACACACACACACACACACACACACACACACACACACACACACACACACACACACACACACACACACACATTCACAGCAGTTATAACTCTGAACATACGAGATATTCAACTCAAAATGTAACTCAATTTCAAACAGAGTTAAAACACAATTGAATCACACAGAATGAACAAAACACTGAATTATAAGCACAACATGAGCAAAAGAGATTCAGTATCATTGACTGAACTACAGAAAGCAGCAACATTTACATTCTGATGTCAAATCTCTTTTTTCCATGTATGATTTCTACAATAAAAGATTAACTAAATATGAACTCAGTGTAGAAATAAATGAAGGAAAAACAAAGCAACCAAAAGTATTTTTAATGACTTAATTATATATTGTTTTACACATTATGATGCATGTATGATCTCATCAATAATTGTAACCAAAGTTTTAACACATTATAATCTTATCTATTCATTGTTACACCTCCAAAAAATTATAATACACTAAAACTCATGACAAACAACCAATTCTAGACGTAACAAGGAATTTGCAAATATTATAAAACATTTTAACTTTGGTTACAGTTATTTATGAAAACATATATGACATTATAACATACGCTATTGCCTTTATAATGCATTATACATAAAGACTTCAAGTAAAGTTTCACCACAATATCTAATAATCATTATTATTAATAAATGTTGTTCTTGTTTCAACTGTAAAACACTTTCTGAAATCTAAATTGTATTTTTTTATTAGGTGATTAAATAGACAGACTTACCGATCACCAGTTTAGTTCCTCCACCGAAAGTCCACCACAGTGATACAATCTAATGAAACGCTCGTACAAAAACCTCTATTCCACTCGAGTGAACACACACTCCAGCAGAGAGAGAGAAACAACACTTCAACACACTGATATTAGAAGATCCTCAGCTCTTCTCAACACTCACTCATTCAGATTTGACTAAATGCTTTCTGATATAACACTGTTTAAAGAAATATATTTGATGAGCTGTGACCTCTGAGGTGACCTTTGACCTCTTTGATCATGGATGATGTTGTGGAGTTTCTCATAATGATGCTTCTGTTCTTCATATGCAGATCAATCATTATGATTCACAGAAAAACCTGCAGCTTCAGACTTCAATCTTCAGTGAAAATCTCTTCAAATAATGAGTTTATTGAATATTAGAGCCAAAGTCAATAGAAAGTGTCAACAATGAAAATATAAAAGGTATTTTGCATGTTCTACACAGTCAAGCATGTTTTCATATTCAAGGTCTGTTCTAAAAGTATCTGGACTGGTTATGAATCTCCACACAAGATCATGAAACGTGAACAAGCTCTAATATGTCTCCATCTTTAACAGCCTGTTTCTTCTCCATTTGATGATTTCAGACACACATGAGGCTTCATGATAGATGGAGTGACACCATGAACTCTGATTAGAGATTCACAATCAGTCCTGATACTTTCTGAACAGACTCATGATTCATGATCTTACTTTAGTGATGGCGGTTCATCTAGTGGAAGTGTAGCAGTGATGATGGTCACATGACTGAATATGGACACAGAGATGGACGTTCATCTGCACATCCTCAGTGTCTCAGGAGTCACAATAAAAATACAAAATAAAGTCATGATTCTGTAACTCTAGTGTATATTAGTTTGTTCTCAGCACAAGCTGTTGTAAATCCTGCCCACTTCTTTGCATTGTCAGCACATGCTTCAGTGCTCTGAGAGTGTTTATAGTGCTGTGAGTTTAACACTTCATGACTGAGAGCAGAACACAATCTTCATCATCACACAAGACTAAACTACAGCAATGAACACAATCAACATCTTCATCTGGACCATTGCACTGTTTATTCAAGGTTTGTGTAATACAGTTTTTATAATGATTATTAATTATCTTAAAATGTGAAATGTATCATATACTGTATATCATCATATATATAATTTTGTTTGACAAGGTTTGTGTTATGTGAAATATACATCATTTTCATTTTTTTCCTGTTTTCTTTCAGAGTGTAGAGGACAGATCACTGTAACTCAGAGTCCATCAATCACAGCAGTTCAACCAGGAGAAGAAGTCAGAATAAACTGTAAAACCAGCAGTGATGTGTATGTGTATAGTGTTTATCATTACTTAGCCTGGTTCTCGCAGAAACCTGGAGAAGCTCCTAAACTCCTCATATATCTGACATCAAGCAGTTATGCAAACCGTTATACTGGAACTCCATCTAGATTCAGTGGCAGTGGATCTGGCAGTGATTTTACTCTGACCATCAGTGGAGTCCAGACTGAAGATACAGGAGATTATTACTGTCAGAGTTATCACCATATCAGTGGTAGCTATGTATTCACACAGTGATAAAGAGTCGTACAAAAACCTCTGTCAGTCAGACGTCACAGTGACTGCACTGATACAGCTGAGAGAAACTGCAGCTGCTGATGGAGGATCACAAACTACACAATATCAATGTTTAGTTCAAAGTTTCTAAAGACCTTAAAGGTAAATATGATATAAGATTTCTTTATGCTAAAATACATTAACCCAGTTTATTGTTAATTGACTAATATTAGTTTGTCATTCATGTGTGTCTCTCCCTCAAATGCAGGGCCGGCTCAGGCTCCACTGGTTCCCTAGGAGAGATTTTAGATAAATCATTCATATGAATTACAACTTACTATAATATAACATGAATACTGATAAATGTTAACATAAATATTAAATAAATAAATGTTGAAATAAATAATTTATAAAAAATATGGAAAAAAAAAGAATCACAAGAATTAAACTACAAATCGACAAAAAAGTGCTAAAACTCTATTACATGATACTGTCCAGCACTAGAGCTCTTAGTCTCAAAGTCATCAATGACTGAATCAAAAGCCCAGTTTTGAGCCCCATGATGACTGATGCTCTGCAGGTCCACTTAGACGCTCTCGGCTCATGGTAGACCTCATGTGTGTTTTAATCAGCTTGATCTTTGAGAAGCTCCTCTCCGCAGCCGCTACAGTCACTGATACTCTCAGTGCACACACACATGTTTGAGCAGATTTCTTGCAGTCGCTTTTCATGATAAAACTCAGGAATCTCCATGGTGGTCATGTTGGCTGATGGTAGGTCAGGGAAACTTCTCATTTCTAGGGTGAGTTGTTTTCATCTATGTCTGATTGTCCACCATTACTTAAAGTGCCGCTTAGTGTCTCACACACTGCTGCATCAGTTCTTCATTTTTCATCTTCGGGAAGTTGACAAGAACACCAGACTTCTCCTTGAACCTCTGCCAAGGTCTTGAACCTCTCCTCCAGCGACACAATGGCCCCATCCACCACTACATTACACATGTTCTCCATCCTCTTCAGTGCATCACTGATGGGCTCATCTGGACATTCATATGAGAACTGTCTATGTGTTGATCACAGCCTCTTCTCTTTGAGAACAGCATCCACTTTCATTTCTTCACACATCTCTCTTGCTAAAGCTGGAGCTGAAGCAAAGCCTTTACCGCGGTAGTCAGTCAAGAAAGCTTTTGTTTTGCCGTATCCAGCTGAAACACACTGCATCAGCTTACTGAAGTGTTCCTTCACTTGTGGCTTGTCTTCCACTGACACAGTCCTAATGACAACTGAGAGCTGCTCTGTGTGGCTTATATCAGGGGTGCAATCCAGTATAATGGAAAAGTATTTGCAAAGTTTGATCTGACAGCACTTATCAGTTCATTTTGAATGTTTTTTATTAGGCATGTTGTCATGTTCCCTGCTCCACTCTCTGCTCTATCTATATGTTGCTTTAAGACAGGATCAGATTTGGCCATAAGCTCTTCTTCTTTCAGGAATCTGTCATTATTGGGCCGGAAGAGTGTGTCTGTGGATCCTCTCAGAGCCATGTTTCTCTCAGCAAGAGATTGGATTATTGACACTCTTCTTTTCAATACTTCACGCTAGGGCTGAACGATATTCTGTTTTAACATCGACATCGCGATGTGCGAATGAGCGATAGTCACATCGCCGGAACATGCGATGTGAAGGGTAACGTTAGTAGCCTAGTGCCCATAGTGTATTAAGAGAACGGTAGCACCAGGGTAGCACACAGTAAACACGAGTTTGTTGTATGGCTTTTTGCTGGGGTGACATACGCGTTCTGCATGCCTGCACAGTGATTGGTTCGCTGTGCCGCAGCTCACCGCGCTCACCGCTCACAGCCAACATTCAAAAATGCGCGACGAAGAGTATCCGCCGCAAAAAAAGTCAAAATCAGCTATTTGGGACTAGCCTATTTCGTCTACAAAAAGGAGGATGTTGACCAAAAAGAGGTAGGCTACTTTGCTGGAGTGTTATACAGTTGTGGATGGTTGTCTTTTTTAAATTTTTTTTTGCATTTATGAGGAAAAAACAATGTTACATGACATTACGGATGCGACCGTTATAAAAGCGGCACTAAAAGACTGCTTTAAACTTTCACAGAGACCTCAAACAGAAAGCACAAAGCCTTTCTTTAAAACGAATTTCGTTTTGTATTAATTGTATCTTAATTTTAATCAGTATTTCACTATCCAATTTCCTGGATTTAATAAATACAAATTAAATATAGCAGGCAGCGCCTGAACTCGAGATTAAGCTATGATCCATGAACCGAAACTCAGCATAAAAGGTAGCCTACTCGCCTCACACACCAAAAAAAAAAAAGAAAAAAAGAAATATATTTATTATCTACAGAAATCTCTACTTTTAAACAGAACCATTGAAAAAATATATAGCTATATTTAATCTGTATGAAAAGTACATTTCTCCCGATCACTGCTGCGAAGATCGCGAGTCAGTATTGTCAACTTCATCTTTACAGAAAACACTTGTTTATTAATAAACAATTAAAATGTCTCATTGTAATATTTAACATATTATTAATCATTACTTTTGCTGGGTCTAGGTGCCGTTTACATGAACGCGTCACTGAATCCGCACAGAAAACATAATTTTTCAGGTCCTAGAAACCGAAGAACGTTCTGAGAGAAATATGTTTCTGGAATAAAATATTAAGTGGCCTTTTTGTTACTTGTAATGAAGCTTGCTTATTAGTGAAATTATTAATAACATGGAATGGTAATTATTGACTTTAGCCTGGATTGATGGCTCGCAATATCGCGATATATATCGTTGGGAAAAAAATATCGCAATGTAATTTTTTTTCCAATATCGTGCAGCCCTACTTCACGCCACCTCTTCCTCTTTGTCTCAATTAGTGCCATTGCCTGCTGTCTATTGTCTGACACTTTTCTTATTGTTTCTTTCTTAAGAACATGAAGTTAACCCCTGTGTTACCTCTGCATGGCATCATTTGTTAGGTGGTCTGAAGAAAAACTTGTTCTAATATTTCATTTTGTTTTAGGGAGCATGTTGGGGGTAAAGGCTAAATGTATAAGGAGCAATCAAAGTATTCAAACTACAAAAGTGCATTGCAGACATGTGAATAATAAGACTATACGTGACATAAAACACGTAACGACCGATCTAAATAAAGACATAACTTGGATAGAGAGCAGAAAAAAACTTGTATCTAGATTTGTCTATTGATTTTATATTAAACTTACCTCAGGCTACCTCGAAAGCCCTGCGGTTGAGGCCGTTGAGGATGTTGATGACGCTCCGTGCCGCTCCTGATTACTCATCTCGGAAAAAATATCCGTGTTTTATTAATATTGATGTGCTTTAATATTATACTGTTGTTACTTGTTAGACTGTCCCACAGATTCCAAAATTCGCGCCGCTGAGTCTCTACTCAAATCTCACTAGCCAATGAGAGCAAACCGCTGTTAAGCCCGCCCACATGATAGGTCTGTGCCAGAATGGTGAACGTAAATTTGTGCAGTGTAAACAAAAACTTTTCATTCGAAAACGAAAACTCTGGCAGCGCAATCAAACGCATGTTTAGCGAAAGGGAACGTGACAATCGTAAACAAAGAATGCAGTTTATTTGAAGACAATGTTATTTTTTTTTGGTGTTTATTTGATTGGTTTTATTTTCGGAGTGTTTTTCTCCATTCTCAATGCAAATTTTTTTTTCGTTTTTGCAAAAGTTTCTTTCGTTTTTATTGGCACATATATAATTCCATACTAAGATAGTATCCATTGCGCCGGGGTGGTGGTGGCGCAATGGATAAGACACATGCCTTTGGTGTGAGAGACCCGGGTTCGAATCCACTGTGAGACACCAATGTGTGTCCCTGAGCAAGACACTTAACCCCTAGTTGCTCCAGAGGCGTGCGACCTCTGACATATATAGCAATTGTAAGTCGCTTTGGATAAAAGCATCAGCTAAATGAATAAATGTAAATGTAAATGTAAACTAAGATAGGGGATTAATTTAGCGCTAGTCTCCCGGGAGAAGCACTGATTTGAAATTTGCCTTTGCCAGAGCTGAGGACAATGGCCGGTGAACAGGTGTGTTTCTGTCTTACTTTATCTATAATTAAACTTTTTAAGGTTTTCTTTTGCAAAATGTTTATTGCATATCTAGACAGAAATCCACATTAGCACTTAGTAGCACTTCACTCTCTCTAGGATAGGGGAATCTATTAGCTGAAAGCTCTGCCATCATACGTTTTTTTTGCGTGTGAAATGACTAAATTAGTGTCTACATTGAACAAATCTATTTCTTTCGTTCTCCATAAATTATTGAGAACATTTAATTTAATTGAGAGGCAGGTTTCAATTGTCTGTCCAAAATAATAATTTGGGCACTGCATATGTCACAGGCAAGTTAAGAAACAATTGTATATAGTTTGTTTTGTTCATTAATTATTTTATTACATTAACAGTTAAGCTGACTGAATTCCAACTAAATAAATAAATAAATAAGTGGGACCCTCCTTTCAATTAAATGAAATGTTCTCATTAATTTATGGAGAACGAAAGAAATAGACTCGGTCAGTAAATGTAACATTTTTACAAAAATGTAAAAAGGCAACATATGATGGCAGAGCTTTCAGCTTATAGATTCCCCTATCCTAGAGAGAGGGAATTGCTACTAAGTGTTGTGGGAGAAAAGGGAAATAGGGAGCTGTTCCTTTAATGTCGTAAGGACATGAAATTGTAGTTTGCGCGGGAGGGAATTATGGGTAGTGTAGTCCAGAACACAATGCGTGTGCAACACTGAATAGAGTGGAGATATATTTCCTTATTTTCTTTGTTATATTCAGTGGAAATGAACCGAGTATTTATGTTCACTGCATGTCATGCTTTCATACATAGTCTTTGCTTTAAAATGTCACACACACACACGCTGCTTATCCAGCTCTGGCTTTGAATGAACGATGTTCACAGGCAAGGTAGAGTATGTTGCATGATTTCATGAATGCATGATGTATTGCGACATCAGAAACGAAGAAAAAATAAATAATGACTATTGTAACGCTTGCCGTAAAGCAAGTCAAATTTGTAGTTTTCTTATGTCTCAATCGAACTACAGAAACGCAACCCGGTTTGGCAAACTTGCATAGTGCGGTTATAGCAGATACAGGGCTGCAAAGCGAATCCAGAAGTGCCTTTCACCCTGTTACGACTTGATGAACCACTGATACGATTTTGGAAACATTATTTTAAGGTAAAAAATGTTAATTAGTGTTGCTTTAAGCTCATGCTCATAAGACAGAGTTCAGACGATAGCTGTGTGGTCAACGCTACAACGTGAGCGCCACGGTGCTTCAAGCGGTCTGAGTTCAAATCTCAGCTCTACCATCTTTATAATTTTGTTTGTAGCTTAATAAAAAAATAAAAACTTCTGAAATGTTCATTTATTGATTTGAAACACTTTTCATATCTTTGTTATTCATTGTCTGTTATTTTTAGGCGTTTAGACGATAACATTGAAGCCTACATGTTGTTAAGCGATGTTGGCCGACAGTGTTTATGTTTTACCATTCTTGATGCTTAAATAGGTAACAGATTATTAATGAATAATAATAAAGTGTCGGACAGAGAAACTCATATTTGCATCATCAGGGTGATTGTGTTCCTCTCAGAATAGAGCAGCTCCATCAGCAGATGTTTAGCGTCCTCACAGGAGCTTCATGTTACTGGAATACACTACTTCTCTAGTTTCTGGAGATATACTGGGGTTACAAACCATCAAATAAAGTCTAATGTTTCTGTAGAAGACTACAGAATTACTAGCCTGACTACGTCAGACGTCCTACTTCCGCTCAATTTCATTTCGCTTCTGTACTCAGTCTGAGAAAGCGTAATAGCTTTGCGTTTTCCTCCGGCCTGAAAACAGCCGGCCAATCAACGAACAGAGGGCGGGCTGAGAGCCGTGACGTAGACACTGATTGTACCGTGGATGCGTAGATTTACTTCACATAATCTGCAAAAGTCGTTCACAGCCATGTTCACTCCGGTATTTCGCTCGATGGTTTTGTTTTCGCATCATACATGTGTTTACAGTGGAAGTTAGATGCGGCTGAGCATGCGCATAACACACGCCATAATGAACACAACGTTATGTGATTGGCTTACGGGTAACCAATGATTTTAAACTTCAGACAAGTGCCCCCCCGCGAGGAAGAAAACGCTTTTCAATTATGCCATGCCAGACTCTGTCTACGAAGTAAAGCGAAGTAGCAGAGTTTGGTATTACCAGGCTACAGAATTACTGACATTCATCTCCTTTTCATAGAACATTAACAATAATGTCATTTTGCTGAAAAAGCAAATCAGTGTCATCACCACAGTGTCATTTCCATCAAATCTCAAATGTTTTTGTTGTGTTCTGTGTAATTGACTAGAGGGCACTAGTGAGTTCAAGTGGGGGCAGAAGAAAAGAGAGGAAAAGAAGAAGGAGAAGTGAAATTAGTCATGGTTGATATGAGTTCGTGAAATAGTGTAAAATAAAGAAGTTACTTCATTCTACTCACCTCGTCTCTACGTTGATGTCCTAAAGTTAACTGTTTACATATTGCTGAATCAAGATACAACAACTGGCGACGATGGCGAGTCTTCCCACACCTGCTCCGTTTCTGCCATGTGCTTCTGATCCACCGATACCCTTCTGCACGTGGAAAAGAATCTTCGAGAACTACATGCTGGCTATTAACGCGTCAGGAAATTCCTGGACGGCGGCTCGAAGACGCGCAGTTCTCTTACATTGCTTGGGGACAGAAGGACGACGTATTTTCTACACTTTGCCGAATACGGGTACGACTTATGATGACGCAATGTCCGCTTTGGAAGCGCATTTCATTCCGAAAGTTAATGTGGTTGTTGCACGTCACCAGTTCAGACAGAGAGCTCAACGCGCAGATGAAACGATTGCGCAATACACTTCAGCATTACGAGAATTGCCAGTTGATTGTGCTTATGGTACAGTAGAGGATGAAATGATTCGGGATCAGCTCATCGAGAAAGCGTACGCTACAACGGTGCGCAAGAAACTTCTACTGGATCAGCCCGCTTCGTTGGAGGCTGCTGTAACTGTTGCGTGCCAGATTGAGCATGCGTTGCACAAAGTGAATTTACTTAGAGATACTGCTCCGGTACAGGTGGTGAGTTCAAAGACTTCTCATTACCAATCGACTACACAAGACAGACCTAAAACTAAACCGAGTAAGCATACTGCATCACAGCGTGCTTGCTACAGATGCGGCTCTAATAAGCACTTGGCAAATGCATCTGATTGTCCAGCATCTATAGCTAAATGCAATTCATGTGGCAAAACAGGACATTTTGCGAAAGTATGCCGTTCAACAACATCCGTTCGCGCAGTACTGCCCGAAGTACAAATATGCAATATGAACTGTGAAAATGTTGATGACAGGATTAAGTGTTGTGTGCAGATTTCTACTGACACAGGGCAGTCTATGGAGACCGAGTTTGTTGTGGATACAGGTTCTGTAGTTTCGATTTTGCCAGAGACTTTGTACAGGCATTATTTCAGTACATCTCCACTGTCTGCGCCGAGTGTCCAATTGGTCACGTACATGAGAGGATACATTCCAGTTCTAGGATGTCTTACAGCTAATGTGTCATTGCATGGAGTGTCTGCTACCGTTCTACTATACGTTGTGAAAAACGGATCTCCCTTATTAGGCATGGATGTGCTTAAAGCACTGAAATGTACAATTAACCATGACTGTACTGTTACTGTTTCTACTACTTCTGCTTCAGTTCACAGTGTCGCAAATACTGAGCCCGTGGGGTGTGTAAAAGGCTTCATGCATAAGGTCAAAGCTCGTGATGATGCGGTACCAGTTCAACAAAAACTCCGTCGACTTCCCTTTTCTGTACGAAATGCAGTCTCAGAGGAACTACAATCTCTGCTGAATCAAGGTATTATCGAGCGAATTGATGCTTCTCCCTGGGTTTCGCCAATAGTAGTCACTACAAAAAAAGGAGGAAAAATTCGACTTTGCGTTGATCTTCGTGAACCGAACAAAGCACTACTAGTTGACAAACACCCATTACCCCATATGGAGGAACTGTTGAGTGAGTTGAGGGGTGCAGCTGTATTTTCGACTATTGATTTAACATGCGCGTGCCATCAACTACCCTTACATGCTGACAGCCGTGACTTAACTGCCTTCATCACGCATGATGGTCTTTTCAGATTCCGTCGTGTTCCTTACGGATTAGCTTCTGCTCCTTCAGCTTTCCAGAAAATGATGGAGACGGTGCTAAAAGGTGTTCCAGGTGTAAGAAACTATTTGGACGATATAATGGTTTACGCCGCTTCACAGAGTGAACATGACAAAACTCTTAAAACTGTCATTCAGAAATTGGCAGATGCTGGTTTGACACTGAACATGCAGAAATGCACATTCAACAAGACCTCCCTCAAATTCCTGGGTCATGTGATCTCAAAAGAAGGAATCTTACCAGATACTGCTCACATCGAAGCTATAGTCGATGCTCCTACTCCACATGACTTATCGTCTCTTCGTTCTTTCCTTGGATTGATCTCGTGGTACAGTAAATTCTTCACAAACTTTGCCACGGAAGTGGAACCATTACGTGCTCTTCTGAGAAATGCTTCTGAAACTTTGTTCGAATGGATTGCACAAGCAGACCGATGCTTTAACAAACTGAAAGCTATACTTGTGGAGAGCCCAGTGCTTGCACTTTTTGACCCTTCTCTTCCTACGATCGTATCAACTGATGCTTCGGACTATGGGCTTGGGGGAGTACTGACACAACTCCATGCAGATGGTGTAGAACACACTGTCGCTTTTGCTTCACGTACGCTTAGCGCGGCAGAGAGAAAATACTCTACAGTGGAAAAAGAGGCGTTAGCTTGCGTGTTCGCTGTAGAGAAACGTACTGACCACAAAGCATTAACTACTTTGCTGGCTACAAAAGGAATTGGACGTGCTGGAATGAGAGTAACCAGGTGGTCAGCCCGCTTGCTATGTTTTTCGTATGACATTGAATACCGCCCTGGTGCTCAAAACCAGGCCACAGATTGTTTGTCAAGAATACCCTTACCAGTGACGACTGAGCACATTGAGGAACCGGAAATGGTTGCCGCAGTCCTTGCAGGGTTACATTCAGAATCTTGTTCTGAGCTGAGTTTACTTAGAACGCAAATACTGAATAGCTGGCCACACAACAAGAAGGATGTAGACCCAGCTCTATCATCATTTTTTTTCATTCGGAATGAACTGTCTGTATACAACGGATTGATCATACGAGGTGAACATTGTGTCATTGTTCCTGTTTCTCTTCGTTCAACCCTGGTTAACCTGTTAAGCTGCAACGCCACTTTTGAAAAATCCCCAGAAATGACATACCCAAACTGAAACAGATACAGTTCATGAACCCTTTGCACTAAAAGCACAAGTATGATCTCATTTGAAAGCTGACACCTGGTAGTTTATTGTAAATGTAGAATTAATTATTGTCATAATGAAAATATATTTTTTAAATAGCTTCAAAGTTTTGTAAAGTTATTAGAAATTAATTTTTATGAAACATCTTCATGAAAATAAAATTGAAGTTGGCCCTGGAGCAATCTAGAAATGCACTGCAGCTAAAGCCATATGTGTGACCATGTTATATTTAAAATCTGAAAATGATAAGTCTAAAACTCTGTATTTAGTTAAATGTTTTTCAAGATCATATCAAATTACTTTATTTTGATTAGACTCTAAAAATGCTACTGATGTTTAGTCATCATCTAAGTCATCTATTCAGTCTATTGTCTCTATTGTTTTGGGGTGCAAACGAGCCCCATTCAGTCTCAGTCTCCCCAGTACACATTCACACACCTCTCCAGCCTGGTTATGGATCTAAATATGCATATCTTTTGTCTGCATTATAGTTACTAACGACTGGCTATTCACATGCTATTCATAGGGTTTCAATCCCTAATTTATTTGATCAAAGTTCTCACTTACATTTGAAACTGTATCAAATGCACTAAAACATTTCAGAAAAGCATTACTGTTTAGAAAAAAACCCCCATAAAAGAATAACTTCTAGGTGACAGGTGCACCTGAGCTAGCTAGCATGTTAGCTTAGCACACCATCAATACACGACCATTTATGAGATTAAAACCATGTTTGTGTACATTTTGTATTTTATAACGCAAGTCATGTGTTTTAAATAATCTTCTGTGATCTAATTTGGCTTCAGATAAAAAAAAAATCAGACAGAAAATATATTATTTATAGTATGCACGATGATAAAGTCTATATCGATTAGCATTACATTATAAATATAATCTATTATTCTAAAAATACCTGACATTGCTTGAAGAACACAGGCAAATCAAAAATCATTGCAATCATGTTTATTTTCTTCAAAACGTCTGTATCTGCATATTACAGCGATATCTGTGTTAGCTTTGAGTGTAGCTGCTGCTAACAGTGACGTCCTCGAAGGTCACATGATTATGTCTCTTCTTCATGTTCCATATATGGAGTATTATTGTGCATATAGCGCCCTCAGGCTATTGGTATGAATTGAAAACACAGCACATCTCAGTAAAAAGCGCTCATAATGATTACATTGACGCATTTGGGTATAAATTCAATAAATATTATTCCTGTCTATAGAAATATGATGTGAATCTATGAGAATATATCAATATTTCTCCAAGTCTGCACATTTTTGAGCTAAAAGCCCTGAGGGACGTTGTTTTGTGCATCGCTGTCATGACAACAGCACGGAGTTTTTTTTATGAATGGACCAGCTGACGGTCATAATTCATATTAAAAGGTGTCAACGCATTTTTTCATTTCATAACTCCTGACACAAATTAAGACATAACTGTCACTATAAGTTTCTCAGAATACAATAGTTGTCAAATACTGAAACTTGAGTCTTATATTTTTTTAATGATGTATAGTTTGTCAAGGTAAAACATTTAATCTGATAGTAACTTTGAACTAAATAAATAAAAAAACGCTTCAGTGCGCGGGCGCACTGGCAAGGGTTAACAGGTTAAGCTGGCTCACGAAACACACCAAGGTTTGGTCAGAACCAAACAAAGGCTACGTGAACTTTACTGGTGGCCAAAAATGGATGCGTTAGTTCACTCAGTAATTTCAACCTGTCTTACTTGTCAACTGAACAATAAATCTGCAAAGACAGCTCCTGCTCCATTACAGCCTGTAGAGTTGCCGGATGGACATTGGCAAAAACTGGGTCTTGATATCGTCGGACCTTTCGAACATGCTGTATCAGGTTGTCGTTTCGCAATTTCATTGGTGGACTATTACAGCAAGTGGCCAGAAGTTGCTTTTTCTTCACATGTCACTTCTGAGGTTGTTACTTCTTTCTTACACTCTGTGTTTGCACGAGAAGGAAACCCTTTGTTTGTTGTTACGGACAATGGACCTCAGTTTCTATCTTCAGTTTTTTCGGATTTCCTTTCTGAACGTGGTATCAAACACCTGCGTACAAGTGTGTATCACCCACAAGGAAGTGCTGCAGTTGAAAGCTGGAATAGAGTACCGAAAGAGTGTATCTTATCTGCCGAACAAATGAGAAAAGCTTGGAGACCGTCAGTAGTTGAGTTTCTTCAGAGTTACCATGCTACTCCTCATGCTACTACCGGTGTATCCCCATCTGAACTTTTGTATAACCGTAAAATGAGAACGAAGGTAGACATTTTTCCGGTGAGGGGGAAAAGTGACAAATGTGCTGGTGTACGAGATGCTGTCAAAGAAAGACAGGAGAAAAGTAAGAAATACACAGACAGTAAGAGGAGAGCCAAACCTGTTTCTTTCAAGGTCGGGGAACAAGTAAGAGTCAGAAAGCCAGGTCATGTTCCTAAAGGAAACCCTAAGTATACCTTACCTTTGTCGATTCGTGAAAAGATCGGACCAAGTTCATTCGTGCTTAGCGATGGAAAGAAATGGAATGGACTGAGACTGACTAAATTCCCAGATCAAACTGAAAACACTGTTCAGGGATCCAATCTGCCTGCTCAAAACCACCCAGTCACTCTCAGGAGGAGTGAAAGAGTTGTTAAACCACCAGTGTGGATGAAAGACTTCATAAAGTAGTGAAGTCAAAAGAAAACATGATTGTAAAAAAAAAAAAAAAAAAAAGTTAAACACATGTACTTGTTCTATTGCGTTAAAGTACTTGATTGGTATCTAGAATGGCATTTCTAAATAATACTGCGTAGGTTAATCAAGAGGTTTAAATAATGACTTATAGTAATGCAGCTTGTTAAGAAGTGTTACTATTGCATTGCTGATGTCTTAAAACATACGGCCTTACGAGTTAAATACTGAATAAGTCACCTACTGACTTTATGTAAGGGGGGAATGTTGTGTTCTGTGTAATTGACTAGAGGGCACTAGTGAGTTCAAGTGGGGGCAGAAGGAAAAAGAGGAAAAGAAGAAGGAGAAGTGAGATTAGTCATGGTTGATATGAGTTTGTGAAATAGTGTAAAATAAAGAAGTTAATTCATTCTACTTACCTTGTCTCTACGTTGATGTCCTAAAGTTAACTGTTTACATATTGTTGAGTATCAAGATACATCAGTTTTATTGTGTTTAATAGCATTCTGTCATGGAAATTATTTTGTTTTATATTTTTGGAATAAATACCAAATCCTTAGTCTTGCCAAGGCTATTTTAAGCTGTATTTCATGCATCCTAAACAAACACAAATAAATTATATTTTCAAACTTTTCCACACAGCTTAATTGTAAATGGTTCATAAATATTCTGATATTTACTTTGACTTTTCTTTATTTTCTTCACTCATCAGATGCCTCATATTTCATCTCAAGCATCTTCACTGCGTCTGTCAAATATTAAACACATTTAGGAAACGTCCATGTTGCATTTGGTTATGAGTGAATCTGCACTTTTTAAAACAAACGTTTATCAGATGTTTGTACACAGTTAAAGCAATGCTGTCAAGAAAACGATGTTTAACAAATCTGGAGAAGTGTGTGTGCTTAATGAGGCACGACTGGTAGCTATATGAAAATTCAACGTTTTACAGCAACTTAATATAATTAATATATTAATATTTAATATTAATGTCTTCAAATCAATAATGTCCTCATCAGTTGTTAAATAAGTGCAATTTAAATATTAATAATGTCTGAATCAAAAATATCTATGATTCTGTCAATATACTCTTCAGAAATGTGTGTATAATAGCTTGACATTTCTCAACATGAGGAAGTTGTTTGATAATGTGTTTGTGACTGATCTACAGTCTTCAGGATAATGATTTAAATAGAGAGAGTCACTTTGCATTGTCAGCACATGCTTCAGTGCTCTGAGAGTGTTTATAGTGCTGTGAGTTTAACACTTCATGACTGAGAACAGAACACACTCTTCATCATCACACAAGACTAAACTACAGCAATGAACACAATCAACATCTTCATCTGGACTCTCTGTGTGTTCATTGAAGGTAAATGTTTCAAGAACATGTTAAATTGAAATATTATAATATCATCAACAGTGAATGCTGCTTTTCTAACTCTCACTATTTCTAACAGGTTTCAGTTGACAGGTGACTGTGACTCCTTCTGTAAAAACGGTTCAAACTGGTGAATCAGTCTCTATAAACTGCCACATTGTACCACATTGATTCAGTTGTGACGATTCCCCCTAAGGAGACTGCTTCCTCTGACTTTGATGAGAGCATGATCAACTTTGGAGACTCTCCTAACTCAGAACAATGGAAGAACAGATTATGTAAGAAACTGGCTCAAAAGTCTCATGTCTTCTCAATGCATGAGTCGGACGTGGGATTAGCAAGAGGAGTAGAGCACAGAGTCCGACTTTCTGATTCCCAGCCTTTCCGTCAACGATCACACCAGCTGGCCCCTGCAGATATCGAAGACGTGAGAAAGCACTTACAAGAACTGCTGCAGGCAGGGATCATAACAGAGACACAAAGCCCCTCTGCATCCCCAATAGTTGTAGTCGGAAAGAAGACTGGGGCTATTAGGATGTGCATAGATTACAAACTGTTGAATAGCCGAACCATACCTGACCAGTATACAACACCATGCTCTGAAGATGCACTGAATGCCTTAACAGGGAGTCAGGGGTTCCCTGTACTGGATTTGCGTTCAGACTACTACCAGACAGCTATGTCCGAAGAGGATAAAGAGAAAACAGCATTCATTTGCCCGTTAGGATTTTTCCAGTTCGAACGAATGCCTCAAGGCATTACTGGGGCTCCAGCAACCTTTCAAAAGTTAATGGAAAAGGCTGTTGGTGACATGAAGCTCTTACAAGTGCTAGTGTACCTTGGTGACGTGATAGTGTTTGGAAAAACTCTCGAGGAACACGAAGAGAGACTGCTCAAGGTCCTAGATCGTCTGGGTGAAGTTGGGCTGAAACTCTCAGTTGACAAGTGCCAGATCTGTCTGCCAAGGGCCCAGTACCTGGGGCACATCGTGTCTGCAGATGGCGTCGCCCCAGATCCAAACAAGATTGAGGCCGTCACTACATGGCCAGTGCCAACAAACCTGAAGACGTTACAATCTTTCCTAGGATTTTGCGGTTATTACCGCCGATTCATTCAGAACTATTCTGCAATCGTTGTCCAGGTTTGAGTAATGATTTATGTTTGTATTTTCCACCATCAGTGGAGTCCAGACTGAAGATACAGGATATTACTGTCAGAATTTACACTACATCAACACTAAATATGTGTTCACACAGTGTTAAAGAGTCATACAAAAATCTGTTTATGAAGAGAATGAGTCAGTGTTTCAATATGATCATCATGTTTTAGGTGTAATATATGATCCTGTCAATCAAACTGAACAGACTGCATTCAGTCACTTCTGCTGTCTGGACGTGATGCTTTACATTTGAGACACACAAACTTTACATTCTTACACAATTACTGTCACAACGGCTGATTCTTGATTTGTGATCATGTATTATATTTTTTTAATAACATTTTCATATACAGTATATTTACACCATTGCCTATAAATATAATGATTATGTAACAATTAGTGTCAGAACGGCTGATTCTTGATATTTTATGATATTTTTATATAATAAAGTTTTTAATCTCCTATAAATGATCAGTTTGTCTGCGCTGCTTCACTAAAGCAGAAGTGAAAGTGTTCCAGTCCAGATCATGTAACCAATCAGAGAGTGAGACTGAAACCCCATTTGCATTGTCAGGGTGGAGTGATTGTGATCCTCTCAGAATAGAGCAGCTCTGTGTCCAGAGACCATGTTCAAACCCCAAGAGCTTTATTTGACATTTACTGCTACATCAACCTTCTGAAAAGCACCTGCATCTTCATCTGTTAGTTGAATGATGTTGTCAGACACAAAGTGAACTTGTTGAGAAGCTTTATTGAATGTAAAACAGCAAACACAGCAGATTGAAAGATCACACACAGACACACACACACACTTACACTCTCTTTCAGTATTGAGTTGTAAATCACTACAGCTGCAGCACTAGACTCATGTGAATCCTGCCTGACACAGGACACTCAGATACGGCTCATCTTCAGGAGAGAAACATCAGCACTCAGAGCTCTTGTGGAACGAGACCTCATGAGGAGCTCCATCATGTGTTACTCTGCAGACGTACAGCTCTCCCTCTTCCCAGCGTGCTTTGCTGAGGGTCAGGACGCTACTGCGGCTGTAGCGGCCGTCCTGCTGGCTCTCTGCGCTGGTCAGAACCCCCTCGGTGACCTCTGACCCGTCCAGTGTCCAGCTCACCAGCGCCCCCTGTGGAGAGTAAGAGCTGAGCAGGCAGAGCAGTGCGGCTGAGTCTCCAGAGATCTGCAGAGAAGAGGGCGGCAGCAGAGACACTGAGGGCTTCACTGTGGGACCAGCTGCAGGAGACAAACACAACACATTCACACACACACAACACACTTTGTTTAAAGCTTTCATACATATTGCATTATAAAAGTATTTTTAATGCATTAATTATGCACTGCTATATACATTAAAATGCATGTATGATCTAATCAATAAGTGTAACAGCAGTTATAACACATATTATCTATTATCAGGCCGATCTGACTGCTTTAATTCCAGCAATTATTCACTCTGAACATAAATATCTTACATTTTGAGATATTCACCTGAACTGAAAATGTAACTCAATTTCAAACAGTTAAAACACAATTGAATCATACAGAATGAACAAAACACTGAATTATAAGCACAACATGAGCAAAAGAGATTCAGTATCATTGACTGAACTACAGAAAGCAGCAACATTTACATTCTGATGTCAAATCTCTTTTTTCCATGTATGATTTCTACAATAAAAGATGAACTAAATATGAACTCAGTGTAGAAATAAATGAAGGAAAAACAAACCTGTAATAAACTGAATAAACTCATAGTGAGACACAGTGTGGAAATATGTTTAGAGTTTTATTTCATTTTTTTATATGTATAGTTTTTTTTGTTGTTGAAAGGAATAATGCTATTCTTATAATAATATAATAGTTTTAGATTCAATAATTATACAAAAATATCAGTAACACTTTATTTAAAGCCTTTATACATATTGCATTATAAGACGTATTTTTAATGCATTAATTATATATTGTTTTACACATTATGATGCATGTATAATCTCTTCAGTAATTGTAACCAAGGTTTTAACACATTATAATATTATCTATTCATTGTTACACCTCCAAAAAATTATAATACACTAAAACTCATGACAAACAACCAATTCTAGATGTAACAAGGAATTTGCAAATAGTATAAAACATTTTAACTTTGGTTACAGTTATTTATGAAAACATATATGACATTATAACATACGCTATTGATAGCTTTATAATGCATTATACATAAAGGCTTCAAGTAAAGTATCACCACAATATCTAATAATCATTATTATTAATAAATGTTGTTCTTTTTTCAACTGTAAAACACTTTCTGAAATTAAAATTATATTTTTATTTAATATATAATTAAATACTTACATTTGATCACCAGTTTAGTTCCTCCACCGAATGTGTACCACAGTGATACAATCTAATGAAACGCTCGTACAAAAACCTCTATTCCACTCGAGTGAACACACACTCCAGCAGAGAGAGAGAAACAACACTTCAACACACTGATATTAGAAGATCCTCAGCTCTTCTCAACACTCACTCATTCAGATTTGACTAAATGCTTTCTGATATAACACTGTTACAGACAAAACAGAGTGTCTTATCAGCCTGACAAACATAACAAAAATATTTCATAACTAATAAATATGTACAATTAATCACTAAATGGTTCAATAACACAGTCCCCTAATTACTAGGTATTTACCTAGTAAATACATGGTAAGTTATAGTTGGTTATTGGTAATTACCACAGGTAACAAGTATGTAAATGCAGAGAAACTACAAACTAATTACTAAGTATTTACCTGGTAAGCATATGGTAAATTATAGTATTTTAGTGTGTAATTACTTAAGGTGATTAGTATGCAATTACAGAGAAACTACCAGGGAAAAAAACACCACTGTTAAATATCAACTCAACAAAGTACTGTGTACTTGTTACCTGTTTAGGTTGGTAATAACTCCGATTTAATTGTGTACTTCCTCAGAATGTAGGCAGACTATTTTTAGAAACACCTCCAGTATTACCCATCAATTCAAGTTAGGTTTGTAGTTATCCTAGGGTTATGTTGGTAACAGTCCATGTTTATTTATTACTATCTTGAAATTAAGACGTAGTTTCCAATAAATTACCTTGTCTTACATAGTTGTTGTTCATTGCTACACCCATTTATAGAGGGTTTATCAAATAATTTACCTTACACTTACCTGGTAACTACCCCGCAGGAACAGTTTTCCCTAATGTCATGGCACATCTTAAATACTGGGTATGTTCTTGCAAATGTTTTTACAATTTACTCAGTAAGTAAAGTGCAACTGTACTGTAAAATGAAGCCTTGTTTATTTCCATGGTATTACCAGAATTGTACCATATAACCTGATCATTCCCCTTTTCCATATAGTCACATTTTTTTACCTCATATGTCCTGCAACGTTACCAAGGAAAACATGACAATTTACTTAGTAAGTAAAGTGAAACTGTACTGTAAAAGGAAGCCTTTTTATTTCAATGGAATTACTGGGATCTTACCCTATAGCCTAATCTAAGCTACGTAACTGTACCTATTACAGATTATAGGGTAAGATCCCAGTAATTCCATGGAAATAAAAAGGCTTCCTTTTACAGTAACGTTCCAGTTTCACTTTACTTACTGAGAATGTTCAACGTGATCTCATGAGAATACGTGTGTATTTTTACGTAAAGTGTAATTCTACCATACGTACATTTACTTACGTTTAATACACACAGAAACGTATAGTATTTACAGCACTAAAACGTAAAATGTTTGCATTAACAGCACAAAAACATAAATTATTTACGTATGAACAACTCTATACCGACGTATTTGTACGCATTCTTATTTATGCATATTAAAATCGTGGCATTAATGTTTTTACTCTATTGCATTCAAATGTCTTATCAATTACGTTTTCAGTCGCATTTATGCAGTTTACTCAAGAAATAGACTAATAACATTTCGCTCTGTTCGTGCCTTCTGCTGCAAACTCGTTTCGGAGGATTAGCATGCAGTTAAACAAGAATACACTTTAAAACCTTAAAAGTACCTTATTTAATCGTTTAACCATTTTAATATTTAGTTTATTTACAGAGACACAAAATGCGTTTTTTCCAATAGAACAATAATACACCAAAACCCAACATAAATTCACAAAAGACATCAATTTTATTATAGCCTACTTGATATAATCCAAATCTTTAGAATCCATACGTTTGCAAGAAAGAGATCCAAATTCAGCCCTTTATCCAGTGAGTGATCTTCATCTCCATTCCACAGGCTTTAACAACAGCGCAGTCTGTAACTGTCAAATCCCGCGGACCCGCGCTCGTGATGATGAATTCAAATTCAAAAGTTGCGCCAGAGAATGTCTAATATGGCGAGAAGTTTCACTCTCACTACACTTCCGGCTTCTGGAACTGGTTGCAGTTCCACTCTGATTCCATATGAGGGCGCTCACAGGACGAGTGCAGAATGAATGGAGGTCAATGGCGGTATACCCTTCAAAATCCACTTTTCTCAGGATATAATTTTTTGTCAAGTAATTTGAATGTTGTATTCGAAAGGAGATGCAAAGAAATTACACATTGCTGGGTGTTAAATTTTTTAGAGTCACTTATTTGCTTTAAAAAGTCTTTCAAAATGTCAATGACGTCAGAATGCTGACGTCATTAGCAGAATGCTAGCGTGTTATGGGCAACAACAACTCAACCTGTAAGAAATCAAAAGGACATAAGTACTTGTTCATTCAACTTTCGACCTAAAACCCATGTTGAACTTGCAAAATCTACAATCAGATCTGATATTTCTCAACGGCAATCGGGTGAAAGAGACAAATTTAGCTGTCTAGCCCCATTGACTCCCATTCATTTTGCACTCATGGCGATCGCCCCCAGTGGAACTCTGGTGGTACTACAGCCAAAATTCGGTACAATAGGGCTTAATAGGGAGTGGGCAGGCTCTCCGTAGACGGGCTCTGGTTGCGCCCTCAAGAAGCGTTACGACATGTTTTACGGCAGTGATATCAAACGCTCATTGGCTCTCGCCTGTTCGTCTATGTTCGTCACAGATTGCGACATGTCGTATTTCAGTCGGTAAACTATATTTGAAATGGAGAAGCGCGCGCGCCTTCACACAGAGCGAAGCCGGATTAACATTTTCATGGATTAATCATTTAAATTCTGCTCTGTACCTCATTCAAAACTATTATATACTGAAAGAGAGGACTGTGACTGCAACACATCGTCATGTGAACGACTTTTGGTACCGGTTTTGACATTTTCGCAATAAACAAATTATTGTGATTACACGTATGTTGTTTTTCTTCATAACTGTAGCCTACGTAGTTTTCTATCTTTGAAAATAACGTATTAATACTACGTATTAACAATGAGACCAGGCTGGAATGTTTTAGTTAAGTTGCAGAACACACGGTAAAAGTTTGTGATTTCAAAAATGTTTAAGCAGTAGCAAAGGATGTGGTAAGAGTCTGGTAATACAATGGAAATAAACAAGGCTTCCTTTTACAGTACAGTTGCACTTTACTTACTGAGTAAATTGTCATGTTTTCCTTGGTAATGTTGCAGGACATACAAGGTAAAAAAATGTGACTATATGGAAAAGGGAATGATCAAGTTATATGGTACAATTCCGGTAATACCATGGAAATAAACAAGGCTTCATTTTACAGTACAGTTGCACTTTACTTACTGAGTAAATTGTAAAAACATTTGCAAGAACATACCCAGTATTTAAGTTGTGCCATGACATTATGAAAAACTGTTCCTGCGGGGTAGTTACCAGGTAAGTGTAAGGTAAATTATTTGATAAACCCTCTATAAATGGGTGTAGCAATGAACAACAACTTTGTAAGACAAGGTAATTTATTGGAAACTACCGTCTTAATTTCAAGATAGTAATAAATAAACATGGACTGTTACCAACATAACCCTAGGATAACTACAAACCTAACTTGAATTGATGGGTAATACTGGAGGTGTTTCTAAAAATAGTCTGCCTACATTCTGAGGAAGTACACAATTAAATCTGAGTTATTACCAACCTAAACAGGTAACAAGTACACAGTACTTTGTTGAGTTGATATTTAACAGTGGTGTTTTTTTCCCTGGTAGTTTCTCTGTAATTGCATACTAATCACCTTAAGTAATTACACACTAAAATACTATAATTTACCATATGCTTACCAGGTAAATACTTAGTAATTAGTTAGTAGTTTCTCTGCATTTACATACTTGTTACCTGTGGTAATTACCAATAACCAACTATAACTTACCATGTATTTACTAGGTAAATACCTAGTAATTAGGGGACTGTAAAATAAAGGGTTACCGAATATTCTCTAGCAAGATAATATCTCTATAAAAGAGAACATTTCCTCTAAAAGACGCTTGTTTCTTCCGGTCGAGTTTGCAGATGAGTTAGGCGGTTCCCCTGCGGGTGAACTTCGTTTCTAGAAATTAACAGACTTTAAAAGTCACACACACATTAAAAGCCGAAAATGTGTCATTCGTGTTCAGAAAAATAACTTCAATAATAATAAAGTTACCTTTGTGTTGCGCTTTAACTTTAAACAGAACGAGAACTTCTTTCTTGAAGTGCACATTGTAGATCATAACAGAAATTAGCACAGCCAAAACTGATGAATGATTGAAACCTCTTCCAGCAGCGGTCGGGACGAGTAGAGCGCAGTCTGGACGGTTTAGAAGTTGCAGATGTCCTGATCAGGCCAGTGTGCACATGATGATGGACAGGAGTCATAGTCCCATACTCCATTTCAATGAAGTCATTCAACTGTGCTCTCAGAGTTACAGTTATATTCATAAAGAGCCTTCGAGTCCCACCAGGTGCAATCCACGTTTAGAGAGTTGGGTCACTCTCCCACTCTTTACTGTAGATACAACTGTATATTTATGCCACTTTGACATACTGATCACTCGAATATACAGCTACAAATGATCTCACTAAAAACCCGTCAGTCATGAATGATCACGTCTGATTGCTGATCTCTGATTGGCTGAATCAGATCTGCAGTGGGCCGGTGTATTTACACATCATGATGACTGATTTTATGGACTACATGCACACTTGAGTTTTGTTTATTAACCAATTAGTCTATAAAATGTAGGAGTTTGAAAACCGCCAAACCAATTTTTACCAGAACAATCAAACTCAAAACTGCCCAAATCTGGCAGCACTGGCTTCATGTCGTTACTGTTTCCAAATGTCACTGGTTCGTCACTAGGGGGCGATGATCTCTGTGAACCCATGAACCACTGTCTATTTCATTTCACCTGATCTCAGATCAGTTTTTTAAATATTAATGTTTATTGACACATTTTTATAATAAAAAAGGAGTTGTAGTTAAAAGTGTCTAATTGGTCTGATTACCAAGCTCTCCATAAAACAAACAAAACAAGCCCTTCAATTTAATAAACTAACACATATTATAAAGACATTTCATATTTACTGGTATTAGATGATTTGGTAATTGCATTGGATAGATTAGACTTTAAATTAAAACATTTGCATTTGGTGTGTAAAAGGTGTTTCTCTTACGAGAGGTCTCTCGTACTGCGTAAGATATCTTACGCTAGGGGAAAATCCTTTTTCCGCGAGATATTGAAGCCAAAAATTATCCTTAATTTTTCAATAATGTAAAACGCGTTGCGGCAGCATACAGACATAGGCGAGGCAGCTCGCGCGCCTATTGGCTGTTCTGCGTCAACTGCAGCAGCCTATCGAGCGAGGCCTGGCGTGACGCCAGACCCAATGAGGGTGCTTCGCGCCCGCTGCGTCACATCCCGCCGAAACGGGCGTGGTCTAGGCCTATAAATACCGCTCGCAGGCAGCTAATATCTGGTTTTTCATCATCGAAGCAACCAGAGCGTGTGCATGCACGGCAAGATACGCAGTACTCGGTCCCTCGACTAGAGAGAACCGAGGTTACGTTAGTAACCGAGTACGTTCTCTTACGAGAGGTCTCTCGTACTGCGTAAGATATCTTACGCTAGGGGACCCAATGCAAGACGCTGTGCGTGCTGGGATCTGACACCAAAGACCCAAGGGCAAAAGCCTGGGGTTCATATAGTGCACAATCACCCAGGGAACTCACAGGGAGTCCGGGAAGAGGGAGGGGCGAAACCGCACTCTTCCACATATGGCAGCGTCGCTTAGACGCTTGTTACATCATACAGACAGGGCGGGGTATGGCCTGAACTGATGGGGAAATGTGGGTCTTACACGCTTTGCCCAAACAAATCTTGTGCTATTAATTTACACTGTCGATCATGAGCTGCGCTCAGCAGACACAGCATTCTGAGCTGATAGCATCAGGGCAGACAATACTGGTTATCTAGACCGACAGCAGCCTGGCCTGCAGGGCGGGAACCTCTAGGATGTAAAACCTTATAAATGTAGACGGGGAGGCCCAGCCCGCCACCGTACAAATATCTTGCAAGGCAATCCCACTCGACCAAATTGTATGTTTAGGAATATTATAAGAATTAAATAGACAGACTTACTGAAAACTAATTATAACTGCAGTTATAACACATTATAATATTATCTATTCATTGTTACACCTCCAACAAATTATAATACACCAAAACTCATGACAAACAACCAATTTAAGATGTAACAGGGAATTTGTAAATATTATAAAACATTTTAACTTTGTTAGTTATTTATGAAAACATATATGACATTATAACATACGCTATTGATACCTTTATAATGCATTATACATAAAGGCTTCAAGTAAAGTTTCACCACAATATCTAATAATCATTATTAATAAATGTTGTTCTTGTTTCCACTGTAAAACACTTTCTGAAATATAAATTGTATTTTTTTATTAGGTGATTAAATAGACAGACTTACCGATCACCAGTTTAGTTCCTCCACCGAATGTGTACCACAGTGATACAATCTAATGAAACGCTCGTACAAAAACCTCTATTCCACTCGAGTGAACACACACTCCAGCAGAGAGAGAGAAACAACACTTCAACACACTGATATTAGAAGATCCTCAGCTCTTCTCAACACTCACTCATTCAGATTTGACTAAATGCTTTCTGATATAACACTGTTTAAAGAAATATATTTGATGAGCTGTGACCTCTGAGGTGACCTTTGACCTCTTTGATCATGGATGATGTTGTGGAGTTTCTCATAATGATGCTTCTGTTCTTCATATGCAGATCAATCATCATGATTCACAGAAAAACCTGCAGCTTCAGACTTCAATCTTCAGTGAAAATCTCTTCAAATAATGAGTTTATTGAATATTAGAGCCAAAGTCAATAGAAAGTGTCAACAATGAAAATATAAAAGGTATTTTGAACAAATACACAATAAAGTCATGATTCTGTAACTCTAGTGTATATTAGTTTGTTATCAGCACAAGCTGTTGTAAATCCTGCCCACTTCTTTGCATTGTCAGCACATGCTTCAGTGCTCTGAGAGTGTTTATAGTGCTGTGAGTTTAACACTTCATGACTGAGAGCAGAACACAATCTTCATCATCACACAAGACTAAACTACAGCAATGAACACAATCAACATCTTCATCTGGACCATTGCACTGTTTATTCAAGGTAAGATGTAAAAACTGACTCTGTTTTTGGTGATTTTGTAAAAGTAAATGATGATAATAGTTTTAAACACTAATAGTTTTTCTTTTCTCCTCTTCAGAATCCAGAGGAGTGACTCTGACTCAACCTGAAGTTAAAACTGTCCAACAGAGTCAAACAGCAACAATAGAGTGTCATATAGATGTATCAATATACGCCAGTGCTTTACACTGGTATCAGCAGAAACCTGGAGAAGCTCCTAAACTCCTGATTTATGGCATAAGCAGCCGTAATACTGGAACTCCATCTAGATTCAGTGGCAGTGGAACAGTAGGTTCTGGACGAGATTTTACTTTGACCATCAGTGGAGTCCAGACTGAAGATACAGGAGATTATTACTGTCAGAGTTATCACAGTATCAACAGTAAAGATGTGTACACACAGTGATAAAGAGTCGTACAAAAACCTCTGTCAGTCAGACGTCACAGTGACTGCACTGATACAGCTGAGAGAAACTGCAGCTGCTGATGGAGGATCACAAACTACACAATATCAAACCTTTCACTGACTTTATTAATTTATTATGATGTACTAAGTAAACCTATAATCTTATATCCCTTACTAAACTGATGTGTAGAAAATGTGAGTGGTGCTTGTTCTTGTAAAATGTCTTGTTCTTGTAAAGCCATGACAATGTAATAATTGCATTAGCCTATGCTGTCTCCTAGAGAAATATTTATCAGCTGATTAATTGTAAAGAAATGGATGTTTAAATGCAGTTGTCGGGACCTTACTCGTCCTGTGGCCAATTTTCCGGCATTCCTCTGGACTGGCATTGAATCACTAGAGTCATGGAGACTACTGGAACATACTGAGTCATATTATGTTTTTGTGTGTGTGTGTGTGTGTGAATATCTTGTGAATGATTATAAGATTCTACACTTTAGGATTGGCTTTTCATTAGTAACTACTGTAAGAATCATGGTAACTAACTAGTAATGACTACAGTGTTACTACATACTTCTAAAGACATTTTCTAAAAGATGTAAAAGTTCAATAAAAATCTCAAACACTTTAAATGACTTTAGTGTTTGGTTGCACAAATCATGACTAGAAAAATTGCTTTAAAAATGAGGCATGAAACAAGTAACTTTTATAAACATTTATATATTTTATAACTATTTATTAAGCGTCTGGTACCATTTCCATTTAATGTAACAGCTTCACATAAAACATAAATCCATGTGATGCCTGAACTGGAAAAAACAATTTATTGCCTTCCAGCATACAGTATTTAATTGTTGTAATGCCTTCTACTGTCTTTCAGAAGATGACCTAGAGGACCATCTGTGTGCTTGTATCCCAGCCAGTAAGTCCACTCAATAAAAGACAAATGTTCTTCTAGAAGCTGCTCTGTCCTATTTCCTCTGTCGCCAAATCTGTCTTTTGTAGGTTAACCAAGCTCTTTCAATATGTTGTGTGTGTCCACCATGGTTTGGATCAACAACAGTGTAACCCAGACTTGATAGAGCTCTGTAGGGTCTCCACTCGTCGCTGAAATGGTTGACTGCCCACCCTCGACATACTTTAAAAGAGCCGTTGCTCTGTGACAGTCACAGGGAAGCGTTCTGGGGTGTAGAACAGAAAACTTAAAAAAGAAAATGAAAACCAATGCCTTAAAATGAGGACATCAGTGTCCAAGTGGATAAAAAGAGATTGGTAAGTGTTACGGTAGTGGTAGTGATCCTCTGATCAGCTGCGGGACGGCTCCACCCCTTTAATCGGCGTGGGTTTAAAACTACAGCTTCCACTCTCTGAAGTTGAGCTGTTGTGATTCCGGTCGCACTTCTCCTGTCTCCTCTCCAGCCGTCAGACCAGTATTGTCCTTGATTTAGATTCTGTTAGCTTTTCTTATTTTCAGTGGTGTTTTGTAGGGTTGACCTGTCCTTTTCTTTTGAAATCAGGTTCTTTCTGTTTTTGATAGTGTATTGAGGGTAATTTGCTGGATTTTGATTTGGATACTTTGAGGGAAGTTAGTTTTGTTATGAACTGCTCCGAGACACGAAGGTTGAGGATCCAAATGCAGTTTATTTAACCCTCTGGGGACCAAAAACGCGCCCGCGCGTTTTGCTCGTTTTTTTTTTTTTTTTTGCAATGAAAATAAACACTAAATGCTCTGTTAATTTTGATCTTTCATTTTCGTGTAATACATCAATCGATCCTGTTCAGTTTCTATTTTTTTTCTGTATACTCACAATAAAAATAAAGTGTTTTGCTTTTTGACAAATAAAGAAAAATTAACATGATGCGATTTCTGCCTTCTCTCTGTCAGTAAACTCCCGTTTGAAACGCGTTCGAAAATGATCTATAACTTCAGTCAAAATTCAGTCAAACAGGCAAACAGACCCACGGGCATAAAGCTTGAGATCGCATCTTTTAAATGAAGTAATTTATATAAAAAACAAATATTCTCAGCTTCTGTAATCTGTATAAAAAGAGAGCGACTCCAGTCGAGCTCATTACGAGATGATTCACAGTAATTTGACCACGCCCCGGAGAGCGCGTGCTATTCAAATGCAAATTCTGAGTACCATTTCAGTCTGTGAAACGCCCCCACATCAGCTGTAAACAAAGCGCGTCAATCGAGTGAGGCATAATATAGCCTACCTTATGGAGAAAAGTTTCCTCAGAACAGTGCTGATATGAGGAGCAATATCTCCTGATATGAGGAGCAGATCCCGCTGAGGAGTGAGGTAGGCTGTTTTCTTTTCTCAAGTGTTGATGTGGAATAACGTTATGGAATAACGTTATGGAATAACGTTAGTGTAGGCCTATGCAAACCGCAAAAAGATGAATCGCATTTCTATAATATGACTCGCCTTTCTGTGAGATGAATGAAGGGTACATATTTGTAAAGACTGTTTAGCCTAAATATGAATCGCGCGTCTGTGTGTGAAAGAATAAACTGCTTTGCTATAGCCTACTGAGATGAGTAAAAATCGACTGGAATATGTTGAAATAAAATGTATTTGTATAAGCAACGTATTAAACTGCAAATTAGCATTTATATGCCCTAATATTTCATAAAAACAAAGTTACAGTCAGTCACTTGTTGACTAGTTTTGGGTACAGTTTTTAGGCTACTGTAGAATATACTGCCACATCAAATAAGCTTTTGTTTAGCAATTTCTGCTCATATCTAACGTTATATATATATATATATATATATAACTATATTATTTATATATATTATATTATATATATATATATATATATATTTGCTATATTCAAACTAATGAATACATATGATAAAATGTAGGCCTATAATCTTTTTTCTTTTTCTTTTTTAAGTATTTCTTTAGGAATAACGACAACAAAGGAAATGCTCAGAAATGCAGTGGAATAACGTACAAGACTTCGCAGGGAATAATGAGGTGAACCAGGCTTATATAGGGTGAACTAAACAATATAATGAGACACAGGTGAATGTGATAATCAGGGATGATGAGTCTGGGCAGTGAATTATGGGAAATGTAGTTGTGAGTGAATCATGATAGTCTGGTGTGGAGTGCCTTCTGGTGGCTTTCAAGGGCACTCCAGCTGGTGACCGTTACATAGCCCCCCCTCAAAGGAGCGGCTTCCAGACGCTGTAAACTTGTCCAGGAGGGAGGTGGAGCGGAGGCGGACCCGGGGGCGGGATGGAGGGCCAGGCCCGTGGAGCGGATGAGGACCTGGAGACTGTGGCAAGACGGGAGGCCAGGGTGAAGCAGGCAGTGCAGGCGACCAGGGCGGATCAGGCTGTGCAGGCGACCAGGGCGGATCAGGCTGTGCAGGCGACCAGGGCGGTGAAGACCCTTCGGGCGGCCACGGCGGTGAAGACCCTTCGGGCGGCCACGGCGGTGAAGAGCCTTCGGGCGGCCACGGCGGTGAAGACCCCTTGGGCGGCCACGGCGGAGAAGACCCCTGGGGCGGCCACGGTGGAGAAGACCCCTCGGGCGGCCAGGGCGGACACGACCACTCGGGAGGCGATGACCCTTTGGGAGGCCAGGGAGGAGATGACCCTTCGGGAGGCCAGGGCGGAGACGACCCTTCGGGCGGCCAGGGCAGAGATGACCCATCGGGCGGCCAGGGCAGAGATGACACTTGTGCTGATATGAGGAGCAATATCTCCTGATATGAGGAGCAGATCCCGCTGAGGAGTGAGGTAGGCTGTTTTCTTTTCTCAAGTGTTGATGTGGAATAACGTTATGGAATAACGTTAGTGTAGGCCTATGCAAACCGCAAAAAGATGAATCGCATTTCTATAATATGACTCGCCATTCTGTGAGATGAATGAAGGGTACATATTTGTAAAGACTGTTTAGCCTAAATATGAATCGCGCGTCTGTGTGTGAAAGAATAAACTGCTTTGCTATAGCCTACTGAGATGAGTAAAAATCGACTGGAATATGTTGAAATAAAATGTATTTGTATAAGCAACGTATTAAACTGCAAATTAGCATTTATATGCCCTAATATTTCATAAAAACAACGTTACAGTCAGTCACTTGTTGACTAGATTTGGGTACAGTTTTTAGGCTACTGTAGAATATACTGCCACATCAAATAAGCTTTTGTTTAGCAATTTCTGCTCATATCTAACGTTATATATATATATATATATATAACTATATTATTTATATATATTATATATATATATATATATATATATATATATATATATATTTGCTATATTCAAACTAATGAATACATATGATAAAATGTAGGCCTATAATCTTTTTTCTTTTTCTTTTTTACAAAGAAAGAGTACACTTGAAATATTGTTGAAATTGTAATTGTTGTAATTGTAACATTTTTAATAAAATAGCAAAACATATTTACAAGATAGATGTAAGCGAAATCTTAAATGGTCAATATAAGTCTTCTTCTAAATACATCTTTTGTCCTTGCATTTTGGCTCAGTCAGTGTCACACCTGAATGAATGGCTAATTATGCAGAGTCATTATGCAGAGTGGGTGGGACATTGTAATCTAAGGTGTAAACTACTCCTCCCCCTCGCATATTGGCTTTCTAAGCAAAACCTTTTTTACACCATTTAAATCAATGTATTTTTTTTTGTGAACGATAAAGCAAGACTTTTCACATAATTTTGAAGCTAGAACTCAAAGGGACAACATCCATATGTCAAAAGTCTTGTGGACACATATTTAATATGTGTTTTGTGGTCTTAATTCAGCAACTTTCATTTAAATTTTTTCCAATAACCACGCATAAACATTATTCTCTTAAAAATACAAACATCTACATACACGTTGCTCGCATATTATGGTAGCCCTGTTTGTGCTATATAGAGTGAATTTACACCTTTGCCATTAACATGTTTATAAATAACTGAAAAAAGCACAAATGTCAGAGCATGTCAGAACATCTCAAGGACCCCAAAAACAGCTTGGTCCCCAGAGGGTTAAAGTGTTATTCAGAATCGCAGTCAAAATCCAGGCAAAGGTCATACACAGGCAGGTAATCCAACAAACAGACAAATCCAGAGGGTGAGGCAAAAACAGGAAAACCAGGACACGGGCAGAGATCAAGAACCAGGAATAACGACAACAAAGGAAATGCTCAGAAATGCAGTGGAATAACGTACAAGACTTCGCAGGGAATAATGAGGTGAACCAGGCTTATATAGGGTGAACTAAACAATATAATGAGACACAGGTGAATGTGATAATCAGGGATGATGAGTCCGGGCAGTGAATTATGGGAAATGTAGTTGTGAGTGAATCATGATAGTCTGGTGTGGAGTGCCCTCTGGTGGCTTTCAAGGGCACTCCAGCTGGTGACCGTTACATAGCCCCCCCTCAAAGGAGCGGCTTCCAGACGCTCTAAACTTGTCCAGGAGGGAGGTGGAGCGGAGGCGGACCCGGGGGCGGGATGGAGGGCCAGGCCCGTGGAGCGGATGAGGACCTGGAGACTGTGGCAAGACGGGAGGCCAGGGTGAAGCAGGCAGTGCAGGCGACCAGGGCGGATCAGGCTGTGCAGGCGACCAGGGCGGATCAGGCTGTGCAGGCGACCAGGGCGGATCAGGCTGTGCAGGCGACCAGGGCGGTGAAGACCCTTCGGGCGGCCACGGCGGTGAAGACCCCTTGGGCGGCCACGGCGGAGAAGACCCCTGGGGCGGCCACGGTGGAGAAGACCCCTCGGGCGGCCAGGGCGGACACGACCACTTGGGAGGCGATGACCCTTTGGGAGGCCAGGGAGGAGATGACCCTTCGGGAGGCCAGGGCGGAGACGACCCTTCGGGCGGCCAGGGCAGAGACGACCCTTCGGGCGGCCAGGGCAGAGGAACAGACACCGGCTCAGGCTCAGGCTCAGAGGATGCGGTGGCCATCTTGTCCGAAGACACAGGCGTGGAGTCGGCCATCTTGTCCGAAGACACAGGCATGGAGTCGGCCATCTTGTCCGAAGACACAGGCGTGGAGTCGGCCATCTTGTCCGAAGACACAGGCGTGGAGTCGGCCATCTTGTCCGAAGACACAGGCGTGGAGTTGGCCATCTTGTCCGAAGACACAGGCGTGGAGTTGGCCATCTTGTCCGAAGACACAGGCGCGGAGTCGGCCATCTTGTCCGAAGACACAGGCGCGGAGTCGGCCATCTTGTCCGAAGACACAGGCGCGGAGTCCATCTTATCCTGAGTCACTGGCTCAGTGGCGGCCGTCTTGTCCGAAGACACTGGCTCGGCGGCGGCAATCTTGTCCGGAGACACTGGCTCGGCGGCGGCCATCTTGTACGGAAACACTGGCTCGGCGGCGGCCATCTTGTACGGAGACACTGGCTCGACAGACGTGACGTGAAGCTCTGGCTCGGCAGACGTGACGTGAAGCTCTGGCTCGGCACACGTGACGTGAAGCTCAGTCTCTGGATCGGCAGACGTGACGTGAAGCTCAGTCTCTGGATCGGCAGAAGTGACGTGAAGCTCAGTCTCTGGATCGGCAGAAGTGACGTGAAGCTCAGTCTCTGGATCGGCAGAAGTGACGTGAACAGTCTCTGGATCAGGATCAGCGCGCTCTGAGCTTGATGGGACCAGTGGCAGCGAGGGCTTTGAGCTGGGTTGGACCAGCGGCGAAGAGGACTCTGAGCTGGGCAGGACCAGCGGCGAAGAGGACTCTGAGCTGGGCAGGACCAGCGATGAAGAGGGCTCTGAGCTGGACAGGACCAGCGGCGAAGAGGGCTCTGGACTGGACAGGACCAGCGGCGAAGAGGGCTCTGAGCTGGACAGGACCAGCGATGAAGAGGGCTCTGAGCTGGACAGGACCAGTGGTGAAGAGGGCTCTGTGCTGGACGGGACCAGCGGTGAAGGCTCTAGCTTGGCGGGCATGACGCTCTCAGTCTCAGGGGCGGAGGGCATGACGCATACTGCCTTGGCTTCGGCAGATCTGGCGTGAAGTGCGGGCTTGGCTGGACTGGCGTGGAGTGCAGGCTCGGCAGGACTGACGTGGAGCGCGGGCTCGGCAGGACTGGCGTGGAGCTCGGGCTCGGCAGGACTGACGTGGAGAAGCTCAGCCTCGGAGGACGTGACAGGACGAGGCTGAGGAATGAGGGCTAATGTGGGAGTACCATGCTTCTCCTCCGTGATCCCCACAGCATAGGCAGAACCACTCAGTTGCAGGGCCAAATAAATATAAAATCCTAAAGTCCATTGGGGATTGTGCAGTGGCAAAGCGGAGCTGAGCGGCTCGGATAGCCCTCCACGAAAAAATATCATAAGGCATACCTCATCCATAGAAGTCAGGTGAGCAAGCTCCAGAAAGTCAACAATGTAACTCTCGATGGGTTGATCTCCTTGACGGAGACGCATAATCTTGACTGCTGGATTCATGTTTGGTCGAAGTCTTCTGTGATGAACTGCTCCGAGACACGAAGGTTGAGGATCCAAATGCAGTTTATTTAAAGTGTTATTCAGAATCGCAGTCAAAATCCAGGCAAAGGTCATACACAGGCAGGCAATCCAACAAACAGACAAATCCAGAGGGTGAGGCAAAAACAGGAAAACCAGGACACGGGCAGAGATCAAGAACCAGGAATAACGACAACAAAGGAAATGCTCAGAAATGCAGTGGAATAACGTACAAGACTTCGCAGGGAATAATGAGGTGAACCAGGCTTATATAGGGTGAACTAAACAATATAATGAGACACAGGTGAATGTGATAATCAGGGATGATGAGTCCGGGCAGTGAATTATGGGAAATGTAGTTGTGAGTGAATCATGATAGTCTGGTGTGGAGTGCTCTTTGGTGGCTTTCAAGGGCACTCCAGCTGGTGACCGTTACAAGTTTGATATTTTGTTTATTATCTGTTTTGTTTGTTATTTTGGGCCTTGGGTCTTGCTGAAGATTATACACCTACTGGTTTCTGTTACTCTGAAAATACTTAATTTTATATGTTTATTTTCCTTATCTTAATAAAACGGTTATTGTTTTTCTTGAATTGTGTACTCTTTTGTATTTTTTAGCCTGATGACTGGGCATGGGAGTCATGTCTAAGTTTTTTGTTATGATTTAACCTAGACAGATCGTAATGGTAAGCTTTGCATTTGTTTCACTTTAAGTCTTGAAGTTAATCAACACTTAATGTTCATTATTCCCGTTGCTCAATAAATAAAAAATGTTGCGGTATGTTTGTGAATGGGCGTTTGATTTAAATTCCAGAAAAACTGAGGAGACTGTCACAAATGTTAATTGAGCCTCTCACCACTAAGCACAACCTAGTTAGTGGGCTTTTCGCCTCGTCCTCTGTTAATGTGGACAAGACCATTATGTCAAGGGCTCATTGATGCACGGCTTTCTATGGGCTAAAGCAGGGGCTGGCGGCACAATAACAATAATAAAACATAAAAGAATCGACAAAGCCCTGCTGGAACCGGACTGGACAACCAGACTCTAACGTCATACATGAGCCACTCTTTGATTCGGTAACATCCAGATCCAACCAGTCTTCCACCTGTCACTCAGGCATTAAAGCTGCTGTCGGTTAATTTGATGGATGAACTTTCTCCTCGACTTTTGTCGATAAGACTTTGCGGTTTTAATTTACGTGGCCTTCTTTTAGGCTACTTTACAAACATGATGTTAGAAACTATTAGATGTGGTGTGAGTAAATGACCTCATCCAGATGTATTTTAATAATTCCAGAAGCACCGACTTGCTTGCAGGGTTTCTGCGGAGTCATAAAAAGTCATAAAACATCTTAAATTTAATAAGAAGAATTTTAGGCCATAAAAAGTCATAAAAACGTCCGGATTTTCCATACAAGGTCATAAATTTCATTTAGCCACGTCTTAAATTTATATGCTCGTTCATTCGTTGGTTCTACCATTGCCTTTTCCCCCTGAAAATGCGCTGGCGGCATGTTGAATGCGTCAAAAGCAGAACGCTCATTTGAAACGCGCGCCACACGGACCATTTACCCGCTCGGCTCCAAGTCCAAACGGCAGCGCAGCGCGAGCTTTCATTTCATTTCATTTCATTTATTAAGATCCCCATTAGCGCCTGAAATCTCAGTTGCTATTCTTCCTGGGGTCTCCTCTTCATTACATCACAAATTTACATAATTCATCATTTTGTACATTATTCACACACACACACACACACACACACACACACACACACACACACACACACACACACACACACACACACACACACACACACACCCACTCACACCCATCCACAAACTGGACATCATCCACAATAGCCCAATGCAATTAAATAAATAAACAAACAAACAAAAAATGCTATACATTTGAACATATAATCCATAAATAGCTCTCAAATACAAACTATAAAACATCTTTCCATATTACCATACTCTTCCAGCATCATGACTCTTGTGTGAACAGAAACAATTTTAATTTCTTTTGAAAACAATTTCTGTTATTTTCCAACAACAAAAATCCTGGTAATCCATTCCATGTCAAGTCAAGTCAAGTCATCTTCATTTATATAGCGCTTTTAACAACGTAGATTGTTTCAAAGCAGCTTCACAGAGATAAAGCGTATAATTTAAGGTAACAGAGATTGTTTTGGCTTTATAGCAGAGTTAAGTTATTTTCCATCTAAAGTTAGTTTTGATTGATTTGCTTCCGTCGCAACGATCATTTGTTATTAAATTAGGGGCCGCTAAGACGACACACACACACACACACCCACTCACACCCATCCACAAACTGGACATCATCCACAATAGCCCAATGCAATTAAATAAATAAACAAACAAACAAAAAATGCTATACATTTGAACATATAATCCATAAATAGCTCTCAAATACAAACTATAAAACATCTTTCCATATTACCATACTCTTCCAGCATCATGACTCTTGTGTGAACAGAAACAATTTTAATTTCTTTTGAAAACAATTTCTGTTATTTTCCAACAACAAAAATCCTGGTAATCCATTCCATGTCAAGTCAAGTCAAGTCATCTTCATTTATATAGCGCTTTTAACAACGTAGATTGTTTCAAAGCAGCTTCACAGAGATAAAGCGTATAATTTAAGGTAACAGAGATTGTTTTGGCTTTATAGCAGAGTTAAGTTATTTTCCATCTAAAGTTAGTTTTGATTGATTTGCTTCCGTCGCAACGATCATTTGTTATTAAATTAGGGGCCGCTAAGACGACACCATTCCCTCTACACAGACTTTAAACGCGAACCTGTGAGAAACGCTGATGGCGTTAACATGCGCATTTAGAATGGGTTCTATAGTTATGTGCATTTGAAAATACGCAGGTTTGGAATTCCCTACAAACCAAGCCTAAACAAAGTACTTGTCTTTCCTTATAAATTTTGATAAAGAATTTTATTTTATTTTGTTGCTTTGGGGTAGGAACGCGAAACGGATTTTCCCGACAACGCCTTATCTGTATAGTGGTAGAGGGATCCTCCATAGGGAGAGACTAGTTGGCACTTCAGCACTGCGTTGTCATCGGTCCAGGCGAAGGTCCTTCGTCAGATCTGGATACGGCCTGGATCCGGCAGGCTGCAGGAAAACCTCGGGATAAACACAGACACTAAAATTAGCGTAGATGCCATTCTTCTCATGATGTAACGAGTACATCAGGATTTATGGGAAGTGTTCCCGGTTCCGGCTGACCTAATCTATGCAGCCTAACATTAAATTATAGAAGTCTATAATGTATTATGTGAATGCTAGGTCAAAGAGATGTGTCTTTAATCTGGCTTTGAACTGACAGAGTGTGTCTGCTTCCCGGACAATGGTAGGAAGACTGTTCCAGAGTTTTGGTGCTAGAGGGGAAAAGGATCTACCGCCAGCAGTCGATTTTGATATTCTAGGTATTAGTAACTGGCCGGAATTTTGAGATCGCAATAGACGTGACGGACTATAGTGCGTTAAGAGCTCGCTCAAGTACTGCGGAGCTAAACCATTTAGTGCTTTGTAAGTAATCAGCAATATTTTAAAATTTATGCGATGTTTAATAGGGAGCCAATGCAGTTTTGACAGAACGATCTCGGTTACTTGACTGTAACCTTGTTCCCTGAGAAAGCGGAACGAGATGCTGCGCTGCTCAGCGCATTGGGAACGTCTTTAGTCGTGACCAGCTGTGAATATTGTGTGTAACACGTCGATAGAATTGACCCGGAGGTAATATAGCCTCGGTCGATGACGTCATCGGCGCGCACCCGCAACACGAGGCTATAAATAGATGAGCCACAGGTGCATCGTCAGGATATTTTGTCTGAAGAGCAGTCCTGGGACATCTTCAGCACGGCAAAGTAGCGCAGCATCTCGTTCCGCTTTCTCAGGGAACAAGGTTACAGTCAAGTAACCGAGATCGTTCCCTTTCGAAAGCTACAATCGATGCTGCGCTGCTCAGCGCATTGGGAACGAGAATACCCACGCCGCCGTGCTTGAACATGTCTGGACCCCCACGGTTGTGCAGGTGTGTTTCACAAGAACGCAAGAAGGCCTAGACATTAGCTTGTGATGTCGACTCAAGGACATGAGAGCCCGGAGTGGCATGAACATCCAAACTATAAAATCTTATGAATGTGTGCGGAGAGGACCAACCTGCCGCATCACAAACATGTTGCAAAGGGGCCCCCCTTGCCAGAGCACTAGAAGAGGCGATCCCCCTGGTGGAGTGAGCCCTAAGACCTGTAGGCGAAACCTGACCGCGCGCCTCATAAGCAAGAGCAATAGCATCCCTGACCCAATGAGACATGGTCTGCTTGGTGGCAGCTGCTCCTTTGTTACTACCACCATAACAGACGAAGAGTTGCTCTGACTTACGCCACTGGCTAGTACGGTGGATGTAAGCCTGAAGAGCACGGACTGGACACAGTCTATGAGATTTCTCCTGCTCCGGCGTTGTGAACGGTGGAGGACAGAAGGCTTCTAGAATGACCGGATGTACTGCCGAAAATGGAACCTTAGGCAGGTAATCAGGATGAGGATGCAAAATCACTTTCACCATTCCTGGGGCAAAGTCTAAGCAGGATGGAGAGATAGACAGAGCCTGCATATCCCCAATTCTCTTCAAGGAAGTTATTGCCATGAGAAAAACCATTTTTAGAGTCAGAAGTTTATCAGACGCTGATTCTATAGGTTCAAAGGGGGTTTCAACCAGACCCTCGAGAACTGTAGCTAAGTCCCATGAAGGGATCTTGGTTTTTACTGGAGGCCTCAGTCGCCTGGCCCCACGAAGGAAGCGAGAGAGCAGAGGGTGTCTCCCGAGCGGTGCCCCATCAACCAAGTCGTGGCAAGCCGAAAGAGCGGCCACATAAACCTTAAGAGTAGCAGGGCATGTGCCCGTTGATAATTTCTCTTGCATGAAGTCCAGAACTGAAGCAACCTGGCAATTGACTGGATCTACATTGTGTACAACACACCATCTTTCAAAAACACCCCATTTATTGGCATAACTTTGTCTAGTGGAGGAAGCCCTAGCACTTAGAATGGTCTCAATAACGGCAGGCGAAAGCCCCGTGTCCCTCAGTTGGTTCCCATCAGGGGCCAAACGTGAAGATTCCACAGGTCGGGCCTGGGATGGAATATCGTGCCCTCCGCCTGAGACAGAAGGTCCCTCCTCTCCGGAATCGCCCACGGCGAGCCGTCGAGGAGAGATATTATCTCCGAGAACCACACTCTGTTCGGCCAATGTGGCGCTATCAGTAAGAGGCAAGACCCTTGTTGGCGAATCCTGGCTAGAACTCCCGGGAGCAGAGAGACTGGAGGAAACGCATTCAGGCGCAACTTGGGCCATGTGTGCGCCATCGCATCCAGACCCAGTGGAGCTGGGTGACTCAGAGAGAAGTAAAGGGGACATTGCGCTGTCTGTTGTGAGGCGAAGAGGTCCACCTCCGCTTTGTAAAATTTGGTCCAAATCTGTTTCACTACTTCCGGGTGGAGTTTCCATTCCCCCGCCGGTAGTGTCTGTCTGGACAATAGATCTGCTCCCACATTCAAATGCCCTGGAATGTATACTGCCCTGAGTGACAGGAACTTGTCCTGGGCCCAGAGAAAAATCTGCCTCGCTATTCTGTTCAGATTGCGTGAGCGCAGACCTCCCTGGTGATTTATATAAGAAACTGCCGCTGTGTTGTCCACCCGCACTAGGACATGACAGCCCCTCAATTGATGGAGAAAATATTTCAGAGCCAGAAATACGGCCATCAGCTCTAGGCAATTGATGTGCCAATCGAGCTGATGGCCCTCCCATTCCCCTTGAGCTGGACGGCCATCTAAGACCGCTCCCCAGCCCATCAGGGAGGCGTCCGTCGTTAGCAGTCTGCGACGACACAGCGCCCCTAGAGTGGGACCCAAGGTGAGGAACCGGGTCGATGTAATTTAAAATGCGAATGCCCTGGAGTCGT
Source organism: Leuciscus idus (assembly GCA_021554675.1). Taxonomy (NCBI): domain Eukaryota; kingdom Metazoa; phylum Chordata; class Actinopteri; order Cypriniformes; family Leuciscidae; genus Leuciscus; species Leuciscus idus. The sequence goes on along the minus strand of CM038643.1, from coordinate 29,128,507 downwards.
AATGGAGCCAGTGCTGCATCCATGCATTTTGTGTATGTGCGGGGTGACAAGGCTAGGCCGAATGGAAGAACCCGAAATTGGTACGCTTCGCCCCCGAAAGCGAACCTCAGGAATTTCCTGTGTTGTGGCAATATTTCTATGTGAAAATATGCGTCCTTCAGATCGATCGTGACGAACCAATCGTGATGTTGAATTTGCGTCACGACCGTCTTGACGGTTAACATCTTGAACTTGAGCGCTTTGACTGAACGGTTTAAGCCTCGAAGATCTAAGATTGGACGCACCCCCCCATCCTTTTTGGGAACCAGGAAGTATCTGCTGTAATAGCCCGACTCTCTCTCTGGAAGAGGAACATGTTCTATGGCCTCTTTGCTCAGAAGAGTTTGCAGCTCTTGTGACAGTACGTGCATCAGCTCCGGTTTCACAGAAGTGAAAACCACGCCGTTGAAACGCGGAGGACGACGAATAAATTGGATTCTGTATCCTATCTGTACTGTGCTTAATACCCACGCAGAAATGCCTGGCAGAAGTTTCCACGCTGCCAGACTTTCTGAAAGTGGTATCAATTTTAATACTTCCTTTTGAGGGGATGTTAGATGTTCCGCGTCCTGAATGACGGCAGGAAACAACGGAACATCTAACATTTCGCTGGAAACCGCTGCCCCCTGAGGCACGAGAGGTGGCGGGGATGGAGTGGTTTTGTGAGGGTAGCGGGAAGGGGCGAATAGATCTTGAACGCGCCCCATCCCGCGGGGGACTACCCCCACCAGATTGGGCGCCAGACCATCAGGACTTTCTCTTTTTATTGATAATAGTCCTGAGGTCTGGTCTGGGAGGTTGCTGAGTCTGGCGAGTCTGTCTCCAGTCTTTCTGAGGGGGAGCACGACTTGCCACACTCTGCTTTTTCTCCTCCCTAGCTTTTGAAGGACCGGGGCGGGGCTGGGTGGCCGACGGCCCCTCCCCTTGAGTGGGACTCACACAGGTGAGTCCAATAAAAAAAACACGATCCTTATCTCTGATGCCAGTGAGATTGAGCCACAGATGCCTCTCCGTGCTGACCAAAGCGGACATAGAACGGCCGATGGCGCGAGCCGTTTGCTTGGTCGCGCGAAGAGACAGGTCTGTGGCTCGGCGCAGTTCAGAAAACGCTTCCTCATCGATAGTATTGCCTGCACTCAAATCCTTCAACAGGTCAGCCTGGTACGCCTGTAACACCGCCATAGTGTGCAGCGCAGCACCAGCCTGACCTGCAGCTTGATAAGCTTTCCCTACGAGCGCTGATGTTGTTCTACATGGCTTCGAAGGGAGGGTAGGTCTCTTTAACGAAGATGCCGCGCCAGGCGAGAGATAGCCCGCGAGCGTCTCTTCAACCTGTGGCATCTCCGTATACACCCGCGACTTCGCACCCACGATAGTCGAAAAAGTCGACGTCGAGGGTACAAAGACACGGGAAGTATATGGTTTACTCCATGACTTAGATAGTTCGTCATGGAGGTCCTCGAAAAAGGGGAGAGACTGATGTTGCGTTCTCTCCCCCCTGCCACCGGACAGAAACCTATCCCCTAGCTTAGACTGTTTGGGGGTCTCTTGTTCGCGTGGCCAGTCAAGCTGTAATCTGGCCACCGCGCGAGTAACCACCTCGAGTAATTCCTCGACAGATCTTTTATCGCGAGAGGAATGCTCAGAGGCGGGCTGCTCGTGGTCCGAAGACCCAAGAGATATATCATCCCCCTCATGAACCGAAGAAGCGCCGGAGCGCGCTTCGAGATCACCAGGAAGGATGCGTGGATCTGGTGATGCAGCAAGCGAAAGGGACGGACCCGTCTCTTGCTCATCATGCAGATCCATACGAGAGCCCCACGATGGTAATGCGGGTGCGGTCTGGAAATAGTTCAGACGAGAACGAAGCATTTTGACTGTAAGCTGGTCGCAATGCTCGCACCCGCCTTTCTCTATCGCCAGAACCGCGTGCTCTTCCCCCAAACAAACAAAACAGTAATCGTGTGTATCCAGCTCAGACATGGGACGGGAGCATGGAGGAACACAACGCTTACTGCTTTGTTGACTCATTTCTCTTTCTTTTTTTTACTTTTTAAACTCTTTATGTAGCGTAAGAGAAAAAGATTTGAGAATGAGAAATTTCTGCACACTGCCTGACAAAACTAACTCCTAACACAGATCTGTAGTCAGATAAGAGGTAGAGAGAGAGTGTTTGCGTACACACATGCACAGAATGGTCTGAAGACAAAAGACCTGACGATGCACCTGTGGCTCATCTATTTATAGCCTCGTGTTGCGGGTGCGCGCCGATGACGTCATCGACCGAGGCTATATTACCTCCGGGTCAATTCTATCGACGTGTTACACACAATATTCACAGCTGGTCACGACTAAAGACGTTCCCAATGCGCTGAGCAGCGCAGCATCGATTGTAGCTTTCGAAAGGGAACTGGGCTAATATGGTCATACTTCCTGGTTCTGGTAAGAACTCGAGCTGCTGCGTTTTGAACCAGCTGTAGTTTGTTTATTAAGCGTGCAGGGCAACCACCCAGTAGAGCATTACAATAATCTAGCCTTGAGGTCATGAACGCATGAACTAATTGTTCCGCATTTGTCAATGAGAGCATATGGCGTAATTTAGATATATTTTTAAGATGGAAAAATGCAGTTTTACAGATACTAGACACGTGACTTTCAAATGAAAGATTGGTATCAAAGAGCACACCCAGGTTCCTAACCGACGATGAAGACTTAACAGAGCAGCCATCGAGTGTTAGACAGTATTCTAGGTTATTACGTGAGGAAGTTTTTTGTCCAATAATTAGAAACTCTGTTTTTTCAGAATTTAGAAGTAGGAAATTACGAGTCATCCAATTTTTTATATCCGCTATGCATTCCGTTAATTTTGTGAATTGATAAGTTTCGTTAGGTTTTGAAGAAATATACAGCTGAGTATCGTCAGCATAACAGTGAAAGCTAATTTCATGTTTCCTAATGATATCTCCTAATGGTAACATGTACAGAGTGAACAGCAGCGGTCCTAGTACTGAGCCTTGTGGTACGCCATACTGAACTTGTGATCGATGAGACATCTCATCATTTACTGCTACAAACTGATAACGGTCAGATAAGTATGATTTAAACCATGCTAGTGCATTTCCCGTAATGCCAACATAATGTTCTAATCTATTTAAAAGAACGTTGTGGTCAATGGTGTCAAATGCAGCACTAAGATCGAGTAACACTAATAGCGAGATACAACCACGATCGGATGATAAGAGCAAATCATTTGTGACTCTAACGAGAGCAGTCTCAGTACTATGGTACGGTCTAAATCCGGACTGGAAATCCTCGCAGATATCATTTCTTTCAAGAAAGGAACACAGTTGTGAGGATACTGCCTTTTCTAATATCTTTGACAGAAAAGGTAGATTCGAGATCGGCCTGTAATTGACTAATTCTGTAGGATCAAGTTGCGTTTTTTTAACAAGCGGTTTAATCATAGCCAGCTTAAAGTTTTTTGGTACGTATCCTGGAGACAAAGACGAATTAATGATATTAAGAAGAGGATCTAGGACCTCTGGAAGCATCTCTTTCAGTAGCTTAGTCGGTATAGGGTCTAACATACATGTTGTCGATTTAGATGATTTAACGAGTTTAGTAAATTCTTCCTCTCCTATAGCAACGAATGAATCAAATTTTTCCTCAGGGAGACTACAATGCACTGCCTGATGCAATACTGTAGTAGACGGTTGCATAGTTATAATTTTGTCCCTGATATTATCAATCTTACCCAGATAGCAATGAGTCGGCGGACCACCGGCGGCGCTCCGGCGGCAGTAGAAGCGGCAGAATGGCGACATCGCAAACACGTTGGACGGCGCACCGCCGGCGGCAGCCGCTTTTTAAAAGCGGCAGCCGCCTTCCTACCGCCTTCGTTCCGCGGCCGGCCCGCGGGCCAACCGCCGTCCCGCCGCCGTTATATTTAAGGCGGCCCTTCCGCGGCCCGCTGGAGGCAAGCGCTATTTTCGAGCGATCTGCCGCCGCTTATTCTGGCTATATAATATTTAATATTTATAGCATGCAGTTTATCAAGAATAATGATTGCTCAAACCAGACAAATATCCATTTGGCATTTTTATTCCACATTTCAAAGTACATTAACTGTCATTTAAACAAGATGTGTCAGATCACTGAAACATAGGCCTAACAGAAAAATAAATAAATCAATATACTAACATGCAGGGTTCTTATTACATTTTGGTAAAAAAAATAAACAAACAAAAAACAGCCTTACAAGCAAATTACAACTCTTACAATAATTGTTCATATAAAGAGGACAGCTCTAGGGTGAAAAAAATTACCTGTAAACATTATGACAAGTAAAGAGAATACTTGATACGAAATAATGTGCAGGATACCAAATAAATCAAAGTATGACATCACATTTACAAGCCATTTCTAACAATAGGTTAAGTGGTAGTAATTTATAGTAAAGCTCTGGAGTAGAATAGACCATAGCTGCAATGCTGACCTGTGGCACAAGGACTTACAAGCATTATTTGAAAAAAGAAAAAAAAGAAAGTAATTTCCACAGTTAGTGAGTATAGTGTGACACTTCTGACTTCTTTAGGGGTCTTGATGTTACTGACTGCAAGAAAAAGAAAGGATTCCAGTTGTCAGTGATTCTGGGGTGTCAGTAGTCAGCCTAAGTGGTCGGCTGTGGGTCCCTCTCAGCTGTGCGGTGCCTTTTTCTGCCTTCACGGTCAGATGCTCCTTTCAGGTAACGCGAAATGTTAACCTAGACCGCTTCATCAGTGGCATCCTGGGTTGCCAGGTTCTTCCGGATGGCTAATTTAGAAAATACAGATCTGTCATTTAATTTGAATTGCATGAGGCCATACACATCTACTTAAATATAATTAAAAAAAATATCCAACTTACTTTGAACAATGGTCTAAAGGAACATGTCTCTAAAACATGCTTTATCCCCTACACCAAGCTGAAAATCCAAAAAAGTGTTACAAATTACATTTCTCTGAAGCTTCTCATAAATAAATAAAAAATGTGAAAGGCTAAGGATTCAGACTGTAATATATGCAGTATACAATCTTAAATTTTACTTTTTAGATTACTCTATGGCGTTATAATCAGCAAACTTACAAATTGTTCCTGGAGCTTTTTATCCTGCTTCAAACTGTTGTCAAGACACGGCAAATCTTCCTGGATGTGTAGGGGGAGTAACAGATCCCCTGACAGGGATAACTCCAACAGACACATCGCCAAACTCTGCAAGACGTCACAGCATAAGGGTCTGATCTGCACCTACAGGGTTTCCCAGAATAAAATAGTCAGTCCTGGTCCCTCAACTACTAAACTATGACATTTATATCTAGGTCTACTACATGTACAGGTAGCCCCAGTGGGAATTAAACCAACAACCACAGGTGCTGTTTGCAAGTTGTACCTGATTGCCCAGTGCAAGCAAACGTCTTCAACATTGTTTGTTGAACTTGCTTCACCTGCTCTTGAAGTAAGCCGCTGTCATCCGAAGCTACAAAATGAAAGGCATATGGTAATTTTGGACTTACATCACACACAAAAAAGTACAATTTAAGAAACAGTGCAAGTTCTCACCTGCTCGTGCATTGCTTTCCCTCAGGGCTTGGTTCTACATTTAAAAAATAAAATAAAACAAACAAACTAAAGGCACTATTTGCAATACTGTTAAAACACTGGACATTAAGACATAGGGCTAGAATATACCTTCACAGCTAAAAACTTCATGCTTGACACGAGATGCCATTGGAGTACAAGGGCCAACAATAGAGCAATGACTTTCTCCCTCCTATTGATAATCATTGACATGTAAAAATATGTTTGAAGTTATTGCATACATTTAATGAATTGGACTTAAATGTAACACTTAGTTAAGCGCAACGTATTACATACCTCCAGAGTTTTCACCCATATGCTGCCAGGGTAAATTTGCTGCCGGGGGAGTAAAGCTTAGTACTTGATGAGCTGGGGAGCAAACATAACAGCTTTCATTTCAATGCAGAGTATTGCATATTCAGTAATGAAACAATAATTGAACTGTGCAAAGCTAATGGAATGTACAACACACCTCAACACCTTTCATCCAGAAACTGCTGCAGCGAATCCCATCAAGTGTCCTAGTGAAAAACAGATTATGATTAAAGGATTCATCATCTTAAAGTCAGCATGAAATCAAATTTTACAATTTGTATTTTTATATGTAATATTGTAGTGTTTATGTAAATGATTCATCTGTGCACTTCATTTTTTTTTTTTATTCATGTACCCTTATAATATTTAATCAAATACGTTACCCTTCCCTCCCCCCTCGAAACGACTTCTCTTCCGGTCATGTGCAATGGTGTGAGGGCGTAGCAACTCCCCTCAAACCATTAGTCTGCTATGAGCAGAGATGGAGAGGAGGAGCGCTAGAGTAAAACCCTGCTCCTCTATTCAATATTCCCTTTCACTTGGAAATACGTCACAACACTGGAGAAAAGTCGTTTGTAACTTCCAGTTCATGCCAACTTTAAATAGAAGCAATAGTTTCCAAGACAAAAAAACTTCACAAATAACATCACTTACTTGTACTCAAACTCTTGGCGGATTCTGGATTACTGGGGAGAAACCTGGTTCTAAGAAAGAGGAAACAGAAATTTGATGATAATAATAATAATAATAATGAATGAAAGATTCCGTTATCCACAATAAACAGACAAATAAATTACACAGATGAAATAAAGGAAAATCAAATGTACAAGTCAGACCCATTTACCTGCTCCCTTCATGAACTTAAAATGATGTTTCTCCCAGGTGCTGTGTGGAGGTGTGCAGCGGATGGCTAAATTGTTCCTTTGTCTTTTTTGCGGAGGTTAAATGGGGGCCAATGGCACATGCCCTTCGCTGAGCCACTCTTGCGGAACCACTGCAAATGGCAGATCCTCCTTGTTGATGAACTGGACAATGTGAAGCATCTAAAATAGAAGACACATTAGCATAAAGTATACTTTTTGAAAAAAAATTCAGGCAAAATCAACAACATTAAAATGCTCACCCCTTCGAAAAAGCAGTAATTTTCACAAGTGGATCAACAGAAAACCATGTTCAGACAAACAAAATCATATAAACAACCTACATCGTTATTTTTGTAAGAAAACACCAAAAGTTAAACTAGTCTTTCTAGATGTAAAGTTTGGCTACCAACTGTAGCTAGATACATTTAACATGTAACGTTAGAACATGCTTGAACTCAGTGTGTAAAAAAGGTGAAACAGCATGCCATGTGGTAGTGAACACTGTAATCTAGACTAGCAGCATAATAATGTTTAGTTAGAAAACAACACAAGTTATACTGATCAGTCTTTCTTGTCGTGAAGATTTTGCTAACGTTACCATTCCCACGTAGGCGGCAGAATAATTGTCCATAGTTCAGGAACTGTAACGTTAGTTAATTCGACTGACCAATACTATCTTAAACCACATGTACTCACACTTGTATAAACATACATAACAGTTAAACATACTTAGAAGAAGAAAAAAACTCAACGCCAGGAAGAAACTAAGTAACGTTAGCCTAGCTATGTCAGAAGCATGGCGGAAACTTTGCAAACAAGGCTAACTTACTTTAGCTTGACTAGTTAGGCAAGAACAGATCTTAAGAAGAAGAACTAAAAACAATGTCAAAAATGAACATAGTAATATTGCGTTACACAAAAAGGAAAAATGTACTTACTTAAAAGATCGTATATTTCCTCTCTCCAAATACTGAAACCGTGTGACGAGACGAGTAAATCTGCTTCAGTTTTTTAGGTGCTGCCCCTCTCGACCGGTGGAGGTACTTCTCTGTTTGTGCTTTAACACTTTCTTAAACATTTGTACAGGTCGCAAAACTCGCAATTGCAAACTGCAAAGTAATCCCTTATACATGTAAAATGTAAAATAAATAAAAAATTGAGCTTGTAAAACAATGAAAGACATAACCACAATTTCCTGGAGTGACAGAGAGACAAAATATTTATAAATATTTCACTTTATCCTTCAGGTCAAAACAGGGATTTTCATGTTTCTCATAGACATTACCATGGTTGCAAATTAATAAAAAAAATATAAAGCAAACCCAAGATTTTGGCCAAGTTGCAGATGTCTTTCACTGTTCACTGATTTCAAGCATTGGTGAAAAATCTAACTTCATCCATTTATTCTGCTAAATTGTTCATACCATGAATGAAATATTTATTTTAAAAACTAATCAGAATCAGAAAGATATTTATTGCCAAGTAAGTTTTACAAAAGGAATTGTTTTGTCTATTGGTGCATCTCAAATTGTGCATAAATCAAAGAAATGTAAAGAATTGTCACCTTAAGTGAATAAAATAATTCTATATATTTTACATATTATCGCTTCAGAGTTTCAAAGTAATTTAAATGTAATTTCCTAAACCTTATCATGGAATCAGAGTCAAATCTGTTATAACCCCTAATGGCTTTGGAGCAACAACAAAAATTGATATAATTCACATAATAATTATAATCGCTTTAAATGTGAAAAGTAGTTAAGATGCTGTCAGTTTCACTCATGGCTGGTCGATTTCAAAGCGGCTTGCCGCCAGCCGGCCGCGGTTCATTTAGACGGCGGCAACCGCCAGAGAGAATGAAGTCGGCGGCCCGGCGGCTGTTCGCCGGCGGCATCTCGCAAGAAATGGGAGTGACGTATTCGGCGGCAAACGCCTCATCGCCGCCAGCGGGGCGCACCTATAGCCAACAGCTTGGGGCCGGCGGCAAAAAGAAGCCGTGCCGATATTTTTTGCTATCTGGGTATAAGTGAAGAAGTTCATAAAATCATTACTGCTGTGTTGCTTGGAAACTTCTGGGCTTGAAGCTTTATTTTTCGTTAGTTTAGCCACCGTTTCAAATAAATACCTAGGATTATGTTTATTTTCTTCTAATAGGGTTGAAAAATAAGCAGATCTAGCAGCTTTTAAAGCCTCTCTGTATGCAATCGAGCTCTCTTTCCATGAAATGCGAAATACCTCTAGTTTTGTTTTCTTCCAGTTGCGCTCCATTTTTCTGGCTGCTCTCTTAAGGGCCCGAGTGTGCTCGTTGTACCACGGCGTTGGACTATTTTCTTTAATCTTCTTTAAGCGCAACGGAGCAACTGTGTCTAAAGTGCTGGAAAAGAGAGAGTTAAACGTTTCTGTTGTAATATCAAGTTCTTCTAAGCTATCTGGGATTCTGAGATGATGAAACTGATCAGGAAGATTATTAATAAAGCAATCTTTAGTGGCAGAAGTGATAGGTCTAACATATTTGAAACACGGAGTCGACTTTGCAGCCTTGGCTAAATGCAAATTACACGAGACTAGATAATGATCTGAGATGTCATCGCTCTGCTGCAGAATTTCAACGGCATCAACATCTATTCCATGTGATAATATTAGATCTAGAGTATGATTACGACGATGAGTAGGTCCTGACACGTGTTGTCTAACTCCAATTGAGTTTACAATGTCTTTAAATGCCAAACCCAATGCATCTTTTTCATTATCGATGTGTATACTAAAATCACCAACAATTAGTACTTTATCTGCAGCCAATACTGACTCTGATAGAAAGTCCGCAAATTCTTTGATAAAGTCTGTATGGTGCCCTGGTGGCCTGTATACAGTAGCCAGCACAAATCTCAAACCTGATTTATCATTTATACTATATATTTTTACATTAAGCACCAATGCTTCAAAAGAATTATATTTAAAACTTGATTTCTTAGTGGTTTTGAAAATATTACTATAAATTAGAGCAACACCACCTCCTTTGCGTTTCAGACGAGGCTCATGTTTATAACAGTAATCTTGCGGGGTGGACTCATTTAAAGTAATGTAATCGTTTGGTTTTAGCCAGGTTTCTGTCAAACACAGCACATCTAGGTTATTATCTGAAATCATATCATTAACAATGAGTGCTTTTGAAGTAAGCGATCGAATATTCAGCAACCCAAGCTTTAGCATTTGCTCGTCTGTATTATAGCTGTTTTTTATTTGTTAAACATCAATTAAATTTTTAACCTTAGATGGGTTTAAACGTTTTTTTTTCTGATTTCCAAAATCGGGGAACAGACACAGTCTCTATATGATGATAGCTAGGTGAAAAAGGCTCTATGTGATGGGATTTATCTGACCTGGGTGACGCGAGGCCGCTAGCAGACGGTCGGTTTAGCCAGTCTGTCTGCTTCCTGACCTGAGCCCCAGATTGTCATGTTTGAGCTCTAAGACTATGAGCCATATTACTAGAGAGAAGAGCAGCACCATCCCAGGAGGGATGAATACCATCTCTTTTCAACAGGTCAGGTTTGCCCCAAAAACTTTTCCAATTGTCTATGAATTCTATATTATTAAGCGGACACCACTCAGACAGCCAACCGTTAAGCGAACACAATCTACTAACTATCTCATCACTCCTGCGAACAGGAAGGGGGCCAGAGCAAATTACAGTCCTTGACATCGTACTTGCAAGTTCACACACCTCTTTAATATTAATTTTGGTGATCTCCGACTGGCGGAGTCGAACATCATTAGTGCCGACATGAATAATGATCTTAGAGAATTTACGATTAGCATTAGCCAGCACTTTTAAATTTGCTTTGATGCCAGGCGCTCTGGCTCCCGGCAAACATGTGACTATGGTGGTTGGTGTCTCTATTTTCACGTTCCATGTAATAGAATCGCCAATAACTAGGGCACAATCATTCTCCATGGGTGTTTCACTGAGCGGGGCAAATCGATTTGTTATGGTAATCGGAACGGAAGAGTGGTTTTTAGATCCGCGACTAGAGCTATCCCTCACTGTCACCCATTTGCCCGGCTGCACAGGCTCTACTTCAGCCGGAACCGACTCATGTAAAGTGTTCACTATGCTATGCGCATCCAAAACATCTGAAGCTCTAGCACTCTTACTATCCTCAATTAAAGTTTGGATGCGTGTTTCTAATTCTGAAATCTTCTCTGTCAACCTAACTGTCTCCTTACATTTATCACATATAAATCCTATATTGCCGACAGAGAAGGCTATGCTAAACATGTGACATGAAGTGCAGGTGACAATAACAGGACAAGACATTACTCACCGTGTTTGTTGAGTGATTCTTACTCACCTGAGCTTTTATGAACTCAAAGGCGCGAGCGCGCGAGAGAAAAATAAATAAATAAAAATAGCTGAGCGCACGGGTGGCGCGTTAGCAGGCTAGCGAATTACTAGCGTGTTGTGCTAGTAGTAACGGAAGCTAGCGATGTCAGGTTAATCTGAGATGTTGGGTAAGCTGTATTTAGTAGTAGTATAAACAACTAGAAATTGTAGTAAATGATGGTTCAAAACAAGGAAATACGAGGCTAAGACGGAGCTTACAGCACCGAAGCAAACACACTCACAGCAGGCAGCGAGGCAGACAGGAGCAATCGATCAGAAAGGATCCGCAGCATTCAGTCCTCTCCCCCAAACTCAGTTTTGCTGTTTTTCAAAACCATGCAACCATGGCCCGATAAAAAACTGCTCTCTGAAACTGATTAGTTCTGACTTGAGGCAGAACACATCGCATTCCAGTGGTTTGTCTTGTGCAGTAATTATGTTGATCAGCAAAAAATGTCAATTTTCTGTAAATTATTTCAGGAGTTTTTGTTTCAATGATATTATGAATAAATGATAAAAGAAAATATTTCAATCTATATTTTACAGTTAACCAAGCCAAATTATTGTGCATTGTGATTATATTAGTTGTATATGGACAACCCAAAACGATACGTGCCACTTTATTCTGTGCGACTTGCAATTTGTATAAATTATTTTCATTGGTATTTGACCAAACAACTGACGCGTAGTCTAAATGAGCTAATACTATTGGGCTAATCGTTTGGTCAGCCATTTGGGAATAAATTTCTTACAGTATCTGATTATTCCCATACTACGACCCATTCTTTGCAATATTTTATTTATTTGGCTATTCCAAGACAGTGAGCTATCCACAATTACACCCAATAGATGAATTTCTTCTACTTGCTGAATCACATTTCTTCCTATATCTAAGTGCAATGTTAATGATGGCTTAAGAAAATATTTTGACCCAAGTATCATACATTTTGTTTTACCTGCATTAATAAGTAATTTATTGTCAGTAATCCATTGTATGACCAAGTCTAACTCCATATTTAACATAATATTCAGTTGATCTATATCTCTTGCTGATTGACACAATGTTGTGTCATCTGCATACATTGCCATGGTTGCATGTTTAATTACAAGTGGAAAATCATTTGTGAAAACGGAAAATAAAAGGGGTCCTAAACAACTGCCCTGGGGCACCCCACAACTCATTTCTTCCACCTCAGAGTAGCTACCATTAAAGTAAACAGTGTACTCACGTTTTCTAAGATAGCTTTCAATCCATCTAACAGCAGTTGGTTCAAATCCATAACAAACTAACTTTTTTAATAAAATATTATGGTCTAGAACATCAAAGGCTGCGCTTAGATCTAAAAATACTGTGCCCACTAAATTCTTATTATCAATTTCCTGTAGCCAATAATCAGTTAACTGAGTGAGTGCTGTTGTTGTGGAATGACCCATTTTATAAGCATGCTGATACATTGTGTTTAACCCATTTACTTCCAAATACTCTTGTATTTGATCATACACAACTTTTTCCATCACTTTGCTTACTGCCGGTAATAAACTTATTGGTCTGCTATTCTGACCTGAAAACTGTTCTTTGTTATTTTTTATTAAAGGTAAAATTTTTGCTTTTTTCCATTGTGAGGGAAAAACACCTGCTGTTAAACTCAGATTAATAATATGAGAAATGGGCAAAGCAATGACATCTACCACCATCTTCAACAGTTTAACATCTAAGTGATCTATTCCACAGGGTTTATCTTTACTTGCTTGTAATATTTTCTTCACATTGTCCTCTGTTACATTGTTAAATTTAAATGTGCAATCTTTTGTTTTCATTATCCTATTTGATATTAGATCATATGATATATTTTCATATTGTCCCAAATCCATGGCTTGTCTAATTTTTTTGTATTTTATGCTTAAAAAAATGGCTCAAATAATTAGCAATCTCTTTTGGTCTAGTAAGACAAATCCCATCAGCCTCTAATGATGTTGTATTACGTTTTGTTTTCCTTCCCAGTAATTCATTAAGTGTTTTCCATACCTTTGCACTGTCCATTCCAGCATCTCTTAATTTATTTTGATAATATATTTGTTTTTTACGTTTGTTCATTTTAGTCACCTGATTTCTAAATTTACGATACTTATTCCACTGAACCACGTCATTCTGTTTAATAGCTTCTGCTTTAGCTTGATTCCTGTGCCTCATATATTCTTTGAGCTCTTGATCCAGCCATGGAGTTGAGACATTTCTTACAGTTTGTTTCCTTAAAGGAGCATGTTTGTCTATTACTCTGGTTATCAAGTTATCAAAAATGACCACAGCTCTAGCAGGATTCTGCTGCTGTGTAACCTCCAACCAATCTACACTCCTCATTTCTTCTACGAAATCATTCTCTTTAAACTTTTTATATGTCCTTTTATGAATAAAATTTTGACCGGATTTAGATACTTTTGTAATTCTTTTCATAGCTATTAAATTATGGTCACTGCAACCGACTGGAATAGAGACTGCCTCCGAACATAAATCTTTTGCATTTGTAAAAATTAAATCAATGAGAGTTGCTGAGTATGTGCCATCGGCTTTCAAATTTACTCGTGTATAATCCTTAACTATTTGAGACAGATTACAAGTATTAGCTAAAGCTCAATAGAACTGATGCGTTTACTTTGATCGGTCTCGGTCACAAGATCCAGTGAGAAGTGCTTGAATTCAGCGAAGAACACACTGTCTCAGTGATTTAAACCAGTTTAAAGGCAGATGAAACCGCGCTGACCAACAGGAGAAACTCTGCACAACGATACAGTCAGAAGGCTTTTCCGTCTAGAATCTCCCATCATTTACCATGGATTTACTGTAACGTTAGCCTAGTAATATTAACTGCACCATGTGGGATATACATATTGAATTTTATTATATTATTAGTGCTGATAATGTATTAAAGGACTAATGGAATATTTACAGTATTTAATAATGTATTTAGGCTACTGTTTTTCATACATTTCCTGAAGATACGTGCCATCAAAGTTAGGCAACACAAACCTGTTTCAAGACTTGACCCCTTTTAGCACATGCAGAAACTAAAGGCCTCATTATACTTCGGTGTCGGACATACGCCGGAGCCTATACGCCGTAGGCAACGTGTTGAGACCAATCACAGCGCTTGTGTCCGCGTAGAATTGACGCGTTGTTACATTTTTGGAGAGGTGCACGTCAGAGTACGCCGAAGGGTACGCGCGCTACACACAGCCTACGACGTAGCTACGGCGGCAGTTCGACGCAGAAGTATAAAACAGGCTTAAGTAATTATTTTCCCAATAAAGATATTTATTTTGTTAAGGACAAACGACAAATGTTTGAATGTCCTAGACCTCAGATTTGTGAAATGTTCACCTGTTTTAGCAGGTGTTTGTCATTATATTTTCTGACAATAAAGAGTAAAGTTAGTTTAAAACCACAATTAACGCTCTGGTTTCTACAACTTTCACTTAGAAGCAACAGTCTGCCTTTAAACTTGAAAGAAATAAAGATTTGACATTTATCGTGATAATTATCGATATTGACTAATATAAAATAATTATCATGATAATTGTTTTTGGCCATATTGCCCAGCCCTAACTGAAATCTCCCGGTCTATCACAATGGAAAAGTGTAGGCCTACATTTAACGAGCCATGGCTCAAAGATGGTGTGTTTAGTAGTTGACTCAAGCCCGTTGCAAATAATCAGTATCAAGCATATTGCATACTGGGTAAGAAGGCGTTGGAGCTGTCTTTAGGCATTTAAATAATACATCTTGTTACTTTCAATGAAAGTAGAAAAAAAACTTTTAAAAGGAATTTTAATGAATTTTTCATAATTTGTGTAGGTCATAAATTTCAATCATAATGGTCATAAAAAGGTCTTAAAAAGTCTTACATTTGACTGACCAAACCCTGCAGAAACCCTGTGCTTGTGATGGAGAGGGTTGCTTAGAACCAGTCATTTGGAACAATTAAACGTTGTTTTTTTTTTTTTTTGCTTTTGTTTCATTTGAAAATAACGGTGCATATAAAATTACATCAGTAATTTACTGATTAGCAAATAAAATCATGAACTTGGCTGTTCATAAAAAAAAGATATAAGATCTTAAAGGAGACATATCATGCTTTTAAATCGTTCCTTTTTACATATAAATCATACATTTGTAGTCTATATAAAGCAGAACTGCAATGCTTGGGTCTGAATTCCTCATTATTATAGCTCCACAGGCCCCTTTTCTACCCCTTTTCTGATGTGCGTCTGAGAGCAACTGGTTTTGGTGCGGTCTCTTTAAATACAATTGAGACACTTCATACCCCGCCCCCTCTCCAGGATGCAGCGGTGACACTCGGTTCAACTCCACCCCGTTCGGCCATTTTTGTAGTTTGATAGCAGAGATACGATTATCTAGCGGCACAGAAACTTTTTATTCACACGTTATTAACAAAATGTCAACAACGGAAAACCTTGTCCAGCCAGCCTTACATGTTCGAGCCAGAGTCGGAGCGAGATGAAAATGAAGACGACGAACCTGCAGAACGTCTTCATATGGATGTATCGCAATGGTGTGTTTTTACACATGAAACTTTGGTCTTCCGACCTTTTACCACCGTGTCGATTTATTTTGATTAATATGTGCGAGGGAGAGAGAACAAGACAGCGTCTCTTGTTTAGACTTTCGCCTGGCTCCGAAGAGAGAGAGAGAGTGCGTGCGCGCGACCTGGTCTCTCTCTCTGCTCGTTCTTTCAGTTAAACATGCGCCGTCACAAGCGCGGCAGTTCATATAAATTAGACGGTGTAATGAAGCGTGTGGGTTTCTACATCCAACAACCGAACATTTTAACTTACCCTCTCGTAACTTCTGCATCGTTTAGCTTTGACTACAAAATTGCAGCGAGAAATAACAATGGCGGATTGCTCGAAGTGTTGGGCTGGAATTCAATGTCCTTATTTGGCAGTTCTGCTGCAAATACTGTGACGTAATAGTTCAAAAATGTCATAGATAACAGAAAAATCGGAACAGGTTGAAAAATAAGGCCAAAACAGAATATAAAGATATATAAAGATATAAATAATTTCAACTTTTCTGTACTTCTAAACACTCCAAATATACAAAAAAATGCATTTAAGGGCTAAAAAAAGTGGATTTAGCATGATATGTCCCCTTTAAAGACCTTATTTATCATATTGGTTTTTAATACTTTAATGTTTTAATCACAAAAATATATGTTTGTTAGTTTTTAACCACTATTTCATAGTGTGTATATATGCAAGTAGTTTCCTAGGCTACTGAAAGTTGACATTGTAGTATAACAGTAACATAATGATACATTTACTCAGCCATGAAGATGGAGAGGACAATGAAGAGCAGGTGAAACAGAATAACAAAGCAGGTCAAGAGAACAGGTAGGAATGGATCACACAGGATTTTATGACTAAATATATCAGATTGCAGATAAGAGTATTTCAGACTTAAGGTATAAATATTGTGAAATATCTGGTCCATTCACTCAGCCATGAAGAAGAAGAGCACCGAGAGAAAACAAATGAGTCAAGAGCAGGAGAAGAGAACAGGAACTGTCTCTCAAGATATTTTGACTTAAAGAGGCTACATGCATTTTTCTGAAATTTAAACTCGCGACTGACACCTGTGGCCAAAAAACGGAACTGCTCTTCCTTTATGCTCGCTCTCACAGCGCGCTCGTACGTGCACACTTCACAAGTCATCGCTGCAAAGAAGTCAACATTATGTTTACAGAGGTAAGAACATTCAAATACATATATTGTTTGAGAAACTAAGTTTGTTTGCAATATATATGACACAACATGAACGCGCTTGACGTCACATCCGCAGACAGCGCGCGAAAAATCAGACCCGACAGAAAATAGGAAAAATAGGATACAGGCTTATAGGTGCACCCGCTGTGAGCTGACAAGGTGTCAGTATGCTCATCAGGAGATGTTTGAGTCATAAATGGTCAAATAAAAAGGCTATTGTTACGTTTATTTTGGGGAAAAAGTTGCATATAGCCTCTTTAAAGGGGTCATGACATACTTTTTGGATATGTTCTCTAAGGCAGTGTTCCCTAACACTGCATGTTTTCTTTGTCTCCCTAATCAAACACATTCAACTCATCAGCTCATTAACCCATGTGATAACTGGTTGGGGAACACTGCTCTAAGGTACTCTTATAATGCAAGTACAGTTTTTGTGCACCATAAACTCATAATATTGTAAAATAATGTAATTTTTCACCCTGTCTCTGACTGATAAAGTCTGTTTATGATTGAGAGAGTGTGGCCAAGGGTGAAAAGCAGGCATCTGTCTTTCTAAAGACATGTAAATGTATTACACAATGACCTCTTATTTATCAAAACATCAAGTCAAATTGAATTCCTCATGTCATGACCACTTTAAACAATATTAAGAAACATTACAAATTAGGGATTGCTTATTTGAGTTTTTTTTGTTGGTCCATTTACACAGCCATGAAGATGGGGAGGACAGCAAAGAAATGATAGAAAATGAATTCAGAGCAGGTGAAGAGAACAGGTAGGAATGGATATCAATAATCATTGCAGATTAAGGTATTGCAGAGGTATACATTTTGTGAAACATTGGTTTTGTTTTCTCAGTCGTGAAGATGAAGAGAACAGGTAGGACTAGCCACGTAGGATATTACGAATTACAGAACATTACAGATTAGGGTTGTAGACTTAGTTATTGGTTTGTCTGGTAAAAATCCAGTGCATGGAAAGATGGAGAGCCACACCCTCAAAATTACATCAGAGGAGAGGAGATAGATATAACAGGAGAATGCAGAGATGCAACAGAGGAAAGACCTTCCTCAGAGGACCCATCAGACTGGCCTGCACCCCATCAAATTATTGACACTTTTAGGCAAAAATTGACTGAGAAAGGGCCTTTGAAATGTCCTGATGGGCCATATCCTAGATCAGAGAAGAGTAATGGCACTTCTCTAAAGCTTATTGTTATTGCTTATTATCAAATGGGGAGAGAATTGAGCGAGACTGGTTGTTGTATTCCATGAAATCAAATAAAGTGTATTGCTTTGCATGTAAATTATTTGGTGGAGCCAAAGCATGTGACAAACGGCTTGTGTTGGGATACAACGACTGGCAATGTCCATCAAAAACCCTACAGCATCATGAAACAAGTAACCATCATATAGATGCAGTTAGGAAGAACAATTGACAGTGAATTGCAAAAGGTGATTGCAGCAGAAAAGTCCCGCTGGAAAACTTATTGACAAGAGTGATTGACTGCCATTTTTAGCATTCCCCAATTGTTCTTTCTTCCCTCTCAGGGCCAAGTTTCTTCCAGCTAAAAAAAGAATGCAATTTCCTTGGCTTAATTGAGCATCTAAGACAAACATCTTCCAAAAAAGTAATATCTTACCTGTCGTGGTGTACTCAAAATAAGTTTTTGCAGTCTATATCTGCATGCATTGTCAGCAAAATCTGTACACTCATAACAAATATTTTGCTGTTGAATTTGACTGCACTCCTGACACTTCAAAACAGGAGCAGGCCTCTGTTATAATAAGATATGTCCACACAGATGAAGTGTGCAGGAATCATTTGTTGGTTTCACTGCTGTGAAGGACACAACTGGTCAGGGCCTAGCAGAGAAACTGACTGAAGTGATTGAGAAGAATTTAGGATTGGAGTTAAGGAATTGTCATGGACAAAGTTATGACAATGGCTCCAATATGAGCGGGATTAAGAAAGGGGTCCAAGCTTTGATTCTAGACACAAACCCAGAGGCATTATTCATTCCTTGTTGTAGCCACAGCCTTAATCTGCTTTTGTGTGATGCAGCATCCTCTAACAGAGAATGTTTAAATTTCTTTGGCACTCTTCAGAGACTGCATATGATCTTCTCCTCATCAGTCAAGAGATGGGACATCCTAAAAGAATTTGTGGAAATGGCACTGAAGCCACTGAGTGACACCAGGTGGGAGGCAAAACTGGATTCTGTTAAAGCCTTGCGCGTTCAGCTTGGGGGAGCTCTTGATGCCTTGGAAAAGCTTGAATTTTTTTACTGTTTGTATATAAATCGCTAAATAACCAGGCCCCACCATATTTGGCGAATCTTTTAACTTTGTATACCCCCTCCAGAACACTACGCTCAGAGAATCAGGAATTACTGATAGTGCCTAGAACAAAACGCCTTCATAAGGGTGACCGGGCGTTTGCGGTAACAGGGCCGAGATAGTGGAATGAGCTGCCGCTATCTGTCAGGTCTGCAAAATCGCTGTCGATTTTTAAGCATTTGTGTAAATCGCATCTGATGTCGTTAGCCTATAATGAGTAGATGTGACATTCTATATGTTATTTATTGACTGGTCTATGTATGTCGTTATTTTAATTCCTTATTGGAATCTGTATGTAAAGCACTTTGGTTCAACCCTGGTTGTGTTTTAACAGTGCTATATAAATAAACAAACAGAACAAACAGAACAGAACATTTGTATTTATCGATGAAGCTGGATTTAACCTTGCCAAAACACGGCGCAGAGGAAGGAATGTTATAGGTCAAAGGGCCACTGTGGAGGTTCCAGGCCAAAGGGGGAAAATATCAAAATATAATGTGTGCTGCGATGGCCAATGATGGTTTGCGTCTCAACACACCACTCATTGGCTCATACAACACAGAAAGGCTTATAGCTTTCCTAGAACAGCTCTATGCTCAGCTAGTGCCAGCAGAACAGGGGGAGCCAGTAAGAAACCCCCAAGTTTTTGTCATAGTTTGCGATAACGTTGGTTTTTCACCACTCTGCAGCTGTCACAGATTGGTTTGCAGCACATTGCAGATTTATGGTTTTGTACCTGCCTGCATATTCACCCTTCCTCAACCCAATAGAGGAGTTTTTCTCTGCCTGGAGGTGGAAAGTGTTTGGTCACCACCCACATGACCAAATGTCTCTTTTGGAAGCCATGCGTGCCGGATGTGAGGACACGAGTCCAGAGGACTGCAGGGATGGATAAGGCACTCCAGAAGGTTCTTCCCCAGGTGCATGGCAAGAGAGAACATTAGATGTGATGTTGATGAAAACCTGTGGCCTGATGCTAGAGAGAGGCAGGATTAGCCCCTCAATTATTTGTTCGAATTACAGTATGTACTTTTAGTTTCTACCTCTTTTTTCTCATTACTGTAATTCTGTAAATTACTAAAGACTATTGAAGCAAACTGCTAATTTTCATTTACCTTAAAGAATTATGTTCTAAAAATTTAAATAAATCATGTGAAAGAATGTCACTCTTTTCTTTAAAGAAAATATTACTTTGTATGAAGTCACTGAAATTGTTCAAACTGTAAAGATGAAAAGTTAGTATTTTCTGTATTGGTGTTTGATGCTAGTGTTTTTACTCTCAGTGTGTTCTGAGTGACAGTGGGCCCTATCTTGCACCCAGCGCAATTGACTTTGTACACCGACGCATGTTTCATTACTATTTTGCACCCACGCAAAGCGCGCTTTTCCCTCCACAGAAACACGTCGCTAAACTAGGGAATGAACTTGCGCTCCCTGGGCTGTTCAGTACAAAAAAAGGAGGCGTGTTCCGGCGCAAACAATCGCTGGTGCTATTTTACTGTTCCATTAAACAACTGCGCCACTGGCCAGAAAAAACCTAGTCTAAAGTCAGTGGCGCGTTGCGTGTTGCGTGTTGCGCGTTGTTCATTATGCTATTTTAAGGGCGCATGCTTGACAATAATGTATAGTGTGCACAAAGCGCATACACTTTGATTCTCTAAATGATGTTTTATTAACAAGGTTCGGGAGGAGCACGTTCAGATAATTAACACAAGTGGAGAGCACTCAGCAATCAATGGTAAGAGGTGCATATATACTCTGCAGTCTCACCTCATTCCATTGACAGTTTTTGCAGCATCCCTCCACCACCCCTTCTCCACGCTTCTAGTCCTGGCTTCTCTGCCATTTAAAGCCGTTCTTTTAACCCTGTCAGTAAAGCTCTTTGACTCTGATGAGTCTGAGGTGAGTCTGTATCTCGTCCTGATCTCTCTTCGGTCTCGTCGTGAGCTCACAGTCTACAGCAGCTTTTGCATTCAGAGGGTGTTTTATATGATCAGCACATGCTTCACTCTGCATGTGTTTATAGCTCTATGAACTGAACATGACATGATCAAGAGCTCTTCTTCATCAACCAACAAACATGACTTTCAGCATCATCTTCCTCTTGACTCTGGCAGTGTTTAGTTCAGGTTTGAATAATGATTTATGATTGTATTTTCACACACTAATAACACTATATCATTACAATCAACATCAATCTTGTGTTTATGAAGAGAATGAGTCAGTGTTTCAATATGATCATCATGTTTTAGGTGTAATATATGATCCTGTCAATCAAACTGAACAGACTGCATTCAGTCACTTCTGCTGTCTGGACGTGATGCTTTCCATTTGAGACACAGAAACTTTTACATTCTTACACAATTACTGTCACAATGGATGATTTGTGATCATGTTTTTAAAATTATTGTTATTATATTTTTATATTTAAAATACCATTGCCTGCTTTTGCAGAAGTGAAAGTGTTCCAGTCCAGATCATGTAACCAATCAGAGAGTGAGACTGAAACCCCATTTGCATTGTCAGGGTGGAGTGATTGTGATCCTCTCAGAATAGAGCAGCTCTGTCTCCAGAGACCATGTTCAAACCCCAAGAGCTTTATTTGACATTTACTGCTACATCAACCTTCTGAAAAGCACCTGCATCTTCATCTGTTAGTTGAATGATGTTGTCAGACACAAAGTGAACTTGTTGAGAAGCTTTATTGAATGTTGCAGCAAACACAGCAGATTGAAAGATCACACACACTCACACACACACACACACACTCTTGCAGTATTGAGTTGTAAATCACTACAGCTGCAGCACTAGACTCATGTGAATCCTGCCTGACACAGGACACTCAGATACGGCTCATCTTCAGGAGAGAAACATCAGCACTCAGAGCTCTTGTGGAACGAGACCTCATGAGGAGCTCCATCATGTGTTACTCTGCAGACGTACAGCTCTCCCTCTTCCCAGCGTGCTTTGCTGAGGGTCAGGACGCTACTGCGGCTGTAGCGGCCGTCCTGCTGGCTCTCTGCGCTGGTCAGAACCCCCTCGGTGACCTCTGACCCGTCCAGTGTCCAGCTCACCAGCGCCCCCTGTGGAGAGTAAGAGCTGAGCAGGCAGAGCAGTGCGGCTGAGTCTCCAGAGATCTGCAGAGAAGAGGGCGGCAGCAGAGACACTGAGGGCTTCACTGTGGGACCAGCTGCAGGAGACAAACACAACACATTCACACACACACACACACACACACTGCATTATAAATCAGTATAAAACAATATCAGTAACACTTTATTTAAAGCTTTCATACATATTGCATTATAAAAGTATTTTTAAAGCATTAATTATGCACTGCTATATACATTAAAATGCATGTATGATCTCATCAATAAGTGTAACAGCAGTTATAACACATATTATCTATTATCAGGCCGATCTGACTGCTTTAATTCCAGCAATTATTCACTCTGAACATAAATATCTTACATTTTGAGATATTCACCTGAACTGAAAATGTAACTCAATTTCAAACAGAGTTAAAACACAATTGAATCATACAGAATGAACAAAACACTGAATTATAAGCACAACATGAGCAAAAGAGATTCAGTATCATTGACTGAACTACAGAAAGCAGCAACATTTACATTCTGATGTCAAATCTCTTTTTCCATGTATGATTTCTACAATAAAAGATGAACTAAATATGAACTCAGTGTAGAAATAAATGAAGGAAAGACAAACATTTAATAAACTGAATAAACTCATAGTGAGACAGAAATGCTTTCTTTTGAATTAATAACTTAATCACTTTACTTAAAGCCTTTATATGTATTGCAATATAAAAGAATTTTGAATATTGTTATACACATTATAAAGATGTATGATCTCATGAATAACTGTAACCGCAGTTATAACACATTATAATATTATCTATTCATTGTTACACCTTCCAAACATTATAATACACTAAAACTAAAAAACTTTAAGATGTAAAAAGGAATTTGCAAATATTTTAATGCATTTTAACTTTGGTTACAAATATTTATGAAAAGATATAAGGCATTATAATGTACATTGTTGATACCTTTATAATGCATTAAACATAAAGGCTTCAAGTAAAGTTTCGCCACAATATCTAATAATCATTATTATTAATAAATGTTGTTCTTGTTTCCACTGTAAAACACTTTCTGAAATCTAAACTGTATTTTTTTATTAGGTGATTAAATAGACAGACTTACCGATCACCAGTTTAGTTCCTCCACCGAATGTGTACCACAGTGATACAATCTAATGAAACGCTCGTACAAAAACCTCTATTCCACTCGAGTGAACACACACTCCAGCAGAGAGAGAGAAACAACACTTCAACACACTGATATTAGAAGATCCTCAGCTCTTCTCAACACTCACTCATTCAGATTTGACTAAATGCTTTCTGATATAACACTGTTTAAAGAAATATATTTGATGAGTTGTGACCTCTGAGGTGACCTTTGACCTCTTTGATCATGGATGATGTTGTGGAGTTTCTCATAATGATGCTTCTGTTCTTCATATGCAGATCAATCATCATGATTCACAGAAAAACCTGCAGCTTCAGACTTCAATCTTCAGTGAAAATCTCTTCACAGGGGTGCAAACAGCGCGCTTTTCGGCGCCTCCCGCTTTTTTCACGTCAGTTTGGGTGACTTGTGTGAATCGTGCAGATCCGAAGAGTTTTTTTTTAAGGAGGGGGGGGGGGGGGGTGGTCTGATTATAATTTAACCAACAGTAATTCTGGATTGCGTCCACCAACAAGTAAATAGGAAATAAGCGAATCTGAACACTGCGCGCCAAACCAGCAGTATGTGCGCAAGCGTGAACCACTAGTGTTTCTGTCTCACTCTGGATCTGCCACTGCATCACATTTCTCTCTGCATGGCGTGGAGTGTCCGTTTTTATGTCAGCTCTCATGTTAACTGGTTAGAGCTTGTGTTAGAGCACAATGCCTGCGTGACACACACACTTCTCGAGCCGCGCCGAAACCGCGTGCTAGAAATAGAACCGCAACCGACGCCTATTTTTCACGCGACACGCAAGAGTGTTGGAAGTTTTCAGACAAAATAGAAGGCGCAAATACATATTAATGAATTACATTTTGATGCTTGAAAGTCTCTCGGTTTTGACAAATGCATATATAATTGTAATTAAAAAAATAGGCCTAATTATCGATTTTCAAATATTGCCCCTGTCAATAGGCCTACAGAACGAAATATTCTGTAGCCTATTTTGCCGTCAATACTGCCGACGTTGTCTTTGCTGTATCAGGCTATACATATTATGTTTAACATCCAAATGTAGATGGTCTGTCGGCGCACAGAGCCACGCAGTCGCAGACAGCACGTGAAGTTCGTGAACACCGAATTCCCTTTTCTTTCTTATCTATTTGTGTTTGAACAGACATGTGCACGAAAAAATAAGCCAGTGTCCGTCTCAACGAGTTTCCCCGTAAACGCAGTCAAAATAAAACGGATGCGTGTCATTACCGGTATTAGATACGTGCATTCGTCTTAAAGGGACAGCACCCAATATACCTGCAGCTGTTTGTGTCACCAAAGTTAATCAAACAACAAAAGAGAAAGAGCTTAATCACGTTTTGTCAAAAGATAACGTACTCGGTTACTAACGTAACCTCGGTTCTCTCTAGAGAGGAAACGAGTACTGCGTAAATCTTACGCTAGGGGAAAATCTCTTTTCCGCGAGATACTGAAGCCAAAAAATTATCCTTAATTTTGAAATAATGTAAAACGCGTTGCGGCAGCATGCAGACACAGGCGAGACGGCTTGTGCGCCTATTGGCTGCCCTGCGGCAACTGCAGCAGCCTATCGATAAGGCCCACTCGTGACGTCAGCTCCAATGGGGGCGCTTCGCGCCCAATACGTCACGTCCCGCCAGAATGGGCGTGGTCTAGGGCTATAAACATAGCTTCGAGAGGCTAGCTCACTGGTTTTTCATCGCCGAAGCGAACCAGAGCGTGTGCAGGCACGGCAAGATACGCAGTACTCGTTTCCTCTCTAGAGAGAACCGAGGTTACGTTAGTAACCGAGTACGTTCTCTTACGAGAGGTACTCTCGTACTGCGTAAATCTTACGCTAGGGGAAACAGTGTAAAACGCCGTGCATGCTAAGATCCAGCACCAAAGTCCCAAGGGCAAGTGCCCGGGCTCATATAGTACATGATCATAAGGGACTCACAGAGAGCCCAGGAAAGAGTGGCTAGAATAGCATCATTCCTGTAATAATATAACATCTTATAAGGAGCAGTTATACTGATGATGTGTCGTACAGTCAGGGCGACCCCCGGCCTGGACTGACGAATATAGTGGGTCTTACACACTGCCCATAGAGCTGCGCGATCCAACAGCGAGCATTTGCTCAAGCAGTTTCAGTATTCTGGCCCGAACACATCAGGGCAGACAGTACCGATTTTAGACCGAAAGCAGCTTAGCCTGCAAGGCGGGAACCTCTAGGTTATAAAACCTTATAAATGTAGACGGGGAGGCCCAGCCTGCCGCCATACAGATATCTTGCAAGGCAATCCCACTAGACCAAGCCCACGACGAGGCCACGCCTCTCGTGGAGTGTGCTCTGACTCCAAATGGGCACTGTAAGCCCTTAGAGGTATAAGCCAGCGCTATAGCATCAACTATCCAACTGGATAGGCTCTGTTTCGACACGGCAAGTCCCTTAGAACGTCCGTAGAGTGAAAACAAAGAGCTGCTCTGTCTGTCTGAAAACAGACGTGCGAGACACATAAGCTCTTAATGCTCTGACTGGGCAAAGGAAGCTTGCGTCTCCTTCCTCGTCAGAGACCGGTAAGGCTGACAGGGAATGACCTGCGCCCTAAACGGTGTGTTGAGGGATTTTGGAACATAACCGTGCTTAGGTTTGAGTATAACTCTTGAGTCATTAGGCCCAAACTCCATACACGTCGCGCTTACTGAGAGCGCGTGTAAGTCTCCTGTGCGCTTCACTGAAGCGAGAGCCAGAAGAAACACTGTCTTGAAGACAGGTGTTTAAGATCAATCGTCTGTAAAGGCTCGAATGGGTCACCTTTCATGGCTTCCAGCACTGTAGAAAGGTTCCATACAGGGACTGAGGGAGGTCTGGGAGGATTCAGTCTCTTAGCTCCTCTAAGGAAGACGATGACTAAATCGTTCCTTCCTACTGACTGACCCAGCGTTGTTTTTGAGAACACTGCTATGGCCGCCACATACACTTTGAGCGTGGAAGGGGTCCTGCCCTTGTCCAACAGCTCTTGTAGGAAGGAGAGAACCTCCGTCACCCCACAGTCTAGGGGCGACACGCCACGAGCTGTGCACCAGCTGGAGAACACTGACCATTTCGAGGAATAGAGACGTCGCATAGACGGAGCTCTAGCCTGCGTGATCGTGTTTAACACTCCGCTTGGGGAGGTCAGCGGGTACCCGTTGATGGCCCAAACATGAAGGGACCACAGCTCTGGGCGCGGATGCCAAAACGAGCCCTTGGCCTGAGAGAGGAGGTCCCTCCTCACTGGCACTGGCCATGGGGCAGTGCTTGCTAGCTGCATCAGAACTGGGAACCAGGGTTGGTTTTTCCAGAACGGCGCTACGAGTAGCACTGAGCATCCTTCTCTGATCCGTTCTATCACCTGAGGCAGGAGAAAGACGGGAGGAAAGGCATAGAGCGGGCGGCGGGGCCATACGTGAGCCAGCGCGTCCCTGCTCTTGGAGAAAAATTCCAGACAGTGAGCGTTTTCTTGAGACGCGAACAGGTCTACTTCCGCTCTGCCGAATTTCTTCCACAGCAGCTGGACTGTCTGTGGGTGTAGAGGCCATTCGCCTGTCGGAACATTGTTTCTGGACAGTCTGTCCGGTCCTACGTTCAGGAGCCCTGGCACATGCGCTGCTCTCGGCGAGAGCAGGTTGCGCTGAGCCCACACCAGGAGGCGTTCTGTCAGCCTGTGCAGGTTTCGGGACCTGAGGCCGCCCTGGCGATTTATGTAGGACACCACTGACATGTTGTCCGAGCGGACCAGGACGTGGTGTCCTCGTATTTAGGGACAAAAACGCGTCAGTGCGTTGTCTACTGCCAACATTTCGAGGCAGTTTATGTGTAGAAGCTTCTCCCGTTCTGACCATTGGCCGAAGAACGGTCTGCCCTTGAGCAGTGCTCCCCATCCCAAGGTGGAGGCGTCCGTAGACACTACCTTCACACTCGAGGAAGTCCCCAGGCTAACACCTGATTGGTACAAGTCGTTTGCTTTCCCAGGTTTCAGAGCTGCGATGCATTTCTGATTGACCTTGAGACGAAGCAGACCGGAAGCCCACGCTCGGCACGGTACTCGCGCTTTCAGCCAGAACTGTAGCGGGCGCATGCGAAGCAAGCCCAACTGAAGTACTGATGATGCTGAGGCCATGAGACCTAGCATCCTCTGAAATTTCTTGAGCGGGACAGATGCGCCGCAGCGGAAAGAGCTCGCTGCGCGCTGAATGTCTAGTGCGCGCTCTGGTGACAGTCGCGCTATCATAGACAGCGAGTCCAGTTCTGTGCCCAGAAAGATATTATCTGTCTGGGAGACAGAGAACTCTTCGCCCAATTGACCCAGATTCTCGAGGTGATCGAGCAAAATGGTCCTGTGCTCTATGAGCACCGAGTGAGATTGAGCTAGAATCAGCCAATCGTCCAAGTAGTTCAATACTCGCATGCCCTGTAGTCTGAGGGGTGCGAGCGGCTAGAGACAAGCCGAACGGTAGGACTGAGCACTGATATGCCTGGCCCTCGAAGGCGAATCTCAAACGTCGCCTGTGACGTGACGCTATTTGTATTTGAAAATATGCGTCTTTCAGATCTATTGACACAAACCAATCTCCTCGGCGAATGTGCGTGAGGGTTTTTCTGGTCGTGAGCATTCCGAACTGTTGCTTCGCAAGCACTCTGTTCAGTTGCCTTAGATCTAGTATGGGTCTGAGACCCCCGTCTTTTTTCAGTACCAGGAAGTATCTGCTGTATAGCCCTCCTTCACTCTGAGCTTGAGATAAAGGCTCTATGGCCCCTTTGCTCAACAGTTTCAAAATTTCGGCTCGAAGTAGGTGGTGCTACTTCTGTTTTTACCGTAGCTTCGACGCGCGTCACATAGCGGCGAGGGCGTCGGCGAAACTGTAGCGAATAGCCTCTTTCTATAATGTCTAGCACCCACTTCAAAACCCCCGGGTAGCCTTGCCCATGCATCTGCACGAATGGCTAGGGGCTGAATGCGGAGCGCGCTCTGGTCGCTCAGCGACAGAGGGGCTTCGGTGTGCTGTAACATAAGCGTCGCGCTTCGAGGCAGGGGGCGCGCTGATAACAGCGGGCAGATTGCCCGCGCTCGACTCCTTTGCGGTGGTCAACCGAGAGGGGAGGGCTGGGCGAGTCCCGTAGGACCTGTCATGCCTATGTGTGAATGTGGGCGCGGGATAGCGGGCACATTTACAACACTGAGAGCATTGTCCGCCTGAGCAGAGCGAATGCACGTTGGTTTTGTTTTTACAGAAACCTTGAGATATGCGGAACGTAGTGTTTGTGGGCACTGGGCACATTTACCACGTTTAATGCGCAATCGACCTGGGTCGATTTCATGTGCGCGAGCCCTGTGTGACGGGCTGTGTTTGTGTGTAGGAATTTCGTCTACATTCGTAACACCATCGGCCGTGGCCGGGACACCAGAAAATACACTCTTATGGGATTTATCTGGGTAGCCGTAAAAGCGGCGTTTGTGTGCAGGCAAGCGGGCTGTTTCGCCGACTTGTTTACTGCAGAATACACTGGAACAGTCGCATTTACTGGAACTGAACGAGCGAGAAGTTGCCATAGAAACAGAAAGCGTCAACATGCTGGCGTTTGTTTGCAGGCGTGCGTGTATTACAGCAGGCTTGTTCACTGCAATATTGACATTTCCAGTCGTCTGAACTTCAGAGGCGGAAACCATAGAAACAGAGTTTGGGTGCAGGCGAACGGGTTGTACCACGCGCTCGTTGGCTGCAAAATACACATCTGCAGTCGCCTTTTCAGGGAACTGCCAGAGCGAGAATTGACGGCAAAAAGTGTGTTTTGCCGGTAGACCCGGGATTCGATCGCGGGTCTCTCGCGTGAAAATCTGACGATCTACCACTGGACCACAGAGGAAGACACATAGACATTCAGTAGCGCGAGTATTATCAAAGAGCGTCAACATATGCTGGCGTTTGTTTGCAGGCGTGCGTGCAAAACAACAGGCTCGCTCACTGCAATATTGACATTTCCAGTCACCTGAACTTAAGAGGGGAATGAGAAATGTGTCAGGAGTGGAGGTCGGCCCGGCCGCAGCGGGGCTAAAACACCCTTTTCTCCTTTCGCCAGTGACGCACGGGAACCATAGAAACGGTGTTTGGGTGCAGGCGAGCGGGTTGTACAGCGCGCTCGTTGGCTGCAAAATGCACATCTGCAGTCGCCTTTCAGGGAACTGACAGAGCGAAGCATTGGCGGCATAATATATCTGCCGTTAGACCGGGATTCGAACCCCGTTCTCTCGTGCGAAAAACCTAAGATTCCGCCACTGAGCCACAGGGGGGGAACACAAAGGTGTATAGATGCATGAGCATATAACAGAGCGTCAACATGTTTTCTTCGGCGTTTGCTTGCAAGCGTGCGTGTTACAACAGGCTCGTTTGCTGCAATATTGATATTTCCAGTCGCCTAATCAGGGAACTGAGTTGTCTTTTCGCCGGTGAGTGACGCGTGAATGGGGCGCAAGGGCAGGGTAGCTTTCTTGTAACGTAAAGAAAAACTAACCCCGATCGTCCGCTTTCAGCCTCCCTTGTGAACGGCGCAGTTTGCGCGGCTCGAACAGAGGGAGAGAGAAAGCTAGCCCCGTGACCGTCCGCTCCTGACATCCCCTGTGAACGGCGCGGTTTGCGCGGCTCGAACAGAGGGAGAGCAGGTATCATCCCCCAAGCAGGCAAGGCAAGCGGGCGCACCGGCGAGCTTTGCGGGTTGGGGGGGGCGGAGGAGCAGTCTCGGAGAAGGATGCCAGGTGAGTCCTCAGAGTCACCAGGCAGTAACTGGCTCGCAGTGAGGGCGGTCGCCGTCAGCGAGCGCGAGCGCGAGCGCGAGAGCTGCGTGATCCTCAGGAAAGGGGCGTCTTGAAAAAGACGCCCGGCTCTTTTAGTGCAATGAGAGTGTGTGTCGCGGCGGCGAGCACACACACATACACAAAACACAGTAGCAGAGAAAGGATATAACGCCGGATAGCGCAGCAGGAAGGCGACTGAAGGCGGCGCGGCCAGCGGCTTCAGAGTGTCGACTCGTCCCGCTGAAAGGCTTTTTCAGACGGCGCGGCTTCTCTCCGGATCCAGCGATGCGAGAGCTTCGCTGAAGAGATGAAAAATCAGTGAGCTAGCCTCTCGAAGCTATGTTTATAGCCCTAGACCACGCCCATTCTGGCGGGACGTGACGTATTGGGCGCGAAGCGCCCCCATTGGAGCTGACGTCACGAGTGGGCCTTATCGATAGGCTGCTGCAGTTGCCGCAGGGCAGCCAATAGGCGCACAAGCCGTCTCGCCTGTGTCTGCATGCTGCCGCAACGCGTTTTACATTATTTCAAAATTAAGGATAATTTTTTGGCTTCAGTATCTCGCGGAAAAGAGATTTTCCCCTAGCGTAAGATTTACGCAGTACGAGAGTACCTCTCGTAAGAGAAACTGTATTAATACTTAATACAGTTAATTTACCTGAAAAACATAAAGTACTGCTTTATTTCTCGTGTATTTGTGTTTTATTGTATTTATATTTGTATTTTGTTTATTAGTTTCTATGCAGATGCACTAGGCCTACCCTACACAATTACCCCAATCATCCTAGAATTATTAATTCTTTACAAAAAGAGCTATTCAAATCATCAGGTGAAATTGTTTTCAGGAAGTAGCAGTAAAGCAAGAAAAAGAAGTGCAAGATAGTTTTTCTAAATTTCATTTGACTCTATGTGCCTATAGGGGTGGGTTGGGGATGGTGGCAATGTAGTATCTGGATATTTGCCGCGGGACGAGGGCTTCGATTACCTCTCTCTTTTTTGACCATACATGTGTTTGCACCCCTGTCTTCAAATAATGAGTTTATTGAATATTAGAGCCAAAGTCAATAGAAAGTGTCAACAATGAAAATATAAAAGGTATTTTGCATGTTCTACACAGTCAAGCATGTTTTCATATTCAAGGTCTGTTCTAAAAGTATCTGGACTGGTTATGAATCTCCACACAAGATCATGAAACGTGAACAAGCTCTAATATGTCTCCATCTTTAACAGCCTGTTTCTTCTCCATTTGATGATTTCAGACACACATGAGGCTTCATGATAGATGGAGTGACACCATGAACTCTGATTAGAGATTCACAATCAGTCCTGATACTTTCTGAACAGACTCATGATTCATGATCTTACTTTAGTGATGGCGCTTCATCTAGTGGAAGTGTAGCAGTGATGATGGTCACATGACTGAATATGGACACAGAGATGGACGTTCATCTGCACATCCTCAGTGTCTCAGGAGTCACAATAAAAATACTAAATAAAGTCATGATTCTGTAACTCTAGTGTATATGAGTTTGTTCTCAGCACAAGCTGTTGTAAATCCTGCCCACTTCTTTGCATTGTCAGCACATGCTTCAGTGCTCTGAGAGTGTTTATAGTGCTGTGAGTTTAACACTTCATGACTGAGAGCAGAACACAATCTTCATCATCACACAAGACTAAACTACAGCAATGAACACAATCAACATCTTCATCTGGACCATTGCACTGTTTATTCAAGGTTTGTGTAATACAGTTTTTACAATAAATATGAATTATCTTAATATGTGAAATAAACATATATATGTTTATCATATACTTTATATCATCATATATATAAAATTTTAATTTTTGTTTGTGTTTTCTTTCAGAGTGTAGAGGACAGATCACTGTAACTCAGAGTCCATCAATACCAGCAGTTCAACCAGGAGAAGAAGTCAGAATAAACTGTAAAACCAGCAGTAATGTGTATGTGTGGGGTGGTGGTGTTTATCATGACTTAGCCTGGTACTCACAGAAACCTGGAGAAGCTCCTAAACTCCTCATATATACAGCAACAACCCGTAATACTGGAACTCCATCTAGATTCAGTGGCAGTGGATCTGGCAGTGATTTTACTCTGACCATCAGTGGAGTCCAGACTGAAGATACAGGAGATTATTACTGTCAGAGTTTTCACTATCCGAACAGTCAGTATGTGTTCACACAGTGATAAAGAGTCGTACAAAAACCTCTGTCAGTCAGACGTCACAGTGACTGCACTGATACAGCTGAGAGAAACTGCAGCTGCTGATGGAGGATCACAAACTACACAATATCAAACCTTTCACACACTTTATTCTTTTATTATGATGTAAGTAAACATATAATATAATCTAATATCTCTTGTTTTACGGTGTGTACTTTACTCTTAACACCTTTTACCTATTTATTTATTATTCTCAGGTAAGGTAAAGAAAGTCAAATCTGACCTAAACCGTAGGCATTCAAAAAGTACTTACAATTTGGTCAGAAGACTCCTCTGTGGTATGTTCGCATTAAAAGTCTTCCAGCATCATAAATCTAAGTCTCGGTAGGCAGATTTTGTAATCAATTAAATTTATTTTAATTGGTTACTTTTCTTTTATAATAAACAAAAATATAAAGGCAAATAAAACTTCATTTAAGTATAAAATACAATAATCACGTCTTGAATCAAAGGTGTCGTAAGCTCTGGGCTTCTCATCTTCTGCTTGGGGTTTCTTGTCCTCAGCTCTGGGCTTCTAGGCGTCGGGGGCACTGGCGTATCAGTATCCCAAAGGGCAAATCAGTTCTTCAGTCTTTTATACTTCTGTTGTTTACAACAGGCGTTGGGTTGTCACTCCTTCAAACTCCTCCAAAGTTTCCCAGATCCTTCTCCAGGCATGTGCAAGCGGTCCACCTCTTCATGTCCTTGAACTCCAGTAAACTCAACTAAGATGGCTGAGTTCATTTAAAGTTCTAGGAGTCTAGCGCACACACATAATCACACTTTTCTGCTCCTCTTACCATGGGTTGGCACAGTCACATATACATACAAAACCAATTACTGTACATCTATGCCAAAACAATATAAGCCATCTTTTACAAACAAAATAAATAATAACATTGAATGCAATGCATTCTATCCAATACACTGGCTAAATATGTGTAACAAAAAGGCATCTACAATAAACAAGGAGGCAGGTAATTGCATTTTCTTGATATTATACAACACCCCCTTCATGCAATTGTCCTGATTCTTTATCCTTCATTTTCATAATTGTAGCACAAACTTTGTTCACTTCATCAAACTTTACCAATAACATGAACATTTGTCCATCATTCTTAAATAGATTGGTTTGTTACAGTTCATGCAATATTTCACCCAGGTTTGTTTTCTGGTTCCCATAACAGAAATAATCAATTATATTTCTTTTGTAATTGTATTAAAATTATTTATTTATCAAAGGGGCAAAACTTTGTGCTCTACTTGTTTTTTGAAGTTCTTACTAACTTCTTATGGTACTTGAGTCTCGCTTCAGAAACTAATTTTTGCTTTTAATGACACTACTTGTTCTAAAGTTTTAGTCACTTTTCTACTTAAACCCTTAGTAAATGGGTTCCCATGTTAGACTGGCTGACTTTATATCTCTGTAAATAAAGTTTCTATAGGCACAATTTTATTTTATTTAATAAATCACAATAATTTTTCATTATTGTTATTGTTTTCCTCTTAATAGCATCCTACTTCATTTCTTTCTATCAGAATATTTGTATTTAGTCCTCTGTATTTACTACATTAACCTCTGACTAATCATTCAATATTAAAAGTATATACTAGCTACATTTAACATAACATTATTTGATTTCCTGCTTTCACTTTCTGTGTTGTGTATCAGAGGTATTGGAGTTCTCTGAACCCTCTAACTCACCCTGACTCTGATGTAAAACTCTCATACGGAGGCGTGGACGGCCGAGAGAGTCCTTGCGGGACATCTTTTCCCGTTTCTAAAGTTACTCTTTGCATTGTTACTTAACAAGTTTATTGTTAATAGTTTATCTCCCATTTTCTTCATTGTCTGTTATTTGCAATTATATTCCTTCAATTACCATTTTCACTCCATCATAAACTATTATTTAACTTTATATTAAAATAAAGTTTACCTGACTTATTTTGTTGTCAGTGCCTCCCTTAAGTTTTCCTAACTATCGTTTTACAGGTCTTTCAGCCTCTAGCGTTCTGAAGTACGAGCTCTTCTCTGTAATACAGTGTGGGAGACGATCTGGCACGCACTACTGTTGGCTTTTCGAGTCTGAGCTATGTTCACAGACTCTGTCTCTTTAACCGGTACACCTATTTTACAATAAAATCATCCTGGCTGTTCCAGGACCAATAATTATACTTTCATTACACTTTTTATTTGTATTTTAATATGTCAGATAACATCCCATTTTTCTCAACACATATTGTTACAGATTATAAGTCCTACTTTTAGCCTGCATATTTCCACTTCATAAAACTGTCTTCTGACAATGTTAGGTGCATTTCTTCTGTTTGTGTAAAGATATTAATATCAATTTGATATATAGCCTGTCTGTCCAAGTCCGGTGGTTTAAATTCTTTTTAGCACTCTATCATTCATGATACTAAGAAAAACATTTCTTTTCTTTGACGTCGACGATAGAAAAACAAACATAGACATTTGTCACGTTTTGGGTTTGTTCTTGTCATGTTTCTGTGTCATGTCTTGTTTCCATGTCTGTCATGTGTTTCCCTGTTAGTCATGTGATCCTGCCATGTGTCTTGTCATGAGTTTATTGTCTGATTGTTTGATCATTGTTCACAGGTGTCCCTTGTCTAGTCATTAGTCTTGTGTGTATTTAAGCCCTCATGTTTGCCATGTGTCTTTGTCAAGTATTGTTTCCTGTAGTCTGCTGTTGCGTAAAGTTCATGTTCAAGCCTTGGTTTTTGTTTTCATGCCACGCCATGTTTTTGTTTCATGTTTTGTTTTAGTTATAATAAAACTGCACATGGGTTCTCATCTATCAACTTGCCTCCAGTGGATACTTTATTACAGAATACTTGACCTACAACAATGAACCCAGCGGTTGCCCTCCTGAACCTACGCCAGGGAAATGTTCCCATTGAAACGTATGTGGCTGAATTTTGTGAACTCTCTCACCAGTTGGATTTTAATGACGTGGCCCTCAAGGACATATTTAGAGTGAATTTGAATGAGCCCATTCGCTCCCAGCTTCCTGGGGGAAAAATCCACTGGTCCTTGGCCCAATATATTGATTATGCCCTATTATTGAGTGGTTCCTCATTTACTGTGGGTTTTGAGAAGAAGCCCCACAAACCCACAGTATCTGCCAAGCCTGAGCCACTTCACGTCGTGCCTGCCAAGCCTGAGCCACTTCACGTCATGTCTGCCAAGCCTGAGCCACTTCACGTCATGTCTGCCAAGCCTGAGCCACTTCACGTCATGCCTGCCAAGCCTGAGCCACTTCAAGTCATGTCTGCCAAGCCTGCCAAGCCTGAATTTCTTCATGTCATGTCTGCCAAGCCTGAATCTCTTCACGTCATGTCTGCCAAGCCTGAATCTCTTCACGTCATGTCTGCCAAGCCTGAATCTCTTCACGTCATGTCTGTCAAGCCTGAATCTCTTCACGTCATGTCTGCCATGTCTGGGTCTCTTCACGTCACGCCTGCCAAGTCCGAGTCTGTTCACGCCACGTCGGCCGCCGAGCCGGTGTCTCCTGACAAGATGGCCGCCGCCGAGCCGGTGTCTCCTGACAAGATGGCCGCCACCGAGCCTGTGTCTCCTGACAAGATGGCCGCCGCCGAGCCTGTGTCTCCTGACAAGATGGCCGCCGCCGAGCCTGTGTCTCCTGACAAGATGGCCGCCCCCGAGCCTGTGTCTCCTGACAAGATGGCCGCCGCCACGCCTGAACCTGAGCCCTCAGTTATGGCTACACTAACAATTATGGCCACAGCCATATGGTGTGTGTGGTCGGTGCACACATTTGAAGTTCACGTCATGCCTGCCGATCCAGAGACTGAGCTTCACGTCACGTCTGCCGATCCAGAGACTGAGCTTCACGTCACGTCTGCCGAGCCAGAGACTGAGCTTCACGTCACGTCTGCCGAGCCAGAGACTGAGCTTCACGTCACGTCTGCCGAGCCAGAGACTGAGCTTCACGTCACGTCTGCCGAGCCAGAGACTGAGCTTCACGTCACGTCTGCCGAGCCAGAGACTGAGCTTCACGTCACGTCTGCCGAGCCAGAGCCTGAGCTTCACGTCACGTCTGCCGAGCCAGAGCCTGTTCACATCACGTCTGCCGAGCTAGGTCCTGTTCACGTCACGCCTGCTGAGACTTTTCACGTCATTTCTGTTCTGGAGTCGTTGTCTGTTCCAGCCCATAACCCCATAGCTGTCCCCAAGAAAATTTTGGGGGGGGGCAGTAGGGTCCTTGATAGGACCATGGAGGCCGCGCCGCCATGGTCACCTGAACTGTCTGGTCCACCCTGGCCACCTGAACTGTCTGGTCCACCTTGGCCACCTGAACTGTCTGGTCCACCTTGGCCACCTGAACTGTCTGGTCCACCTTGGCCACCTGAACTGTCTGGTCCACCCTGGCCTCCAGCACTGCCGGATCCGCCCTGGCTTCCTGCACTGCCGGATCCGCCCTGGCTTCCTACACTGCCGGATCCGCCCTGGCTTCCTGCACTGCCGGATCCGCCCTGGCTTCCTGCACTGCCGGATCCGCCCTGGCTTCCTGCACTGCCGGATCCGCCCTGGCTTCCTGCACTGCCGGATCCGCCCACGCCTTGCCACGGCCCAGGTCCGCCCACGCCTTGCCACGGTCCAGGTCCGCCCACGCCTTGCCACGGCCCAGGTCCGCCCACGCCAGGCCACGGCCCAGGTCCGCCCACGCCATGCCACGGCCCAGG
This sequence comes from Leuciscus idus, assembly GCA_021554675.1. Taxonomy (NCBI): domain Eukaryota; kingdom Metazoa; phylum Chordata; class Actinopteri; order Cypriniformes; family Leuciscidae; genus Leuciscus; species Leuciscus idus. The sequence goes on along the minus strand of CM038643.1, from coordinate 29,091,120 downwards.
TCCGCCCACGCCATGCCACGGCCCAGGTCCGCCCACGCCATGCCACGGCCCAGGTCCGCCCACGCCATGCCACGGCCCAGGTCCGCCCACGCCATGCCACGGCCCAGGTCCGCCCACGCCTTGCCACGGCCCAGGTCCGCCCACGCCATGCCATGACCCAGGCCCGTCCACGCCATGCCACGTCCCATGTCCTGTCCCCCTGCACGGGCCTGGCCCACCATCCCTCCCCCATGACCTCCTCCACTCCACCACCCTCCTGATTTGTGTTTTGGGTTTGTTGGGCGTCGGGAGACGCCCTTAGAGGGGGGGATTCTGTCACGTTTTGGGTTTGTTCTTGTCATGTTTCTGTGTCATGTCTTGTTTCCATGTCTGTCATGTGTTTCCCTGTTAGTCATGTGATCCTGCCATGTGTCTTGTCATGAGTTTATTGTCTGATTGTTTGATCATTGTTCACAGGTGTCCCTTGTCTAGTCATTAGTCTTGTGTGTATTTAAGCCCTCATGTTTGCCATGTGTCTTTGTCAAGTATTGTTTCCTGTAGTCTGCTGTTGCGTAAAGTTCATGTTCAAGCCTTGGTTTTTGTTTTCATGCCACGCCATGTTTTTGTTTCATGTTTTGTTTTAGTTATAATAAAACTGCACATGGGTTCTCATCTATCAACTTGCCTCCAGTGGATACTTTATTACAACATTTCATAACCTCATAACTTTCATAATCTTATAATTACACTGACATATGATTGACATGACAGTTTCACGCACGCACACAGAAGGTTTCCCGTCAGCGCAACCCATGATTCACCTCATGTGCAAATAATGGAGAATATTAAGAGAAAATCGCAGCAGCGAACGTGTCTTCAGCGCAGCGGGAAGAGTGATAGAAGAGAGGAGGACTGGGTTAAAACCTTCCGCTGTGGATGCTATTCTTTTTCTCCACGATGCTCTGTAGAGACTGTTCTAACTTTTCGTTTGATTGGACTTTATTTTCGTTTAACTGTTGGAAACTACTGGAAAAAAGAATGGCCATGTTCTGTGGTGCATTTTTTAGGAAAGATAACCTGCAAGTTTGTTTTTGATTTATTTAATTTAATTTGTTTAGATTGTAGGCTATTGCTCATTTCGTTTGCGAGCGCTGTTGCGAGCAGCCTGAGCCTGCCTCGGTATTAAAAAAAGTTTTACTCACTGTGGTTTAATAAATAAACATTAAACTTAACTGTCTGTGTGATATGCTTGAAGTGTTTTATATTTATGGATTTTATTGTAGCCAAGTAAAGTATTAGCGTTGATTTGAGAGGCTAAATTGATCAAACATGTTTTACTCGCTGTCGGCTCGGCTGCTTGGTCGTCATTTTAAAAATAACTTAATATTAACTTAATTAACTTAATAAAGAAATGAAAAGAAAAGAAACATAACTAACAAAACGGACCTATTTTAACAGCTGCAAATAGGCCTGTAAAAAAAAAAAAAAAAAAAAACGGGCTCGGGTCGGACTCGGGCTGATAATTCTGATGAGCTGTCGGACACGGGTCGGGCTAGGGCCTGAGCGTCTCGGGCCAGGGCCGGGCTCGGGCTTAGATTTGAGGCCCGTGCAGGGCTCTACCAGAGCCCGTCTACGGAGAGCCTGTCCACTCCCTATTAAGCCCTATTGTACCGAATTTTGGTTGTAGTACCACCAGAGTTCCACTGGGGGCGCTCGCCATGAGTGCAAAATAAATGGGAGTCAATGGGGCTAGACGGCTAAATTTGTCTCTTTCACCCGATTGCCGTTGAGAAATCTCAGATGTGATTGTAGATTTTGCAAGTTCAACATGGGTTTTAGGTCGAAAGTTGAATGAACGAGTACTTATGTCGTTTTGATTTCTTACAGGTTGAGTTGTTGTTGCCCATAACACGCTAGCATTCTGCTAATGACGTCAGCATTCTGACGTCATTGACATTTTGAAAGACTTTTTTAAAGCAAATAAGTGACTCTAAAAAATCTAACACCCAGCAATGTGTAATTTCTTTGCATCTCCTTTCGAATACAACATTCAAATTACTAGACAAAAAATTATATCCTGAGAAAAGTGGATTTTGAGGGGTATACCGCCATTGACCTCCATTCATTCTGCACTCGTCCTGTGAGCGCCCTCATATGGAATCAGAGTGGAACTGCAACCAGTTCAGAAGCCGGAAGTGTAGTGAGAGTGAAACTTCTCGCCATATTAGACATTCTCTGGCTCTACTCTGCTTAGCCATGAACTGGTCGAAAGCTGATGACGTAACATGGAGGTAGGCCCGCCCTCACATGATACTGATTGGTCGATTGATAAGCTTAAATCTGATTGGCTAAAGAGTACGACTCATCTGTGTAGGTGGATTGTGCTGTTAGGAAAGTCTCGAAAAAACACACACACACACACACACACATCCAAGGCGATTCACACAAGGCGTGAATGACGATTTGCACGTTCACATTCAGGGATAAACTCGTACATTTTAAACATTCAAAGATTTTTGTGCACAGTTGTATTTCTACGAATTGTGTTTTGCATTTGTGAAATATATTTTACGAATATATAATTTTATTTTGCGCATGTGAATTGCTTTTTGTGAATATTTTTTTTTTTCACGCACGTGAATTTTTTTTTTGTGTGTACGTGAATTAGGTTTCATGCATGTGAAACTGTCTATGCATAACCATTAGGAAGGTCTGAAAAAATAGTAGTTACTGATTAGCTAATAGTGAACTACCTCATTCGACTGAGCACCATTAGTTTCTAATTCATTAGTCAGAGGTAATAGTAGTTACTAGAGAGTAAATGATGCGTTACTTATTTGTTCCTGTGTAGTTATTCATTAATGATGGAACAGCATTCTAAAGCGTTCCCACATTGTTCATTTCTTTGGTGATTATAATGTTATGTGAGTTTGCTTGTGTATTTGTGGAACCATGTGAATAGTGTAAATAGTTGTAAAATATACTGTGGAAAAATGTGTATACTGTGGCCATTTGTTTATTTGTGTCTTTATTTCAGACTTAGTTGTACACTATTGTAACGGACAAAACATTACTTTTTGTATTATTGTATTTTAGCTACTCTGATGCCCTTGTGTGATGTATTTGGGTCACATGCAGTAACAACAGGAGCAGCTTGAGGGCGCTATTGCCTGGAGGTAACTGGACATATGAACTCAGCTATCAGAGAGTTCGTTTGGTAGAGGGAAATCTAATGGCCAGGGCCTGAAATTAACACCCGACCACGCGCCAAATGCGGGTGAATTTTGCAATTGGCGGGTAAAACTGTCAATCTACCTGCCACATTGGCGGGTAGCCAATGAGAATTGAGTGATTCATTAGTTGTTGGGTTTTTTTTGCGTCTGTTTTTTTATTTATTTATTTTTTAAGTCCGCAACGTAAAATACGATGTTTTGGATGTGCGAGTAACAGTATTAAACTGTTGGTGAGATGGGATGAGATGAGATAAAGCAAAGCTGACGTTGGTTATGGTACAATGACAGTTACACAGATGTGTGTGCGTGTGTATGTTGAGTTGGGAACCAGTGAGAAAATGTCCGGTACCCGGTAACTTTACCAGTAATATTAATAGCCTATTAATTTAGTTCTGCTTAACGGTTCAATTGACTTTGATGAATATGCGCGAGTGAGAGAGCGCAAGACAGCGCTCGACGTGTTGTTTGAAGACGTGAGAGTGCGCGCGCGCGGCCGGGGCTCTCTCTGCTCGTTATCGCCCTGTCAGGCGCAGCAGTCATTCTATTCTACATCACTTACCGATCAAATAAGGCTTTGGCGGGACAAAAATCGAGACGGCTTTGGCGGGACAAAAATCGAGACGGCTTTGGCGGGACAAAAATCTTCGGCCGCCCAAAAAATGTAAATGCAGGAAAACTCCTGACAATGCTCGTAAGCGTTTGCTGCGCTGTTTCTTACCTTGCTTTACGTTGACTTTACTAGTTCCAGCTTCACCGTCACCGCTTTTTTTTGTTTTGTTTTTTTTGTTTAGAAAACCTCTATTTTCTTCTTCTCTTTTCTTTCCTCTTCTGAGCACCGGACTTGTGCTGACCGGACATTTTGAGCGTACTGAACTTCAAATTAAATGACAATATCAAATTTTGATCAGTAGCCAAACCATTTTTGTCTTGGGTGTGGGGGGCCCCAGTTCTGGTGGGGGTGGGGACATGTCAAAAAGTGGTGGGGACATGTCAAGGAGACCAGACCTCATGAAGATGCAGCAGCAGTGGAGGAAGAGGAGTGCATCTGCTCCTTTTTTGTGGACTCAGATTAGCAGCAGTCAGTGAATATGACATATGACTATGTCTGTGACACAGCAAATCAATGAATAAAAAGATGCAGCACTTAAATGTGTATTCTTACAAGTTAAAGAACAATGTTTGTGTGATTTCTATTTTTCACCTTTATGAGAAAAAAAAACAAAAAAAAAAACTGGCTGGTAAAAAGTTACTGTGGCAGGTGAATTTTTAAATCCACCTGCCACAGTGGCTGGTGGTCAAAAAAGTTAACTTCAGGCCCTGCTAATGGCTGAACTCATGCTACCTTCTTGCTCCTCTAAAGTCCTTTGTTGAGAACTCTTTGAGTTTCTGCTCAACTGTGAGTATGGATTGATTTATATATTTGACGTTGTGTTTGTTTCATAAGATCATTGATGTTAGCTATTTGCTTTCTTTCTAGAAAGGACATTTAACTTCCACATGTTCTTTTGTGAGCACTGATTGGATACAAGAGGCAGTGAATTCAAGTGCAGTCCAGGCTGGCAACGAGGCTATAACACATGGCCAGTAACGTGGCGCTGAGGACAACGATTCACTGAATGCTGTTGACCGTGATCATTTCTCACATTGTGGATTATAGGATTACAACCATTGCATCGCACTCAAACAGTCTCGTGGATTTGTAACTCATTTCATCTTCATCATCACTTCAACTTATCAAAGACAGGACATTCAAACGATAAGTTTACTTCATCTTATTGACTCATTATTTAAGAGACAAAGACCTTTGAGATTGCTTTGCAGTTTATTTCTATATGTCTGTTTGGTGCATGTATTAAGCACTGGTGGGGGAAATAAAATAGGTTTAAATGATCATTTGTTGAGGAGATGTATTTATCAGTACATGTCAAAAATATAGAGTAACATAGAATATTGTCAAACGGTAGACATTGTTTCTGTTCTTCCTAATGATTCTACCCCACACTTTAATGTGAAAAGAAAACCAGCTTGTACAATGTGGCATCAGTGTCACATTAATTTAGAAAGAAATGTGTGTAAAACAATGAACATTCTTTGTAAAAAATATTTCACTCTGTGAAATATTCTAGAAAAAGGTCAGGAGACTTAGCAGAGAAACAAATAGCATAATCAAAGAACCACACAGAATTGGAGCTGTGGATATGGTCCGTTGTTCTGGGGTCCAAATATCTGTGAACAAGAAATATAATATAGTGATGTAATAGATTCAAATCTGACATATAGCAGATTTCTTAAATATGCAAAACCAATACATCACTCAACTGAATTAAATTAGGCTTTTTAATAAAAAAATAAAAAAATAAAAAATAATAATAATAAAAAAATATTTAAAAAAACCTTTGTTTGTTTCAGACAACATCAGGGGACCCATGGAAATGAAAGCACTGTCATGGAATTCCACAGACCTTCTCTCTCTCCTGTGGCCTCCAGAGTCACAGTGCTAAAAGAGAAAAAGAGATACAGGATAATCAGGCTGTGTATTATTTAGACCAGCATTTTATTCTATACTTTATTAAAGCAGAGGACAGTAAAAACATATAGCTAAGCAAACATGTGTTTTGGTTTAGGACTGAGAAGTAAATCCAAATAGTGCAACAAAAAAATGTCATGATACTAAAATATGAAATGTTTTACATTTCAACATTTATTGATACATTTATTAATTGATATGATTTGTTGGAGATCAATACTGTAGTAATGAATGTTAATTATTAGTATTTAAATACTAAACACTAGTATTAATAATAAGACTGACTATAGTTATAGTGGCGGGGCGTGCTTTTCACACCTAGGCCTTAAGTGGTGTCCCACATGAATTAATCCACCTCTTAATAGGCAACCATCATTATTACGCCACGACTATAAACCATCAATATTATACATAAACGCAGTACAACAGGCTGTTGCATCACAGACGGTATCTCTCATGCAGCGAGAATGAATGCCATTACTAAAGCAAGAAACCCTAGGAGCCGTTCACATATCGCGTCTAAAAACATGCCGCTTTCTTTAAAAAGCTCGTCTTAAGCCTTGTTTATACTTTTGTCTGGCTCTGCAGCACGAGCCTCCGCAGACTGCGCGCGCACCTCTCCAACTGGACGAGGTGTTTATACTTGACGCACTCGCCGTTGTACTATTCTTTGACACGATAGGGGGCGACTCAAGTAATTGTCCTCTAACCATCAGGAATCAGCGGTTTGAAGAATAAGCTATACACACGTGACAATGTTTATTTTAGTACACCACCACCAATACCACACTACAAAAAGAATTGTGTAAAACCCAGTAAACACTGAGATTATTACTCATGACAATAAAACAAAATATATGGATATGAGAATGTGTACAATATAACTAAATTAACAATCTCTTACATATTTTCTAATTTCACTAAACATTTCATTAAGTTTCGTGAACATTTTTATTAAACATGGACCTTTATTCACCCTTGCCAGACAGAATTGTACATCCAATGTTTTGCTCTGTAGTATTGCAAAAAGCACATCTGAATACTCAAAAATTCCATTAAAGGGATAGTTCGGCCAAAAATGATATTTAACCCTCTGAGGTCTTTCATATGTCTGTAACATAGGTCTTTCGTTTTTATTATAAGGAATATTATAAATGTTAATTTGCAGTTTAATACGTTGCTTATACAAATACATATTGTTTTAACATATTTCAGTCGATTTTTACTCATCTCAGTACAGTTTGCTAAAAGCAGATCATTCATTCACACAGAAACGCGAGTGTGCGAGCTGTGGTAAACAGCGCATCTCTGCCGTTCATTCATTCAGAAAGAAACGCGATTCACTTGAGAATGAAAAAAACTTACTACAGTATTCCTCAGCTCAGCTGCATCTGCTTCTCGAAATACCAGCACTTCTGTGGTACATTTTCCATTAAAGTATTATTCTTCACAGCGCTGCGACACGGTGTAAACAAGTACAATGATCTGAATAAACTTGATGTGTTTTCTCGAGCTGATATGGGGGCGTTCACAGTTTGCACGGATCGCCTCAGTCATTTGCGTTTGAATAGCGCGCGCTCTCCGTGGGCGGGGCAGATTAAAACATAATGAGCTGAGATGAGAACGACTGACATATCTCTCTTTTCATAAAGATTAAATAAACAGAGAATATTTGTTTTTTTATACAAATTACTTCATTTAAAAGAAGATAATTCAAGCTTCATGCCTGTGTGTCTGTATGCCTGATTGACTGAGTATTCGCTGAGTTATTGTTCATTTTCGGACGCGTTTCAGAATGGACTACACTGACAGAGAGGAGGCAGAACTTGCATCATGTTTATTTTTCTTTATTTGGCGAAAAGCACAACACTTTGTTTTTATTGTGAGTATACACAAAAATAATACACACTTAACAGGATCGATTGATGTATAACACAAGCATATAAGATAAAAAATTATATTTTTTATTTTTTTATTTTTTTGCACTGATAGATCTCAGGGGGTTAACCCATGATTTACTCACCCTCAAGCCGTTCGAGATCCATAAGTCAATCTTTTTTCAGATGAACACATTTTCAGTTACACATTTTTTGCCGACGCGCGTTCACAGAGATGGATGCTGGCGTATGACGTAGTCAAGTCAAGTCAAGTATATTTGTATAGCGCTTTTCACAATACAGATTGTATCAAAGCAGCTTCACAGTATTAAATTAAAATAATACAACAAGGTTTGTTTCTAGTGGAATTTATTGATAAAATCAAATTAGATATCCCCAGAATATCCCCAACTGAGCAAGCCAAAGGCAACAGTGGCAAGGAACCGAAAAACTCCATCAAGTGACCTAATGGTGTCCTAAAACTCCATCAGGTGACCCAATGGAGAAAAAAAAAACCTTGGGAGAACCCAGGCTCAGTCGGGGGCCAGTTCTCCTCTGGCGTTTATTAACTAGAGGCCGGATTGTAATTTGAACTGTAAGATTAAAAATATTATATGAATGCCTGGCTGAAGAGATGCGACTTTAATCTAGTTTTAAACTGGGAGAGCGAGTCTGAGCAACGAACACTATCAGGAAGACTATTCCAGAGTTTTGGAGCTAAATGTGAAAATGCTCTCCCTCCTTTGGTGGTTCTGGATATCCTAGGTATGACCAAAAGCCTTAAATTAAGTGATCTTAAAGAGCGCGATGGATTATAGGGCGATAGAAGATCCGTTAAATAGACTGGAGCTAAGCCGTTTAGGGCTTTATAAGTAAGTAGCAATACCTTGTAATTAATACGGAACTTTATAGGTAACCAATGCAGTGATGATAAAATCGGTGTTATATGATCATATTTTCTTGATCTAGTAAGAACTCTAGCGGCGGCATTCTGGACTAACTGTAGCTTGTTAATTGAGGATGCAGGACAACCGGCTAATAAAGCATTACAGTAATCTAGTCTCGAGGTCATGAATGCATGAACTAACTTTTCTGCATCAGAAACTGATAGCATTTTACGTAGCTTAGCCATGTTTCTAAGGTGGAAAAAGGCGGTTTTTGTAACATATGAAATATGATTTTTGAAAGACAGGTTGCAATCGAGTATAACACCCAGGTCTTTTACTGTAGAGGATAAAGTAACAGGACATCCTACTATATTAAAGTTGTATTGCGAAAGGTTTTGTGGGCGGTTTTTTGAACCGATAAGTAGTACCTCTGTTTTGTCTGGGTTTAATAAAAGAAAATTACGCGTCATCCAATCTTTTATATCTTTAACACACTCTGTCAATTTGGATAATTTAGCGTTTTCATCCGGCCGTGATGAAATATATATTTGAGTGTCATCAGCATAACAATGGAAACTAATTCCATGTTTCCTTATAATATTTCCAAGTGGCATCATATATACTGAGAATAATAGAGGGCCTAACACAGATCCCTGCGGCACTCCATAGTTTACTGGAGTTATGATCGATTTTTCTCCATTTAAATAGACAAAATGGTAGCGGTCAGATAAGTATGATTTGAACCAGCTTAATGCTTGTCCTTGAACACCAGTATAATTTTGTAGTCGATCTAAGAGTATTGTGTGATCTATAGTATCGAACGCAGCACTAAGATCAAGTAAAACTAGTATTGAGATACAGCCTTGGTCAGAAGCTAAAAGTAAATCATTTGTGATTTTAACGAGCGCAGTTTCAGTGCTATGATGCGGTCTGAATCCTGACTGAAACTTTTCATAGATATCATTTTCTTGCAAGAAAGAACACAATTGAGCGGACACCACTTTTTCTAATATTTTAGACTTAAATGGAAGATTTGAAATGGGTCTATAATTTGCTAGGTTATTATGATCTAATTGTGGTTTCTTAATGAGAGGTTTTATAACTGCCAGTTTAAATGTTCTTGGAACATGACCTAAAGATAAAGACGAGTTAATAATATTGAGGAGAGGCTCTTCCACTACAGGTAACACTTCTTTCAGTAGCTTAGTTGGTATAGGATCTAATAAACATGTTGTAGTTTTAGATGAAGTGATAAGTTTATTTAACTCTCTTTGTTCTATAGTTGTAAAGCACTGTAATTGTTCTTGCGGGGTGATAATTGAGGCTGAATTAAAAGGCGCAATTGAAGATTGAACGTTTACAATTGTGGTTCTGATGCTTTCTATTTTCTCAGTGAAGAACTTCATAAAATCATTACTACTAAACTGTAACGGGATATTTTGTTCGGGTGACGTCTGTTTATTTGTTAGTCTAGCCACGGTGTTAAATAAAAACCTTGGATTATTTTGGTTATTTTGGTTATGGTTATTTTCTATTAGTTTGCGGAGGTGCTCAGCCCTGGCTGCTTTTAGGGGCTTTTTATAACGTGACATACTGTCTTTCCACGCGATTCTAAAGACCTCTAAATTAGTTTTATCCGTCTCTGTGAACGCGCGTCGACCGCTAACGGAAGCCAGTTATTTTCATTTATAAAGTTTTAAATTTGTATATTTTTACGACAAAACCGCACGGATTACCCTCAGAAGGCCTTAATTTATCCCCCTGGAGCCGGATGGATTACTTTTGTCAAGGATGCATGCACATTTTGTGACTTGAAGGAGCTGGACCCCATAGCTTCACATTATAACCACTGAAAGATCTAAGACATTTTCTAAAATAACTGAAAATGTGTTCGTCTGAAAAAATATTGACATATGGATCTCGAACGGCTTGAGGGTGAGTAAATCATAGGTTTAATATCATTTTTGGCCGAACTATCCCTTTAAATGTGTGAAGCAAAAAACAAAACTCAAAATCATCCAGACGTGCATTAAATGCATCAGCACATCGCACAGAGTCCTCGTCATACTCATCATGATGTTCCAGTATGTGGGGAAACAGCTCCTTTAGGGCAACTCCCTTTTCAAAAACTGTACTGACCAATCTTGATGTGTATTGCCACCGTGTTGGTGCCACACGAGGAAGACGCCGAACGATAAAAGCTCTAACATAAACATACACTACTGGAAGCAGCGCGACCAAGAAAAAAAATATTACATCAATGCAAGCCAGTGATTCTGATAGTGTTTAGGCCAGCAGAGAAGGCCTTGCTGGCCCTGGCGCTCAACCACTGATATATATATATATATATATATAACAGGGTTTTTCCTGGCTCAAAATGAGGCGGAGGTGGTAAAATCCTAATAATGTATTTTAATAATAAGATAATTAAATTAGTATTTTTCATAGATCAACATATAGCCTAATGTGTTTCCCACATTATTTTGTCGGTGGAGCCTGGTATCTCTAGGGGGGTCCGGGGGCATGCTCCCCCGTAAGAAAATTTTGTACATTTTAAAGATACAGTGCTATGCATAAGTTTAGACACCCATGCTAAAGTTGACTAAAAAGATGAATAAAAAATCATCTTTTGGAAACTGAACTTAATGCCTTAATTTAAAAAATTAGGAAAAATCCAACCTTTAAGGACACCAATTTTCTTTGTGAATGAATAATGTATCGTAAATAAATAAAGGCAGATTTTTATTTTTAAGTATTTTTTTTTTTAGGATACAATGCATCCTGATATACCAATCTCTAGGTATGGTGAAGGCTATGTGATGATGTGGGGCTATTTTAATGCCAAAGGCCAAGGGGACTTTATCAGGATGCATAGTATCCTAAAAAAAAAATACTTAAAAATAAAAATCTGCCTGTCTCTATGGGATTTTAACATAGGGGTGTCCAAACTTATGCACCCTGTATTTTAAGGAAGAACATTTATTTATTTACGATACATTATTCATTCACAAAGAAAATTGGTGTCCTTAAAGGTTGGAGTTTTCCTAATTTTTTTAATTAAGGCATTAAGTTCAGTTTCCAAAAGATGATTTTTTATTCCTCTTTTTAGTCAACTTTAGCATGGGTGTCTAAACTTATATATTGTGTTATATATAAATAATTGTGTTATATATAAATAATCCACCCGCAAACCACCTATATTCTCTGATTTAGATATCTGCATCTGATCATCACATTACAATTATTCAAATTCTCAGTGTTAAGCACGATAATATGGTAACATATCACACTGAAGTAGGCTGATTTAAAATGAACATTTATTTAAAATAAAAGTTCTTCTTTTGGCAAATTTACATTTCCTTAATAGCCTAAACAGAGCCTTTACTCCCTTCAAACTTAAATTGTCAATGTTTCATTACATCACTGTTTGAAAACACTCTGAATAATTTTTTGTACTTTTATAAAAGGCATTTTTTTTCCTAAATGTTTGCTCTATCTTTCATTTCAAAGTCTTAAATTTGATCAATATATTCAATTAAAATAATAAGACACTAGGCTGTTACCAATCAAATTAAATAATTTACATTGAAAAATTATAACTGTATTAAATGAGATTATTTTAAATATTTTTGAATATACAAATAAGGAATGTTGAAAAGAATGATACTTTATTAAACTAAACCGCCAGGTGGAGGCGGCAGCCGACCGTCTTAATGAGCGAGTCAGTGAGTCATTCATTCAAACGATTCGTTCAATCAGCTGATTTATTCAGAATGAAGCAGTTTATGAATAGTTAATTGAATCTTTGACTCAACCGATTCGTTCAAAACGCTGAATCATTCAGTAATGCTGCTGCAACAAGTGTTGCTGTGAGATGCGCAATGGTTCTGCGGTAATCTTTGTTTGGGACTATTTTCGCTGCTGAAGCAGAACAAAAACAGTCATTGCGTCAAAATGTAAGTGACTTAATTTTAACTATTTGTTTATTGAACTGTTATGAAATCAGTCTCTGTTTCAATCTTGATGGTATTCAGGCAAACAGCTCTCTGGTTGTGTGTAGCCTAGGCTATATTGTTTCTTAACTATAATATGTTATAAATAACTGCGCGAGCCTCAACAGCGCAACTTTGTTACCGTCAGTACATTAGGTAGGACTATATTATTATCAACTATAGGCTATCAATCGCCACTTACATTAAATAAAACAGAATCATCCTCACGTTTTCGGTGATTCCCTAGTTATTTTTTATTTTATATTAAACTTGTTTTAATCAGGGCATTTGTCCGGATTGGCTACAATTCTCTCTCACTTTTCCCTTCAAAAAAACAACAACAAAAAAAAACAGTGTCCCGGACACAGTCTATGGTCCCGGACAAGCGTTATCGTCGAGCCCTGATGTGTTTTCCTTGATTTGTTTTCCCTGAAGAGAATTACGTTGTTGAAAACGAAAGTAAAAGAGTCACGCACGTTCATTGCGTTTTACCATGATGAGAGTTCTGTGTCTTTATTAAACTGAACACATTATAATGATTTATCTGTCATCCACCCTCGATTAATTGGAATGGAGTGTTTTAATTACTTGGCTCGCACGACTCGCGGATTATCCGCGTAGCACTACTATACGGTTTGAGAATGGACACAAGCGGTAACCACATCAGATCCGTCACGCTGGGAAAAGTGTATCTGACCATGTGACTGTCTCTCTGAGTTTTGTCGAGAGCCGGAGGCGGCACGAAATTTAACGGAGGCAGCCGCCTCATAATTCTCTATGCAGGAAAAACCCTGTTATAATTACATTTTCAGCCATACTCAGTTTACTGACCAAATATTCAGATATTGTTACATATAAATCCGAGATAGAAGGGGTTGTGCAGTGGTGTAAGGAGCATAACTTGATGTTGAATGTTAAAAAAATAATTTTTTGACCCAAGGGTTGTGGGTGATCATTGCCCACTGTCAATTTATGAGGAGGAAGTTTAGCAGGCAATAACATATAAGCATTCAGGGATTTACTTCTCAGCTAAAATGAGGCCATCAAGTGGAGTATGTTTGGACACAAGCTAGTCAGTGCTTGTATTATTTGTAAAGACTCAGGAACTATGGGGTGGATAAAAGTATCATGTTACAGTTCTACAGATCAGCTTTTTAATCTATAATATGTCATGGCTTCACAATATGTCCATTAAACGTAGGTCACAACTTCAAAATGTGGTTGAAATAATTGCCATTTAGCCCCATCTGTCTGTAAAGAAGCAGAGCCTTATTAATTATTGTTGATCCAAGCCATATTAATAATGAGTATGAGCTGATGCCCTCAGGCAAGACAACCTGTAAGTTGAAAAGGTATAAATTCTCTCTAATTCCATTGTCAATTAAGCAATGATTGCTTTGTGTGAGTGAGGGTAGATTTGTAATGTGTTGGGTATTGGGTAATAATTTAGGTGTACTGTAGGTATTGTGTATTAAAATAGTACACAATAGCAATGATTGATGTATACCATTTGGAAATGTTATGTTTTGTGTTGTATGGATAAAGTGTAAATGTATGGTGGACTGTTGTACATTGACCTGCTCTCTCGACAAATTTCTCAAAAAAGTATTAAACTAAAGGTGATGATACACAGGGCAACTTTTTGAGCAATTGTTGCTTGGGCACTTTCCCATTGAAAATGGCCAATACATTTCTGTCGGGATAATTTAGATCGGTTGTGGGCCCTGTGACTCATCTGGTTGCCTGTTGCCCGCTTAAAAAGTTGCCCTGTTTGTCATCACCTTTAGGAAACTACTGTATTTAGAAGGCCTGTGGTGTGTTTATACATGTATTTTCTTAAAAGGGAATTATACAATCAAGAAAATTATTTATACTCTAATCATGTTGGAAAGAATGTATCAGAACAAAATTCGTTTTGAGAGGTTTTGTAAACTCACAGTTGAGCAGTGATTTCCTCTCCGAAGGCAAAGGTGAACAGTACAGTGCAGGTAAACCTTAGAAGAGTTTGCAGTGAAGACAAACATCCTGAAGGAGAAACGGCTGGATGTGGAGACTCCATTCTGCAGAAGCTCAACTGTTTCGTCACTTGGATTGGGACACCTGACAATATCAGCAGTGACAATTAAGTCAATTTTTTATTCTTTAATAATAATATGTAAAGAATAAAAGAATCTGAAACAGTGTATAAAATAATATTGTCAACAAAAACACAATAAAAATGATTTGTTGTGTTATATTTTTCAAGTGTCCAACAAAAGCATGCAGACTAAAACTCAGTAACTGATGGGTATCAAATTTATGGTGGCATTAAAGTGGTGCTTTCAGAAAATTTGTACCCCAAAAGTGATAATAATGTCCTGTAAATCTCTTCTGTCTTTTAAAGGAACACTCCACCGTTTTTTTGAAATAGGGCTTATTCACCTTCTTTCCTACATTTAGATAGGTGGGCAAATGCATTTTTGTCTCAGTGCATGCATTGTTTTAGTTTGACAGGGTCGGCGCTAGCTTAGCTTAGCATAATGAATGAAATCCTGATATCTCTGATCCCAGTGCTTTGCCTGTGCTTCCCCCTAATATTGTCTCAAGTCAATATCTGCCTAGGAAATCGCCTAGTGTTAATCTGTATCGCTATTTGTACTCGTTGTGAATACGCAGGCCACAAGAAGTAATTAGGTGTTTTTTATTTTATTTTTTATATCACTTTTACTCAGGACATGCTAGCTGCCAACAAAGGATTCCAGTCATTATGCAAAGCTAAGCTAGCGCCGACCCTGTCAAACTAAAACAATGCATGCACTGAGACATATGCATTTGCCCACCTATCTTAATGTTGGAAAGAAGGTGAATAAGCCCTATTTCAAAAAACGGTGGAGTGTTCCTTTAAGACTTTGCGCTGATTAAAACACAAGAAAAGTCTTACTCTCCACTGATGAGGTCCCAGCGGACAGAGTGATGAGGATTGTTCTCAGGTGTTGCCCAACATGTGTCAATCACTGTGGCAAACTGACGGCGGTCAACCCCCTCAACACGAACTTCCACAAACATCTGCCAGTTTATCTCCACATTCACGCTTCCATTAAAGGGCTGGGAAAACTCAACATCCTGATATGGAACCATCCTGACCTGATATCTCCCTTGACCTGCAGGAAGCTTCTTGTGGACAATGCTGTTGAGAAAACAGTGGGGTAGATGTGTGGGAAAAGGATGGATACTGACTGATACATTGATTCATACTGTATCAATTCAATGACTCTGTTTTAGGAGTATACAGTAGCATACATGCTCTCAGTATACTTATACATTAGCTGCGTTTACATGGACCCTAATAATCCGATTGTAATCGGACTACTAGCGCAGTCTAAATAAAATAGTCACATTAATTCACGTCAAAGGGGCGGTTTAAATCTTTTCCAACTTGATCTAGAGGACATGTATACACTTGTTCGGATTAAAACCAAAACTAGAAAGTACTGCACGTGTGCAGTGACAAAGAAATTGCACATTGACATATGAAGTGAGGAACGAGTTGTTGTTATTGTTGAATGAAGTGCCATAAATTACTGTTGTGTCATTCTATTATGTTCTTTCCCCTCATCGTCTGTGAAGTGGAGAACGACAACATCCCATCCGTCCTTGTTTCAGACTCTCATCCACAGATGACTTGTTTTTTAGTTTGGGAAGGGGCATTTTTACTGCCTGATAAATATAAGCAGCACGACACAACGGTTCATGTGGACTTTATTTGGCGTTCATGTAAACACTACGTTCAGATTCATCAATCGGATGATCTTATTCTGATTGAAACAAAAAGTGTCCATGTAAACGTTTGTGTATTAATTTAATGACTCTATTTTAGAGTTAAACAGTTAAGTTTACAGAAAATTACCATATATATAAAACCATATATAAATTACCATATATTTTTTTCCCTGTAAATAAAGCAGCACAAACGGAGTCCGAACAATAAAGTCCTACCTCTCCAGTGGATTGATTTCCATATTCATAGAAAGTGTTTGATTTTGGGGGTATATACAGCAGAAGTTCAGCTTCAGACTTCTCTTCCTGCTGATGATAACATTGGTCGAGCCCAGGACTCCGAAAATAAAGTTCTCATAAATGAAGTGGGTGCCATTGGCCTATGGACCAGAGACATAATATTTTAACATTTTAGTTTGAATGTAATTCAAGATATTATCTAAAAGAATTTTAAAGACATTTTTAATAGCAGCTTGCATTCAACTACAGTATTAAGAACAAAACTAAAAAAAAAAGAGTCTGATTTAAACAATTAGTTTGATTTAAAAAAGGCTTAGTTGTACTTAAATGCCTTTCAGTCCGTAACACATCGAGATGTAAGAGCTGTGTGTGTTTAAATAGCATATAGTATTTATAATGACTCCTACCACAAGATTTGTGCCACAGATGTGGTCATTGTTGTCAAAATAGAACTCCACTCTGCCATTCTGGAGTGTTCCTTTGCAGCTGGGGTCATTGAGGTGTAAGCTGTCAGCAGGAAAACCAGCCTCAAAGAGCTGGCAGCGAGACAAAGACATGGAACCAGAGCTGCTTTCACAAACCTCAGGGGGAAAAAAGAGTAAGAACAGCACAGTAGCTTTAATAAAACAAATGTGATTAATTACTTAAAACTTAGATTTGAATTGTTGTTGAGGAATGAGTCCAACCAAAAGAGTCTGGGTCAGGTCTTTGACGGCTCTCGCTACAGAAACAGCCGTAAACACCATTTTTCTTTCCACACCATTCATCTTCAGTGCAGCTGAGCTCAGAACAGGGGTCACTCACAGCTAAGAGGAGAACCAAAGAATGAATGAGGCAGCTGGAGCATTTATTTGCTTACAGAAACGAATTCAATTATGTTTACCAGGGTCATACGTAGGACGTTTCAGCCCTCTAATCTTCTTTGTTATTTATAGAAAACTGATGATGAATTAATATTTCATTTCGCTTCTATCTATTTTTCACTCATTCATTTTGTAATCTCTCATTTAAGTAATGCAGAAAAGTATGTTTAAGATTACTTTGAGTTATAAATTATATAATGGCCTTCAAACCACTTCCTAGGTTTACCACAGGGGTGACCACATAAATGTCCTCAACAATACTATGTGCATGCCATTGGATAGCTTGACCCCGTGAGTTAAGCATAAATGGAATATAATTGGAAAAAGTTGTTGAGTTATTGCAAACATAAAATAATGAAATACTATAATGATACATTTGTTCTTTCAAGTAGATTATGTTATTTAGAATATGAAACATGGTTGCTTTGCTCATGAGAAAATATCAAAACAAATAAAATGTATTTTTCACATACACAACAATATACTGTATAACATCCCAAGTATACATCAGTTGTATAAATGTGTCTGACTCACCTTGGCAGATGACTCCAGCATCTTCACCGTGCCCACAGTTATGTGATCCCCATGCATTTGCTGAACAGTTTGCCAGTGTTGATTCATTCCCACGGCACTGGACATTATCCAACCATATTTGTCCAGAACCTTGTCCAAAATAAGCAGAACTCTTTAACCCTATAACACTCCCACAGCCCAGTTCTCTACACACCACTGCTGCGTCTGTAGAATCCCAATCATCATCACACACTGTTCCCCATATTCCATTGTGGAGAACCTCCACTCTTCCAGAACAGCGGTTGGTTCCATTCACCAACTTGACAGCTATTAATCACAAAACAATATAAAGAGAGAAAAAAAGGTTATTAGGTTTTAGGTTGTTCCTTTTTGTTTGTATTTTTGATGAGTTAACAAACAAAGTGGTAATATTAGTGGAGTTTCATCCTCCTCAGCATCATTACCTTTGGATCCTGGCCATGAAGAAGTCGTGTCCAATGTCGCTGTTGAAGCAGAATAAACTAACACACAAAACAGGTCATTAGGTTTTTTGTTTGTTAGTTTTTGTTTGTTAGTTTTGTATTTTTGATGAGATAACAAACAAAGTGGTAATATTAGTGGAGTTTCACAGTGGAGGTCTATAATTACCTGTCTGTGGTGCTGCACTAGTTTGTGCCTGGCCAGCTACAGAAAAAGAGAGATGAACAAAGTCTATTACAGTTCCAGAACAGATTTCTTCATTTGCATGGTCTTTCCCACACTGAGAGTGATATTCAAATGGATGGTAATCAAAAATGAGTTATTTTATTCTCTAAACCATTCGCCTTCAACATGCTAAGAAAGTCCACTGCATAGATTCCAAGCATGAAGTGAGTGGAACAAAACTCAGTGTCTGACATTGAGACCAGGCCAATTAATTTAGCCCATGCCACCAACTGGGCAAAAGTTACAAAGTTCTAAATGAAGCTTAATGTACACATTAACTGCGTCCCAATTCAGAGGCTGCATCCTTCGAAGGCCGATTGCGTCACCATTGTGCCACAAAGGCTCCTTCAAATGTGGCCTCCAAATGCGTCCTTCGTTCCCCGTGAAGAGAAGGATACAACAGATGGATCCTGGTGGAGTACTGGTACTGGTGGAGCTGGCTGATGAGTTGTGTGGTCAAGCCCTTCCTCCAGCATTTGAATTCAGTTTGGAGAGAACGATTTGCTGAACACTTCCTGTGCTCAGGCCCTTCCTCCTCCACTGGTTCCGTCCAGCATCCAAGTCCCTTCATTTTCATTGGGTCTGCCCAGATCCAGTCCAGTTCCGACTCATTTTCGTCAGAGATGGTACTGTCCATCTTCAAGACTCCTTCATCGCCGCTGGTCCTAACTAGCTCAAAGCTTTTGTTGCCACTAATGATACGCCCACCTAGCCTCCCTCTCCCACCTCCTCTGCCCAAGCCATTCAGTCCTTCGGCCCTTCCTTTTCTGCCTCTCTTCAGTCCCTCAGCTCCACTATATACTCTACCTTGCTTAGGCCAGCCTTGGGCTTCAGATCTGCCAGCTCAGCCCAGGGGTGTCAATTCCAGTGCTCCACATCAGACCTCCAGGCCTGTCGCTCATTAATCATCAATCATTAAATTTTTTTTATACTTTTTTATTGTGACATTATTCATATTGCGATCATACACTTAACATGTCAGAGTAGGCACAATATATATATATATTTTACCCCTTTTTTTCTTTCCTTTCCCCTCCTTTCCACCCCAGTGAATTGATCAAATAAATAAAAAAAATAAAAAACCTACGAAAAAATAAATAAAATAAAATAAGTAATTAACAGAAGGAAATGTATACGTATACATACACACATACATAACCACGCACATATACACTCACCTAAAGGATTATTAGGAACACCTGTTCAATTTCTCATTAATGCAATTATTTAATCAACCAATCACATGGCAGTTGCTTCAATGCATTTAGGGGTGTGGTCCTGGTCAAGACAATCTCCTGAACTCCAAACTGAATGTCAGAATGGGAAAGAAAGGTGATTTAAGCAATTTTGAGCGTGGCATGGTTGTTGGTGCCAGACGGGCCAGTCTGAGTATTTCACAATCTGCTCAGTTACTGGGATTTTCACGCACAACCATTTCTAGGGTTTACAAAGAATGGTGTGAAAAGGGAAAAACATCCAGTATGCGGCAGTCCTGTGGGCGAAAATGCCTTGTTAATGCTAGAGGTCAGAGGAGAATGGGCCGACTGATTTAAGCTGATAGAAGAGCAACTTTGACTGAAATAACCACTCGTTACAACCGAGGTATGCAGCAAAGCATTTGTGAAGCCACAACACGCACAACCTTGAGGCGGATGGGCTACAACAGCAGAAGACCCCACCGGGTACCACTCATCTCCACTACAAATAGGAAAAAGAGGCTACAATTTGCACGAGCTCACCAAAATTGGACAGTTGAAGACTGGAAAAATGTTGCCTGGTCTGATGAGTCTCGATTTCTGTTGAGACATTCAGATGGTAGAGTCAGAATTTGGCGTAAACAGAATGAGAACATGGATCCATCATGCCTTGTTACCACTGTGCAGGCTGGTGGTGGTGGTGTAATGGTGTGGGGGATGTTTTCTTGGCACACTTTAGGCCCCTTAGTGCCAATTGGGCATCGTTTAAATGCCACGGCCTACCTGAGCATTGTTTCTGACCAAGTCCATCCCTTTATGACCACCATGTACCCATCCTCTGATGGCTACTTCCAGCAGGATAATGCACCATGTCACAAAGCTCGAATCATTTCAAATTGGTTTCTTGAACATGACAATGAGTTCACTGTACTAAAATGGCCCCCACAGTCACCAGATCTCAACCCAATAGAGCATCTTTGGGATGTGGTGGAATGGGAACTTCGTGCCCTGGATGTGCATCCCACAAATCTCCATCAACTGCAAGATGCTATCCTATCAATACGGGCCAACATTTCTAAAGAATGCTTTCAGCACCTTGTTGAATCAATGCCACGTAGAATTAAGGCAGTTCTGAAGGCGAAAGGGGGTCAAACACAGTATTAGTATGGTGTTCCTAATAATCCTTTAGGTGAGTGTATATATACCCCCATATTTTCATATATACATATGTATTTGCATACACATGCGTGCATACATACATCTCCATATACATGTTTACATACAGACATACAAATTTCCATATAGCTGCATCATATATCCATATAGCTGCATCATATATCACAGAGATTACATCCATGGCTCCTCTAATTACACAGGTCCAAATCCATGCTTGGTTTTTGTCTTTCAATGCATTTGGTTAGCATATGCAAACCATCTCATCTTAAAAAACTTCATTTTGCCTCTCATCTTATGCGTTATCATTTCATTTTCATACAGGTTTTCTACAGCTTCAATCCATTTATCCAACCTGGGTGGATCAGTTTTTTTCCAACCTTGAGTTATTTGTTTAATAGCAGTAATTCTCAACACCCAGAAGATATAATAATTTTCTTTGTTTAACCCTTTCGGCTGTATGCCCAGCATGACATGTAGTTGTTCAAAATATTTTGACCACCGATTTGCTTAATTAATTCTAACACATTAACCCAATATGGCTGGATTTTTGAACATGTGTAGAGGACATGAGCCAGGTCAACATTACATTCACCACAATCTCTCCAACAGTATTGTGTTTGATTTGAATATTTACTAATTTTCAGTGGTGTTCTAAAAAATCTAACCAATAGTTTCCACGCATATTCCTGCCAATAGGGGGACTTAACATAGCAGAAAACATTTTTACATGCCTGACTCCACTCCTCTTCAGTCACTGTTATTCCAATGTCTTTCTCCCAAGATTTCAAAATATTATTAATTTGATTATCATTATTATTATTTAAAATGTTATGAATTTGTCCCGTTACATTTTTAAAGCTCGACTTTTCATAGTTCTCTTACGAGAGGTCTCTCATACTGCGTAATATCTTACGATAGGGGAAAACCTCTTTTCCACGAGATATTGAAACCAAAAAATTATCCTTAGAATTTTGTATTATTGCAAAACGCGTTGCGGCAGCATGCGGCCATGGGCGAGACAGCTCGCGCGCCCATTGGCTGCTCTGCGGCAACTGCATCAGCCTACCGAGCGAGGCCTGAGGTGACGTCAGGCCAATGAGGGCGCTTCGCGCCCTCTGCGTCACGTCCCGCCGAAACGGGCGTGGCTTAGTCCTATAAAAGGAAGGCTCGGGGCAGCTGATCCGTACTCGTTCTCGTACTCGTGGCAGAACTCGTTCCCTCTTCTAGAGAGAACCGAGGTAACGTTAGTAACCGAGTACGACTTTCAAGATATGCTCCACGATAGGACTGAGGTCTTGGAAAGACTGTATATTTGTTATTATATAGCTCCTTACTTGGAGGTATCTAAAAAAATGGTTACTTGAAAGGTTATAGTCCTTAGATAGATTTTCAAATGTTTCAACTGCATGATCTTTGAACATTTTATGGAATCTTGTAAGTCCCTTAGTTTCCCATATCCTGAAAGTCTCATCCATACGATTTGGAGTGAAGTCTGGGTCTTGACTAATTTCCCTCAGGCAAAGATGGCCGCCTGGGTGCAGCCACAATGTTTGACAGGTCCTGTGTGTCTGCCACAAAAGTATATCAAAAACCCTTGGATTTTGCCATGCTTGTCTGGTCTTCTCCTGTCCTTCTACCTCCTCTTGAGTTTAACGTGTCCAAGGAAAATGGATAACTTAACTCTCTACCCAGCAAAGAGGAGCCAACATCTTTTGTATGCAAGAATTCTGGATTGTGGACATGCTAGGCCGCCCCCAGGTAAACTTGATCATACAGCATCTAGATCATTCCCTGGGGTTGAGAATCTTTTGATGATAATACTTCTGGCTGGTGATGTTGAGCAAAACCCTGGACCTGTTTTAAGTCCTGTTCCACCTCTGCTACCTGGGCTACAGCAGCTCCCTGGGCTAACACCACCACTGCAGGACCCTACTACAACTAAGCCCAGTATGTTACCACAACCCATCATACCCATGAGTACACAGAGGAACCCTGTATTTAAAAAAACATCGATCATGTAAGTTATTTCAAACTCTTAATCAAGCCAGGACTATATGGGATCCACAGTGTAAAAACAAAGGGCTCTTAGGTGGCCATCTGAATATACGCAGTATGGCCCCTAAGAGGGAACAATTGGAGCATCTTCTCATTAACTCAAATGTAGATTTCTTGGGACTTTCAGAAACTTGGCTTAAACCCTCTTCCCCACAAGCAGTGGTATCATTACAAGGCTACAATGTCTTTAGAAAGGATAGGTATCAAGAAAGGGGGAGGGGTGTTATTGTATATGAAGGACTCTTTAAAATGTACACAAATAATTTGGCCTAATGAAATCTCAATTGAATGTGTTGGAGTTAAAGTGTCACTCTCAGCAGAAATGTCATTTACTGGTTTATGTCTTTATCGTCCGCCTTCAGCAAAAGTAGATTTTTATGATCAATTTAAAGGAGAAGTTCACTTTCTAAAAAACTTTTGCTGATAATTTACTCACCCCCATGTCATCCAAGATGTCCATGTCTTTCTTTCTTCAGTCGCAAAGAAATTAAGGTTTTTGATGAAAACATTCCAGGATTTCCCCCCATGTAATGGATTCTATTGGGACCCAAACGGTAGAAGGTCCAAATGACAGTTTCAGTGCAGCTTCAAAGGGCTTTAAACGATACCAGACGATGAATAAGGGTCTTATCTAGCGAAACGATCGGTCATTTCCAAAATAAATAAAAAAGTTTAAGTTTTATAAGCACAAACGCTCGCCTTGCTCTGTTCTGTGATGCACGTTGAAGACGTCACGTAATACGCAATTACGTTGAAAAGGTCAAGCTTGACGTAGGCGGAAGTACCGAGTCAGTGTTTACAAATGTGCGGTAGGAGTACCATATACACATATTCATATGTCTTTGTGTCAGTTTATCGTTTAAAATGCCCGTTTCGTGTGCGTATCCTGGGTGTTTTAATATTAAAAGGCCTAAAAGAACATTTTCGTCAGGACAGACATTTTTGACTTTTCATAGATTTCCTACACACAATCCTGAGCGATTGATACTGTGGTTGCTCGCGCTGCACTTGGATATCAACACACCCGAACATGCTCTAATATGTAAGAGAGTGTGCAGTGATCATTTTTTCGAGGATGATTTCAAACCCTCCCAGCAAGGACAGCGCCGTTATCTGAAAGCGTCGGCTGTGCCCAATACGTATTTACAGCAAACAGAGGTATGTAAGTTATGTGTTTTTTTTTTACTAGATGCATTGACGTTTTTTTCTCGTCAATGTGTTTCATAACGTGTGAATGTTTATCACTAATATCTTACTGTTACTGTAGACGTGTTAAAATGTTTTTTTTTCTTTACTCCTAAGTATCCATCTCATGGAAATTTAGAGTGTCCAGCAACAGACAGTAGCGCTGAGCTGGAGGTCCAGGAAGCAGTAGGCCTAGAGTTTTTGGCTAATGTTCCACAGTCAACACCAGTAAAGCAACAGGACTCTGATCCAGGAACTACCACGAGACAGTTTGCAGATACTCAGTCTAAACTTCGTTTACTGCTCACAAGTCCTGAAAGTGTTAGAAACAGGAAAACACCCTCATCATCTGGAATATATTTTGCCCAACCTGCAATACACTCCAACCAGACTGTAAGTACCATAATTTGTTACCATTCTACAAAGTGAAATTATGGTAAATTATGCTTTTGTGTTAGTCATTGTGAAAAATATAATTTCTAAAAATTTACGTTTTTTTCTCGTCAATGTGTTTCCTAACATGTGAATGTTTATCAGTAATATCTTCCTGTTACTATAGACGTGTTAAAATGTTTTTTTCTTTACTCCTAAGTATCCATCTCGTGGAAATTTAGAGTGTCCAGCAACAGACAGTAGCGCTGAGCTGGAGGTCCAGGAAGCAGTAGGCCTAGAGTTTTTGGCTAATGTTCCACAGTCAACACCAGTAAAGCAACAGGACTCTGATCCAGGAACTACCACGAGACAGTTTGCAGATACTCAGTCTAAACTTCGTTTACTGCTCACAAGTCCTGAAAGTGTTAGAAACAGGAAAACACCCTCATCATCTGGAATATATTTTGCCCAACCTGCAATACACTCCAACCAGACTGTAAGTACCATAATTTGTTACCATTCTACAAAGTGAAATTATGGTAAATTATGCTTTTGTGTTAGTCATTGTGAAAAATATAATTTCTAAAAATTTACGTTTTTTTCTCGTCAATGTGTTTCCTAACATGTGAATGTTTATCAGTAATATCTTCCTGTTACTATAGACGTGTTAAAATGTTTTTTTCTTTACTCCTAAGTATCCATCTCGTGGAAATTTAGAGTGTCCAGCAACAGACAGTAGCGCTGAGCTGGAGGTCCAGGAAGCAGTAGGCCTAGAGTTTTTGGCTAATGTTCCACAGTCAACACCAGTAAAGCAACAGGACTCTGATCCAGGAACTACCACGAGACAGTTTGCAGATACTCAGTCTAAACTTCGTTTACTGCTCACAAGTCCTGAAAGTGTTAGAAACAGGAAAACACCCTCATCATCTGGAATATATTTTGCCCAACCTGCAATACACTCCAACCAGACTGTAAGTACCATAATTTGTTACCAGTTTACAAAGTGAAATCACGTTAAATTATGCTTTTGTGTTAGTCATTGGGAAAAATATAATTTAGTATATATTACATAAAATGTAGTATTTAATATTTTGCTAATGTTGTATCATTAAAAATGCACAGATATACTGTAATACATGTATTAAACATACTATTTACATTACAAATTTATATTCAGTTTTATTATAAACCAAATTTAATCCATTTAATTTCACAGCCCCCTGTGTATAATCAACCAGAACAGATGGAAGAGCAATTAGAAGAAAGTTTGGCGCTTGATGTTAGCCTGCTTTCCATAGAACCTCAATCGGACAAGAAAGACCTTAGTTTTCAGCCACTGAGTTCAACATCAACGTCTACCACAAACTCAGCAGAAGAGGAATGTGAACTACATTGGAAACAGAAAAAATGGATTGTCAACGAGCCCAATGTCATGGAGCTGTTCAAAAGATGTCAAGAATGTGGATCAGTAATAACAAACACCACAAAAGCAACAGTGGGAAGTGTTCTCCGTGTTCACTGGGAATGCGAAAAAAAACACAAAGGAAAGTGGAGTTCATGCAGTGATGTTAGGGGAATGGCAGCTAATAATCTTCTTGTTTCTGCATGCACACTATTCACTGGGGCAACATATACAGACATCGCTGATTGGGCCACTTTGCTCAACCTTCAAATACCCCATAAAACCACTTACTTTGACATTCAGTCTTCATACCTTACTCCAGTCATTGATGAAGAATATAAAGAACAACAGAAAGCAGCAATGAATGACTTACATTTACAATCTGAACTCTGTAATCCAGTTCATTTGTCCGGAGATGGGAGGTCAGACAGGCAAGTAAATATAGTAATTTTTTTTTTTTTTTTTGACAATTTTAGGAAATTTTAACACACTTAAATGTTTTGTACTTGTTGTTCTTTTAGCCCTGGATTTTCGGCCAAATACAACACGTACAGTTTCATGGATGACACAACAGACAAGATTGTTCACTTTGAATTGGTGCAGGTCAGTTTACATGACATAATTCTACATCCCGTATGTTATTAATTTTAAGTAACTGTAGTGGGTGTTCAGTAGTTTAAAGTTAAGTACAGTAACATTACTTGCAGTTTTTGCAATGTTATGATTAAAATAAAATGGTTTTAAAAGTAACAAAATTATATGTTGTTTGTTTTGAACATCAATGAAAATACACACATTCCTTGTTTATCTAGCATGGTATTGTATTTCAGGTTACAGAAGCGTCCAGTTCTGTGGCCATGGAGCCAGTAGGATTCAAGAGGGCTGTGAACACAATACAAGAACAAGGAATCAAAATCGATGTGCTGACCACAGACAGATCGCCATCTATTAGAAAGATTATGCGTGTAGAATATCCCAACATTCACCACGAATTTGATATTTGGCATGTAGTCAAAGGTAACTGTCTCACAAGAGACTGAGAAAGAGAAGTTAATTATGAATTATCCAAAAGGCAACACAGCCTAAAGCTTATTTATTCCTATGTAGGAATATACAATGTGTTGTTTTCATGCATTTAAAAAAATTGCTACAATAAAACGTGAAGTACTAGATTAACCTTGGTATGCACTATATTGTCAATCCTTTTAAATTATTTTATAATTAAATTTTTATTTTTTAAGGACTTTCCAAAAAGTTGTGCTCCATGTCAAGATACAAGGACAATCGAGAGCTGCAGCCATGGACACGAAGTATTTGCAACCATTTATGGTATTGCTCTGCAAATTGTGGAGGCGACCCTGACGTAAGTTCTGTAATGTTTTAATATTAAGTTTAATTTCTTTATACACATTCACAAAATTTACTTTGTTCTTTAGAGAAAGCAAATTTTTTGTTTTTGTTTTTTTAAGTTTTTAAATATTGGGGTTGCTGGACCATAAACATCTATTTTTCTCGGTTTATAATTTATACATTTGTATAATAATTACTTTGAGTATTCATGTATTTATACAGGAACTGATCGAGAATTGGAAGTCCATACTTTATCACATTACAGGTGTGCACAGTTGGTTTGAAGAAGGAAAGCAGAAAAAATGTGTCCACAATGATCTCAGTCCAGAACAGCAACGTAGAAAAAAATGGCTTGAAAAAGACTCGCGTGCCTTCCACACACTGCAGAGTCTTGTTCTGGACAAAGGACTTCAAAAGGATTTGAGGCAAATGGCTC
Source organism: Leuciscus idus (assembly GCA_021554675.1). Classification (NCBI taxonomy): domain Eukaryota; kingdom Metazoa; phylum Chordata; class Actinopteri; order Cypriniformes; family Leuciscidae; genus Leuciscus; species Leuciscus idus. The sequence goes on along the minus strand of CM038643.1, from coordinate 29,063,376 downwards.
TTTTCAAACACACTGGTAAGTTATTTATATACACATAGTAATGTACATACACATGTACATGTAGGTACACCGTATACAAATTTTTCTTTTATCTTTAGGACAACTGGAGGTGTTTCATTCTGTCCTACTGAAATACTGCCCAAAGAACCTGCATTTTCATTATGCGTCCATGGTTGCACGAACACAACTCGCTATCCTTGACCATAATGAAAATGTAGGTCGTCAGCAAGCAACAACCACTACTGGTAAGTTGAAAACAACATATTGTGTGTAACTACTAAAGATTTTTCAATATGTTGTGTGATGACAATAGTTCAAGTTGAGAATCAAATGTGAACATTCTATAATAGTAATGTATTTAATACAAACCGTGTAATTTATTGTAAAGTTTCATCAATTTTCTTTTATTATAGGTGTATCTCGGTACAAAGTGGTTTTCCCCAAACATACCAAAGAATGGGTAGCCAAAACGATTTTTACACAAACCACTCAAAAATTCAGAGAGTCTCTGGTTGACAAAGTTGTACAGCGGCGGCTGGACACCAACGTTGTTTACAAGGAAAGTTCTTGGCATTTGACTCATCATCACCCATTGCCACAGAACATAGCCCTAACACCAAGGCCTGAAAAGCAAGAAGTAATTGCAAAGCGTTTATCACGATTTGGACACTGATTTACTTTAAAAATGTTGAAGTCTTTTATAGTTTTTATATATATATAGTTTTTCAGATTTTTTTCTTCTTGAGGTAAAAACAGAAAACACAGTTGGTGAAACAAACAAAATATTTATGGTGTTAGTGTGAAATATATGGTGCTTACTGATGGTACCCCAACATCAGTTGTAATTAAACATCAACGAATGTTCTTCTCTAATTTGTTTTATTCTTCCAAAATAAACATTTGTGTGAGACATCAATAAGTCTGTAGTGTTGATGTATATACAACAACAAATAACATTGACTATGAAAAAAAAAAAAAAAAGCAATTACAGTAACAAAAATACTAACCAAGCCACAAAAAAATTAAAATGTATATAAAAAATGTAACATTGTAATTCAAATTGTATTTCAAATTATTATTCCTACAAAAGACCAAAAGCCTCTTCTGCTTCTCTGAAGCCTACATACTGTCCTGATGGAGAAGGGTATGACAGTCTGATGGCACTGACAACACAGGATGGAAGAACCCTCCTGTTGCGTCTTCCCAATCTCTCCCCTTTCAGCATCCATTCCAGAACTATTCGGTATGCCACCAGCCTATATTGACTGTAAAATAAAAGAAATGTGTGCAGTCAATCACTTTTAAATATTTTACGTTAAAATATGAAAATGATAACATATGTATATGTAATAATCATACTACGCGCGATACTTACTCAACTGTTAGGGTGCCACCAGGTCCTTGGGGCCTCGGACGGCGTCTCCAGTTAATTTTGGGCAAACTAAAAAACACCTCTAACACGCTGTTGCTCAGTAACGGTGGAAATCCATTTTGTTGGGTAATGCAGCGAGATGTAAACATGGTCTCACCAGCTGACTCGATGATTGATTCTAATGGCGGGATTGCAATGGTCCAGTCGTGGCAGCATTGAGATTCTTCCTCTGTTGGCAATGGTTGGCATTTGCCACATGTGCACCACCACGTCTCGTTAGATCTTCGTCTGCCTGATGCTTGAGAGGTGTGTGTCGCCGCAGCAGTCTCGTCCATCTGCCTAATTTCTTCCTCTGTGTATTCCGGTTCAAAAAGGTAGGGCAGGGCGAAAAACTCCATCTCATCTTCTCCTCTAAGTTCAAAATCGTCCGACATCGTTGTTTTACCTTTTAACTTCCTTTTTTGGTAAACGGTGTTTAACTTTCTTTGCACGTTCAACTTGTAAACACTGACTCGGTACTTCCGCCTACGTCAAGCTTGACCTTTTCAACGTAATTGCGTATTACGTGACGTCTTCAACGTGCATCACAGAACAGAGCAAGGCGAGCGTTTGTGCTTATAAAACTTAAACTTTTTTATTTATTTTGGAAATGACCGATCGTTTCGCTAGATAAGACCCTTATTCATCGTCTGGTATCGTTTAAAGCCCTTTGAAGCTGCACTGAAACTGTCATTTGGACCTTCTACCGTTTGGGTCCCAATAGAATCCATTACATGGGGGGAAATCCTGGAATGTTTTCATCAAAAACCTTAATTTCTTTGCGACTGAAGAAATAAAGACATGGACATCTTGGATGACATGGGGGTGAGTAAATTATCAGCAAAAGTTTTTTAGAAAGTGAACTTCTCCTTTAAGGCACTTCTGAGTTGTTGTGACTTTAATAACGAGGTTATTCTAATGGGAGACTTAAATGTAAATTGGGACAACAAAAGTGACAGAAAGAAACTGAAAGAAATTACAGATAATTTTGGGCTAACACAATTGATCAGTGATCCCACTAGAATAACAAATCGCTCTAAAACTCTAATAGACCTGGTGTTCTCTAACAAACTAGATATAATGATAAAAACATACAATTTCTTGACTGGCTTGTCTGACCACAATGCCATATTTTTCTCTAGAAAGCTGACTAAAAAACGATTGAGAAGTGTCAGTAAAAGCACTAATATAAAACAAAAATGTATTCCAAAGAGCCAAGAACAATGTTTAACTGCAGCTCTAAATAATCTTGATTAGTCTAGCATACTATCTTGTGATGACACTAATAAATGTTGTGATCTACTATACTCCTCTATTAAAGGGGTTCTGTCTCAGTTTCAGAAAGTGGGTCACTTAAAGAAATGAGTTTATTCCTTGCCTTGGATCAATAGTGAGTGTAAACAGCTTATGACACTCAGAGACAAATTACTTAAAAAATCATTACAATTTGGATTAACTACTGATCGATTACATTTTGTATCCGCAAGGAATAAAGTCACCCAAACTTTGAGAATGGCAAAAGCTAATTTTTTCATGACTGTAATTAATGGTGCCAAAGGAAATTGTAAGCTAATTTGGGAAAATATTAACAAACTCCTTGGTAAAAGTAAGCACAATGCTGATAAAGACCTTGAACTCAAATTTGCCAATGAATTGGTATCAGAGCTGTAAGAATAACGACTCGGGGTAAATGTGAATTAGCTCAAGAATATAGGGAATTTTGGCAATATTAATATTTATAACGCATGGTCATAATTCATAAGTCGCATGTACATTTATTTTATCAATTTTCGAGATTACCTTGTTCTGTACTGTCTGATCATTACAGTTAAGAAGGGGTATCCCTTTTAAACTCCACGAAAGTTTTATCTTCTGGCCGCGAATATCAAACTTTCTGAGTTTATGAATTAAAACTACTCAAGGTAGTCAATATCGAGCTTGTAGCTTAGATCTTGAAGTTTCATTGACTTTTATAAGGTGGGTTTTCAAACACAGAGACAATTAAAAGTATAAATGGGTTTATTAATAAAATGGCACACGCTAGAGATTATAAACTACAAATATAAACGTACGTAAAAATGCAAACAAACCAATAAACATTTAACCGAACACAAAAACATGAAATGAAAGAAAGAAAGATATAGAGGGAAGATAGAGGGTAACTTAGTCCACAGACCTAAGACCTAGACACCTGGAACAGCTTTTATAGGAATCAATATACTTGCGAGTGCTCTTTTTGGTCAGGCTGAAGCTGATGCAAGAAGCGAGGATGGTGTCCTGTTTCTGCTGCGTCTTCCGGTGTCGCGGGAAGCTTGAAAGGCTCACTGAATGTGATGTTACCGAGAAAGTTCAGATTCGTCTCCCGGGATGGGAGAGGCTGGAAATCTTAGTTGCAGAGACCGGCAGCTACGACTGGAACATGGGTTCGTTCGATGGAGAAGGCCAGGGCCTCCTTCAGGTGTTCCTTGGAGAAGCGCTGCGCCGGGGAGGAGGGTCCAGAGAAGTTGGATGAGTTGGAAGCGGAAGGATGAGAGAAGAGAGAGCGAGATGAGAAGAGAGCGAGATGAGGGGGCTTCTGCCGTTTTGTCAGACATCTGGTTACGCCCCCCTCTTGGAACGACAGCGAATCAGATTGTCTTTTCTGAAGCGGGAAAATTCTCTTTGTGTGAAGAAGAAAACGCCTACTTTCACCATATGTCTTATGAGAGAAAGAATTCATATTTCTTCTTAAGATTGTACACCTGGAACAATACATCTTACTGTAATACTATGTGCGGGACTGGTTGAATTAAAACAGGACGGTCAGACAGATACCAAGAATTACAGGTAGATATTGGACACACATAACATTACGTTCATATGCCTCATTACACACAAATAAAGCTTGATTAAACACACAATAAAATTGTCAGTGTTTCCGTTATGGCAAGTGACGACACTTTGAGAAACATAGGAATACATATCAACATTCAGTGGCTTGTTATGTGGAAGAATATCTGTTTCCAAAGTTCCAGAGTGTGTGTGTGTGTGTGTGTGTGTGTGTGTGTGTGTGTTCTGGAATGCCTTTGAGGCTTGGGTCGTAAAGTTTTATGGTCTGAGTTAGGGTTACAACACTATGGAGTGAATATTCTTTCAATGAATCTCCAGAATTAAAGATTTTACTCTAGCAAAACACACCTCTATTATAAGGCAAAGCTAATCACACACATACATATCGGAAGGTATACATTCAAGAGCCATATTTCTACATGACGTTGCACTTTAGTGGCTTTCGTGTGTGTGTGTGTGTGTGTACGTGTGTGTGTGTTCTGGAATGTCACGAGTCTGTGAGGTTGTAAAAGTCGCAGGGAGTCCAGAGCTGAAATGGGGGTTTTAGAGGGGATTCTAAGAAAACAGGGTTTCCTTATGTGACTCAAATGTCCCTCGGGGGAGCCACAAAGATGCAATTTTGACCGTTCAAGCAGACTTGGAGATCAGGATTTACTAATTTGAACAGCATGTGACCGCATGTCATAGTCATTGTCGTTACATATCCCCCTTTTTGTTAGATAAAGACCTCGGAAGGACTTTATCGAACAACAAATTAGCGCAATGGTCGATGGCAAGCGGCTGATGACTGAGGACTCAGGTCAAATGAGGTTTTAGGCGAGCCCCGGATCGGGACCCCCTTTTTGCGGTTCCATAGGAAACCACCAGACACGGCTTTGTGAGCTTTGCTGTGGCTGCTCACATTTGGTAGGGTCTGGTACAGGGTGAAAGCCAAGACGGGAGTCAGGGCGTGGTCGGTTGCTGTGGAGGTACACAGCGCAGCGTCAGCTGCGGTCCAGGTATGGACACAGGTGAGGTGTTCAGGCTGGGCGGTTGCCCATGCTTGGAGGGACTGTGTTGAGTGCGAGTCCTGCCTTGGTGTTCAGGACTCAGGGTTGCTCTCTCCGTGCGATGCCGGATGCCAGACCTGGTGAGTGTGGCTGCTTTCTCGCGAACCACTGCGGCCTGCATCCTGTTAGAGGCGATAGGGAGAGAGAGAGAGAGAAGGAGAAAAAAAAAAATTCCAGCGATGGAGGTCCTTAGTTGGTTTAGGACAGTCTTTTTGGTTCGCTGAGGTTGGTATGCCACATGCTTTGATGTCCCATGCATGGCTTTTTGGCACATGTGGCGTCATTGTTACGCCTGGCCCCCCCCCTTGTGCTTTGTGGCTTTACGAGCTGTGGCGCTGTGATGGCAACAGGTGCACAATGCGTATTGAAGTCTTGTGAACGCAACATGTGCGTGGTGGCAGACAGCTGTCTGAGGCACTGGTTGTCAGTGAGCTCGGATGGCCTGCGAGGGTGGTGGAGGGGTAAGTGGTGGCATAGGAAAAGTCTGTTCATCAGAGGCCCGCATGACTTTTTTTTGTACACAGCGGAGGTAGCGTTTGGCGGCTCTGAGGCGTGCAGTGTAGTTGGTAAAGTTCGTTCGTGCTGTGTGGTCACTGCAATCGTGATGGTGGTATGTATGTGGCGCAGACATTGGTCTGGTTACTCAACTGCAGGTCAGTCAGGACCTTGAAGCAGTAGGTGTCAGTGTTCGTTTTCTGTGTCTGTGTCAGACGTGGCTGTACTGTCTTCATCTGTGATGTAAGAAGACTCTGCCTCACCAGTGTTCTGGAGAGAGTGGTTACAGGTTCGACGGTCTGGGCTTGGAGTTCTGGACGGCGGGTGATGCTGGTTCCAGAATCTTTCTGAGCGGTCGGTCCGACGCTTTGGACGGGCACCGTCACAGTCGTGCCGCCACCTGCTGGCCTGGAACGGTGTTGATTCTCTGTGGTAAGGTCTGTGTGCCGACAAAGATCGTCCAGGGCATTTTGAAGTCTTTCAACTTCCTGTTGTAGCGTTGTGTCCGTCTCGTCCTCTTCCTCGGTCAGGAAGATTAGCTGGTCTAGCCGACTCTGTGTGTGGGCTCGGTCCTTCCGGGCTTCTGTGGCCTGGAGCTGTAGTGCAGCTGTCTTTTGCTGCAGGTCGGCGTTGCTCCTTTCGCTGTCCCGGGCCCTGGCGACGAGTTTGAGTGCGAGGTTTCCGAAGATTTTGGACAGCTGCTCGTGGCTGTATGTCTGGGCTGGATCATGGGGCTCGAACTGGCTCAGGTCTGTGTCCCGTTGCTCTTGGCTCGAGCGATGTGGGTCCTGGGGCAGCACGGTCTTTGTTATGTCCCTCAGCCATGCCTCAAGGTCGTCCCAGCGGACTGCAGGACAGGGTGAGCTCGACATCTCGGCTTACTGTTGGCGAGAGAAGCACAGCACACACAAAAAGAGACAAAATGCAAGTTTGTTTTAGGGTCAAATGAGCTATACTCATACGGGCTATGCCGTTTATGAGAATTTCGGGGCTAACTGATGCCGACAGTTAGCTGAGCCAATTTCGTGGGTATGGATGAAACCCACAATAGAAATTTGGACAGGCGGTAGCCTGGGGGTCGTTTTAGCGACGCCCGCTTTGATCGTCACTCTATTATTCAGCTTTTCCTGGGGTCTCTCTTAGGTTCTGTGTCTAAGTGAAATGAAAGAAACAAATCACAACAGAGTGGAGAAAGAGACAAGGTTGAAGGTAGGGAAGATCAGAGGGAAACACAACACAAGGAAGTGAATTGGTCTGCAATGAAATGTCACAAACAATAACACGGGGAGCGTTATTTAAGGAAAATAAATCAAATAAGATAAAATAAAATAAAATAAAGAGGCCTAAGCCTTATTAACACTGCGAGAGTTCCTGATCGGGCCAGGAGATGCGTGGGTTATCGGGACAGGACCTTGAAAGAAAGTGTGTCTTAGAGAGAGAAAGGTGAGTCCAAGCACTTAAAATACACCCGAAGGAATAGCTAGTATTCTGTGGTTCCTAATAAGTGGATGGGTTCTATCAAATTTTAGTTCACCTGGGGTGAATAGAGGTCATCCAGGTGGAAACCAGCGGGCGCGGTCAGACCCTCCGACGGTCCCAACACCAGAAGGAGTGCAGTGTCAGTAACGTCGGACAGATGATCCCCGCCCACCGGAAACCAACCAGTGATGACGTCTCACTCACCACAGTGCACTGACTGAGTCCTGCCAATAGATACACAATGAGGGATTACAATGTTAGACTTAAAGTAAATTAAGGCTTTCTGGTTTCATCAAATTGAGTAAATAGGTATGCAGGAGTCAGAGGCAAAGGCTTTACTAAAATAATGATACAACAAAAGGAAATTACGATAATTGGTTGTAATTATCAGAATAACCTACCCCCCCCCCCCCCCTTGGAGAGACTGGAGAAAGAGGGAAGAGAAAAATAATTATCAATGAAATAAAATTTGAATAAACAACACAGGTTTGAGACGCAGGCAGAGGAAAAGGCCCCGGCAGTGGGTTTGTGCCACAAGGGTGAGGGCCGTGTTTCCTCTCAGTGGTCCACCTGGTTGAATAGACACAATTTGAAAAATGCAAACTTGTTTAAATTAAAATTCAAATAAGCATGCAATGAGAGGTCCAAAATAATAATAATAAGGAAGGAAAGAAAATTAGAATGATAACAGTGATGTATCAATACTAAAAATAATCAAAACTGAAATTCAGAATGACTTCCTATAATCCTTACAATAACACTGAGGTTATTAGTATGGATCATAAAAATAATCAAACGAAAAGGGGAGCAAGGAGACACTTCAATTGCAGACTGGGGGTTAAACAGATATTGATAAGTCGACCCAAGATCGCCACACGGTGGCGTGCTTCTTCCTAGGCGGACCTATCAATGAACTGAGTGAATCGAATCTAAGTTTTTAATTCGAAAAGTTTTCCTTTTTTTTTTTCGAACTTAACTTAAAGTGTGACCGTCGAAAACAGAAAAAGGAATTGTCTAACTCCAAATAATATCAGCATAAGCTAAGCTTGAATGCAGTTAAGTATTTGAGAGAGAAAAATGAATGCAGAGAGAAAAAGAAATTGAAAGCAAGTATTATCTTAGAACGCCACGAGATGGCGTAGTTGCGCTCGCGCAGGCTGACGTCAGTGGGAGGCGATGCTCACGCAGGATGACGTCGGTTGGGGGCGCGTAATTTGAGAACTGCCCCAGACTTAGAGGCTGCCCTCTAGTGTCGGTCAGTGGCGTAATTCAGCAGATTTTTTTTTTTTGGAATCACGTGGTGTTTTGCGCTTCTGTTGCATGCGGAAGACTGACGCGAGTTTCACAACATGTGACTAACAGGAATTACACATTATGCATTACACATTGAGACGGTTTTAGAATAAGAACAGGGATTATCATCTTTTCTTAATTCATAAAACTGGTCTCCAATTTACACATTATATATTATACACATGAGACGGTTTAAAGAAGGAGAACAGGGATTATCATCCGTTTTCTTAATTCATAAAACTGGCCTCCAATTACATATTATACATATAAAACGGTTTACATAACAACAGGTATTAAAACTTCGTGTTTTAATCACTAGAAACTGTGAGCAAACAGGCGTTGAACATCTATTTACTTAAGCTGTGAGCACACCAGGCATCAGAACAGCTGTGAGCAGGACTTATCATCTGCTCATCTCCCATAAGCATTAATCAAAATAGCACTTTTATGATTTTTGCGTAGGTTTACGAAATTGGATCGCGAGGCCAATTTCTGACCAGGAGTTATCGTTAACGTATTGTATATCATAAGGCCTATTACGACTGAAAACTATCAGATTTACGTCTTCGTCCTAAAAGAGATCCTTCGTCTTCATTTAGTCGGTTTAAATCATGTTACATGTATCAACTGCAAAGAGTTTTGCTTCGTCTTTACAGAGACAGATGTAATGTCATGAACTGCAGTTTTAGCAGAGCTGGGCTGGCTTTGTGCCCGCGATCAGCTGGGTGAGTTCGCCTTGGCGACTTATCTCACACTTCAAAACGCGCGTATAGCCTACAATTATTAATACCAATAATACACATTCAACTGAAACTGAATTTGCCCACAAAAATGAAGTTTGAAACTGCTTTTGGATTCTCCACCATTAAAATGTAACGAATATGCATCTGGGGGTAAATGCGAATTAGCTCAAGAATATAGGGAATTTTGGCAATATTAATATTTATAACGCATGGTCATAATTCATAAGTCGCATGTACATTTATTTTATCAATTTTCGAGATTACCTTGTTCTGTACTGTCTGATCATTACAGTTAAGAAGGGGTATCCCTTTTAAACTCCACGAAAGTTTTATCTTCTGGCCGCGAATATCAAACTTTCTGAGTTTATGAATTAAAACTACTCAAGGTAGTCAATATCGAGCTTGTAGCTTAGATCTTGAAGTTTCATTGACTTTTATAAGGTGGGTTTTCAAACACAGAGACAATTAAAAGTATAAATGGGTTTATTAATAAAATGGCACACGCTAGAGATTATAAACTACAAATATAAACGTACGTAAAAATGCAAACAAACCAATAAACATTTAACCGAACACAAAAACATGAAATGAAAGAAAGAAAGATATAGAGGGAAGATAGAGGGTAACTTAGTCCACAGACCTAAGACCTAGACACCTGGAACAGCTTTTATAGGAATCAATATACTTGCGAGTGCTCTTTTTGGTCAGGCTGAAGCTGATGCAAGAAGCGAGGATGGTGTCCTGTTTCTGCTGCGTCTTCCGGTGTCGCGGGAAGCTTGAAAGGCTCACTGAATGTGATGTTACCGAGAAAGTTCAGATTCGTCTCCCGGGATGGGAGAGGCTGGAAATCTTAGTTGCAGAGACCGGCAGCTACGACTGGAACATGGGTTCGTTCGATGGAGAAGGCCAGGGCCTCCTTCAGGTGTTCCTTGGAGAAGCGCTGCGCCGGGGAGGAGGGTCCAGAGAAGTTGGATGAGTTGGAAGCGGAAGGATGAGAGAAGAGAGAGCGAGATGAGAAGAGAGCGAGATGAGGGGGCTTCTGCCGTTTTGTCAGACATCTGGTTACGCCCCCCTCTTGGAACGACAGCGAATCAGATTGTCTTTTCTGAAGCGGGAAAATTCTCTTTGTGTGAAGAAGAAAACGCCTACTTTCACCATATGTCTTATGAGAGAAAGAATTCATATTTCTTCTTAAGATTGTACACCTGGAACAATACATCTTACTGTAATACTATGTGCGGGACTGGTTGAATTAAAACAGGACGGTCAGACAGATACCAAGAATTACAGGTAGATATTGGACACACATAACATTACGTTCATATGCCTCATTACACACAAATAAAGCTTGATTAAACACACAATAAAATTGTCAGTGTTTCCGTTATGGCAAGTGACGACACTTTGAGAAACATAGGAATACATATCAACATTCAGTGGCTTGTTATGTGGAAGAATATCTGTTTCCAAAGTTCCAGAGTGTGTGTGTGTGTGTGTGTGTGTGTGTGTGTGTGTGTGTGTGTGTGTGTGTGTGTTCTGGAATGCCTTTGAGGCTTGGGTCGTAAAGTTTTATGGTCTGAGTTAGGGTTACAACACTATGGAGTGAATATTCTTTCAATGAATCTCCAGAATTAAAGATTTTACTCTAGCAAAACACACCTCTATTATAAGGCAAAGCTAATCACACACATACATATCGGAAGGTATACATTCAAGAGCCATATTTCTACATGACGTTGCACTTTAGTGGCTTTCGTGTGTGTGTGTGTGTGTGTACGTGTGTGTGTGTTCTGGAATGTCACGAGTCTGTGAGGTTGTAAAAGTCGCAGGGAGTCCAGAGCTGAAATGGGGGTTTTAGAGGGGATTCTAAGAAAACAGGGTTTCCTTATGTGACTCAAATGTCCCTCGGGGGAGCCACAAAGATGCAATTTTGACCGTTCAAGCAGACTTGGAGATCAGGATTTACTAATTTGAACAGCATGTGACCGCATGTCATAGTCATTGTCGTTACAGAGCCTCTCAGCCTAGCAACTAAATTAAATGATTATTTCCAAAGTACCATTGATGAGATTGCACAACTGTTTTCTAATTCTTGTGACTCTCAACAAAATATTGGCAACACCGACCCCCATATGGATGCCTCATCTCAAAATTAAAAGTTTAATATTCAATTAATTACAGAAAATGAAGTAGAAAATATAATCTTTAAATTGAAAAGTTCTAAAGCGAGGGATGTGTTTGGATTTGATACCAATCTTCTTAAGCATTATAAATCTTGTATCTTGGTGCCTGTGACCCATCTTATTAATTTATCAATCATGCAGGCAGTCGTCCCTTTGAGTTGGAAGGTGGCAAATGTCATACCAATATATAAATCGGGTGATAAATTAGACCCTGCTAATTATCGACCTATTAGCATACTCCCTATCTTTTCAAAGATAGCAGAAAAGTGGGTCGCTAACTCTATTATTGCACATCTTACTGATTCCAATCCGGGTTTGCATCCTATGCAATTCGGATTTCGATCTCTTCACTCAACTGAAACGGCTGTCTGTGTTTTTGTTGAGAAGGTGAAGTCTTATTTAGACAAAAACAGTTATGTTGCGGCTGTTTTTGTTGACTTTAAGCGTGCATTTGATACTGTGAATCACCTTAAAGGTGCCATGTGTCAGAATTTAGGTAAAAATATCCAAAAAATGAGCTACACGCATCAAAAGATTGAAAAGAAATAAGGGCGATGATGTCATTAAAAAAATGACAAGTTATAGTGCTGCAGAGATATCAACCTGAATTAGCATTAGCATTACTAGCCACGGCCCGACAGGTGTCGTAATACCAGTTTCGGCCATGGGAGGCGGTATGCGGGCAACATAACCACCAGTCAAACATGCAATACACGAATAACTCACACGGCTTGTGGGCGTACTTGAACCTGATGTCAATCGTGTGGAAAGTAGCCTACTGTCCACTACTACATTCAAATAAAATCTGATAGAAAAAGGAACAGAACCAGAGTAAACATTGGCACTGCTTTCCATCGCTGAAGACAACTAATGGACATGAAAGAAATGAGGTTCGACTCCGAACTTGCAACATTTCTTTTGGATTGGTAAGTAAGATGCTGTTAGTATTTCGTTAGAAGTTTGTTTTATATGTTTGTGTAGTTTTTTCGGGAAGTTATAACATAGAAATGTATCGAAGGCTGTTCGATAAACGTATATATAACGTACATAAATATAGTATTGTAATAGTACACATATATAGCACAATCTCTATAGCTCTTTTTTTCTTGCCAACTACGTGACCTATATTATGTTTATTAAATGGCTTTCCTGAGGTAAATCTGACATAATTGTTCTCCAACTGTGTTATTGACCTCTTCACGCTGATAAAAAACACTGATTGGTCGATATTATGTATGAGGAATACATTTTGGTAAGTTGTAGCCTACTGTGTCTTTCAACAGTGTTCGTGTTTTTTTTACTATTAGCTAGTAGAGATGATCGGTTCACGTGCGCTAGGGATCTGTCGTGTAACATTTACAAGCGCCAAAACGGTATTTATTGTTTGAATTGCGTAATAAAATTGACAGAATCTGAGAGCTGAGATTTTTTTATATCATAACTAATCTGCTCTGTCTAGTCTGTCGGTATCCATGTCCTCTTTGCTTCGCGACTTTTCTGTGCGTGAGAAAATTGATGTGTGGCGTGAGAGTGTGTGAAAAGTGTCAATTGCGTGTGTCTCACGGTGAATGCGTGAGAGTTGGCAGCTCTGGTTACATTGGCACTAGCTTGGTCAACATCAGCGAATGCTGTCTGTCAAATTAATGTAATTCAAACTAACAATAAAAATGTAATATGAACAAAAACGAATATGAACATATTCACTGGTAAAGGTGAAGGGGAGTAGCTTGAAGATGTCATATTCATACTCCAGAGTAGACCAACTCACTTTCGGGAGGTATACTGCCCCCATCTGGTATGGAATGTGCAGTATGAATTTTTTTTTTTTGGACACAAGGCACCTTTAAGCTCTTGTCTAGACTGTTAACATTTGACTTTAGCAATCAAACCGTTAAATCAGTGATCTCAAACTCAATTCCTGGAGGGCCACAGCTCTGCACAGTTTTGCTCCAACCCTAATCAAACACACCTGATCCAGCTAATCAAGGTCTTCAGGATTACTAGAAACTCCCTTTGCGGTGTGAGTTGGAGCTAAACTGTGCAGAGCTGTGGCCCTCCAGGAATTGAGTTTGAGATCACTGCGTTAAATGGATACAGTCTTATCTATCAGATAGAAAACAATGCGTGCAAATAAAGAATAGTAAGTCACCCTATCTTCACTATACGCAAGGTGTCCCTCAGGGATCAATTTTAGGTCCCTTGCTATTTTCACTTTATGTAAATAACTTGCCCAGTGTGTGCAAAAATGTGGACACGATTATGTATGCAGACGATATGGTAATTTTTACACAAGCCAAAAGTGCTGATGATGCAGCCCATCAGCTTTCATTAGCCTTAAATGACTTACAAAAATGGCTGAATGATTCATGCCTGTGCCTTAATGTTAAAAAGACCGTATCAATGTTTTTTAGTAAACCTAAAACAACCGTGGCCGCAGTAAAAGTTCGCTTGGGTGGACAAGAATTAATTAATGTTGAGGAATTTAAGTATTTGGGAGTGCTAATAGACTCGAAATTATCCTTTTAAAAACATGTTAAAAAAGTAGTGAAAACTGTAAATGTTAATATACGGAATTTTAGACATATTCGTACATCATTCACGGATGCAGCAGCGATTACATTTCTGCACTCTATGATACTGGCTCATATTGAGTACTGTATCACAAGTTGGTCCTATACGAGTCATGCTGCTATTGGGCCAATCGAAGTATGCTACAAAAGAGCATTGAAAATATTAGACAAGAAACCTTCGTCATATCACCATTGTCAAATTTTAGATAGATATAAGTTTTTAAATTTTGCTAATTTCAAATTATTTAAATCAGCCTGTCTAATCTATAAGGTTATACATGGTCTGGCGCCTCCACCATTGAGTGATTTTATTTAACAAAAGTCTAGCAGTGTTGCCGGGTCTCGAGTGACTAGAGCCATTACAAGAGGTGATTGTGAATTGGTATTTAGGCGGAACGCCTTTTCACAGAACGTCCTGTCATATCAGGGAGTGAGCTTCTGGAATAGTATTCCACTGTCAATGAGGGAAAGTACAAGTCTTCCTACCGTTAGGAGTCATTTAAAAGTGTGGCTGAGGGACACACAAACATGTGTTCATGTTTAGTTAATCATTATATATCAGATGTAAAATAGAGTTAGTACATTACAAAAAGGGATACAATTATCAGTGTAATACAGATTGTGCAATAAGAGTCAGTATAACATGGGTTGTGCAATAGGGGTTAGTGTAATGTGGGTCAGTGCAACATAGAATGGTGTAATATGGGTCAGTGCAATATCAGGTCAATCAGGGCATGTGCAAAATTGTGGTTTGTGCAATACAGTCGATGCATTCCTGTTTTCTATATGTCCTTTGTTGTTCACTCTTGTTGTTATTGTTTGTTTTAACATGATGTGATCACTGTTCTTATTCATGTTTCTCTGTATATAGTCTGTATATATATAGTGTATCTGTATGTGTTTATTAACTTGTGTGTAACATCAACCTGCCAGGGGGTCTGCAGATGGAAATTAGCCTAAGGCTATAATCTGACATATTTACATTTTTGTGAAAATGTTCATTAATATGTATTGTCCCTTTTTTTTTTTTTTAAATAAATAAATAAAATAAATAAATAAAATAAAATAAAACAACATATCAGTTGATTTTATTTTCCTAATTTTACATTATCTTTTCCAGCTCTTCCTTGTATGATAAATAGAGTAATTCAAATGTTTGACCCTTTCTGCAGTTTGCCCTGAGAAAATTAGAGAGGTGGGTGAGTCTACCAATTTGTTCTCAATAGATTTCCATTTAGGATTCATTAGACTTGGGCTGCATGGTAATAAAGACTCAAATTTGGTAGACCCAACCCACCTTGTTCCCTATTTTGTTGTAAAAATTTAAGTTCTCTTACGAGAGGTCTCTTGTACTGCGTAAGTATCTTACGCTAGGGGAAAATCTCTTTTCCGCGAGATATTGAAGCCAAAAAACTATCCTTTAATTTTGTATTAATGTAAAACGCATTGCAGCAGTATGCAGGCATAGGCGAGACAGCTCGCACGCCTATTGGCTGCTCTGCGGCAACTGCATCAGCCTATCGAGCGAGGCCTATCGTGACGTCAGATCCAATGAGGGCGCTTCGCGCCCACTGCGTCACATCCCGCCGAAACGGCCGTGGCTTAGGCCTATAAATAAGGCTCGAAGGCAGCTGATATCTGATTTTTCATCTCTTCAGCGAAGCTCACGCATCACTGGATCCGGAGAGAGAAGCTGCGCCATCTGAAGAAGCCTTTCAGCGGGACGAGCCATCACCTGAAGCCGCTGGCCACTCCGCCTTCTACTGCCGCTCCCGCTGCGCTATCCGGCACCTATATCCTTTTTACTCTCTGTTCTGTGTGTGTGTGTGTTCGCCGGCGCGACACACACTCTAAAAGAGCTAGCGTCTTTTTTAAGATGCCTTCATGCGGCTCGTGCAGAGCCCCACTCAGCGATGGGGACCGCCATGTCATCTGCGTTTCCTGCCTGGGTGAAGATCACGCAGCGCTTGCGCTCGCTGACGGCGGCTGCCCTCACTGCGAGCTACTGCCTATGGTGACTCTGAGGACTCGCCTGGCAGCTTTCTCCGAGCCTGCACTTCCGCTTGCTGCGTTGCCACGCCGTAAAAAGCGCCGTGCTCAGCGGGTCCCGGAACCTTCTCCAGCCCTCCAAAGCTCGCCGGTTCGCCCGCTTGCTTCGCCGGCTTCAGTTGAGTCGCTTCCCGATGGACAGCGGCCGCGGCCGCGGTCCGCCGCCGCTTCTATTGATGATGCTGACTTGAAAGCCACGTCTGGGGAGGATGACACCTGCTCTCTGCTGGCGTTGGGCAGTGAGGATTGGGCGAGCTCTGTGGATCTCGCGCCTTCTGCCCGCCCTCTGCTGGACGGCGTGCAAAAACGGCTCTACCCTCCAAAGCCTGCCGCACGACATCAACACTGCTCGGTCGCGCTTTCTCCGCCGCTGGGCAGGCTGCGTCAGCGCTGCACACGATGGCCACTCTGCAGATTTTCCAGGCCGATCTCCTCCGAAAGCTGGACGAGATGGGACCAGATGCAGTTTACATGGCAGACTTAAGGAGTGCGTCAGACCTCGCTCTCCACGCTACTAAATCTGCTGCACAGGCCATAGGACGGAGCATGGCTTCTCTCACTGTTGCTGAGAGACACTTATGGCTGACGCTCTCGAAGATGTCTGAGTCTGAGCGCACCGTGTTCCTCGACGCCCCGCTTTCTTCTGCTGGCCTCTTCGGATCCTCTGTCAATGACTTCGTGGAGAGATTCGCCGAGGTGCAGAAAGCGCCACAGGCCATGAAGCACTTCCTACCGAAGCGCTCCAGTTCTGCAGCCGGCCGTGCAAAACCACCTGCTCGGAGCTCACAGCCACAGCCTCCGCCCCCTACCGCCTCATCGCAGCGCTGTCAGGCCCGAAGCTCGAGGCCGCGCTCTCGCTCGACTAGTTGCCGCCCCGCTCCGCATGGGCCACGGCCTAGGATTGCGGTGAAGCCCGAGGCCCCGAAGTCGTCCTAGCACGCCTAGGAAAGCGTCGGTGTTCGAGTCCCGCCGCGGCTGGACTTCCACTGAAGCTCATCGCTCGTTCAGTTCCAAGAAATGTGACTGTCCCAGTGTATTCTGCAGTGTACAAGCCGGAACAGCTGCCCGCTTGCCTGCACACAAATGCCGTTTTTACGGCTACCCAGATAAATCCCATAAAGAGCGTATTTTCTGGTGTCCCGGCCACGGCCGATGGTGCTATGAGTGTAGAAAACATGCCCACTGCCCAGTGCTCATCCCTACACACAAGCACAGCCCTACACACAGGGCCCGCGCTCATAAAATCGACTCAGGTCGATTGTGCATCCAACATAGTAAACGTGCCCACTGCCCAGTGCCCACAAACACTATGTTCTGCATGTCTCACGGTTTCTGTAAAAACGAAACCAGTGCGCATTCACTCTGCTCAGGCAGACAATGCGCTCGACGCAGTAAATGTGCCTGCTCTCCCGTGCCCGCATTCACTCACAGACATGACAAGTCCCACGGGACTCGCCCAGCCCTCCCTCACTCGGTTAAACACCGCAGCGGGGTCGAGCGCGGGCAATCTGCCCGCTGTGATCAGCGCGCTCCCCGCCTCAAATGTCACGGGCATAACGCCTATGTTACAGCACACCGAAGCGCCTCTTCGCACTTGACTTTACGAGACCTCTCGTAAGAATACGTACTCGGTTACTAACGTAACCTCGGTTCTCTCTAGAAGAGGGAACGAGTACTGCGTATCTTGCCGTGCATGCGACACGCTCTGGTTCGCTTCAGCGATGAAAAACCAGATATCAGCTGCCTCCGAGCCTTGTTTTATAGGCCTAAGCCACGCCTGTTTCGGCGGGATGTGACGCAGTGGGCGCGAAGCGCCCTCATTGGATCTGACGTCACGATAGGCCTCGCTCGGTAGGCTGATGCAGTTGCCGCAGAGCAGCCAATGGGCGCGCGAGCTGTCTCCCCTATGCCTGGATACTGCTGCAACGCGTTTTACATTAATACAAAATTAAAGGATAATTTTTTGGCTTCAATATCTTGCGGAAAAGAGATTTTCCCCTAGCGTAAGATACTTACGCAGTACTCGTTCCCTCTTCTAGAGAGAACCGAGGTTACGTTTTACCCTTGGTTTCTTTTCATCCCATATAAACTTTCCTAGCATTCTTTCCCACTCCTTAAAACATGAGCTTGTTAAATACAAAGGAAGGTTCTGGAAAAGAAAAAGAAAGCGTGGCAATACATTCATTTTTATAATTCCTATTTTTTCAAATATTGTAAGTGGCAAGATTTTCCAACGCATAAGATCCTGCCTTAAGGAGTTCTCCAGAATTGTATAGTTACATGTGTACAACTTATCAATTTCTCTGGGAATTGTAATACCTAAATATTTTATTTTGTTCTGATCCCATTTCAACTTAAACTTTTTCTTAAATTCTGTTTGGAGATTGCATCCTATTTCCATGGCTTCAGTTTTAGCTGAGTTTAATTTATAACCTGAAATAGCCCCGTATTTCCCAATTTCCTCCAGAAGTGCCGGTAATGATTTATATATATCAGTTAAGAATATTATGACATCGTCCGCATATAACGCCAGTTTATGTTCTTCATCTTGTATCTTAATGCCCTTTATACACATACTTGTCCTTATGCATTCCGCCAATGGCTCAATGCACAAGGCAAAAATCTGTGGAGAGAGCGGATCGCCCTGTTTTACCCCTCTTTTTATTTGAAAGGGTTTCGATAGCGAGCCAATGGCTTTCACTCTGGCTGCTGAATCATTATATATCATTATATCATTAAATGAATGAATTTCTTGTGAAAGCCAAATTTTTTCAAAACTGCAAACAGAAAAGGCCAAGATACTCGGTCGAATGCTTTTTCCGCATCCAAATGTAAGCACTATCATTTGTTGTTTTGTTTTTCTAGCAAAATCAATAACATTAAGGGTTTGACGTACATTGTCACTAATGCCTCGTTTCCACTGAGCAGTACGGTACGGTACGGTACGGAACGGCACGCATTTATTTGCGTTTCCACTATCAAAAGTTGTGAATGGTACCAAAATGCCGAACCGTACCGTACCACTTTTTAGGTACCCTTCCATTGGGGTACCTAGCACAGTGGAACGGTACTAAAAGGTGGAGCTAGACTCACTGCAGGACGTTGATTGGTTGACAGAGAATCGTCACTTGCGCGTGCTACAAGGGGAATGACAACATAAGAAGCGCCATTTTTTAATATACAGTTTAATATAATACTACTGTTACTGTATCACGAAATGTAATTTTAAGAGTTTTTCAGGCGAGAATGTAGTTGTTTAAAGCTCAAATCTGTGGTTTATTTGTAAAGATGATTTTTTTTTCCCCGGTTGTGAGATCCATGCGTTCAGCGGGGCTCGGCGCTCATGTTTCCCGGCTGGATGAGCCTTTCCTCGGCTAGTCTTCTGACGTTCGTCTCCGACTCCGACGGTAGTGGTTAACCATCTGGGGACCAAAAACGCGCCCGCGCGTTTTGCTCGTTTTTTTTTTTTTTAGCAATGAAAATAAACACTAAATGCTCTGTTAATTTTGATCTTTCAGTTTAAGTGTTTTGCTTTTTGACAAATAAAGAAAAATTAACATGATGCGATTTCTGCCTTCTCTCTGTCAGTAAACTCCCATTTGAAACGCGTTCGAAAATTATCTATAACTCCGCGAAAATTCAGTCAAACAGGCAAACAGACCCACGGGCATAAAGCTTGAGATCGCATCTTGTAAATGAAGTAATTTATATAAAAAACAAATATTCTCAGTTTCTATAATCTGTATAAATAGAGAGCGACTCCAGTCTAGCTCATTACGAGCCATTCAAAAGTAATTTGACCACTCCCCGGAGAGCGCGTGCTATTCAAATGCAAATTCTGAGAAAGTTCTGATTCTGAGAAAGTTTCCTCAGAACAGTGCTGATATGAGGAGCAATATCTCCTGATATGAGGAGCAGATCCCGCTGAGGAGTGAGGTAGGCTGTTTTCTTTTCTCAAGTGTTGATGTGGAATAACGTTATGGAATAACGTTAGTGTAGGCCTATGCAAACCGCAAAAAGATGAATCGCATTTCTATAATATGACTCGCCTTTCTGTGAGATGAATGAAGGGTACATATTTGTAAAGACTGTTTAGCCTAAATATGAATCGCGTTTCTGTGAGATGAATGAAGGATACATATTTGTAAAGACTGTTTAGCCTAAATATGAATCGCGCGTCTGTGTGTGAAAGAATAAACTGCTTTGCTATAGCCTACTGAGATGAGTAAAAATCGACTGGAATATGTTGAAATAAAATGTATTTGTATAAGCAACGCATTAAACTGCAAATTAGCATTTATATGCCCTAATATTTCATAAAAACAACGTTACAGTCAGTCACTTGTTGACTAGATTTGGGTACAGTTTTTAGGCTACTGTAGAATATACTGCCACATCAAATAAGCTTTTGTTTAGCAATTTCTGCTCATATCTAACGTTATATATATATATATATATATATATATATATATATATAACTATATATATATAACTATATTATTTATATATATTATATATATATTTATATATATTATATATATTTGCTATATTCAAACTAATGAATACATATGATAAAATGTAGGCCTATAATCTTTTTTCTTTTTCTTTTTTACAAAGAAAGAGTACACTTGAAATATTGTTGAAATTGTAATTATTGTTGTAATTGTAACATTTTTAATAAAATAGCAAAACATATTTACAAGATAGATGTAAGCGAAATCTTAAATGGTCAATATAAGTCTTCTTCTAAATACATCTTTTGTCCTTGCATTGTGGCTCAGTCAGTGTCACACCTGAATGAATGGCTAATTATGCAGAGTCATTATGCAGAGTGGGTGGGACATTGTAATCTAAGGTGTAAACTACTCCTCCCCCTCGCATATTGGCTTTCCAAGCAAAACCTGTTTTACACCATTTAAATCAATGTATTTTTTTTTTTTGTGAACGATAAAGCAAGACTATTTTCACATGATTTTGAAGCTAGAATTCAAAGGGACAACATCCATTAGTCAAAAGTCTTGTGGACACATATTTAATATGTGTTTTGTGGTCTAAATTCAGCAACTTTCATTTAAATTTTTTCCAATAACTACGCATAAACATTATTCTCTTAAAAATACAAACATCTACATACACGTTGCTCGCATATTATGGTAGCCCTGTTTGTGCTATATAGAGTGAATTTACACCTTTGCCATTAACATGTTTATAAATAACTGAAAAAAGCACAAATGTCAGAGCATGTCAGAACATCTCAAGGACCCCAAAAACAGCTTGGTCCCCAGAGGGTTAAACATGAGATATAATTCGTCTTGTGTAGACCTAACGGGCGATCTTTGCTCTCGTGAATATATAATGAGTTCCCTGTCAATCGTTTTGGCTGAGGGCTAAGTTTAGTTTCATATTAACGTTATAGGCTATTTGTATTTAACTTTACTTGTAATGTTAGACTAGAGCGCTGCATTTGGATATTTGACTGAATTGT
This sequence comes from Leuciscus idus, assembly GCA_021554675.1. Classification (NCBI taxonomy): domain Eukaryota; kingdom Metazoa; phylum Chordata; class Actinopteri; order Cypriniformes; family Leuciscidae; genus Leuciscus; species Leuciscus idus. Next base: position 29,041,790 of record CM038643.1, on the reverse strand, counting down.
TTGCTTTATTTCTTATTGTATAGCTTCCTGTACCTTTTAATTAAACTTTTATTTTGGCTATTATTGATAAAACTGAAATTTTACAAAAAGAAATATGGTTTCTTGTCATTTTTTTATTACGAGATTATCACTGATGTTTATTGCAACATTTGTACAAACGCATATATTGCCTGGAATATGTGTATTTTTTTTTTATTTAAACGAAAAGAGGCAATGTTAGGGTTGTGTTTTATATTTCGTTTTGTTATAAATAGAATAACGTATAACGTGCAGTGAATAATCAATATGCGTTGCGCATGAACCACATTTGTGTCTCTATAATGTTTAATTTATTTAAATGAAAACGAAAAGAGGCAGAGTGGTGTTTTATAACATATTTCGTTTTATTGTTGCTTAAAATGTATATAGAGTAAGTTAACCAAGATAACCGGAGTAGCAGAGCGAGCTGAGTGACGCTTTTAAGAACGCGCTGTACCATTTGCATGTAGGAGTCGCACATGGCAAGTACAAACTTTGCGTACTTGATATTGAGAAAAGCCTAATGTCGGCGCTTGTCTTCTTGTGACAAACATGTCGAGATCTACTGCATGTCATCCATTGTAGTTTACTATGTTCTTCTTCGCGCGAAAATGACGTCGAACGAAACACCACGCCTATCAAGTAATGGTACTGTTGGCAGTGGAAACGCTAGCCAGATCATGGTTAACAGACCCGAACCGTACCGTACTGTCCCGTACCGTACCGCTCCGCTCAGTGGAAACGAGGCATAAGAAATCTATTTTTGACAAATCCTGTTTGGTCCAGATTTATAATAGATGGTAAGATTTCCGAGAGCCTATTTGCCATAATGGATGTAAATATTTTCTGATCAACATTCAGGAGTGATATTGGCCTCTACGATGAACATTGTTTTAGGTCCTTCCCTTCTTTAGCTATGACTGTTATAATTGCATTTTTCCAAGTATCTGGCCATTTTCCTGTTTGTAAAACCTCATTAAACACTCTATGTAGAACTGGTACAATTAAGTATTTGTAATCTTTGTAAAATTCATAGGTATAACCATCTTCTCCAGGGCATTTCCCCAATTTTCCCTTTTCAATAGTTTTTATTATTTCCGTTTGGGTTATGTTTTTTACTAATTTTTTCTTTCTGGGTTTCAGTCACAGATGCTAGACTTAAAGGACAAGTTCGGTATTTTACACTTAAAGCCCTGTTTACAGATCGTTTTTGATGAAATAGAATGGTTAAGATTAAATTTTGGACAAATGCTGCTGTCCCGAGAATTTTTGTTTTCTTTCGCTTTCCCAAACACCAGTAGACTGGGTGTATAGGTGCACTCGAACACTCCTTCCTAAAACACATTAAACTTTCGTTTACAAAGACGTGAAACTCACCGAGTGGTCAGGGGTGTTCACTGATATGCTCACACAAAAATCGCTGCAAAAGATGCTTTCCAACAGGTTTTATCGTAGTTTTTGTCTCCTCCATTGACTTGCATTGGATGTGCTGTGAGGTACGGTATTACTCCGCGCCGGAAACTGAAATGGGGTTGTTTTCTTCTTCTTCTAATTCGTGTTTTTTTTTTTTTTTTACGGCGGATCGCAAACAATGAAATGCCAGTGTTTTCAGGTGGATGTATTTTGACTTGTGTTACTTGATTAATACAAGAAGATGATTCATTGAATAGGCATAATATTGATTTGTGTTTTTTGAATTGTGTGCTGTCAAAGTTTTTGATGTTATATATATATATATTTTTTTTTTTCATGCATTATATTTATGATATTTTCATGCATTATGACTTTATGTGTGAGAGATGCTTTTTGATTTTTTTTTTCATGCATTATATCTATGATGATATTTTCACGCTTTATGACTTTTGTGTGAGATATGTTTTTTGATTTTTTTGTGTTTTTTGAATTGTGTGCTGTCAAAGTTTTTGATGTTGTTAAATGTTTTTCTCTTCGAGCTGCTTTACACAGAGTGACCAGGTGTTTCTGATTTGATTAATTAGCTGCTGTTAAATGAACTGAGACGCTGTTTGTTATACACACCCTGATGAAGGCATGTAGCCGCAACGCGTAGGTGTACTTCTCACCAATTTTTTAAGTAAGCCATGAATGAAATAAAGGCTTTTTAACTTTTTTCACTAATATTCGAGTGCCTTGGAATTCTTGTCTTCAATGAAATGCCAGTGGTTTGCTTGCAAAGGTGCATTATCGCCACCAACTGGGCTGGAGTGTCTATTATTCAAGCTCTCAACGGAAGAAATTCGGGTGTGAGGCGTTTGGAAAAATAGGTCCACAGTTTTACAACGAATGGTAAAACACCTGTTGGAAAGCATATTTTGCAGCGATTTTTGTGTGAGCATATCAGTGAACACCCCTGACCACTCGGTGAGTTTCACGTCTTTGTAAACGAAAGTTTAATGTGTTTTAGGAAGGAGTGTTTGAGTGCACCTATACACCCAGTCTACTGGTGTTTGGGAAAGCGAAAGAAACCTAAAATTCTCGGGACAGCAGCATTTGACCAAAATTTAATCTTAACCGTTCTATTTCATCAGAAACGATCTGTAAACAGGGCTTTAAGTGTAAAATACCAAACTTGTCCTTTAATTCATCTAAATAACCTGCAATTGTCTGCTTGTCAAGATTATTTACTTCTGAATTATAAAGGTTTTCATAGTAGTTCCTGAAACAAGATAAAATTTATTGTCCCCCTCTCCTTGGTGTTGCATTATCCATAATTGTGTTGATTACCGCTTTTTCTTTGTTCTTTTTTATTTTGGAGGCTAAAATTCGTTGTGCTTTCGGACTATTGTCATAAAATAATTGTTTAGCAAAAGTGAAATCTTTTACAAAGTCTTTTTTTGCATCATTCAGTCCTTTTTCTATTATTTTATCCCTCACTTTTAATTCTTGCAACTTTTGTATTTTGTTCTCTATTAACGTTTGTTTATTCTCTCTCAATTTTTTCCTCCAAGATGAGTATGCTATTATCTCTCCCCGTAGGGTTGCTTTAGCCGTTTCCCATAATAATACAGGATTTATTTCACTGTTATCATTTATATCAAGGAATGTTTTAATAACCTCTGTCATTTTTTTCTTTAAACATTTGATCCATAAGTAATGAGTTATTAAATCTCTAAACACTAGTTTTTAATGCCCTATACAAATTTAATTCAATGACGACTGAGGAATGGTCTGCCAATAGAAAGGGAACAATCTCACAAGTAATCACCTTAGAGAGATCATGCTTTAACATAAAAAAATAATCCAGTCTTGAGGATACTTTATGTCATCAATCATTAATTAGAGTATGAATACCTGTGAGTCCTGGCCATGAGGCAGTCGTGTTCAATGTCGCTGTTGAAGCAGAAAAAATGAACACACAAATACACAACAATGTTATGTTTAGATGAAGATGTTGACATGTCAGATTGATTACAGTGTTTTATGTTTTTCAGTTCAAACTCATTTTTTAGGCTGTTTTACAAGTTGTGTGAAAAGCAGATCTGGTTCTAATTCAAAGGTCTATAATTACCTGTCTGTGGTGCTGCACTAGTTTGTGCCTGGCCAGCTACAGAAAAAGAGAGATGAACAAAGTCTATTACAGTTCTAGAACGGATTTCTTCATTTGCATGGTCTTTCCCACACTGAGAGTGATATTCAAGCGGATGGTAAACAAAAATTAGGTTTTTATTCTCTAAACCATTCGCCTTCAACATGCTAAGAAAGTCGACTGCATAGATTCCAAGCATGAAGTGAGTGGAACAAAACTCAGTGTCTGAAATTGAGACCAGGCCAATTAATTTAGCCCATGCCACCAGCTGGGCAAAAGTTACAAAGTTCTAAATGAAGCTTAATGTACACATTAGCTGCCTCCCAATTCAGAGGATGCATCCTTTAAAGGCCGATTGCATCACCGTTGCGCCACAAAGGCTCCTTCAAATGTGGCCTCCAAATGCGTCCTTTGTTTCCCGTGAAGAGAAGGATACAACAGATGGATCCTGGTGGAGTACTGGTACTGGTGGAGCTTAGAGGTCGACCGATTCATCGGCACCGATAGTTGATTGGTGGAACTATCGTTATCGGCAAAAATACAAACCGATAGTTTTTCCTGGTTGCGTCCGCTGCTGGAGCGGCTGAGAAGCGCGCGCTGTCATTCATTACAGTAAGAGAGAGCTGAGAAGGGTCTGCTGGCATCATGCAGTACAAGAGCAGCCTCTAGAGGTGTAATAAAAACTATCGCTGATGCCTCATGTTGTTTATTTCGACACGTGATTCTGCGTGCTGCACTTGAGAGCACACGCTGCGTGGAGAGCGCTGACATCAGATGCTGTTTAAAGCACCGACAGCTAAAAGGTAGCCTATGAATACAGTACATTTTGTCATATCATTATAAAGTGATTAATTTGTTGACTAAATGCTGCATTAGTAGAGAAAGAACAGCACAACAGTATGTTTGTTTGCCTTCAAGGCTGAGAGGACGCTAACATTAGTAGTACCTCAAGCGGTTAAAACACTGACAAAAATAAACGTAAGTCCGACCCGAATGTTTAATGTCACAATTGTTACCATCTATTTGCATTAATTTATATCCAGCTGGTTACTTTTATGCATTAAATATGCAGAGAAGTTGCATATTTAAAGCTAGAGACGTAAGATAGCAAAATGACATACAGCCGACAGAAACATAAACAAATCAGAAAAGCATTCGATTTCGGTTATTTTTTTATCATCACTTTAATACCTATTTTGTTATTTTTATTAGATAATCATCAAGTGTTTATAAAATAGAAGCAAAAGTGTGAGACTATACATGTAATATTTATGTCATTTCAATGCTCTGGCGTTGTAGATATTTAAAGTTGGCCATCTTTAAGCATGACTGTTTGGATTTATATGAAATGATAACACTTACAATAAAATTCCATATGTAACATTAACTAAGGTTAATAACTGCTGTATAAGGATTGTTATTTTTTTGTTTATTAACATGTACTAATAAATGTTTAAATTAAGGTTTTTATTTGTTAACCATAGTTAATGAACTATCAAACTAACATGAATGATCAAGGTGCAATTGTATTGCTCAAATATTATACCGATCAAATTTTGTTACTTTTTTACTCATTAAGTTGGCTTGAAAAATAACAGTTTAACAGTTACATTTTGAATGTAACTGGTTTTATTTGTTATTTAGAGTATTACTTTTTGTTTCAGTTTGAATGAATGTCTTTTATTGACTTCAATATTTATTCATATTTATATATTTATTTCATTTAGCATGTTTTCATGGTTCAATACAGTTTTATTATTTTTATAATAAAGTTCAGCATTGTTTTACTTGGAGAGTTATGTTTGTTTTTATCCAGTATCAATTTTAAAAACTATCGGTTGATTAATCGGTTATCGGCAAGTATGGCCCAACCTAGCTATCGTTATCGGTAAAATCCACTATCGGTTGACCTCTAGTGGAGCTGGCTGATGAGTTGTGTGGTCAAGCCCTTCCTCCAGCATTTGAATTCAGTTTGGAGAGAAGGATTTGCTGATCACTTCCTGTGCTTAGGCCCTTCCTCCTCCACTGGTTCCGTCCAGCATCCAAGTCCCTTCATTTTCATTGGGTCTGCACAGACCCAAGTCTTCCTCTTCTTCTCCGTCTCTGCCGGTCCAGTGGGACTGAAGAGAGCCAGAAAAGATCGGGCTGATGGACTGACTGGCTTGGGCAGAGGAGGTGGGAGAGGGAGGCTAGGTGAGCGTATCATTAGTGGCAACAAAAGCTTTGAGCTAGTTAGGACCAGCGGCGATGAAGACGATGGACAGTACCATATGTGACGAAAATGAGTCAGAACCGGTCAGCTCCACTATTTACTCTACCCTGCTTAGACCAGCCTTGGGCGTCAGATCTGCCAGCTCAGCCCAGGGGTGTCAATTCCAGCACTCCACATCAGACCTCCAGGCCTGTAGCTCATTAATCATCAATCATTAATTAGAGCATGAATAAATGTGTCTGACTCACCTTGGCAGATGACTCCAGCATCTTCACTGTGCCCACAGTTATGAGATCCCCATACATTTGATGGACAGTTTATCAGTGTAAATTCATTCCCACGGCACTGGACATCATCCAACCATATTGGTCCAGAACCTTGTCCAAAATAAGCAGAACTCTTTGCCTCTATAACACTCCCACAGCCCAGTTCTCTACACACCACTGCTGCGTCTCTAGAATCCCACTCATCATCACACACTGTTCCCCATATTTCATTGTGGAGAACCTCCACTCTTCCAGAACAGAGGTTAGGTCCATTCACCAACTTGGCAGCTATTAATCACAAAACAACATAAAGAGAGAAAACAGGTCATTGGGTTTTAGGTTGTTCATTTTTGTTTGTTTGTTTGTATTTTTGATGAGATAACAAACAAAGTGGTAATAATAATGGAGTTTAATCCTCCTCAGCATCATTACCTTTGGGTCCTGGCTGTGAGGCAGTCGTGTTCAATGTCGCTGTTGAAGCAGAAAAAATGAACACACAAATACACAACAATGTTATGTTTAGATGAAGATGTTGACATGTCAGATTGATTGCAGTGCTTTATGTTTTTCAGTTCAAACTCATTTTTCTAGTTTGTGCCTGACCTATTACAGAAAAAGAGAGATGAACAAAGTCTATTACAGTTCCAGAACAGATTTCTTCATTTGCATGGTCTTTCCCACACTGAGAGTGATATTCAAATGGATGGTAATCAAAAATGAGTTATTTTATTCTCTAAACCATTTGCCTTCAACATGCTAAGAAAGTCGACTGCATAGATTCCAAGCATGAAGTGAGTGGAACAAAACTCATTGTCTGACATTGAGACCAGGCCAATTCATTTAGCCCATGCCACCAACTGGGCAAAAGTTACAAAGTTCTAAATTAAGCTTAATGTACACATTAACTGCGTCCCAATTCAGAGGATACATCCTTCGAAGGCCGATTGCGTCACTGTTGTGCCACAAAGGCTCCTTCAAATGTGGCCTCCAAATGCATCCTTCGTTTCCCGTGAAGAGAAGGATACAACAGATGGATCCTGGTGGAGTACTGGTACTGGTGGAGCTGGCTGATGAGTTGTGTGGTCAAGCCCTTCCTCCAGCATTTGAATTCAGTTTGGAGAGAAGGATTTGCTGATCACTTCCTGTGCTCAGGCCCTTCCTCCTCGGCCCAAGCCAGTCAGTCCTTCAGCCCAACCTTTTCTGGCTCTCTTCAGTCCCTCAGCTCCACTATGTACTCTACCCTGCTTAGACCAGCCTTGGGCTTCAGATTCTCCCAGCTCAGCCCAGGGGTGTCAATTCCAGCACTCCACATCAGACCTCCAGGCCTGTAGCTCCACCTCGGCCTGTCGAGCAGTCGACTCCACCTTGGATCCTCCCTCCCTCTGCTCCACCCAGGACCATCCACCTTGGTCTGACATCGCTCTGTCTGCCAGAAAACAATTCCGGTTCATAAATCCTATGTCTCTTTCTTGTCTCGTGTTCTGTTGTTGTGTGTGTGTGTACTGATTGTGTGGGCGTGCCGGCTCATTAGCGCTCATCAGCGATCCAGCTCATCACTCCCATCACCAGCTGCAGCTCATCTCATCACCTATATGCTCACCACTTTCTCATGTCAGATCGTAGTTTGTGGTGTCCCGGTATTGTTCCAGTCAGCGTCTCGAGTCTTGTGCCTTCCTTGTTCCTGTTCGTGTTCCTGTGGATTTATTCTGGATTCATCTCACCTCTGGACACAACTCACCGCACTGCTGCACTCCCTTTCACCGGGTTCATCTGGCCATCGGGGTCCCTGTGCCGCTAGCCTGTCTGTTCTGGACTTTTACCAACAATTCATCAATATATACAATAAAGAGCTTTTTACTTGCATTTTGCTTCCTTTTCTCATTCGTGACAGAACGATCTGACCTGAGCATGGAAGCAGCGAGTGGCTCTGCAAGTCCACTGGAGGCATACTGCATACAAAGAATGGACACTCAGGAGAAAAACCTCAACGAGACAGCTCGCGCAGTTCAGGCTCTAGTGGCGCAGGTGTCCGGGCTCACCCAGCAGATTCAACAGCTTCGAGCTCCCACTGCGCCACCCGCACCGCCGATTCCCCCACCACCACCAGCAGACCCCTCCCAGTCGGAGCCCCGCATGCCGGTTCCAGAGGCTTAATCAGGTGAATCAAATTACTGTCGATCTTTCCTAACCAGGTGTTCGATGCATTTCTCTCTCCAACCCAAGACTTTCCACGACGAGCGAACCAAGGTCGCGTTTTGTTGGCACTTCTGACTGGGAGAGCGTCGCTATGGGGAACGGCGGTGTGGGAGAATCAGGAAGAATGCTGCTCCTCGTTCCAGAGGCTCTCTGACGAGATGAGGCGGGTGTTCGATCGCGCCGTTGCGGGGAGAGAGGCTGCTAGAGCAGTGGTTCTCAACTCCAGTCCTCGGGACCCACTGCTCTGCATATTGTGTATGTCTCCCTTATTTAACACACCTGATTCAGATCATCAGCTCGTTAGGATAGACTCCATGAACTGAACTGAGTGTGTCAGATAAGAGAGACATCCAAAATGTGCAGAGCAGTGGGTCCCGAGGACTGGAGTTGAGAACCACTGTGCTAGAGTGTTGGCGGATTTACGACAAGGAGAGAGATCCGTATCTGACTTTTCGACTGAATTTCGAACTCTAGCAGCAGAGAGCCAATGGAACGAGGAGGCGCAGTGGGACATGTTCCTGCATGGGCTGGCTGACCTCATCCAAAAGGAGATCTACGCCATGGATCTTCCCACCAAGATGATCAATGATCTCATTGCTCTGGCCCTGAGAGTGGACGCACGTCTTTCCCAAGTAGATCGACGTCTTCAGCCTAATTGTTCTCCTGGAGGGATCGAGGGACAACGCTTCGGAGGCGGGGACGCGGTCACCCCCGTCAACGATCACGAGCCCATGCAGGTGGGTCGAGCCCGGCTTTCCCGGGAGGAGAAGGAGAGGCGGAGATCCCTGGGCCTTTGCTTGTACTGTGGAGGAGCTGGACATTTTGCTTACAGCTGTCCGTTAAAAGGCCCAGCCCGACAGTAAGTATGAGGCTACTGTCGGGTGGGATCTCTGCAGAGAAGACCTCATCCCCATCCACTCTCCTTCCTGTAAGACTCCGATGGTCATCTCACCTCCACAACTGTCGAGCACTTCTGGATTCAGGGGCTGAAGGTAATTTCATGGACCACACCTTTGCACGCAAGTTTCAAGTTCCCCTCAAACCCCTTACGCACCAGATTGCAGTACACGCCCTCAATATTCAAGAACTCCCCACCATTTCACTAGCCACCGAAGACATCACTCTCATCACATCAGGCAATCATACCGAGACCATCTCCTTTTACATTCTGGACACTCCTCTTGCACCCATCGTCCTTGGTCACCCCTGGTCACCCGTCACAACCCCAAAGTGGACTGGCAGTTAAAGTCTGTGTCGGCGTGGAGCAGTCATTGTCATAAGTCTTGTGTCTGCCTGTCCGTCTGTTTCTGTCCCTGTGTTTCAGGAGGAGGCAGTGGATTTATCTAACATGCCCGCAGAGGTGTTCAGTAAGTCTCGGGCTGCTTCTCTTCCTCCGCATCGTCCCTATGACTGTGCTATAGAGTTATTGCCAGGTACGTCTCCGCCTAAGGGCAAATTATATTCACTCTCTGTCCCAGAGAGAGAGGCCATGGAGAAATACATTTCTGATTCTCTAGCAACGGGGTTCATCCGCCCTTCCTCTTCTCCAGCGGGGGCGGGGTTCTTTTTTGTGGGGAAGAAGGATGGATCGTTGCGCCCTCAGATCACTTGGACGTGGCTGTGTTACAAGAGGTAAAAACGATATAAATACTCTTCGTTTTCTCACACAAACCGCTCGTTTTGTGTCTTAGGCCATCAATGTGTACTTACGATGGGGAATTGTTCAATTTGGACGATGGGGAATTGTTTTAATTTGGACTCTGTGCATGCTCTTTGAGACAGTGACCATAGACCTGCATTATATGACTGACAGACAAGAACGGTTTGACCTAAAAATATCAAAATTGAAACTACTGCGGAAAAAAAGACACCTACATCTTGGATGCCCTTGAGGTAAGCTAAAACATACCAAAATTTTATTTCAAAGTGAACTATCCCTTTAACCTGACATATTCCTGTGCGTGAACAACAAGGTTCATCAGACTCAGTGAAATCTTGGTTGAAGATGGTTGGAAATTGAAATCCATGGCTTAGTGTGGATGTCAAAAACAAAATGGCATATTACTCAACAATTAGTAAATAGTCATGTGCCTCAACAAGTAAAGTCATAACATAATGATAGCCTACATTTGCAAATCATTAATTAACCCTTGTGCATCAATTTAAAAAAGTTACACATAGGTCCAAAGAGGACAAACATGTCCATGTCAAAAAACTGTCATAAAAAGTTGAAGCTTGGGAGCACAGACTTTGGTATCATTTTAAAGAATACCCTTGGCAGATTATTGCTTAAGTTAATTTTTTTTTTATAAGTAAATCCCCCAAAAAGTTAGCCTATATAGGTTTAAGTTTATGAAAATTATTTATGAATATTATTTTATATAAAATATATATTTTATGAAACAAGTTGAACTCTAAAACGGCTAGAAAATCAAAGCCATAAATCTAAATAAGTTGTGTTCCAAATTTGAGGTTGATATCTCAAAAAATGAGCTTTCAGTAAGATTTTGTTTAGGCGCAGTACCAAACTTTCCCCATTGGATGCCAGCAAAACTGGCTTTGTTATTTGCAGTTGAGTTTTTCTCTCTCAATACTACAAACACACACATGCACACAAACACTTATTTTTTTTATAACACACATACCAACCACACTCTGACATCCATACCAACACACACACACACACACACAATTATCATTGCATAATTTATCCAATTGGCTCTATAATAGCTCAAAATTCATGCAGTTAACATTAACAACAACAACAAAAAAACCTTACACATAGGTCCAAAGTGGACAAAAATGTCCAAGTCAAAAAACTCTCATAAAAACATTATGCTTGGGAGCAAAATACTTAAGTTTGGTCTCATTTTAAAGAAGACCCTTGACAGATTGTTGTTGAAGTGAAAAAAGTGCCACCAAAAAAATTTTATAGATGTTTAAGTTTATGAAAAATGTTTATGAACATTATAATCAATATTTTATATAAAATATAAATGAGTATTTTGTGTAACTAGTGCAATTAATTATTATTATTATTTTCAAATGAAATGGGGGTGAAAAAGTAAAATTACAATAAAAATACACACCTGTGCCAAAATTCATGCAGTTAACATAAAAAAAAAAAAAAAAAAAAAAAAAAAAAAAACCGTACACATAGGTCCAAAGTGGACAAAAATGTCCAAGTCAAAAAACTCTCATAAAATGTTATGTTTGGGAGCAAATACTTAAGTTTGGTCTCATTTTAAAGAAGACCTTTGGCAGATTGTTGTTGACGTGAATTTTTTTTAAAAAGTGCAACCAAAGAAATGTTATAGAAGTTTAGGTTTATGAAAAATATTTATGAACATTATAATCAATATTTTATATAAAAATATATATATTTATGAAACATTTGGAACTCTAAAACTGATATAAATTCAAAGCCATAAATCTAAACAGGTTGTGTTCCGAATTTGAGGATGATATCTCAAAAAATAAGCTTTCAGTAAGATTTTGTTTGGGCGCAGTACCAAACTTTCCCCATTGGATCCCAGCAAAACTCCACTGGTGAACACAGTGATTGGATTTTCGATTTGCAGTTGAGTTTTTTTCTCTCAAATATTACAAGCACACAAACACACTTTTTATTTTATTCCACACATACAAACCACACTTAGACATCCATACCAACAAACCCACACAATTATCTTGCATAATTTATCCAATTGGATCTATAATATGCCAAAGCAGAAAACAGGAATAAAGTGAGTATTTGCTTTATAGGCCTAACCTGAAAAGATGGCACCATCTGATTTTTTTTTTTATGTCAATTTTGAAGCCTTGCCAACAGAATGAAAGCCTATTAAAAAAGATGGCATCATTTTATAGTTAAACGGCACAGGGATTTAAAAATGCAGTTTTAATGGGTTTCAATGGGGCCATTTTTGTCCAAAAGGTCCTGAGAGGAAGTATTTTGTGTAACTAATGCAAAATAGATTTTTTAAAGGAAATGGTGATTAAATAGTAAAATTCCAATAAAAATACACACCCGTGCCAAATTTTATGCAGTTAGCATTAACACAGGCAAAGTGATCAAAAAAACAAAACTGAAAAGGACAAAATTGTCCTTAAGGATGCACAAGGGTTAATGGTTAATGGTTAATTAAAGCAGACAACTGGAAGTTGAAGTATATTGCAACACAAGCAAAAATGATTAATATATATTGCACATTTTAGGAGAATTAATAATCATTATAAAAACTGTATTACACAAACCTTGAATAAACAGTGCAATGGTCCAGATGAAGATGTTGATTGTGTTCATTGCTGTAGTTTAGTCTTGTGTGATGATGAAGATTGTGTTCTGCTCTCAGTCATGAAGTGTTAAACTCACAGCACTATAAACACTCTCAGAGCACTGAAGCATGTGCTGACAATGCAAAGAAGTGGGCAGGATTTACAACAGCTTGTGCTGATAACAAACTCATAAACTCTACATAGAAGATTTTACTTTCAGAATAATGTTATTGAACCATTTAGTGATTAATTGCACATATTTATTAATTGTGAAGTATTTTTGTTTATGTTTGTCAGGCTGATAAGACACTAGGTTTTGTCTGGAGAATCATGAATGTAGATCATTTTAAACATATGTCATACGCAGCAGTTTCTCTGAGTTCAGTTCTGTGCTACACCTTTACAAGCATGTTAACAATGAGAAATCAAGAACTAAATAAATCAGTTTTACTATATTTAGATTCATAATAAAAAAAGTCCATTATGGTCTTTGGAATCAATGTTGACATGTTGCTCTCTGGGAAATATTTTCATGATGTCTTTTTTCATGATGATTGATCTGCATATGAAGAACAGAAGCATCATTATGAGAAACTCCACAACATCATCCATGATCAAAGAGGTCAAAGGTCACCTCAGAGGTCACAGCTCATCAAATATATTTCTTTAAACAGTGTTATATCAGAAAGCATTTAGTCAAATCTGAATGAGTGAGTGTTGAGAAGAGCTGAGGATCTTCTAATATCAGTGTGTTGAAGTGTTGTTTCTCTCTCTCTGCTGGAGTGTGTGTTCACTCGAGTGGAATAGAGGTTTTTGTACGAGCGTTTCATTAGATTGTATCACTGTGGTGGACTTTCGGTGGAGGAACTAAACTGGTGATCGGTAAGTCTGTCTATTTAATCACCTAATAAAAAAATACAATTTAGATTTCAGAAAGTGTTTTACAGTTGAAACAAGAACAACATTTATTAATAATAATGATTATTAGATCATAAGACTTTTATAATGCAATATGTATGTGTCAGGCTTCTGGAAGGATGAAGTAGGAGGCGAACACGAAGATGAAGAAACTGGTTTTAATTCTCAAATTTAGCAAATACAAACAACAGGGCTGAAAGCATAACATTAACATTGACCGACAAGTGATGAGTGAACAGAAGGAACTTAAATACACAGACAGATGAACACAAGACAGGTGATGCTGATGATGATGAACAGGTGAGTAATGAAGGGAGTGAGTACAGGTGTGGAAACAAGGAGGATTCTGGGAACTGTAGTGAAGACGAAGACAGATGGTGAATGTGACAGTATGAAGGCTTTTAATAAAGTGTTACTGATATTGTTGTATAATTATTTAATCTAAAACAAAGATATTAATATAAGAATAACATTATTCCTTTCAACAAAAAAGCAATTCTAAACATATTTCGGTAACGCTTTAGATTACAGCCCGGAAAGTACTGAGTAATTAAAATGAAAGTACAGTGTAACTTTCGGTAATTACAGTGTACCTATAAAGTACTTACGTGTAAGTATAGGGGAACAATATGTAAAGTCTTGGGAATAAAGGTGTAACAACCAGGAAAATACTGCGTTATTAAAACGAAATTACAATGTAACTTTCGGTAATTACAGTGTACCTATAAAGTGCGTACGTGTATAGAGGAATAATATGTAAAGTTTTGGGAATAAAGGGGTAACAACCAGGAAAATAACAAATTATTTAGGCAAATTATTTAGACTGTAAGTATTCCATGTAGTTACAGGGTAAGTATGACATAGCGGGCTGTAAATTAAAGTGGTGCTTCTTACCCTCTTGTTCCGTGTAGTTACAGGGTAAGTACAGTAAAAACACATGTACACACACAATCTGACATCACTTGGAAAACCTTTTTTTGAAAAACAACTTATTTCAAAACAGATTTACAACATATTACACTTCTTATTTATTTATTTAATTTATTATAATTTTTTTAAAATCAACTTTTCATTTCAAATTCTAAAGTCCTGACAGAAAGTAGCATGTTTTGTCCTTTTTTGTTTCTCTTGCATGGCTTCCTCCTCCTCTTGGTCCTCCTCTTTTTCTATCGTTCCACTGATTAGCCTAATCTTAAGGAGTCTTTTTCTATTCTGTATTATGTATTAAAAGAAAATACAGTAGCCTACACCCAGAAATGTTCTCATAATTTACTAATCTTTTCGCTACCGACCAACTTTCACCAGGGAGTGCATGAGAGTCGGCTTGAATGGCTTCGCGTTTGAGCGTTCATTGCATTCTCGCGGGAGTTTGATGTGAAACGTGCGCGAGAACTGGTGTCTCTGTTCTTCTGCATGGTTTGTTTTTCAATATTATTATCTGTTATTGTTTGTATTTTGTTGTGAGCAATAATAAAAACATTTAAAAAAAATAATAATTCAACATTGGTTTTTCGGTGCGCTTACGTCACGCTTTAAGCCTCTGTTATACTCCAGTTTGGACGCGTACACGACAGCTGCGCACAGCTCGGACGCGGACAGCTTGTATTTATACTTTCTCTCAACCCTCTCATGAACGCGCAGGTGACAGTTGGTCGGAAGCGATAGTCTACAGTTTAAAAATTTTAAATATTTGGTATTTTTCTTACAAACGCTTATCGTTTCACTTCAGAAGAAGAGGAACAAGAGGAGGAGGAAACCAAGCAAGAGAAACAAAGTGCTGTAAATCCGTTTTGAAATAAGTTGTTTTTCAAATAAAGTTTTCCGAGTGATATCAGATTGTGTATGTGTACATGTGTTTTTATTGTACTTACCCTGTAACTACATGAAACAAGAGGGTAAGAAGCACCACTTTAATTTACAGCCCGCAATGTCATACTTACCCTGTAACTACACGGAACAAGAGGGTAAGAAACACCACTTTAATTTACAGCCCGCAATGTCATACTTACCCTGTAACTACATGAAACAAGAGGGTAAGAAACACCACTTTAATTTACAGCCCGCAATGTCATACTTACCCTGTAACTACATGAAACAAGAGGGTAAGAAACACCACTTTAATTTACAGCCCGCAGTGTCATACTTACCCTGTAACTACATGAAACAAGAGGGTAAGAAACACCACTTTAATTTACAGCCCGCAATGTCATACTTACCCTGTAACTACATGAAACAAGAGGGTAAGAAACACCACTTTAATTTACAGCCCGCAATGTCATACTTACCCTGTAACTACATGAAACAAGAGTATATTTTCCCAGCATTTAAAAAAAAAAAAAGTTGCAATAGTTTTACTTGCCTTGAAACTTAATCAGTGCACCTTTGCAATAATAACAAATTAGCCTACTTTATAAATGCACTGATATGTACCCCGTAATAAAAAATAAAAAACGCTAAATTTCTCCCAAAAGTAAGATTCTAAAATACTTAGTCTAAATAATTTGCCTACATAATTTGTTATTTTCCTGGTTGTTACCCCTTTATTCCCAAAACTTTACATATTATTCCCCTATACTTACACGTACGCACTTTATAGGTACACTGTAATTACCAAAAGTTACACTGTAATTTTGTTTTAATAACGCAGTATTTTCCTGGTTGTTACACCTTTATTCCCAAGACTTTACATATTGTTCCCCTATACTTACACGTAAGTACTTTATAGGTACACTGTAATTACCGAAAGTTACACTGTACTTTCATTTTAATTACGCAGTACTTTCCGGGCTGTAATCTAAAGCGTTACCCATATTTCCACACTGTCTCACTATGAGTTTAATCAGTTTATTACAGGTTTGTTTTTCCTTCATTTATTTCTACAATGAGTTCATATTTAGTTCATCTTTTATTGTAGAAATCATACATGGAAAAAGAGATTTGACATCAGAATGTAAATGTTGCTTCTTTCTGTAGTTCAGTCAATGATACTGAATCTCTTTTGCTCATGTTGTGCTTATAATTCAGTGTTTTGTTCATTCTGTATGATTCAATTGTGTTTTAACTCTGTTTGACATTGAGTTACATTTTCAGTTCAGGTGAATATCTCAAAATGTAAGATATTTATGTTCAGAGTGAATAATTGCTGGAATTAAAGCAGTCAGATCGGCCTGATAATAGATAATATGTGTTATAACTGCTGTTACACTTATTGATGAGATCATACATGCATTTTAATGTATATAGCAGTGCATAATTAATGCATTAAACTACTTTTATAATGCAATATGTATGAAAGCTTTAAACAAAGTGTGTTGTGTGTGTGTGAATGTGTTGTGTTTGTCTCCTGCAGCTGGTCCCACAGTGAAGCCCTCAGTGTCTCTGCTGCCGCCCTCTTCTCTGCAGATCTCTGGAGACTCAGCCGCACTGCTCTGCCTGCTCAGCTCTTACTCTCCACAGGGGGCGCTGGTGAGCTGGACACTGGACGGGTCAGAGGTTACCGAGGGGGTTCTGACCAGCGCAGAGAGCCAGCAGGACGGCCGCTACAGCCGCAGTAGCGTCCTGACCCTCAGCAAAGCACGCTGGGAAGAGGGAGAGCTGTACGTAGGGACGTTATGGAAAAAATCATAATCACAATTATTTTGGTCAGTATTGAAATCGATTATGTAACACGATTTATTAAAAAACACGGTAACACTTTACAATAATGTTAATTAATTAACATTAGTTAATGTATTAACTAACATGAACTAACAATGAGAAATACATTTGTTACAGTATTTATTAATCTTTTTTTAATGCTAGTTAATACAAATACAGCTGTTCATTGTTTGTTCATGTTAGTTTACAGTGCCTTAACTAATGCTAACAAATACAACCATTCATTTTAATAACGTATTAGTAAATGGTGAAATTAATATTAACTAAGATTAGTAAATACTGTAGAAGTATTGTTCATTATTAGTTAATCTTAACAAAGGTAGTTAACTAATGCTAATTAATGAACCTTATTGTAAAGTGTTACCGAAGACACCTTTCAACAATTCTTAAAAAATCGAAATTTGAACATTTATTGTACTTTTTGAAATATTAAAATAAATGATATATAACAGATAATACTTCAATGAGTATTTTAATAATTCCCGCCGGTCTACCACTTATATTGAGGGAAATTCCCCCGCAAACATTGATTCACTTTAGCATGTAGATTGTATGAGTAGCCTAAATGAATCCTCACAGATTATAAAATCAAATCAATAATTTTAAAACTTTCTCCAAGACGCAATTTCACAAACCGCGTGAGTGTTCAGCGGTGCTGCGTCTCCTCTCTCTCTCTGTCTCTCAAAATGCGCTGGACAAGGCAAGCGTCGAAACTACACATTCGCGTTTAGGAGTCGGGACATGCCGGAATTGTCACTTGCACAATCGGGCCAGCATTGCATCGTAACTAAAGTTTATCATTTTCACTTCTTTTAAAGTTTTATCAGTTTAAACATTCAAGCTGAGAGAGTTTATGGCATCGGGAGGGGCGGATGTGTGCGTGCGCACGTCATTCAGAACACAAGACAAAATAAGAGCGTTCTTTCAAAACGGAACATGGCAAAATAATCGTTTTTACTCGATTATACTATTTTGGTGATCGTTGGGAGCAAAAATCAAAACCGAAATTCAATTAATTGCACAGCCCTAGCTGTACGTCTGCAGAGTAACACATGATGGAGCTCCTCATGAGGTCTCGTTCCACAAGAGCTCTGAGTGCTGATGTTTCTCTCCTGAAGATGAGCCGTATCTGAGTGTCCTGTGTCAGGCAGGATTCACATGAGTCTAGTGCTGCAGCTGTAGTGATTTACAACTCAATACTGAAAGATAGTGTGAGTGTGTGTGTGTGATCTTTCAATCTGCTGTGTTTGCTGCAACATTCAATAAAGCTTCTCAACAAGTTCACTTTGTGTCTGACAACATCATTCAACTAACAGATGAAGATGCAGGTGCTTTTCAGAAGGTTGATGTAGCAGTAAATGTCAAATAAAGCTCTTGGGGTTTGAACATGGTCTCTGGAGACAGAGCTGCTCTATTCTGAGAGGATCACAATCACTCCACCCTGACAATGCAAATGGGGTTTTCAGTTGTTGTAAAGTTTTCTTTCATCGAAGGAGAGACCAGGAGACAGTTGTGATCGCGTTCAACAGAAGTTATTCTTAGTTGAGAACTCCGCTGTACGTTGCTGCAGTACTTCCAACATTATCTATCTAAGGGAACTTTACATGGTATCTTATAGGCATTTTAGGAGGAGGGACTTGTGAAGGTGGAGACAAATTTAAACAAAGCATGTAAATGAGTATACAGGTTAAGGAACCCAACCCAGACTCCAGACTCTCAATCCAATCAGCATAACTATTCAAACGCATATGTGCTAAATCCAATCAGCCCAACGATTCATCGTCTAGGGCTGGGGCTCTATGGGGTGAGATTTCGGTCACAATTCTGCGCACGCAAGATCACATTTTGAGCGTGCAAAAGGGCATTTCGCACGTGCGTGAACTGAGTTTTGCGGAGAAATGTTCGTCTTGCAGATAAGAAAATATTGTGAGCGAACGAAAATCAATTTTGCATTTAAAATAAGTATTTGGATGTGCGCGGAAGTTCTCTTTCGCGTGTGCAAAGTTTCACTTTCTTGCTCCTTTCATTCCAGCCGTGAGCGCTCTCTAAGCGCAGACGGCTTCGCTTGCTCAACACAGCCCAGCGTTACAATATGCCATAATTCCAGCCAATCAGAGATGAGACTGCTAAATTCTGATTGGCTGGCTTGAAAACCAATCACAAGACTCCCTGCATCATCGACTGCAGAAGAGAACTAGTGCAGTTGAGTAAAGTTGGCAGTAAATTCACAGATTCGAACTTCCCGGGTCAATAACTCGTGAGCTAAACGTTGTTACTGCACAAATAACACCTCTTTTTAATCGTAGTAATGTAGACAAGCAGCTACAACCTAATTTTCCTCCAAACGAGCTTTCCCTCGCAGTGGACAAAATACATTGATCTCTATGCGCAGGCGGCAGCGAGACAGATCCGAAGGGACCGTCTGAAAAGTGCAAAACCCGAAAAGAGTTACTACGAAAACAGTCAATAACTTCACTGTCACTCACTATAGTGTCACCAAATTCAGTTAATTTTTACATTTTACATTTACATTTAGTCATTTAGCAGACGCTTTTATCCAAAGCGACTTACAAATTAGGACTAAAATTAAGCGAGTCATCATGAAGAGGCAAAAAACAATAACAACGCAAGAAGTGCTCAGAATACGAGGTTCAGGCATTATTCAGAGTAGCATAAGCCCGATAAGTGAGGTTTAAAGGATTTTTTTTTTTTTTTTTTTTATGAAGGTAAGTGCTCACGAAAGAGATGGGTTTTCAGCTGTTTTTTGAATGTTGTCAGGGATTCTGCATTCCGGATGAGGGTGGGGAGAGTGTTCCACCAGCATGGAACTGTGAATGAGAATGTTCTGGAAAGTGATTTTGTGGCTTTCTGTGATGGAACCACGAGACGTCGTTCGTTGATCGATCGTAGGTGTCTGGTAGGGATGTAGACTCGTAGGAGTGAGTGAAAGTAGGAGGGAGCTGAGCCTGTGATAGATCTGTAAGCAAGCGTCAGTGCCTTGAACTTGATGCGAGCAGCGATAGGTAGCCAGTGCAGAGAGATGAACAGAGGAGTGACGTGGGCCCTCTTGGGCTCGTTGAAGACAAGACGGGCTGCAGCATTCTGGATCATCTGTAGAGGTTTGGTTGCACATGCTGGAAGTCCGGCCAGAAGAGCATTGCAGTAGTCAAGCCTAGAAATGACCAGGGCCTGGACGAGAAGTTGTGTTGCGTGCTCAGTTAGGAAAGGCTTGATCTTCCTGATGTTGTGCAGCGCAAACCTGCATGATCGAGCTGTCTTTGAAATGTGATCTGTGAAGGTCAGCTGGTCATCGAACATTACTCCCAGATTTCTGACCGACCTTGATGGGGGGATCGATGATGAATCAAGCTGGATGGTGAAGTCGTGCTGTAGAGATGGATTGGCAGGGAGGACGAGAAGCTCAGTCTTTGCCAGGTTGAGCTGCAGGTGATGTTCCTTCATCCATGTGGAGATGTCTGCCAGACAGCTTGAGACCCGTGCAGCTACTGTTGGATCATCTGGTTGAAATGAGAGGAAGAGCTGTGTGTCATCAGCATAGCAGTGGTAGGAAAAACCGTGTGCCTGTATGATGTGTCCCAGTGATGTAGTGTAGATGGAGAAGAGGAGGGGACCAAGAACTGAACCCTGGGGAACCCCTGTGGTCAGTTGATGTGCTCTGGATACCTCGCCTCTCCATGCGACCTTGAAGGACCTACCTGTGAGATAGGACTCAAACCAGTCGAGTGAAGTTCCTGTGATGCCCAGTGATGAGAGACAGGACATAAGGATCTGATGGTTCACAGTGTCGAAGGCAGCAGACAGATCCAGGAGAATGAGGACTGAAGATTTGGAAGCAGCTTTTGCAGTCCGTAGGGCTTCGGTGACCGACAGTAATGCAGTCTCAGTTGAATGCCCTTTCTTGAAGCCAGTTCACACATCACTGCTGTCCTGATGGTTATACTACAACACTTACTTTAGGGCAAATATATTTTAAGTTGTATATACAATTGTAAATGTATAATTTTTATGATTTTTATGAAACATTTTCAATAACTTTACTGTAATTCACTGTATTGTTGCTAAATTCAGTTCACACATCACTGCTGTCCTGATGGTTATACTACAACACTTATTTTGGGGAAAATATATTTTAAGTTGTATATACAATTGTACATTTGTGATTTTTTTTATGATTTTTATGAAAATATTCAATATATTTATATAATATATAAACCATCAGGACAGCAGTGATGTGTGAACTGAATGTGGCAACAATACAGTAAATTACAGTGAGGTTATTGAATATTTTTCATAAAAATCATAAAAATGATACATTTACAGTACAATTGTATATACAATTTACAATATATATTTTACCAAAATAAGTGTTGTAGTATCTAACCCTAACCCAGAAAACCCTAGCAACCACCTGGCAACAGCATCTTGCTAAAAACATGCTAGTAACATGCTAATCATGCTAACATCATGCTAAACAAGCTAGCATGATGCTAGCAACATGCTAATCAAGCTAGCATGATGTTAGCAACATGCTAATCATGCTAGCATCATGCTACCAACATGCTAATCAAGCTAGCATCATGCTAGCAACATGCTAATCAAGCTATCATCATGCTAACAACTTGTTAATCAAGCTAGCATAATGTTAACAACATGCTAATTGTGTTAGCATATAGCTAAAAACATGCTAGCAAAAATGTTAATCATGCTAACATCTTGTTAAAACAATGCTAGCAAAATGCTAATAATGCTAGCATCATGCTACCAACATGCTAATCAAGCTAGCATCATGCTAACATCATGCTAATCGAGCTAGCAACATGCTAATCATGCTAGCATTATGCTAACATGTTAAATCAAGCTAACATAATGCTAACAACATGCTAATCATGTTAGCATCTAGCTAAAAACATGCTAACAAACTGCTAATCATGCTAACATCTTGTTAAAAGCATGCCAGCAAAATGCTAATCATGCTAGCATCATGCTACCAAAATGCTAATCATGTTAACAACATGCTAATCATGCTAACATCATTCTAACAACATGTTAATCATAGTAAATCATGCTGGAATGTGGTAAATCGTAGTAAATCATCTTAGAAACATGGTAAATCGTGGTAAATAATGCTAAAACGTGGTATATCATGGTATCACAACATGTTAATTGTGTTAGCATCTGCCAAGTGGAGAGTTTTGCCACTGCAAGCACCACTTCACATTTTCTTCAGGAAATGTACATTCTAGTTATTCTTATTCTTCTTCTTACTCAGAATTTTTCAACTCTAACTTCCCTCAGGAACCTGATGATCAGGTCGTGCTTTCCCAGAGACTTACCATCAACTGCGTCATGATGTGCGGCAATGGCGGCAACATACACTTTCAGGGTGGAGGGAGACAGCCTACGCTCCAACCCTTCTTGCAGGAAGGAAAGCACTACACTGATCGGGCATTTCGTGGGTTCTTGATTTTTAGAAGAACACCAGTTGACGAAGAGGTTCCACTTCAACGCATAGGCATGTCTCGTGGACAATGCTCTAGCGGAAGTGATGGTAGCCACCACCGCTGGTGGTAGGGTACTCAAACCTGCCTCGTCCCGTCCAGGAGCCACACGTGGAGGTTCCAAAGATCGGGATGAGGGTGCCATAGGGTGCCCCGTCCCTGAGAAAGCAGGTCCTTCCTCAGAGGAATAGGCCAAGGAGGTGCTGTCGCGAGGAGTACTAGTTCTGGGAACCAGGTGTGGTTGTGCCAATACGGGGCAACCAAAATGACCTGCTCCTCATCCTCCCTGATCTTGCGCAAAGTCTGCGCAAGGAGGCTCACTGGGGGAAACGCATACTTGCGTAGGCCAGCTGTGCGCCAGTGCATCCGTGCCGAGCGTGCCCTTGGTCAGGGAATAATACAGGTCGCAGTGGGACGAGTCGTGGGAGGCAAACAGATCTACCGGTGCGACCCCGAACTGATCCCAAATCAGCTGGATCGTCTGGGGATGGAGTCTCCATTCTCCAGCGAGAGGCTGAAGCCGAGACAGCTCGTCGGCCACCTGGTTCAGGTCTCCCGGGATATAGATGGCTCGAAGCGATCTCAGATGCTTCTGACTCCAAATGAGGAGGTGGCAAGCGAGTTGCGATATACGGCGGGAGCGTAAACCACCTTGATGATTGATGTACGCTACTATCGCGGTATTGTCTGATCGGACTAGTACGTGTCGACCCCTGAGCAACGCACGGAAGCGGTGCAGGGCGAGACGTACAGCCAGCAACTCGAGGCAATTGACATGCCAAAGGCGCTGGGGTCCTGTCCAGGAGCCCGCGGCAGCATGCCCATTGCACATGGCGCCCCAGCCCGTGGTGGATGCATCTGTTGATACAACAACATGCCTGGAAACTCGTTCTAAGGGCACTCCGGCCCGAAGAAAACTGAGGTTCGTCCACGGGGTGAAGGTCTGACGGCAGGTCAGAGTCACTGGGACTCAGAGCGTGCCGTGTTGCCATGCCCACCTCGGGACTCGATCGCAAAGCCAAAGCTGAAGCTGTCTCATATGAAGCAATCCGAGCGGCGTTACTGCGGCTGCGGATGCCATATGCCCCAGGAGCCTCTGAAAAAGTTTCAGTGGAACCGCACTCTTGCCCTCGAATTGGTGAAGGCAAGTCAGCAGAGACTGCGCGCGCTCGCTCGTAAGCTGCGCGCACATGGCGACCGAGTCTATATCCATACCGAGAAAAGAGATCCTCTGCATTGGGCAGAGTTTGCTCTTCTCCCAGTTGACTCGAAGGCCCAGACGAGCTAGGTGCCGGAGCACTAAGTCCCTGTGTTCGCAAACCTGGTCTCGAGAGGGAGCTAGGATCAGCCAGTCGTCGATATAGTTTAGGATGCGAACCCCCTGTTCCCGTAGGGGAACAAGGGCTGCCTCGACGACCTTCGTGAAGACGCGAGGAGACAGGGCTAGCCCGAAAGGTAGAACCGCATACTGGTATGCCTGCCCCTCGAAAGCAAACCGAAGAAACGGTCTGTGTCGAGGAAGAATGGAGACATGGAAGTAGGCGTCCTTCAGGTCGATCGCTGCAAAACCAATCCTGCGGCCGCACGCATTCGAAAAGACGTTTGGCCGTGAGCATCTTGAACGGCATCCTGTGAAGGTCGTAACCCACCAGTTTTCTTCGGTACAATGAAGTAGGGGCTGTAGAAGCCGGACTTCATTTCGGCTGGAGGGACAATCTCAATCGCACCCTTCGCCAGTAGGGTGGCAACCTCCGCTCTCATGACAGGGGCATTGCCTTCGACCATAGTAAATGGTAGTAGTAAAGTAAACGCATAGTAAACGCGAAGCGGGGAGGAGATCGTGCGAACTGAATCGCGTAGCCGAGCCTGATGGTCCTCGCGACCCAGCGAGACAGTCCAGGAAGCTATAACTAGGCTTCCAAGAACTGTACCAGCGGGGTCATGCGGACCACAGACGTATCCTCAGTGTCGCAGCGAGGCGGAATGACCGGCCCAGGTGTGGGTGGCATAGCGGCCCAGTGCGGGGGCACGGTCATTAGCCGCGTCCTGCCAGAGGAGGCCAGGGGAAGATCAGTGTCCCACGGGGGCATGCTCTGGCAGGGGACTGGCGAGAGAGGGGGACGAGAGTGGCGAAGCTCGTGAGCGGAAAACCAAGGATTCTTCCCCGGCCCTGCTACCGTCTCCTGTACAAAACTGAGAGCCATCTCTGAGCAGCCCGTCTCAGGAGCGCCGCTTGGCCTGGCGTTTAGCGGGGCGTGGGGCTGGAGGGGGCTGTGATGCCTTCCTGCGGCTTCCTCCACGACGCGGCCTGGGTGGAGGCTGCTGCTGGGACCGTGCGGGAGGGGGTGGACCGCAGAAGGGCATCCTCGGCGGCGAGCAAACTGAGGCGCCTGTGCCGACGGCTGGGTGGAGGCAGCAGCGGGCCGTCGGGGCAGGACATGTTTTAGAGCCTTGTTTGCTTCTGGGCAGCCGAGAACTGCTGGGCAAAGTCCTCAACTGCCCCGCCGAAGAGGCCAGCCTGCGATATGGGGGTGTCGAGGAAACGGTTTCGCTCAACCTCCCGCATATCAGCCAGGTTAAGCCACAGGTGTCTCTCCTGGACCACACAAGTGGACATCACCTGACCCAGGGAGCGTGCGGTCACCTTCGTCGCTCGGAGAGCAAGGTCGGTGGCGGCACGCAGCTCATCGAAGAGCCCTGGGTTAGTCCTCCCCTCATGCATGTCACGCAACATCTGGGCCTGGTAGACCTGGAGTGTCGCCATGGCATGCAGTGAGGAGGCTGCCTGCCCCGCAGCTCTATAGGCCTTCGCCACAAGCGTGGAGGAGAACCTACAGGCCTTGGAGGGGTGCTTAGGGTCGCCGCGGGAAGAAGCACTCTGAGGACATAGTTGCATGGCAACAGAGCGTTCAACCTGGGGAACCCCAGTGTACCCTTTGGCAGCTGCCTGGTCGAGAGGAGGAAAGGCGGAGGAGGCTGCTGAGCGATCGCGGGAAGACAAGGGTGCCTTCCAGGACCTCGTGACCTCCTCATGCACGTCCGGGCCATCAGCGGCTGCCCGCAAAAACCAATCGTCCAACCACGAGCGCACTGGACCAGGTGGCGGGGACCACTCAAGACCAATGGCCGCGGCTGCCCAGGAAAGCATGGCCGTCAGCTCGGAATCTGACTCGGGCAATGCTGGAGCACCCGAAGGTGGCAGCACTGCCGAATCGTCACTTCCCAAGGACACCTGCCCACCTTGTGATCGACATCAGCGATCAACATCAAATCTTCCTCTGGAGCGCCGAATGAGACCCGCGGCAAGTCAGAGGACTGTACTGCGGGCTCATCCGGAACACTCACAGGTTGCACAGTGCTAGAGGGCGGTGTGGCGCGTGGAATAGTCGGCGCTTTATGCCACACCTTAACCCTCAGATCACCCTGGCCGCCAGCCAAATTACCAGCTCTTGTGAAGCTCGTAGATCAGGGTGCGGATGAGGGGACTCTACCATGAAGGTCACTGAGTCTCGATCGCAACCGTGCGATGGGCATGTTCCCGCAATGGGAACATGACTCATCCACAAACGCTGCCTTAGCGTGATCAATGCCCAACACACAAGACAGCGATTGTGCCCATCAGAGTCAGAAATGTATAGACCGCAACCAGAAGTGCACGGGCGAGGCATCTTTAAAAAGACGTGCCACGTGCAAGCTCTTTTAGAAAGGAGATTTCTCCACAAGTGTTGAAGCGACCAGGGAGATGAACACACAAACTCTGGCAAATCACTGCACAGGTAAGCAGGGAATGTGCACTCGCTGGAACTCGCTGGAACTCGCTGGAACTCGCTGTCACACCAACACCTGGAGAGAGGCTCGTCTCGAAGAGAATAGAGATGATACTCAGGAATTTGGCTGTGGAGTGAAGTGCTAAACTTGGCTCCGAAGCGAAAACATACCTGCATGTTGCCAGCGCACTTCCTTATATACCCCCAGGGTGGGGCGGAGTTACGCTATGCAAATTCTGCAGACCCATGGCATTTCTTTGCCATTGGCTCGTTTTATATACTCGAAGATGATTGGCTTTCTAAGCGAGACCCCATTCGTCGTCATCCGACGTAATTCGGAGTGACAACGAAAGGGAACTTAACCTGTTAACCGTTGCCAGTGCGCCCGCGCACTGAAGCGTTTTTTATTTATTTAATTCAAAATTACTATCAGATTTAATGTTATACCTTGACAAACTATACATCATTAAAAAGATATAAGACTCAAGTTTCAGTATTTGACCACTATTGTATTCTGAGAAACTCATAGTGACAGTTATGTCTTAATTTGTGTCAGGATTTATGAAATGAAAAAATGAGTGATAGGCTACCTTAAATATGAATTATGCGCGTCAGCCTCTCCCATTCATAAAAAAACTCTGTGCTGTCGTCATGACAGCGATACACAAAACAACGTCCCTCAGGGCTTTAGCTCAAAAATATGCAGATTTGAAGAAATATTGATAGATTCTCATAGATTTACATCATATTTCTATAGACGTTTCAACGGCAACAACATAAACAAACGTTACTGCGCATGCGCGCTTTTGTGGCCCAAACTTAACTTCCGGTAGAATCAATAACAAACAACAGAGTTCATCTGTAGAAACCTGTATAGAAACAAGCAAATTGCATTAGCTAGCAAGTATGTCTAGTCAGTATTATTTGGGACTACCAATAGAAGAAAAGAGCCGTTACTTGGACAAACTTAAATGTGACAACGTTACACTACCAGACCCGTTCAACAAAATTTTGAGGCAAACATTTTTTTCTACAGACCTGTCTGATTTACCGGAGGTCAGTCAGGTAAATATCTTTGAGTACTTAGTCGAGAAGGAATGTGTGTACACAAGGGAGGCGTTCAAGGCATATCGCAGCTTGGATGCCTATAACTATTTTCATTCCGGAAAAGTTAAAAAAATTCTTACACACACGGATGGAAATACCTGTGTCGTTTACGGGGAAATCGAGGCGGGTCAGACGCTTTCAAAGTGTTACTCCGCCTGGATCATTGCGAAGAAGTCTGGCTAGCTAACGTTACATTTTACAATAGCATTTAGATACACTTTTTCAATACTTGCATTTATCCCTTTGGTAAAATGTCTATCTGGATCTATGCAGCAATGAAGAGGTGTGTAGCCATGTGGGTACGATTTTGGTTGCTGCGGAGCAGTGTGTTCAGGATGGACTCCAGAGTGGCCCATCTGTCACTTCAAAACCAAGTGTTTGGTCACGGGTGACTAAAAAGGGGAGCATTTTAACAATTATTATATTTAATAATTATATCCTAGTCTTTTCAAATATCAGTGTACAATTGGTGGTATTTTGTACAACACTACATATGCCAATTTTCCTTAATAATTATTTTTATTATCATGTATATTTATGTATAATGTACATTTAAAATATCCTTTCAGGCTGATCCACAACCAGTAGCTCAGTGTGATTTCTTGAAACCTGGCAAGAAGATCAAGCTACAAGCTCCCCTCTGCCTCCCCCCACTAAATCCAGATGGGTCACCAAAAAAGCTTTTTAAAGCCCTGAAAGTAAGTTATTGTTCATATATCTCTAACAAATCAACTAGTCTAATGTAAAAGATTCAGTACTATATATATATACACACACACATATATATATATATATATATATATATATATATATATATATATATATATATATATATATATACATATACACATATATATACATATACATATATATATATTAGGGTTGGGCGAAATATCTCATGACATTGTTAGGCGCATCTCGTCAGTAAAGCCGGTTCCTTGATTAGTAGTAAATCGCCATCACCTGCTTTCAGATGGAGCGGCATTCACTACAAAGAGCGTAACTGACAAGCTGAGCCATATCGCATTAAAATCGCGGACGTATCACCCATGCTGGTAGTGCTTTGAGCTGTCCAAAGTGCACAACATTTTATGAGGCCTTCATTAACCTGAACCCAGATCAAGTGGTGGAACTAGAGAGAAACACTAGAAAACAAAGCATAGAACCACTCTGGCATGATGCGCGCAAGCTACGCATAACAGCAAGCACAGCCAGCAAGGTGCCTCAGCGTGAGACAACTGACCCGGCTAAGTTTATCACTGAACACCTCTATCCAAAGTTCCAGGGGAATGTGGCCACAAGGTATGGGAAGGAAAGCGAGGGACTTGCTAAGGAGCAGATTAGGGAGAGGGGCTGCATAGTCATGGACAAAGGGTTGGTGGTGTGTGCAGGAGACCCATGGCTGGCAGCAAGCCCTGATGGTATCATTGATGACAAGCTGCTAGAAGTAAAATGCCCTATCACACTCAGTGCTTGCACATCCCTTAATGATGCACTCACTTCCACAAACCAAGACATCAGAGTGGAGGGCGGGCAGTACATTGTGAACCCAAAAGGCCCCAGAGGTTACTACAGGCAGATACAGTTAGGGATGCACTGTCTCGGGCTGAAAACATCCTGTCTTGTTATTTGGACCCCAGTACAGCACCTGGAACTTGATGTGCCTTATGACAATGGTTTTGTCTCCACATACATGCAAAGGCTACGTAGCTTTTACTTTAAACACATGCTGCCAAAAGTTGTGGATGCATTTGTAGAGGGAAGACTGCAGTTGAGTGACAGCTACATGAAAATTGTCTCAAAAGCATCTTAATCTGATCTGAAATCAGTTTTACAAGAAAGTTTTTTTTCTTAAAGCATAGGTTGTTCCTGCCATTTTGAGCACCAAGCTCAAATGTATTTACATCAAATACATAAATACATTAAAAACGGAAATCGTAGTCTATAGTACTTTATTCATCAGTCAATAAATCAGTTAATCAATATTTGTTGGTGTTCATTACTGAATATATCATTTCATTTTATAATTACAATCCATTTGAAACATTGTGATACAAGTTCAGCACTACAAATATCATAATGCATGTGTTTGGTATTTTAATATATTTAATTTAAGAAAAAAAGTAATCCCGTAGGTAAAAGTATCAAATTAAAGAGTTTGTTCACCCAAAAATGAAAATTCTGTCATTCATTTCTCTCCCTCATTTCGTTCCAAACCTGTAAGACCTTCGGTCATCTTCAGAACAGAAATGAAGATATTTTTTTATGAAATCCGAGAGCTTTCTGTCCCTCCATTGACAGCCTAAGTAATTAAAAATAGCTTAATTTGTGTTCTGAAGATGAACGAAGGTCTTACAGGTTTGGAACGACATGGGTTTTTTTTAGGTGAACTATCCCTTTAAGTTGTGGTTAAGTCCTGCTTTATTTTGGTACAAGAGGTTTCACCAGATTTGAAAGTGCTGCACAAACAATTCATATTTTATCTATTGTGCAAAGACTGTTATCATTTCTCCGTTTGACCATACTGACTGGCAGGGTGTTCCGCAGAATTCTGAATGTCTTCAGTTTTCCTATGGCCCTTTCCACGTGGATTCTCACTCGGGACATTTTTCTAGAGTGTGTCACCTCTAAACCTGTCAATTGTTTTCTTCCCTTTGTAGATGCTGGTACATGAAGACGAACACATTTGGTGGCAAAATATTCGGGAAAATTGAAGCCTCGATCAGCCATTACATGGTCTCCTTGTTCAAGAAGGTCAATTAAGCCAGAATTTTTTGTTATAACATTGTCACTAGCACGACCACCCCAGACTTTTGATAAAAATGTAAAAGCTCCTATTGGACTAATACCAACAAGGAACTTCACAGTATTATGTAATTTGTAGTGGGAGTATGTGACTGCCCGTGTTTGCAAACTAGTTGGCCTCTCAATGAACACTTCAGTACAGTCTATTATACATCTAACTTGTTGGAATCCTGTAGTCTTGAAGAGAGTGGGAAGATTTCTTCTGATATCTTTCCTGGATGGCCACCGGACAAGGCATTGTAACTCTTTAGCCATCACATCGAGCCATTCATGAAAGATGTTTGAGACAGTTCCATAACTCACTCTGAAGCGAAAAGCGAGGTCTTGATGAGTTAAGCCTAGACGAAGCTTCATCAGGACCACAAGAAACTGCTCGGGAAGGGTAAGTATGGTTGATGATGCGTTCCATGTTGTTGTCAGGTAAGTGAGGAGGGTGAAAAACACAGAAGCAGATGGTAGACCAGTGTAAAAATTAGTGTGCTTGTCATCATTTAAAATAAAATCAGACGGACTGCCAAACATTTGATCTTGTAGTCGTTTTTCTTGAGATTCCAGTTTCTTCTCCAGTAAAGCCATTTTTCTTTTTAATTCAATGTTTTCATTTTGTAGCTTGTCAATGTCTGCCATTGACAGATCTGTACCCACAGCAGTGCATCCTTCTTCAGGGTCAGCATGGCTGACCTCTAAGGAAGGTGAATCCATAGACTCAACCACAGATGGTCTCCTCTGTCTCCTCTGGTATCGCTCCAACTTCTGTGAACCATCAATGGTGTTTTTATGAGCGAAAACTGATGGAACATAATCTGGATGGCATGGGTCCACTGATGGCGCACCTAAAATAAAGACAGAAACAGTTTGTGTTGACAGTATTGCACCTTGCTAAGCATCATACATGCATGCTTTGCATAATCCATAACTTTTCTGGTTTCATGTGCATTTCTATGATATTGATTCAAACTTATTGATTAAAAAAAAATTAGTAGCCTACTAGTACAATGAAATTAGATCAAAGTCAAATTTATTTCACAATGCACATTGTTTTAAAGCAGCTTTACAGATAAAATATATCAGTGATAATGTAGTAAATTTTTCAGTGAAAATGTAGTAAAAGTCCATATTTAGTACTTCATTTAAAGCTTAATTAGAAGAGCTTATGCATTATTGTATTTATGTCCCCAGGGAACAAGCCAAAGGTGACTGTTAGTTAAATAATGTAGGTTATTTCTATAGCATTGATGGAAAAATATTGTGGCTTTTATGTTTGATAGATATCAGGTATCATAACGCTAGTTTAAATCATAGCTAAAGCGTATCAACTACAACATTGAGCTATTGCTACTGTGTAAAATTAATGTATACAATGTTACAGCTAAGTTACGTGTGTAGTAATCAATTTAGTTAAACGCATAACTATTGCAGGCTTGTTACTGGTCAGCTAGCTATTATCTGTTGCTTATCATAAGTTTGTTACCTGTAACGAAGTGAGTGCTACAGATCCTTGAATTCTTGCCTGGCTGCCAAGCCTCTCTTCGCACAGCGGTGATCCATGCTCGCCGTCTCCCTTCGTTTTTAGGAAACCGAAACATTTTTATTTTCGACAAGGTATTTGTTCCAGAGGTCAGGTTGCATCCCACAGCACAACAACCTGAGCCCAACTTCAGTCTACTCATCACCTTAATTTTAACTGCGTTTGTAGTCGGCGCCATAATTATTACCGATAAACAAAATAGATAAACAAACACAGACCTGAAGTTAAATTTATAGCGGAGGATTTTCTTTTTCCGGGTGGGTAGTATAAACTATTGGTCCACCTAAGTGTCAATCATTCTGGTGATATGTTTACGTAAGGCCGTCGTACGTGCTCGTCCCAAAAAAGTTTGTACGAACTGTATGAGAAGAAGAGAAAGGCCTCAGAAGAGAGAAACAAGATCAGAGTGTTTTTGGGAGATTGTTTCACATGATGGCGTGCGCTGAAAACACAGGTTGGGCTTCCCACTGATGCCTCAGTCGTGAGGTTTCTACTCGACAGGTAAAGTTTGGCATGCTATTTGGAGAAAAAGTGCACAATGCACATCTTTTTTTGGAAAGTAATCTTGTATGAGCGATGCCGACAGCAACTTGTAAACAGAGCGTGCACGAGGAGAACCTCGCACACGTTTAATAGGCGTTCCCTCTCGGGAACAGACCGAGTGTTGCGCATGTGCATTTTTTCAAAAAGTGGAGAGGGCGGTTCTTATCTAAAATTCGGAAAGATCCTCCGCTATACCTTTAACTTCGGGCCAACGCGTAACCCTGGCAACGCGCGTGCGTCCGATGAAACCGTCTATAGACAGGAATAATATTTATTGAATTTATACCCAAATGCGTCGATGTAATCTTTATGAGCGCTTGGTACTCTGATTTACTGTTTTCAATTCATACCAGCAGCCTGAGGGCGCTATATGCACAGTAATAGTCCATATGGAACATGAAGAAGAGCCAATCATGTGACATTCCAGGAAGCCTCGAACACACACACAGCTAACAGAGATCGCGCTGTAACATGCAGATAAAGACGTTTTGAAGACAATAAACATGATTGCAATGATATTTGATTTGCCTGTGTTCTTTAAGCCATGCCAGGTATTTTCATAATAATAGATTATATTTGTAATATTTGTAATATTTATATTTGTAATAATGTAATGCTAATCTATATAGACTTTATCATCGTGCAGAATACTATCAAATAATATATTTTCTGTCTGATTTTTTTTATCTGAAGCCAAATTAGATCACAGAAGATTATTTAAAACACTCGTCTTGAGTTATAAAGTAAGTTTGGAGCACAAACATGGTTTTAATCTCATATATTGTCGTGTATTGATGGTGTGCTAAGCTAACATGCTAGCTAGCCCTGGGTGCACCTGCCACCCAACTGTTATTCTTTTATGATTTTTTCTAAATAGGATTGTTTACTGAAATGTTTCTTTATTCAAGAAGGGCATTTGAGAAAAAAATTGAGAACTTTGATTAAAGAAATTAGGGATTGAAACCCTATGAATAGCATGTGAATTGCCAGTCGTTAACTATAATGCAGACAAAAGAAATGCATATTTAGAGCCATAACCAGGCTGGAGAGAGGTGTGAATGTGTGCAAGGGGAGACTGAGACGGAATGGTCTTAGTTTGCACCACAAAACATTAGAGACAAAAGACTGAATGGATGCTTAGATGATGACTAAACATCAGTAGCATTTTAGCGTCTAATCAAAATAAAGTCACATGACATGATTTTGAAAAACATTTAACTAAATACAGAGTTTTAGACGTACCATCTTCAGATTTTAAATATAAAATGTTTAGACATATGGCTTTAGCTGTAGTGCATTTCTAGATTGCTACAGTGCCAACTTCAATTTTATTTTCATGAGGATATTTCATAAAAATAAATTTCTAATAACTTTACAAAACTTTGAAGCTAATTATAACAATTTTTTTCATTATGCCAATAATTAATTCTACATTTACAATAAACTGCCAGGTGTCAGCTTTCAAATGAGATCATACTTGTGCTTTTAGTACAAAGGGTTCATGAACTGTATCTGTTTCAGTTTGGGTATGTCATTTCTGTGGATTTTTCAAAAGTGGTGTTGCAGCTTAACAGGTTAACATATTTGCTTATATATATATATTATTTAATATAATATATAATCATATTTAATATAATATTAAAGCAACCCCATTAATATGAGCCACTGTGCATTTGTAAGCCACTGTATATTATTTTAGCATGATGTATTTCCCATTGATAAATACAGTGCAAATAGTTCCATCTCTTTGGATGAAAGGGAAGTGGAGATAAAAATCAATAATTGGCTGAATGGTACCATGATAATATGTCCGTAACATTTACCACTCTTTTATTTACATCAAAAGGCAGGTAGGTGTGTGTGACATATAAATATTTTAGAAAATTGAATAGAAATAAAGATTATATTTGTGAATGTAAGCATGTGTAGCCTACTCAGTTCACACGAAAAGAAAGAGACAGAAAAGAGAGAAGCTGAACATACCCAGGAGAGTTCATTTAACACGGGAGTTTTTGCTGTGTTATTTCTCGTAATCATGTCATATCCTTATTGCAGGAAATTCCATCACTGGGTGTTATGCTCTACTGGTCAGTTTTTTCCTGTTTTGCTCAGAGTTTTTGACTAACAGCTGCACCACACCCTCTCCGGTCAGCGAGATTTCCATGGAGGGCTTGCAAAGAGTCACGTTAGGAACTGAGACACAAGAACAGGATCCACAGTAATTAAATATTCAATGATGAGTCTAAGGAAAACATAACTGCCTTCACTGAAGAAACAACCACCTAACAAGGAACATAGAAAACACACATGGGTTGATGATAGAAATGAATACTACAGAAAAAAACATGCCATTTCTACATTAAAAAGTTAGATCAGACAAGAATAAAAAAAAAAAAAAAAAAGTAAATTCTATATTATTACACAATTCAAGCGTGTAGATATTAAAGCGTTAATGTCAAGTATAACTACTACTTTTCTGATACTGTTGTTCCCATCAGGCACTGGGACTTGAATAATTAATAAGGTTGATTTTTTTTTGCTGTTTTCCTGCTGTATTTACATTGCTTTATTATTGACATTCATACACATTCATACTCAAAAACAGTCCATCGAATGTTACCGTCATTGGGTCTCATTCATGAAACACGAGCAGAACGAATTTTTGTGTAAATCGTGTGTAAAGTGGTTCTGGCATAAATTTTCGGATTCATTAAAATGTTTGTATTTTCCAAATGTTAGTTGGTACGAAAGAAATCTACACCTGCTCCCAGCCACGCGTAAATAGTGCGTTTAACATCCGAACATTTTGCTCATTAATAAGCTGCATTTTAATTCACCTTAATCGGGTACATATTTTCACAGCATTTTGAAAAAATATTATATATATAGTAATTACATACGGTTTTTCTTTTTACTTTTATTATGAGAGCCAGTAATAGCATCTGCAAACGGAACACTTTAATCAAATAATTAATTGCTTTCAATAGGGCTGGGCAAACTAATAGCCCCTTAATTGTTACGGAAATTGTTTCCTATAAAATGGCCAAAATCAGGCATAACAAGAAACATTTACAATGGCTGATATAGCGCTTTTTTATGAAGGTAAAATAGTAGCAAAACTCGAGAGCACGTAGATGTGAATTTGAGAACTTGTACAATAAATATTTGTACTTGTACATGAACATTTACACTCACAGCTCCAATGTGAAAACCTGTAAAATAAAAATCTGAAGTTGAATGTTGAAATTTGCACTCGCAAACAATAGTCACAAACCTGTATTCTGAATCTGAAGCTGCAGACAAGTAGACACAAATGTGTAAAATGCCATTCACAGAAATACAACGACAGACACAAACTTGTAATATATATTTTGCGTTTAATCTTACATTCACATTCGCGGTACTACCTCAATTAGGCACTTACAACTTCTCAAATCTGTCACTGCAATTTCAAATTTCGCGCCTTGACTTTTGCTACTCTTTTCGCGATTTATTAGGTGCAAAACTAACTTGTGCACTTGAAACTCAGAGGCGGTGAGAGAGAAAGGGGGGCGGGAGGAGGGGGGGTCAAAGGAGTCGTTTTATTGGTTGGCAGCTAGCCAATGAAATGGGACTTCGATGATGTCACGAAACCCGCGTGCACTGAAATACTGTCTATGGCAATGAAACGCTGGCTTAATGCATTAGACTGATATTAAAAGAAATAAACGATATTATCAAACTCAAAGCGACGTACAAATTAGGAATAAATTAGAGGCAAAAAACAAAGCAAGAAGTGCTCAAAATCAGGCATTGTTCAGAGTTGCATAAGCCCGATAAGTGAGGATATAAAGGAAAAGGAATTTTTTTTTATTTTTTTTTTATGAGGTTAAGTGCTCACGGAAGAGATGAGTTTTCAGCTGTCTTTTGTCAGGGATTCTGCATTCCGGATGAGGGTGGGGAGAGCAGTCCACCAGCATGGAACTGTGAATGAGAATGTTCTGGAAAGTGATTTTGTGGCTCTCTGTGATGGAACCACGAGCCGTCGCTTGTTGACCGATCGGCTTCTGGTAGGGATGTAGACTCGTAGGAGTGAGTGAAAGTAGGAGGGAGCTGAGCCTGTGAAAGTTCTGTAAGCAAGCGTCAATGCCTTGAACTTGATGCGGGCAGCGAGAGGTAGCCAGTGCAGAGAGATGAACAGAGGAGTGACGTGGGCCCTCTTGGGCTCGTTGAAGACAAGACGAGCTGCAGCGTTCTGGATCATCTGTAGAGGTTTAGTTGCACATGATGGAAGTCCAGCCAGAAGAGCATTGCAGTAGTCAAGCCTAGAGATGACCAGGGCCTAGACGAGAAGTTGTGTTGCATGCTCAGTTAGGAAAGGCCTGATCTTCCTGATGTTGTGCACTGCAAACCTGCATGATCGTGCTGTCTTTGAAATGTGATCTGTGCATCCTCGTTTCCTTTCCTTGCCTCTCAGCTCCATCCCCTGTAGGATGCTGGGAGCTGGGCTCAAAGGATCTGCCCTTATGTTGTTAAAGTTCAGTTATTTAAGAAATTAATAAATAATAAAGATAAAGCAAGATGCCCTGTTAATATACTATGTGTGATGTATGATTTATTTAAACTGCAAAGGTAAATCATAAATTAAAATTGTGATGTGAAGAGGGAGGAGAATTTATAAGTGCATCTGGTTTATTGTCAAGAAAGACATAGGAGACAACTGTGTATCCTTGCTTATCATTCCTCTGGAAGCCTCCTCACTCCTCGTTCCTCGCCTCCTCACGATGCATTTAGAGCAGCGGTCCCCAACCTTTTTTGCGCCACGGACCGGTTTAATATCAGACAATATTTTCACGGACCGGCCTTTAAGGTGCGGCGGATAAATACAACAAAATATAAAAAAATATATAAAAAATAATTAAATATAATAATAAACGTGAATCCAATGTGTAGGCTTACTTACAATTTTATTAGCAGGGTACTCGTAATATCGCGCCTAAAGACAACTGAGAAAGCCTGAACACAAACAAAAAGCCCCCCAAAAGAAAAAAATCTCCATGTTTACGGTACTGATGCGATGTAAGGGTGGCGCTGCCAATAAAGCACCTAAAAGCTGTCACAAAGAACCGATTTTAAGAACCAAAATTAATGATTATGAATATGTAAAATATAGCAGGAGACATTTTAATTGTTTAATAATAAACAAGTGTTTTCTGTGCAAAGATGAAGTTGACAATGCTGACTCGATCTTCGCAGTAGGGGAGAGCGGGGCACAAAGTAACGCTTTTTGACTTTCTCAGTTTGTGTAAATCTACTTATGGTTCAGAGTATTTTTTTTTTCCACATTAATTTCCCACATGTCTACTACAATTATGTGTTTTTGTTTTATTAATACAGTATATACTTTTTTCTTGATATACCCCAAAATAATGGAAGTGAAATGTGACAACATGCCCCATAGGTGGGGTACATTGTAACATGTCGAGGGGCACATTGTAACATGACCATATGACAGCTTAAAATGTTATCTGATCTAATAAAAAAAAATATACAAAACAAACTAAAATATTTTCTAAATAAAATACAATTAAAAAACTTTTTCATATAAAATAATGGCAATTTTTAATAATTAAATATAAACTCATTTTTGAGTTTTGACTACGAACACATGAAAACACAGCTATACAACATAGTTCAAAACAAATAAATAATTAGTCATTTCTGAACATTGACTCTCAGTCTTTATTCACCTTTTTTCTCACGTTTTCTCAATAAAATTAATACAAGTATAGAATATAATAGCATATTTCTAATAGGAGCACATTGTAACGCAGTGTTACAACATGCCCCGCCTGCACAACTGGGATTTAAACCCGGCTAGTGTCTTCTGCTAGTTAGCGAAGCATTAAATAACTATCTCAACTGTTAAATAACATCTTGGAGATTAAAATAATATCAGATTTGTCTTATTTTAAATAAACACAAAAAATAGAGATGAAAAATTAACTTAAGTAAGAAATTTACTTTTGCTATGGTTTAATAAATGTCTATGGATATCTTCCCAAAAAAAAAAAATTTCTATATAGTGTTGATATGGCAACTAGTAAATACACAAAGTTTCGTCCTCCAAGCATGTGCGGAAGTATTTAAAACAAGCGCGTTACAACTAGCCCCGCGTTAGGTTGTGCCCCGCGCTCCCCTATACCTAGTGAACGCGCCAGAGAGAAATGCACATTTCATACGAATTACATAAGCAGAGAACAGTCAGTTTTCTTTTGTTTTGAATTGTTCTGTTTAAAATTAGACATTTCAAGCTTTCTATGTCTCAGGTCTGTGAGGCAAGTAGGCTACCTTATACGCTGAATTTCGGTTAATTTATGAGATCAGCTCCAGTTCACGCGCCCGCGCCTCCGTGTCCTGATGAAATATTTTCTATTATATTTACTTCTTATTAAATCCAGGCAATTGGGTGATGAAACATTGATTAAAATTAAGATACAATTAATACAAAATGAAATACAATTTAAAGACAGGCTTTTTGCTTTCTGTATGAGGTCTCTGTGAAAGTTTTAAAGCAGTCTTTTTGTGCCACTTTCAGAGCGCTCACGTCCGTAAGGCTGAACTGTCCCATCCGAACAATTATTATTATTATTATTATTATTATTATTTTTATTTTTTTTTGTGAAATAGGCTACATTTCTAAATTAATGCGACTTAGAGTCCAGTGCGACTTAGGCTATATTATGTTTTTTCTTCTTCATGACGCATTTTTTTACTGATGCGACATATACTCCGGAGCGATTCATAGTCCGGAAAATACGTTAAGTTATATATTCTTTCTGTGAGGCCCGGAACCAAATGTCCCACGGACCGGTACCGGTCCGCGGCCCGGGGGTTGGGGACCTCTGATTTAGAGAATTGAGATCGGTCGGTTTCCGGGTCATAGGATGGAGGAGCGAGGAAACATCAATTTGAATATCAAGAAGCACCCTTGAGCTTTGGATGCGTTGACATTTTTGATCTTCTGCGGCTAGATCGTATGTGACCGACCGTGATGTATTCTAATCAAAACTGAGTGCTAGTTAGCATTACCAATATTTGAACACTTTAACGTTATCCTGTAAACTATTTCTGTAAAATGGCGGTTATTAATTATTATGGCAGAATACTTACTGATTATAATCAATAATACTGATTAGCTCTATAAAATCGACTATGTTTTTATTTAAGATGTAATGAGGGTAGGATGACCACCCGTCCCGCTTTGCGTTGTACCGCACATAGCAGTTTCACCCTTTGTCCCGCACTTTTCATATTGACTGATGATATATTTTTATCAGTCTATTGGTTTTTAATGATCATATTAAGAAAACATGCATGCGATCTTTTGCTTTTTTAAGAAAGCTACCAACCAAAATTCAACAACTGCCCAATGTTGGAGCTTGACGTCAAACAAACAGTGGATTTAGATGTCAGCCCGACTTTCATTTTCAACCAAAATCCAACGTCTGACCGACGTTGTAGTCTATATCTTGTGCCTGCTGGGCTTGGAAGAGATGGCGGTATCAGGATGAACCTGCTTCAGGACTTTGTAGACATAAATAGCGTAGCTCTCCTTTCTGCGTTTCTTTCCTCCCTTACCGCGGTCTTGGTGACAGCCTTCTTTGAGCCCTTCTTAGGCGCGGACTTTGCTGGTTCATGCATAATGATGCGAGATCACAACAGTGACGAAATAACGTAAATTTCAGTGCGATACAGAGGTATTTATTCACTGCCCTATGCTAATTTTCAAAGGGATAGGGGGATCTTCTGATTGCCTGTTTTTATAGGCCAAACCCATAAACTCGTACTTCACTGGACAACTCAAAGCATCACAAGGGCCAATCACAGGCGGGTAAATAAAAGTATGTTGATACAGTCTCGGTTTATTTTTGTGAGCGTATACTTAATTCTATGATTGACATGCTCAAAACATTGACTCTTTATGTGGCAGAGTTGGGTTGATGTAGTTTCTCCTGGTTTCAGACGTTTATCCCCCGAAGCCGTACAGTGCAGAGAACGTCTCGGTTACGGATGTAACTCTCGTTCCCTGAGTGGGAACGGAGACGTTACGTCGGATGACGACGATTGGGGTTTCGCTTAGAAGCCTATCACCTTCGAGTATATAAAACGAGCCAATGGCAATGAAATGCCATGGGTCTGCGGAATTTGCATAGCGTAACTCCGCCCGCCGCAGGGGGTATATAAGGAAGTACGCTGGCATAATGCAGACATGCCTTCGCTGAGGAGCCGAGACTGGCCCCAGGCGTTTTTCAGCGGTACAGCGGAAGTGGCAGGAAGACGTAACGTCTCCGTTCCCACTCAGGGAACGAGGGTTACATCCGTAACCGAGACGTTCCCTTTCGTGGTCACTCCGAGTTACGTCGGATGACGACGATTGGGGTTCCAGTCTAATCACGCCACCTCGGCTGTCTTCCAGTGCCCTGCGTAAGTCTGAGCTCCCTGTTGTGAGACTAGCACGAACGAAGGAGTCCTACTTAACACAGGGATACCAAGGTACACTGGGAAGCATATCTCCAGAGAGAAATATGCAATCATGCCCAGCCATTGATGGGGGGGACTTAGAATACACATATGACCCAGAGCGATGCATATGGAGAATCACTGGGGTGTCCAGCCGCAGGTGGAATTTTAAACCCCAGGGGTGGCAAGGTGGCTTGCCAAGGGAAAGACACACGCTCACAAGGAGACTTACAGTGGAATACACATGTGGGGGTCGCCCAGAGGGGGAACCATGCACATGGAGGCACCTAGTCAAGCGCAAAAGCTGCGTTATGGCAGATTGGCATAACTCAGGCGTTGACGTCACCAGTGCTGGAGGAAACTCAGAGCTTATCAGACTCACCTGAGAGAATATCGCACGTATCCCGTCCGTGGAGAGGAATGGCGAGCAAGCGAAGACACCTGAGCAGAATCTAGCACCGGCTGGTTGAAGCGAGTACATGAGAAGAAACTGGCTCTACGCGGAGATTATAGAATCTCGCGAATGTGTTGGGTGTCGCCCAGCCTGCAGCTCTACAAATGTCTGTTAGCGAGGCGCCATGCGCTAGAGCCCAAGAGGAAGCCACACTACGTGTGGAGTGGGCTTTCACACCAAGGGGGCACGGACGACCTTGCTGCTGGTATGCCAAAGCAATGGTATCCACTATCCAGTTAGATAACCTTTGCTTTGAGAGAGCCTTTCCCTTCAGCTTCCCACCATGACAGACAAAGAGCTGGTCTGAGGTCCTGAAACACCGCGTTCTGTCTACGTAAGCACGGAGGGCGCGTACTGGACAGAGCAGTGCCAAGGCTGGGTCTGCCTCCTCCAAGGGCAGCGCTTGCAGGTTCACTACCTGGTCTCGAAAGGGTGTGGTAGGAACCTTGGGCACATATCCAAGCCGGGGTCTCAGGATCACGTGAGAGTCAGCCGGCCCGAATTCCAGGCACGCTTCGTCAACCGAAAATGCCTGCAGGTCCCCTACCCTCTTGATGGAGGCCAATGCAACCAGGAGCGCTGTCTTCATTGACAGGAACTTAAGCTCCACTGATTGCAAAGGCTCAAATGGAGCACTCTGCAGGGCAGTTAGAACCACTGAGAGGTCCCAAGAGGGAACGAGGGGAGGACGAGGAGGATTTAGTCTCCTCGCTCCCCTCAGGAACCTGACGATCAGGTCGTGCTTTCCCAGAGACTTACCATCAACTGCTTCGTGATGTGCGGCAATGGCGGCAACATACACTTTCAGGGTGGAGGGAGACAGCCTTCGCTCCAACCCTTCTTGCAGGAAGGAAAGCACGACACTGATCGGGCATTTCGTGGGTTCTTGATGTTTAGAAGAACACCAGTTGACGAAGAGGTTCCACTTCAACGCATAGGCATGTCTCGTGGACGATGCTCTAGCGGAAGTGATGGTAGCCACCACCGCAGGTGGTAGGGTACTCAAACCTGCCTCGTCCCGTCCAGGAGCCACACGTGGAGGTTCCAAAGATCGGGACGAGGGTGCCATAAGGTGCCCCGTCCCTGAGAAAGGAGGTCCTTCCTCAGAGGAATTGGCCAGGGAGGTACTGTCGCGAGGAGTACTAGTTCGGAGAACCAGGTCCGGTTGGGCCAATACGGGGCAACCAAAATTACCTGCTCCTCGTCCTCCCTGATCTTGCGCAAGGTCTGCGCAAGAAGGCTCACTGGGGGAAACGCATACTTGCGTAGGCCCCGCGGCCAGCTGTGCGCCAGTGCATCCGTGCCGAGCGTGCCCTCGGTCAGGGAATAAAACAGGTCGCAATGGGACGAGTCGTGGGAGGCAAACAGGTCTACCTGTGCGTCGCCGAACTGATCCCAAATCAGCTGAACCGTCCGGGGATGGAGTCGCCATTCTCCAGCGAGAGGCCGAACTCGAGACAGCTCGTCGGCCGCCTGGTTCAGGTGTCCCGGGATATAAATGGCTCGAAGCGACCTCAGATGCTTCTGACTCCATATGAGGAGGTGGCGAGCGAGTTGCGACATACGGCGGGAGCGTAGACCACCTTGATGGTTGATGTACGCTACTGTTGCGGTATTGTCTGATCGGACTAGTACGTACTGACCCCTGAGCAGCGCATGGAAGCGGTGCAGGGCGAGACGTACAGCCAGCAACTCGAGGCAATTGACATGCCAAAGGCGCTGGGGTCCTGTCCAGGAGCCCGCGGCAGCATGACCATTGCACATGGCGCCCCAGCCCGTGTTGGAGGCATCTGTTGATACAACAACATGCCGGGAAACTCGTTCTAAGGGCACTCCGGCCCGTAGAAAACTGAGGTTCGCCCACGGGGTGAAGGTCTGACGGCAGGCTGGAGTCACTGGGACTTGGAGCGTGCCGTGTTGCCATGCCCACCTCGGGACTCGATCGCGAAGCCAAAGCTGAAGCGGTCTCATATGAAGCAATCCCAGCGGCGTTACTGCGGCTGCGGATGCCATATGCCCCAGGAGCCTCTGAAAAATTTTCAGTGGAACCGCACTCTTGCCCTCGAACTGACGAAGACAAGTCAGCAGTGACTGCGCGCGCTCGCTCGTAAGCTGCGCGCACATGGCGACCGAGTCGATCTCCATACCGAGAAAAGAGATCCTCTGCACGGGGCAGAGTTTGCTCTTCTCCCAGTTGACCCGAAGGCCCAGACGAGCTAGGTGCCGGAGCACTAGGTCCCTGTGTTCGCAAACCTGGTCTCGAGAGTGAGCTAGGATCAGCCAGTCGTCGAGATAGTTCAGGATGCGAACCCCG
The DNA here is from genome assembly GCA_021554675.1 of Leuciscus idus. NCBI lineage: Eukaryota > Metazoa > Chordata > Actinopteri > Cypriniformes > Leuciscidae > Leuciscus > Leuciscus idus. Next base: position 28,998,162 of record CM038643.1, on the reverse strand, counting down.
TGTTCCCGGAGGGGAACAAGGGCTGCCTCGACGACCTTCGTAAAGACGCGAGAAGACAGGGCTAGCCCGAAAGGGAGAACCGCGTATTGGTATGCCTGCCCCTCGAAAGCAAACCGTAGAAACGGTCTGTGTCGAGGTAAAATGGAGACATGGAAGTAGGCGTCCTTCTGGTCGATCGCTGCAAACCAATCCTGCGGCCGCACACACTGGAGGATGTGTTTGGCCGTTAGCATCTTGAACGGCAGCCTGTGAAGGGAGCGGTTCAAGACGCGCAGGTCGAGGATTGGCCGTAACCCACCGGACTTCTCGGGTACAATGAAGTAAGGGCTGTAGAAGCCGGACTTCATTTCGGCTGGAGGGACAATCTCGATCGCACCCTTCGCCAGTAGGGTGGCGACCTCCGCTCTCATGACAGGGGCATTGCCACCGACCATAGTGAAGCGGACTCCCCTGAAGCGGGGAGGAGATCTCGCGAACTGAATCGCGTAGCCGAGCCTGATGGTTCTCGCGACCCAGCGGGACAGTCTGGGAAGCTCTAGCCAGGCCTCCAGAAAGTGCACCAGCGGGGTCATACGAACCACAGACGTACCGTCGGTGGGGCAGCGAGGCGGAATGACCGGCACCGGCGAGGGTGGCATAGCGGCCCTGTGCGGGGGCACGGTCATTAACCGCGTCCTGCCAGAGGAGGCCAGGGGAGGGCGCGCGTCCCACGGGGGCGTGCTCTGGCAGGGGTCTGGCGACAGAGGGGGATGAGAGGAGCGTGGCCCGTGGGCGGCGCGTGCTGTCATCCCGCACCTCTGGGACAGAGGAGGGCGGCAGTGGCGGGACCCCTCGGACTCTGTCGGCTCAGGATTGGGGAATTCAATTCTGTCTTCAACCACATCAGAGTACTGCTCGTCGTTGGACGAGCAGCGGGGAGTGGAGAACAAAAGATTCTCCCCCGGCCCTCCACCGGGGGAAGGAGTGGCCCTGCTACCAGCTCCTGGGACAGAATTGAAGCCAACCCTGAGCAGCCCGTCTCAGGAGCGCCGCTTGGCCTGGCGTTTAGCGGGCGGCGGGGCTGGAGAGGGCTGTGGCGCCTGCCTGCGGCTCCCTCCACAACGCGGCCCGGGTGAAGGTTGCTGCTGGGGCCGTGCGGGAGGGGCGGCGAGCAGGCTGAGGATTCTGTGCCGACGGCTGAGCAGCGGAGCGTCGGGGCAGAATGTGCTTGATAGCCTCAGTCTGCTTCTGGGCGGTCGAGAACTGTTGGGCAAAATCCTCGACCGCACCGCCGAAAAGGCCGGCCTGGGATATGGGAGCGTCAAGCAGACGAGTCCGCTCGGGCTCACACATATCAGCCAGGTTCAGCCAGAGATGTCTCTCCTGGACCACAGCTGTGGACATCACCAAACCCAGGGAGCGCGCGGTCACCTTCGTCGCTCGGAGAGCGAGGTCGGTGGCGGCGCGCAGCTCATCAACGAGCCCTGGGTCTGTCCTGCCCTCGTGCATGTCACGAAGCATCTGGGCCTGGTAGACCTGCAGGATGGCCAAGGCATGCAAAGAGGCAGCTGCCTGTCCCGCCGCACTGTAAGACTTCGCCACGAGAGTGGACGAGAATCCACAGGCTTTGGACGGGTGCTTAGGATCACCACGTGATGAAGCGCCTGCCGGACACAGCTGCATCGCGACAGAACGTTCAACCGTGGGAATCCCAGTGTACCCACAAGCATCAGCTCTATCGAGGGGAGGAAAGGCGGAGAAAGCCGACGAACGATCGCGGGAAGACATGGGAGCCTTCCAGGACCGCGTGACTTCCTCATGCACTTCCGGGAAGAATGGTATTGGGGTTGGGCGGCGACGAATGTCAGCGGCCGCTCCCAAAAACCAATCATCCAGCCGCGAGCGCACTGGATCGGGCGGCGGGGACCACTCGAGCCCAATGGCCGCGGCTGCCCGGGAAAGCATGGCAGTCAGCTCGGGATCAGACTCGGGCAATGCTGGCACGCCCGAGGGCGGCAACACAGCCGAATCCTCACTTCCCGAGGACTCATGCCCACCTTGTGATGCAGTGATCGACATAGCATCCTCCTGTGGAACGCCACACGAAACGCGCGGGGCCTCCGTAGAGGGACCAGCGGTTTCGGTTTGCACGCTCGCGGGTACCAATGCTGAAGAGGGGTGTGTGGACCGTGGACGTATCGGCGGTTTGTCCCACACAGATACCCTCAGGTCACCCTGGCCACCAGCCGAAGTACAGCCTCTCGGGGAGACCGTAGATCGGGGTGTGGATGAGGGGACTCTCGCTCTGATGAGCTCATTGAGTCTCGACCGCAGCATGGAGATGGTCATGTTCCCGCAATGAGAACATGAATCATCCACAAACGCTGCTTCAGCGTGATCAACGCCCAAACACGCTAAGCAGAGATTGTGCCCATCAGGAGAAAATACATCGCGACCACAACCAGAAGTGCACGGGCGAGACATCTTTAAAAAGACGTGCCACATGCAATGCTCTTTTTGTGAGAGGAAAACTCCGCGGATGTCGAAGCGAACAGGGAGAAATCACACTAACTGTCAGATCACTGACAAGATCAGCAGGGAAGTGTGCACTCGCTGAAATCGCCGTCACACCAACACCGGAGAGCTCGCTCGTCTCGAAGGTAAGAGAAGACTAACTCAGAATCTTTGGCTTGCAGGAGTGGAGAAGTTCTCGGCTCCGAAGCGAAAGCATGTCTGCATTATGCCAGCGTACTTCCTTATATACCCCCTGCGGCGGGCGGAGTTACATGCAAATTCCGCAGACCCATGGCATTTCATTGCCATTGGCTCGTTTTATATACTCGAAGGTGATAGGCTTCTAAGCGAAACCCCAATCGTCGTCATCCGACGTAACTCGGAGTGACCACGAAAGGGAACAACAACACTGTTAATCCTGGAACACACCAAGCCGACGGTCGGCCGTCGGGCAGTTTCCGTGCGTCGGCCGACTAAATCTTCTCGGTGTGTTCCGCTCCGTCGGCTGAAATTGGTCTTTCGTCGGCTTTGTAACGGCCGATTCGACATGTTGAATCGGCGTCGGGCCGTCGGTGAAAGAGGGAACTGTGATTGGCTGTAACGAGGCAGTGCACGAGAATAATAGCAAAACAGCGAGTAAAGTCAAAACGGTACAGATAGTTCGGCTGTTCTAATGTTACGTCATCTTACCCGAGTGTTCCTTGGTGAATATTTCAATATTAACACGAGAGGAGTGGAATAAAGAAAGTGTTTAGCAGGTTTGATATTCAAAACGGTAAGTGCGCACTGCTTTGTTTACGTTTGTGTATTTGCAGCCGGCAGCGTCTGTTTCCTTATTTGAATGATGAATATAGACGCATATATCTGCAAAAATAGACAGTTGTCTCATTTACACGCAGGAGCAGAACACACTTTCTAGAGTTTAAATTCTACACTGTTCTGGTGCTGACCTAACACTTTTTAAAAAAATGGAAATCACGTCAAATATTTACCCTTTTTACAAATAAAAACAACACTAAGGGAGTTACCAGTTTTTCTTATTGGGGTTCTGCATACCTACTTTAAAGAACTGTAAAATAAACTGACAAATAATTTAATCTGAAAAGAATAAATTCACTTTGAAATAAACACATCACTCTATATTACTCTTTCAAAACTTTATTTCAAAACAATCCAGAAAGTTAAATTGTAACCTTAGTCTGGGATCATAGGGGAATTCTGTTCATTGTTAAGTTAAAAATAAAGGCAAAATGCAAACAGTTGTTTTAACAAACTTATTTTTTTTATTAACGAACAAGCCCCTTTACGACATAGGTTAACTTTTAAAATAAATGATGAAGGCACAATATAGGCATTTCTGTCATCAGAATTATATGAAAGCTGCTTATCTAATGGTCTGTAATACTAAGTCCTGTACATGTCAGTGTAAGTCCTGTGTCAGTGAAGTTGATTCAGTACCTTCCACTTTGCAACAGTACAGCAGTGCTTGGATCAACAACATTCAGCAGATAAAAAACAGTTGCAGGATATGAGTGGATCAGTTGTGTCCATTTGCTAACAGTAAAGTTCAGTGCATAGTTGTTTCACAGAACAGGAAAGGCTGTGCAGATCCAACTTTCTCAAAAATCCTGGAGTGCTGGTTCCCTAGACAACACAAAACCAGACCATTTACAATTAATACAATTTGTGTGTTATAAATACAGCAAGTTTATGGTGGAAAAAGTTCAACTATCTTAGACTTTCGTGACTCAAACAAGAAACTATTTTGGTTAGATTAAGACTTGAATTTACTGATTTCCAAGTAAATTAAAGACTTAATTTATCCAAAAATTTTAATTCTGTCATTAATTATTCACCCTTATGTTGTTCCAAACCAGTAAGAGTTTTGCTCATCTTCGGAACACTTAATGAAGATATTTGTAATGAAATCTTAGAGATTTCTGTCCATTCATCGACAGCCTATTAAACTACCACTTCCAAAGCCACGGAAAGGTATAAAGGAAATCATAAATGACTCCAGTGATTTAACCAATTTTAACTCAACTTTATTTACAAAATATTAATCTTTAATGCACGTTCACACAACAACATCTGCTCTCGAATCAACAACATGCACGAGTTGTAATGTTCTCATGAACGCATTTTGGAAATTAATATTTTATAAATTAAGCTGTAAATATTTTTTTTGCTGCAAACACAGCACTTGCGTAGTTTAATAAAATTTATTTTAAACCACTGGAGTCGCATGGAGTACTTACCTTTCAACCCTTCTGGGGCTTGAAAGTGGTAGTTGCGTGGACTGTCAATGGAGCGACAGGAAGCTCTCAGATTTCATTAAAAATATCTTCATTTGTGTTGTGAAGATGAAAAAGTCTTACATGTTTGGAACGACATGAGGGTGAGTAATTAATGACAGATTTTCCATTTGTGGGTGAACTAACCGTTTAAGAATAAATTAAGACACACACCAATACCCTATACCATGTGTTGAGAATTCCTATGGATCACATCACATGACTTAGCCAGTCATGGGAGGAGCTAAGTGTCCTCAGGTGCACTTAATGACTGATAAATGACTGCTGTTTGGTGTGTTTGTGTGTGCCACATGCAATGGAGGCAGACTGTCCTTCCTTTCTCTCCTGATGAGAGCCTTTTTTGTAGAGTTGATGTGTTCCTGACAATGTAAGTTTGTGCTCTTTTGATCTGTTACATAATGTCTTGAGATTCTGTTTAAGTCTAATTCTGAAATGTCCTATGTGATTTATGATTCTTGTTTCAGTATTCTTACTATTTGACGTTTGAATTGTTTAGGATTGGATTATGTGATTAATGATTTATTAGTTGAAGTTCTATGGTGTTAATTTGTATTTAAGATTCTGTTTGTTGTTTATTTGTTTATAGAAACCATGCAACTCTATGTCTGATTCATATTCCACTCTATGGCCGATCTGATATAATAAAGAGTATGGACTGAGTACTGGACCCCCTGTGTTTTAATAGACACACCATCTTGGTAGCACATTTCCTGAACCAATCACTACTAAACTTTACACATGTGTCAAAATTTGATTGATGGCTTCCGGTTGACCTTGACCTTCCAGTCTCCCTTCCGGCCTATATTGTTATGGATTTACCTATTGACCCTACCTATCCCTTCGATCATGTGTTTTGACAGGTTGACCTTCCGGTGTCTTTCCTGCATATGTTGTTATGGTTTGCCCTATTGACCTTGCTAGTCTTTGATCATGTGATTTTGACAGAAGCTTTTGCCCTATTTGAACCTTTTTAGCCCTAGATCAAGTGATTTTGATGGGTGTTTGAATTTGTTGTCAGGTTCAGTTATATGGGTTTCTGTCTGGGAATATGTTGTCACAGGCGCTCCCTCCCACCCTTTGCATGTCAGCTCTGACATCTGAAATGTGCTGTTCGGTCACTGTGATGTTGTGATGGTTTTGAAGGCGCTGTTATATTATATTATATATATATATATATATATATATATATATATATATATATATATATATATATATATATATATATATATATATATATGTGTATATATATATATATATATATATATATATATATATGTGTTAGCATATCCTCTGCATTCCTGAGCGCATTGTGGTGGACCCCTTTGGAAAAGTGAGAAGAAAAAGACTGTTTTTCCTGAATGCCTCGCCAGAGTAGAGAGTGTGTGTGTGTGTGTGTATATGTGTATATTTGTGTGTGTGTGTGTTTGTGCGCACGTCCTCTGACATGATCCCCTCCACATTCCTGAGGTAACAGTGAAAGTGAGAAAAAGAGAGTTGCCCTAATCATGTTTTATATTTCACACAAATAATATACAATCATATCTTACTAAAAATCTACTGAAACCATTAATTCAGTTTTAGATAAACAAAAGAATAAAAAAATCATTACATAAACATTCAGTTAGATGCTCTTAAAGGGATAGTTCACTTTGAAAATAAATTTTGGTATGTTTTAGCTTACCTCAAGGGCATCCAAGATGTAGGTGTCTTTTTTTCCGCAGTAGTTTCAATTTGGATATTTTTAGGTCAAACCGTTCTTGTCTGTCAGTCATTTCATGCAGGTCTACGGTCACTGTCTCAAAGAGCATGCACAAAGTCCAAATTAAAACAATTCCCCATCGTCCAAATTAAACAATTCCCCATCGTAAGTACACATTGATGGCCTAAGACACGAAACGAGCGGTTTGTGTGAGCAAATTTTTCTCGAAGAGCAAGGACGCGCTGACCCACGAGTGGCCTGGCCGTCCTCTCTACGCTTTTCCCCCCGTCTCCCTCCTGACACAGGTGGTAGAACGGGTCAGGGAAGAAAGATGCTCAGTGCTGCTTGTAGCCCCACTTTGGACGAGCCAACCTTGGTTCCCAATTGTGATGCAGTTAGCAAGCACCGCCCCGTGGCCAGTGCCTCTGAGGAGGGATCTCCTCTCTCAAGCCAACGGCTTGATCTGGCATCCTCACCCAGAGCTGTGGTCCCTCCATGTGTGGGCCATCAACGGGTACCCGCTGACCTCCCACAGGGAGTGTTAAACACTATCACACAGGCCAGAGCTCCGTCAACGTGACGTCTCTATGCCTCCAAATGGTCGGTGTTTTCTAGCTGGTGCACAGCTCGTGGTGTGTCACCCCTGCATTGCGGTGTGACGGAGGTTCTCTCCTTCCTACAGGAGCTGTTGGATAAGGGCAGGTCCCCTTCCACGCTCAAAGTCTATGTAGCGGCCATAGCAGTGTTCTCTTCGACCACGCTTGGCCAGTCTATTGGAAGGAACGATTTAGTCATTCGCTTCCTTAGAGGAGCTAAGAGACTGAATCCTCCCAGACCTCCCACAGTCCCTATATGGGACCTTTCTACGGTACTGGAAGCCATGAAAGGTCATCCATTCGAGCCCTTGCAGAAGATTGATCTTAAACACCTGTCTTTCAAGACGGCGTTTCTTCTGGCTCTCGCTTCAGTGAAGCACATAGGGGACTTACACGCGCTCTCAGTAAGCGTGACGTGCATGGAATTTGGGCCGAATGACTCTAGAGTTATACTCAAACCTAAGCACGGTTATGTTCCTAAATCCCTCAATACACCGTTCAGATTACAGGTCATCTCCCTGTCTGCCCTGCCGGTCACTGAAGGAAATATGGACGAAAGCTCCCTTTGCCCAGTCAGGGCATTAAGAGCTTATGTGTCTCGCTCATCTGTTTTCAGACAGACGGAGCAGCTCTTTGTTTCGTTCAGCGGGCGCTCTAAGGGACTAGCCGCTTCGAAACAGACCCTATCCAGATGGATAGTGGACGCAATAGCGCTAGCTTACACAACCAAGGGCATGCAGTGCCCACTGGGTGTCAAGGCGCACTCCATGAGAAGCATGGCTTCATCGTGGGCCTGGTCAAGTGGGATTGCCTTGCAAGATATTTGTATGGCGGCAGGCTGGGCCTCTCCGTCTACATTTATTAGGTTTTACAACCTAGAGGTTCCCGCACTACAGGCCAGACTACTGTCGGTCTAGTACGGCCAAATCTTATAAACTGACACTGTCAGTTATGCAGCTATTGAGTATTGCAGTGCTGCTCTATGCTGCCATTTAGGAAGATAGTGGCTAAACCCCTCCTCTTCCAGGATTCCCTGTGAATCCCCTGGGTGATTGTGTACTGTATGAACTCCGGGCTGTCGCCCTTGAGTCTATAGTATCAGATCCCAGCACGCACGGCGTTTTACAGTAGGTTCCCCTAGCGTATTCTACGCAGTACGAGAGTATCTCTCGTAAGAGAACGTACTCGGTTACAAACGTAACCTCGGTTCTCTCTAGAGAGAGGAACGAGTACTGCGTATCCTGCCGTGCATGCACGCGCTCTGGTTGCTTCGACTATGAAAAACCAGAGATATCAAGCCTGCGAGCGGTATTTATAGACCTAAGCCACGCCCGTTTCGGCGGGACGTGACGCAGAGGGCGCGAAGCGCCCTCATTGGGTCTGACGTCACTCTAGGTCTCGCTCGCTAGTGTCACAACTGTGCCTGGCTCCTCCTCCTGTCTGTGTGCTGCGTCTGTCTCCTACAGGTGAGCTGGGCGCAGGTGTTTGGAGTTGTGCTAATCAGTTCCTGGTTTAGGCCTTTAAAGACGCTTCAGATGAGACCGGGGGAAGATCTGCCGCTGTTCCATATCTCTCCCGCACCGTTTAGGATTTTTGTTTTGCTTATTCATTTCACCTCAATATACTGATTGCTTACACTTTTATTTGTCAAAGCTAACTGCATTACTGATTGTATACAATTTATTCTGTTAAATTTTATTTATTTAATAAATCTAATATATATTGTTATTCCGCGTGTGGTCTTTCCCTACTCTGTGGCTTGCTTTGAGCCAGGCTTGTAACAGATTTGGGGATCTCGTCTGGTATTTTGAACCATCGATCGGTAAATATGCTTTTTTTTTTTGCATTTCTCTATTGACTTAGTATTGTAGGCCGTTTTGATTAACGTGCCTAAATTTGTTGTCTGTATTCGGATCCTACGGTGATCCAGCGCAGTAAGTTTGATTGGGCATTAAACGCATGGTAAATTATTGGAAAGACACACGCGGATCAGTTAACTAGGTTTTGATTTCTTTTTTTTTTTTATTACGTCGGTGCGGGAGATAAAGAGATAATTTGGTTTGTTTGTGCCTGGGGTTGTTTAAATACAGCCAGGTTAAAGTATTGCGGGTGGTTCATTGTTGGGTAGGTGCGGGCCTTCGCTGTGTTTGCGAGACAAAAAAAAAAAAAAAAAAAAAAAAAAAAATTAATTCATGGTGTAGCCATTGGAGCTTTGCGAACCCCTGCTAAGCGTTTAACGCTTGTTTGTTATTTTAGTTTTTTGTTTTTGTGCTATATCCTGGGCGGAGGGCACAGTCGTGGATGCCTGCTTTAACGGCATTTTGTCGGGGAAGTTAGGTGCCGCTGATATCGTGTATTAAAAATCTCTGCTCTTGGGGTATGCATGAAGTGGATCGATGTGTGCAGGGCAGCTCTGTTTTTTTTTTGTCTTATAGCTGCAGTGTGGGGGCCGCACTTACATTGATAAACGTGCTTATTTAAAATTTGGTTTAAGGGTTAAAGCAAAAAGGAAATAAATGGATACTTTGGATAATTTTTTCGCTGCTCCATCAGATCAGGTTTTAGATACGTTGACTAAGGAGCAGTTGTGTGACGTTAGTGAACATTATAATTTTGAATTGGGCTTGAAAAAAAATGCGAAATTGGCGCAGATAAGGCAGGCGGTTAGAACTAAATTGGCTGAAAGAAAAGTTCTTCCATCAATAGCTTCAATGGATGAGTTGGAGCCTGAAGGTGCTTCAACGCCACTGGCAACATTGGGTGAGTCTCGCAGTAATTTTGGTCTTACCTTTGAACAACAAAAAGAGTTGTTAGAAATGCAACAAAGAGAGAGAGAAGCTGAACGTAGAGAGAGAGAAGCTGAACGTCAACTAGAATATAATAAAATCCAAAGTGATCGAGAAATTGCTTTAGAACGTCTTAGGTTGATTGCAGAAGGGAAAATTAGAGGTGATACCGGTGGCGATGTCCCGACTGGACCAGCGCGCACCCCTGATATCTCTAATATGGCCAGATTGCTACCAAGGTTTAATGAGAAAGATCCGGATGTGTTCTTTTCACTGTTTGAAAGTGTGGCAGATGATCGTGGTTGGAGTGATTCTGAACGAACGTTGTTACTCCAGAGCGTTCTAGTTGGAAAAGCGCAGGAGGCGTTTATTGCTTTGTCGGTGCCTGAAAGAAGGATTTATAAAAGCGTGAAAGATGCTGTGCTTAAAGTATATGAGTTAGTTCCAGAAGCATATAGACTGCGATTTCGTAATTGGAAGAAGGGAGAAAAGCAGACTTATACAGAGGTAGTAAGAGAGCTGAATTGTCATTTCAATCGTTGGTGTGCGGCAGTAGGCGTCTCTACCTTTGAAGAGTTGTGTAATTTAATTGTTTTAGAGCAATTTAGAAACATCCTCCCTGATCGAATCACAGTATATATAAATGAGCGGAAGGTAAAAACAGCAGCAGACGCCGCAGTTTTATCTGATGAATACGTTTTAAAGCACAGGCAAAATTTTAAAGAATATAATCCAGGAAAGGGCTACCGCGAGCAGCGCTTTGGACGTTTCAGTGAACGTCCAGGATTTTCTAATACTGCCACCAGTCAGTCAGTTGCCAAGGAACAGTCTCGTGGAAAGGCAGATCCGGATGCTTGTCGTTACTGTTTTGAGAAGGGGCATTGGAAGAACGAGTGTCCAGCCTTGAAAGAAAGGGGCCAGAGGAGCAAACCTGGCGCAGCAAGACCTGTTGCTCTTGCCGTTACTGGTGCGCGCGCACGGTCTGAGTTCATCCAAACGGTCACAGAGATTAGGTCGAACCCTGAAGTGGGTGTGGCCTCCTCTAATTTGTCTGCAGACAGCCTTGTTGGATCTAGCCAGTATCGCCGTTCGGATGTAATTGAAGCCGATGTCAATGATTACACTCCTTTCATTACAGATGGTTTTGTATCATTGGTTGGCAGTTCTGCCAAGGTGCCAGTTAAAATTCTTAGAGATACGGGGGCTGGTGAATCTTTTCTTCTAGAGTCTGTTTTGTCTCTTTCTAGTGAGTCCAGCGTTGGTAATGTTTTAGTGAGGGGAATTGGGTTGCAGGTTGTAACTGTTCCTCTGCATAGGATTGAGCTACAGTCAGACCTGGTTCAGGGTGAGGTTGTCATTGCTGTGCGCCATTCGTTGCCTGTAGATGGTGTACATCTCATCTTGGGTAATAACTTGGCTGGAGAGCGTGTTTGGCGTGATGTGCCGCCACCTGTGGTGGTTAAGAGTGTTCCATCTATCCCATCAGGTGCTGATAGTAGCCTGCGGAGCTTACCTGAGGTGTTTCCTGCCTGTGCAGTAACACGTGCCATGAACCGTGCTTCTGGAACTGAGGTTTTAGAGAGAAATTGTAAGCCTGATTTACAGCCTATTGTTTTGCCAGATTTGCCATCTTCTCTGTCATTTAGTGATTTTGTTGTAGCTCAGAAGGAGGACTCAACATTGAGTGAACTGTTTGCTGGGGTTTTGCCCGTTGAGGAGCGACATAGTGCAGCGAGGGGTTATTTTGTTCAGGATGGACTGTTGGTTCGTAAGTGGATGCCTCAGACTAATGATATGTTTGACGATCCTGTTTTCCAGATAGTAGTACCCGTGAAGTTTAGAGACTTGATACTACAGACGGCTCATGGTGATATAGCGGGCCATTTGGGTGTGCGGAAGACGTATGACAGACTTATGAAGTATTTCTACTGGCCTTGCCTAAAGAAGGATGTGGCATGCTTCATTAAGACCTGTCATACATGTCAGCTAACTGGAAAGCCTAATCAGGTGATCAAGCCAGCTCCACTTTACCCTATTCCAGCTTTAGGGAACCCATTTGAGTATTTGCTAATCGACTGTGTTGGACCACTGCCTCCATCTAGGTCAGGGTGTGTTTACCTTTTGACTGTGTTGTGTCAGGCCACCCATTACCCCGCTGCCTATGCGTTACGTACAATTTCTACCAAGTCTGTGGTGAAGGCTCTCTCTCAGTTTATCTCCATCTTTGGCATCCCACAGATTATTCAGAGTGACAGAGGCTCCAATTTTACATCACGTATGTTTTCAGAAGTGCTTGAGCAGCTGCATGTTAAACATCAGGTTAGTAGTGCTTATCACGCCCAGAGCCAAGGCTCGTTGGAGCGGTTTCACCAGACGCTCAAGTCACTGCTTAGGGGTTACTGTGTTCAGCTCAGCAAAGATTGGGAGGAAGGGCTTCCATGGTTGTTGCTTGCAGCACGTGAGGTAACACAGGAAAGTACAGGTTTCTCACCTAATGATTTGGTGTTCGGCCATAGAGTTCGTGGGCCTTTAGCTGTCCTGCAGGATAAGCTGAAGTGTCCTGAGAGTCCTACTAACTTGTTGGAGTATGTGAACGGCTTCCGCCGAAAATTGTTCTTAGCTTGTGAGATGGCTGTAGAAAATCTGACTAAGGCTCAGAAGAAAATGAAGAGCTGGTATGACCGCCGGGCTGAGCCGAGAGTGTTCAGTCCTGGAGATCAGGTTCTGGCACTGTTGCCGATAGCAGGTTCTCCTTTTCTTGCTAAATATGCAGGTCCCTACACGGTTGTTCGGCAGGTGTCAGACCTGAACTATCTAGTTTCAACTCCTGATCGTAGGCGTAATACACAACTCTGTCACATTAATCTTTTGAAACCTTACTACAGTAGGTCTCCAGTTTCTGGGGCAGCAGAGACTGGTGATCAGGTTAAGTCAGTTGCTTTGGCTGCCGTTGCTGGGATATCTAGCTTCTCTCCCCACATGGTGGCAGCGTGTGGTGATGAGGATGTGGTTAGCCCAGACGACTGTGTGCTCCAGCCTCGGTTGAAGAACTCAGAGAAGTTGTCTGAGTTGGGGACACTACTGGGGCATTTGTCCAAGGAGAGGGCATTAGAAGTTGAGTCGTTGATTTGTAACTTTCCTGCTTTGTTTTCAGACACACCGTCATGCACTCATTTGATCAAGCACGACATTGATGTGGGTGACACTGAGCCGATAAGGCAGAGGTTTTATCGGGTGTCACTCGAGAAACAGCAGCACCTAGAGGCCGAGGTGAAGTATCTCTTGAATAATGGTTTGGCAGAACCCTCTTATTCCAGTTGGGCTTCACCTTGCATTCTAGTTAGTAAACCTGACGGGACGTATAGATTTTGTACCGATTATCGGAAGCTAAATAACATCACAAAGCCAGATTCTTTTCCGCTCCCAAGGGTTGAGGACTGTGTTGACCGGGTAGGATCGGCCAGGTTTGTAAGTAAATTTGATTTACTTAAAGGCTACTATCAGGTTCCTTTGACACCTCGGGCTCAGGAGGTTTCAGCCTTTATAACGCCGTCTGGCCTGTATTCGTACTCAGTGATGAGCTTTGGGTTACGAAATGCGCCCGCCACATTTCAGCGACTAATGAACCGCGTAGTCTCTGGTTTACAGGGCTGTGCTGTTTATTTGGACGATGTGGTCGTGTATAGTGACGGGTGGTCTGAACATCTTGAGCGTATCCAGGCTCTTTTTACACAGCTAGTTGAAGCTGGACTCACTGTAAATCTCGCTAAGTGCGAGTTTGCCCAGGCAACCGTTGTTTATTTGGGGAAGGTGGTGGGGCAGGGCCAGGTGAGGCCTGTGTACGCTAAGGTGGTGGCTATCGATAATTTCCCTGTTCCAGCTACCAAACCTGAGCTCAGACGATTTTTAGGAATGGTGGGGTATTATCGTGGCTTCTGTGCTAACTTTTCCACTGTCGTTGCCCCATTGACTGACCTTTTGAAGGGCCGTATTAAATTTGATTGGACTTCGATTTGTCAGGCCGCATTTGATAATGTGAAGCTGTTGTTAACATCTGCTCCTGTTTTAATGGCTCCCCGCATGGACCAGTCCTTCGAGATGCAGGTCGACGCTAGCCACATGGGTGCTGGGGCCGTACTCCTGCAGAGTCAAGTCAAGTCAAGTCATTTTCATTTATATAGCGCTTTTAACAATGTAGATTGTCTCAAAGCAGCTTTACAGAGATAAATGTATAATTTAACGTAAGATTGTTTTGGCTTTATAGCGGTTCTTTAACCCTCTGAGGTCGAAAAACGCGCCCCCGCGTTTTGCTGGACTTTTTTTACATTGTAGCACTTTAAACTTAAATTACTCCGTCATTTATGGTCATACAGAAAAAATAAATATAAAAAAATAATCTGTGATATTTCTACTTTTGTATGTGTCCACTTACAATCAAATCAAAACATTGTGCTTTTGAAAAATAAAGAAAATAAACAGGGTGTGCGTTCTGCCTCTCCGTCGCGTGAACTTTTTTTTCTTGAGCACGTCTATAAACTGAAACAAAACTCAGCGAATACTTGTCACACATTTATGAGCCATATACCTTTATAAACATTTAAGTGTGTACTTTTAAATGATCGGATTCAAACTGAAAACAAATATTTTCTGTTTAAGTAATTTGTATAAAACCAACAAGATGTCCAGCTTCTCAAACGCTTGCTCATTACAGTTAATTTGGCCACGCCCACTCGCGCAAAAGATATTCACATGCAAATCTCCACATGGAACGCGAACGCGCTCATTACCTCAGAAACAAAACACTTCATCAGTCTCTGCTTTTCGTCGAGTTTGAAAGACGTGAGTTTACATTGGATTTACCCCAGAAGAAGAACGCGATTTGAAGACAAGAAAGATAAGGTAAGAAATTCTTACATATTAGTTTGTTATTGTTGCATAAATTTCACATTGCAGTTGAACTGTTGCTAGATATAAGGTGAATATTATAATATTTAGACCCGTGTTTACTGTTACTGTGTTTGTGGATATCTGCTCAAACGTAGATATGTATATGGTAGGCCTAACCATAATGTTTTATATTTGAGCGCGATCGCGTTTGAATGTATCATATCTTTGATCGCGATCGTGTTTGAATGCATCATATTTTGGAAAAGCAAAACGCTCCCAACGGCTTCATGTTTTTACTGTTATCTAGTTTAATATCATCATAACGAATGGAAACATTTGAAGTAACATGATAATCAATATATTTTTCTCTAGCTTAGTTGTTACTGAAATCTTTTTGAAAATGTATATAGGCTGCTATATTGTTATTATTTTATGCAGCACTGTGCATAGCCTATACCTACAAGGCACAACAAACCTGGTGTTCATTATATAATATATTGTTGGAAACATTTGTGTGAGTGTGTGTGTGTATTCTGTGAATTTTAAAAAGCAATTTTAACCAGAAAAATCTAAAATGTATTCCCCAAATCGTGCAGGCCTTTCTCTTGATATCAGTATGTTCACTTTTTTTTTTTTTTTTTTTTTTCAGGGCCCAGATGCCACTGAGTCCTGCTGACTTCAACATTCACAGTACATGTCTCTGTACATGAACATGGTAAAGTGAAAATCAAACACCTTGGAAATGAAAGGTATGTACAATGTTTTTAGGAATGGCACAAAGGTCTCTTTCTTTGGATCATTGTTATCAATAAGTGTTTTTTTGTTGTGTATCTTTGGATTATGTTGTAAATAAATCCAAACAATTTTAAAAGCCATTCTTTTTTTAATCTCGTCATTCTTTGTGCAAGGTTGGTCAGAATGATGGACCCTGATAAGCTCCTAATAGGGCCATTAGGGCGTGTCTTTGTCTTTCTCAGGTGTGGAAAGCTTGCATATTAATGAGATGATCCGCCCCTTCGCATATTGCTTTTTCACACAAAACACGTCGTAAAAATTTTAAATCAATATATTGTCTTCTCTGAATGAGCAGTCAGGGTGATTTTCACATAGTTTTAGAGCAAATATTCTAGGCTACGTCATACAATTTTCAAAAGTCTTGTGAAGAAATAATCAGTATGGGTTTCATGACCTTATTTCAGTGAGAATTTTTTTTTGTATTTTCACAAACCACGCATAAATGTCATTATCTCAAAACTACAAACTTTTACACACATGCTGTTGATATATTATTGTAGCAGAGTTTGTGCTGAATACAGTGTAATTAGACTTTAGCCATGAAAATGTCACAAGTAACAGAAATAAGCACAAATGTCAGAGCATGTCAGAACACCTCCAGGGCCCAGAAAACAGCTCAGACCCCAGAGGGTTAATAAAGTTATTTTATTTTCCAGCTAAAGTTAGTTTTGATTGATTCGCTTCCGTCGCAACGATCATTTGTTTTTAAATTAGGGCCGCCAAGACGACACCATTCTCTCTACACAGACTTTAGCGAACCTGTGAGAAACGCTGATGGCGTTCAGATGCGCATTAAGAACGGGTTCTATAGTTATGTGCGTTTGAATATATGTGTGCAGGTTTGGAATTCCCTGCAAACCAAGCCTAAACAAATTACTGGTGTTTCCTTATAGTTTTGATTCAGAATTTTATTTTATTTTATCAATTCGGGGTAGATACGCAAATTGAGTTTTCCCGACGACGCGTTATCTGTAGAGTGGGAAAGGGATCCTCCATAGGGAGAGACTAGTTGGCACTTCAGCACTGCGTTGACATCGGGTCCAGGCGAAGGTCCTTCATCAGATCTGGAAACGGCCTGGATCCGGCAGGCTGCGGGAAAACCTTGGGATAAACAAAGACACTAAAATTAGCGTAGATGCCATTCTTCTCATGATGTAACAAGTACATCAGGATTTATGGGAAGTGTTCCCGGTTCCAGCTGACCTAATCTATGCAGCCTAATATTGAATTATAGAAGTCTATAATGTATTATGTGAACGCTCTGTCAAAGAGATGTGTCTTTAATCTAGATTTGAACTGACAGAGTGTGTCTGCTTCCCGGACAATGGTAGGAAGGCTGTTCCAAAGTTTTGGTGCTAAATAGGAAAAGGATCTACCGCCAGCAGTCGATTTAGATATTCTAGGTATTATCAACTGGCCGGAATTTTGAGATCGCAATAGACGTGAAGGACTATAATGCGTTAAGAGCTCGCTCAAGTACTGCGGAGCTAAACCATTTAGTGCTTTGTAAGTAATCAGCAATATTTTAAAATTGATGCGATGTTTAATAGGGAGCCAGTGCAGTTTTGACAGAACCGGGCTAATATGGTCATACTTCCTGGTTCTGGTAAGAACTCGAGCTGCTGCGTTTTGAACTAGCTGTAGTTTGTTTATTAAGCGTGCAGGGCAACCACCCAGTAGAGCATTACAATAATCTAGCCTTGAGGTCATGAACGCATGGACTAATTGTTCCGCATTTGTCAATGAGAGCATATGACGTAATTTAGATATATTTTTAAGATGGAAAAATGCGGTTTTACAGATACTAGACACGTGACTTTCAAATGAAAGATTGGTATCAAAGAGCACACCCAGGTTCCTAACCGACGACGAAGACTTAACAGAGCAGCCATCAAGTGTTAGACAGTATTCTAGGTTATTACGTGAGGAAGTTTTTTGTCCAATAATTAGAATCTCTGTTTTTTCAGAATTTAGAAGTAGGAAATTACGAGTCATCCAATTTTTTATATCAGCTATGCATTCTGTTAATTTAGTGAATTGGTAAGTTTCGTTAGGTTTTGAAGAAATATAGAGCTGAGTATCGTCGGCATAACAGTGGAAGCTAGTTCCATGTTTCCTAATGATATCTCCTAATGGTAGCATGTACAGAGTGAACAGCAGCGGTCCTAGTACTGAGCCCTGTGGTACGCCATACTGAACTTGTGATTGATAAGACATCTCTTCATTTACTGCTACAAACTGATAACGGTCAGATAAGTATGATTTAAACCATGCTAGTGCAATTCCACTAATGCCAACATAGTTTTCTAGTCTATTTAAAAGAATGTTGTGGTCAATGGTGTCAAACGCAGCACTAAGATCGAGTAACACTAATAGAGAGACACAACCACGATCGGATGATAAGAGCAAATCATTTGTTACTCTAACGAGAGCAGTCTCAGTACTATGGTATGGTCTAAATCCGGACTGAAAATCCTCGCAGATATCATTTCTTTCTAGAAAGGAACATAGTTGTGAAGATACTGCCTTTTCTAGTATCTTTGACAGAAAAGGTAGATTCGAGATCGGCCTGTAATTGACTAATTCTGAAGGATCAAGTTGCATTTTTTTAACAAGCGGTTTAATCATAGCCAGCTTAAAGTTTTTTGGTACGTATCCTAGAGACAAAGATGAATTAATGATATTAAGAAGAGGATCTATGACCTCTGGAAGCATCTCTTTCAGTAGCTTAGTCGGTATAGGGTCTAGCATACATGTTGTAGATTTAGATGATTTAACGAGTTTAGTAAATTCTTCCTCTCCTATAGCAATGAATGAATCAAATTTTTCCTCAGGGAGACTACAATGCACTGCCTGATGCGATACTGTAGTAGACGGTTGCATAGTTATAATTTTGTCCCTGATATTATCAATCTTATAAGTGAAGAAGTTCATAAAGTCATTACTGCTGTGCTGCTTGGAACCTTCTGTGTTTGAAGCTTTCTTTTTCGTTAGTTTAGCCACTGTTTCAAATAAATACCTAGGATTATGTTTATTTTCTTCTAATAGGTTTGAAAAATAAGCAGATCTAGCAGCTTTTAAAGCCTCTCTGTAAGCAATCGAGCTCTCTTTCCATGAAATGCGAAATACCTCTAATTTTGTTTTCTTCCAGTTGCGCTCCATTTTTCTGGCTGCTCTCTTAAGGGCCCGAGTGTGCTTGTTGTACCACGGCGTTGGATTATTTTCTTTAATCTTCTTTAAGCGCAAAGGAGCAACTGTGTCTAAAGTGCTGGAAAGGAGAGAGTTAAAAGTTTCTGTTGCAATATCAAGTTTTTCTAAGCTATCCGGGATGCTAAAATGATGAAACTGATCAGGAAGATTATTAATAAAGCAATCTTTAGTAGCAGAAGTGATAGGTCTAACATATTTGTAACACGGAGTCGGCTTTGCAGCCTTGGCTAAATGTAATTTACACGAGACTAGATAATGATCTGAGATGTCATCGCTCTGCTGCAGAATTTCAACGGCATCAACATCTATTCCATGTGATAATATTAGATCTAGAGTATGATTACGACGATGAGTAGGTCCTGACACGTGTTGTCTAACTCCAATTGAGTTTACAATGTCTTTAAATGCCAAACCCAATGCATCTTTTTCATTATCGATGTGTATATTAAAATCACCAACAATTAGTACTTTATCTGCAGCCAATACTAACTCTGATAGAAAGTCCGCAAATTCTTTGATAAAGTCTGTATGGTGCCCTGGTGGCCTGTATACAGTAGCCAGCACAAATCTCAAACGTGATTTATCATTTATACTATATATTTTTACATTAAGCACTAACACTTCAAAAGAATTATATTCGAAACTTGATTTCTTAGTGGTTTTGAAAATATTACTATAAATTACAGCAACACCACCCCCTTTGCGTTTAAGACGAGGTTCATGTTTATAACAGTAGTCTTGCGGGGTGGACTCATTTAAAGTAATGTAATCGCTTGGTTTTAGCCAGGTTTCTGTCAAACACAGCACATCTAGGTTATTATCTGAAATCATATCATTAACAATGAGTGCTTTTGAAGTAAGCGATCGAATATTCAGCAACCCAAGCTTTAGCATTTGCTCATCTGTATTATAGCTGTTTTTTATTTGTTGAACATCAATTAAATTTTTAACCTTAGATAGGTTTAAACATTTTTTGGATTTCCAAAATCGGGGAACAGACACAGTCTCTATATGATGATAGCTAGGTGAAAGAGGCTCTATGTGATGGGATTTATCTGACCTGGGTGACGCGAGGCCGCTAGCAGACGGTTGGTTTAGCCAGTCTGTCTGCTTCCTGACCTGGTGCCCAATTTGTCATGTTTGAGCTCTAAGACTATGAGCCATATTACTAGATAGAAGAGCAGCACCATCCCAGGAGGGATGAATACCATCTCTTTTCAACAGGTCAGGTTTGCCCCAAAAACTTTTCCAATTGTCTATGAATTCTATATTATTACACGGACACCACTCAGACAGCCAGCGATTCAGTGAACACAATCTACTAACTATCTCATCACTCCTGCGAACAGGAAGGGGGCCAGAGCAAATTACAGTGCCTGACATCGTACTTGCAAGTTCACACACCTCTTTAATATTAATTTTGGTGATCTCCGACTGGCGGAGTCGAACATCATTAGTGCCGACATGAATAATGATCTTAGAGAATTTACGATTAGCATTAGCCAGCACTTTTAAATTTGCTTTGATGTCAGGCGCTCTGGCTCCCGGCAAACATGTGACTATGTTCGCTGGTGTCTCTATTTTCACGTTCCGTGTGATCGAATCACCAATTACTAGGGCACAATCAACAGAATTCTCAGTGGGTGTTTCACTGAGCGGGGCAAATCGATTTGTTGTGGTAATCGGAACGGAAGAGTGGTTTTTTGATCCGTGACTAGAGCGATCCCTCACTGTCACCCATTTGCCCGGCTGCACAGGCTCTACTTCAGCTGGAACCGAATCATGTAAAGAGTTCACTATGCTATGCGCATGCACTATGCAGAGGGATGAGCAAGGCGTAGATCGGCCAGTGTGTTTCTTCTCAAAAAAGTTTAACCGTCACCAGTTAAATTACTCGACCATCGAGAAAGAAACACTAGCTTTAATATGGGGATTACAACACTTTGATGTTTATTTAAGTGGGGGTGCTGTTCCGGTTACCATTTATTCTGATCACAACCCACTAACGTTCTTATATTCTCTAAAGAGCCCAAGTCAGCGCCTTATGCGCTGGGTGTTATTTTTACAACCGTATAGCCTACTGATCCGGCACATTCGGGGTGTGGATAACATCATGGCTGACGCCTTGTCCCGTGCCCCGTCTGAGCCGGAGTGAGTCAGTGTCTTGTCCTGTCGGTTTCTCTCTGGTATCTCCTATCTCTTTCTCTGTCTCGTCTCCTTAAAAATTTGGCTTTCCAGGTACCGGGACTTGCTGGAGCCTTGAGTTTGAGGGAGGGTAGTTGGAACTACTGGGGAGTGGAGGGAGGGGGGCGAGCCGGTTGGATTCAAGTAACCATTTTTGCATCTGCTTTGCAGGCTTGGGCGGAGTGTCCAAGCCATGACCCCTAGACAAAGTTGAGTATTTTTAACATTTGATGTTTATTCATAATTTCATATGGATATGTGATTTGTATGTTAGTTATTTGGGATGTTGGGTGCTGGGTGGAGGTGTGTAATGTTTTTTTTTCAGAGTCTCTCTTTGAGAGGCCTCTGTCATAAGGGAGGGGGTGTCACGGCTGTGCCTGGCTCCTCCTCCTGTCTGTGTGCTGCGTCTGTCTCCTACAGGTGAGCTGGGCGCAGGTGTTTGGAGTTGTGCTAATCAGTTCCTGGTTTAGGCCTTTAAAGACGCTTCAGATGAGACCGGGGGAAGATCTGCCGCTGTTCCATATCTCTCCCGCACCGTTTAGGATTTTTGTTTTGCTTATTCATTTCACCTCAATATACTGATTGCTTACACTTTTATTTGTCAAAGCTAACTGCATTACTGATTGTATACAATTTATTCTGTTAAATTTTATTTATTTAATAAATCTAATATATATTGTTATTCCGCGTGTGGTCTTTCCCTACTCTGTGGCTTGCTTTGAGCCAGGCTTGTAACACTAGGCTTAAGCAGTTGCCAGCAGACCAGCCAATAGGCGCGCGAGCTGCCTCGCCTATGTCTGTATGCTGCCGCAACGCGTTTTACATTAATACAAAATTAAGGATAATTTTTTGGCTTCAGTATTCTCGTGGAAAAGGATTTTCCCCTAGCGTATTCTACGCAGTACTCGTTCCTCTCTCTAGAGAGAACCGAGGTTACGTTAGTAACCGAGTACGTTTTCAGCACGCCGATTAAGTGCATGTGTCTTTGAATGATAATGAGCTTTGCTCACCCCGCCCCTCTGTTCTGTGCATACACCGTTTTTAATAATAACACAATAACCATAACGTGTTGTTCATTATAAACGTGGGATTATGAATTATATTGAGAACGTCGTACATAGAAAACATGCCGTAATGTATTTGCAAAGATTAATATAAAGATTAATATAAAGGTTAATAAAACGTTACACTCACTTCTTCTGGAGGTGCAGCAGGAACACGAATAGTTGGTACCGATCCTTTTTTCAGGAGCAGCTTCTTAGCAAAACCAGCTTTATACTGACCCTCGTTTGTAAAGCAGTCTGGTGTGTGAAATGATTCGCGCAAACATGAAAGCATTGACGTTGATCGTGGGGAATATTCCCTTCGAAAACAAACTCAGCCACTGCGTCTTCAGCGGTTCGGATTTAGGAACATCAAAATGACTGCTGTGTTCGTTATTACACTCAACAACAGAACACCACAATCGCTTACGCCATTCTGCTCATAGACAGTGCTCCAGCCTATCAACAATGACCACGGCGGTCCGCGCGGACTATGATTGACAGCTCGCTCACGAGTGAGGGCGGGTCTGTGTTGAAACACTGCTGTCAATCAACAATCGTGGGAGGGGCGTCGATTTTGTGACGTCACAAAATCGAACGGCTTGACTTGAGATGGTGGGAAAACATATAAGGAGATTAAAAAAAAAAAAACACTGGATGGATTTTCATTATTTTATGATGGTTTTGTACAGGCACTGCCAACACACATTTCAGTACAATCAACTTGTAAAAGTGCATGTACCATTATATGACCCCTTTAAGACATAAATAATTGTATTTTAACTTGTAGGGTTAATTGGTTCTTGATGAAGTGTATTTCCATTAGCAGTCAAGACTTGGATGTCACAGCAGTAGCAATATTACATTTTCATTTGAAATTAAATGTATTATCGCAGTTTAAATGGTGATCGCAATACATGACAAAATAATCACAATATAATTGTTTAGGCAAGTTGTACAGCACTATATATACACAAATAGATACAGGTGTGTGTATATTGGCTTTTGTATAATGGCTTAAGCCAGGGATGCACACTGTGCGATTTATAATAGTCCTTTACGATTGTTGCTTGTCAGACTGTACGAACATGATCATCGCTGTAAGCCATGTCACTCTGTAAGAACTCGGTTGTCAATAATATCAGAGGTAAAATTTTTATCTCAATGGTCATTAATCGGCTGTCGGTGAACATGTCAAACTAACGATCAAAGACTAAAGATTTTAGCCTTGGATCATAGGAATCTTTTAGGATTTGCAAAATGTGTCTCAGACGGACAAATGGAGGCTAAAATCACACAGTGTGCACCCGGCTTTAAGAAAACTTATCAACCTAAATGTTAAACTTTGCCTGCTAAGCTCTTGAGGCTTGGGGAGTGAGGTTTACCTGCACAGCTCAAACCAGCTGGCCTCCGTTACATTCACCTCCGTCCGGGTCACGGCACCAATATGACCGGTTCTGCTCAGCCGACTCCAAGCGGGGCTTCAGCTGGCGACAGCCAGCATGGGAGGCAGTGCACTAAAGGACGCTAAAGATGACAGCGTCAGTCACTAGTGTACCTCTCGAGGCCAGAGGAGTGAGGTTTACCTGCACAGCTTCATTACACATGTTGCATAAGTCAGTGTTTCCCGACCCTGTTCCTGGAGGCACACCAACAATACTCATTTTGGATGTCTCCCTTATCTGAACCATTCATCTGAGGTCTTGGAGTCTGTTCTAACGGGCTGATGACGTGAATCAGGTGTGTTTAATTAGAACGAGTTTGAAAATATGCAGTGTTGGTGTGCATCCAGGAACAGGGTTGGAAAACACTACTGGCATACGAAGTGCATCTCATTACTTGAAGCGTGAAACACTGAAGATTACATTATTTAATAAGAATCATGCTAAATTCCTGCTTGTCCAGTTAATAATGCACATCCCCATTTTGGAGTAAATAAACTCACTTTTAGCTGAAAGGTGAGGCTTCCATCTCTAGAGCCGCCATATTAATTTTCAGTTTCCTCCACTTTACTCTCTCTCTGGTATCACTCACAAATTAAGAAAATGAATATCTCCTATTTCGTTTACGTAATATAACTTCCCTTCTTCTTTTTGTTTTTAATGAAGCATGGATATATTTAGAATAATTTGACTTTGAATTATAATTTTCTGTTTTCCATTCTCAAAGCATTTCTTTAAAACAAAGTGTCTCGAGACAGCAGTCACGGAAACAAGAGACGAGAAGCTCTAAATGTAGACAGAGCCTAATATGAGAGAACCTTCATTCTGACAGTGATGCTCGATGCGAAACCCTGTCATTAGAGCTCTTCAATTAGATCACTGTCTCTCTCCCATCCGAGTGTTCGGCGCTGCACTGGAGAGCACTGGAGGTTTAGGATCTGTGGTGAAGTGATGTGCTGGTGAGAGGCGGGATGGGGGGGCATTTGCAGAACATGACGTTCAGGCACCAAACACCAGATTTCCAGCACCCCCCTACTGATAACAATTTGATGTAATTGGACAGTCCGGTGAAGCTGAGCAATTTGACTACAGGCGTGGGGTTGAGGCTCTTAAGGCCGCGGCAGAGAGCGATGACAAATGATTGGACGAAGATGACGATTAGATAGACACTCTGGTGAAGGGTCCACTCTCACTTTCACATAGGAGATTTACCATCAAAAGCCTGTCACTGGTTTGAGTATCCTGGCACACCAACTGCACTGCAAAGCACACACACCACCTTTACCTGCCTCTCCCTCCTTATTTCACAATTACCATCATTCTGATATTCAGGAGCTATAATGCTATTGCTTTTTCTCTAACTTACTTGAAACCATTCATGACCCGAAAGTGTTGTGAACTTAGCTTAAATATGTAATCCTGTACATTTGTCTTTACACTGTTTGCTTTCAATCAGATGTTGCCTCTGGTTGGTGTGGTTCAAAGTTGTTGAAATGCTGAATGGGAAATACCCTTTCAGTGTCACGCAAGAGGCGGTCATGCTGATCTGATCCACTTCAGGGGGTGTTCACACTTGTTGTTCGGTTCTTTTGGTTCGTACAATCAGGACAATTATACATTTATAATTGTGGTGCGCTTAACGTTCACACCATTATTTTTAAAACATATTTTGTGATAGAATTACCGAACATACAAAACAATGCTGTGTTTTGGTCTGAATGCACTCTTTGTATGTGTGTTATTGGGGCTGGGAATCACAGGGTACCGGGTACCTCAAGATACGATACGATACATGAATGATACATGGCTCACGATACCGATAATATCACGATATATTGCTATATTGCTAGACAATCTTATAATGATACATCACGATATCTGTCTAAAAAGGAAAACAAAATGCCTGTGAAAAGGTTAAGTGCAGGTTTTCTCTCTTTATTAAAGTGCAAACTGTTAGAAAACAGCACAAAGAGTCTGTAAATTAAATGTAACATTTTAAGTAAATTTAACATTGCTTATACTTTTTAAAAGCTTTTCTTTGAATGTAAACTGACACAATTACCAGCTTATTGACTGGTACGTTTCAAAATTGGGAACATCTCACTGTTTACCAGCTTCCTTAAAATAAACCTGGGAATAGTGTTGCCAAAGGTACCGACTTGGGTATTTTAACATTTTTAAAATGTGACGATACCAGCATTTTGAGCGCTGTTGAGCAGATTCTTAAACACCTCTGATTGGCCATTGTGTTCACGCGCTCAACAGATACGTCTGTGATTGGCTGCAATGATCAACGCTCCCAAAACATGTTGTAAATAGACATCTTTGACGCTCTTCACCGAGGGCTTACACGGATACTGTACACACGGGAGCATTTGAAAGCAGGCGTCTATCAGCGGATCCCTAATATATCCACTGATAGACGGATCTGCTGATAGACCGTGTGTACAGTATCTGTGTAAGCCCTTAGTGAAGAGCGTCAAAGATGTCTGTTTACAACATGTTTGTCCCATCAGTGATATAAAAGCTGAAGTTTTTCCAGACTTTGGACTAAAACGTGGTTTGAGCATCTAATATTTTACTCACACTGGTGTCCGCCATCCCGTTAAAAAGCTCTTTTTCTTAGGCTAATTACCTAATGTTCATGTGTCGAGCGCCGCCTCGAGTAGCCATGAAGTTGCAATATTTATATAAAAGGGGTTTTGACTGGAAAAGTGCTTAGCGCCACGTCAGGGTCTGAGCAGATGCGTGCACTTTTCCTTTTGGCGAGTCGGAGTATACTACAAGTATTTGGAAAATCTAAGCAATTCTTGCCACTCGCCGTTCTCAAGCAAAGATTTTGGATGTTGACTGGTGCTCTTTATATGTCAATGACATTAATTAGGCGGAGATCTGAAACCATTCAGCTGCCCACAATTTCAAGATCATTAGCCATATAAAGATATCTTATCTGGAAGAGAGGCGTATGCACGTTTTGTTGTGCATACGTTTGTTCTCTGAATCACATTTGAGAAATGATCGTAAGATCAAATGTAGGATGGTCTCTACTAAACATTTAATAAACGAGGCCTGGCGTTTCTGATGTACCAAACTGTAATGGGCAACGTAGCTGTTATAATGAGAAGAACCAGGTATGCTTGAGCATTCTGTGCTATTACAGTCACATCTAATGACATCACATCCTGTTTTTGGTTCTTTTAGATGTCGTTGGTCCGTGTCGCATTTACAGTATATTTCAGTCAAACTACACCAGAGTTCAGATGATAGCGTTCACACACGAGCCACACAAACTGTTTTAATCAAACTAAACATGCATGAACGCACTCTTAGATGCCAACCGGTTGCTGCTTGTATTGCCTGTTCAGATGTGCATGTTGTAGCTAATATCATGAATACAGTGTTAATTAAACAGTATTTTAATACAGGAAAAACGCTGTAACTGGAGACCAGCTGACCACAAGCTTAACAGCCAGTTCAAACCAGCAAATCAGCTTAAGGCTTTTCAGAAAAGTTGACATAATCACTTGATTTGGGCTGACTTGTATTTAACATGTTAGCATAGCAGGTGCTAATGATTAGCATGCTAACTGAAAAAAAAATAATTTGTTGCTTTAGAAATATGTGATATGTAATAAATAATTTACATCAAATACATTGATTAACATTTTGATGAACTGCGTACATTTGCATAAAAATATTTTCTAGATTGCATAAATCATCAAGAAATATTGTTGGGTGTCCGATCTGGCACCAAACAGAGTCCACAAAACAACTTTTCACTAGTTCACACTTACAAATAAGTCAGATAAATGCGTATTTGGCGTGCTGTCCGAGGAGAGGGCTCCGGCCTCGGTATTCGGCCCGAACCCAGAGTACTCCCCCCGTATTCCTGGCTGTGAAAGAACAAGCCAAGGGTGAAGAGTCGGGGTGGTGGAGGGATGCTGAAACTGTCAAGGAAGTTAGGTGAGTTGACAGAGTGAATATATATATGCTTCCTCTCATGCTGATAGGGTAGACATGGTAATTGTTTGATGAGATGATTGATAGATTGGTTGATTGATTGATTATTTGAACGTGCTCCTCCCGAACTTTGTTTATAAAACATCATTTGTGTAAAAAAAACAACAGAATTGCTTTGGGGATTTTGTGGTGGGGCAACACATCTCACTTTTTGCACATTTGTATGCATTTGTACGACCTCATTTGTATCATTGAATTCCCTTACCCTTTCACACATACAACACTACCTATTGACTTTGTAATTTCGTAATATATGTCTTTAACTATATTACAAATCTTAGAAAATACTGAGAGGAAAACTGAACGTCTGGAAAAGTGGGAAACTGTCGCCCACATGAGCAACACAGCACATCTATTAACCACCATCTGCAACAGTCAACAGGGTTACTATTGCTGTGTGGGAAATACAAAGTTTGTGAAAAGCATAAACTATTGTAGAGAATTCAATCCAGGTATGTTTTTTCTGACTTCATTCCACATAGTCTAAAACTAGACACAGCAAGCGCTCGTCAGTCAAAGAGTTGAGCTGTGGAGGTTTACAGAAGAGAACGTTCTTTAAGGCCGTGTGCGTCTCTGCACACAAGGGCAAACGCCAGTCGCAACACATTCCCAGGTTTCCAAAACAGACTGCTGTCTGGACGTACACAGCGAGCTCTCTTCGTTTACCCTCATCTGTAGCATATTATGAATAAGAATTGGACTTACAGCAATCGACTCATTCTGTATACATGTTTGTGAATAAACTACCCTCATAAAGTTGCCATATTAAATGCGTAGTCGAGTCAGATTAGGTTAGTTGTCTACGTAGTGGGGGTGAAATTAATGGGTGCGGGGGGTGTTTTATTTTTCACTGTAACGACCCCTACACACACCTAAATCAGTGCTGTGGGAATAGGGCGATAATATTAGCCTAACTGCAGGGGATTAAATATAGTGATGTGACTCTGTGCTTGCCCGGGAAAAAAACGGATTTGTATTGTACTGATGACAGCTCATTAAAGCCAGTGAGAAACCTATTGAACAGTGCTCCATAACACTAAATTATATTTAATCTAATTACACTCGGCCATAGAGCTCTCTCTCTCTCTCTCTCTCTCTCTCTCTCTCTCTCTCTCTCTCTCTCTCTCTCTCTCTCTCTCTCTCTCTCTCTCTCTCTCTCTCTCTCTCTCTCTCTCTCGGCCATAATCACTGGATATTTTATTCAGTGAGAAACTCTACAGCCATTCCTTTGCTGCACATGTAATTAAAGATGCTAATTTTACATAAAGACTTTAGTACAGCATTACTCATTAAACAAAAAAAGAACACTGTAAATAAATACTTTAAATAAACAAATTGAAGAAATAGTGTAAAATACACTTGCAAGTATTTGGACATTTAAAGTCCACTTGAAACAGCATTGCAACACAATTTACTTCTGGAATGTGATATGTTGTGATATATATGTAACACAGACAGCTTTAATAAAGTATAACCGACTATTATAACCTTCATTACAGTGATGTTAACCAACATTAAATCAGTGAGGAAACTATTGGCAAGATTGTAGAAAGGCTGCATAACAATTTTCCAATAGTGGCCTAAATTAGACGGATCTCAAACTGGGATCCAAAGGGAAAACCAAATAATAGAAGATATTTTCCAGATAATATTGCAGTGGAAAATAATTGCAATTGTTAGTCAGTTATTTAGTTTCAGAAACAACTTGTCCTTATATGGGGACATTTAAAATTCAACAATATTATTGATCTGCCTTGCTTAAGGTGGACGATGACGCAATTTTCTTCTAGAAACAAACTGTGTTGTATTATCTTCATGTTATCACTGTGAAGCTGCTTTGATACAATCTGTATCAATAAAGGTGACTTGACATATTTTCATGCTTCATATTTTCATCACACAGTACAAATGGCTGTCTATGCATTACGTTTATATAATTATCTTAATATTTTAGAAAGGGGTTCTCTCACAAGTGGGTCATCTAATGAAAAACATAACACCCCCCCCCCCCCCCCCCCCCCCCCCCCCCCAATATAAATATGGTCAATATTTGATACACTTGGGCCACATCTAAAATATCTGAATATCATCCCATTAGATAACAAAACAGCAAAACAAAACCAAATCTGCACAATGTTTAAGCAAAATATTTGACAAGAAAATAATAATTGATAGTTTGGAAGTAATAAAACAATACAGTAGATAAAGTACTGTTGAAACTTTGTGGTTTTGACAAATGATGGCCTCATAATAAACCACACCTGTTTACTCTGCTAGGACATAATGTGTGAATTGTGAAAAATGATCAAAACACCAGCTGATTAAAAGGCATTGGGCAGTTTTGCAGATGAAACTTCCTTTGATATTTAACTTAAGCAATGACATTTAGACATTTTTATTGAGGATTAAATGGGCTTTTTGAGGAGGGTCACTGTAGAACGTGGGAAAAAATAGGTGCGTTGGGAATGAAAAGGAACTTATCTGAAATGATCTGAACTCCAGAAATGACATCTTTCGTAATTGCATGACATGTGGAATGCAGTAATATGGTGATCGCTGCTTAAGCCTGTAAATCACTGACACACTGGCCTCTGGGCAAACGCGTGCCTGCGAAACTGTACGCCACATGTTCAAGTTTACACATGTTTACCGCTGTCAATATTTCACCTCATGGGAAAATCTCACTAAGAAAACGAAGCCTTTTGGAATCATTAGGTTGCATTGCATTATTTTCGTGACAATTAAGTATATATTGACCTCCACTTCCTTTAGAAAATCTCTTGAAAATACTTACCTACAAAATAAAAAAATAAAAAATTTCTATCCCAGGCATGTTCTTGACAGGTTTTGTGACGATCACCCTCATGTAGCTGTACGCCCGAAGATGCAAACGTGTTCAGCCCTGATATAAACAGGCGAGCGCAACATTTAAAATTGCCATTGCTGAAGCATTGTGTGTGTCTCACTTGTATAGTTGTTTGTATATCTGCCAAACTGGTATAAGCTAAATGTACTTTCTTTTATTATTTATTTCAGCCTTAACTGAGGCTTGAGTGTGTTTGTCATTAGTCTCCTGGCTTGAGCTAGTCTAGAGGCACAGATGGGACATGAATTCAAAATGTATGATCTGTGTGTAGTACCCTCCTTCAACGCGCTTATCTACAGGAAATGCTACAAGCACTTTTGTTGTTATTTCTGACAGAGTCAAACCGAGCAGTTGCCCGTGTCACCAGGGGGTTGAGCGCTACCAAAAAACAGGGCTCTAATGAAGCACCTTTCTGCATGGCTGTTCGTATGCGCATCTGTGTGTGCGCTCGTACTGAAGACCATGTCTGAGAGAAATAAAGTGAAGTTTGCTTCCTCACACACACACAGCTACTCCCCAGGTACATCTGCAGACGTCCCCCAGCCCCGTGTCATTTTCAGCGTGAGCATGTGTGTTCAAGAGACACTCGCTACCAGACGCTCCTTGATGTTTCCTTCCAGTCAATAAATTAAACTCCAACCCTTATTTTGCCGGGCGACAGCGAGTGTTCCCGTTGCTGAAGAGCGGTGTGGAGACCTGTTACAACACCTCAGCCCTGCGTTTTTAACTTTAATAATCTCCAGCTGTCAGGGACAACCTTCCCTGCCACTTCTAGTTAAAACTGGTCTCCTAGGCATGAAATAATTAAAGGTGCCAGGTAGAAACCGAAGCACAGCAGCAGATAGAGGAGAGCAGAGACAGAGTCAGGGACTTTATTAGATAAATAGCCCTTGAAATGGAAAGTGTGAACAAAGATAGAAGTGCGATTTTCCAGGGCCCGCACCCTGTCCTTCTCACTGAGGGTCCCTAGGTAGTGCTAAAGGGGACAGATTGGAAGACCTTGTCTGTCAATTGCTCTGACAAGGGAAAAATATCCAGCACCTACTTTCCTCAAATGCGACCTACGCTGAGTTTTTGGATAAGGGTTTGGAGAGCCGCGGAAAAACTGATAGTGTATTGCACAATTTTTGTCTTTTAATTGTTGTGTGTTTGGGCATAAGACACTTTGACATGTCTTTTGACGACTGGGTTGATATTAAAACCAACAGGCAAAAGGGCGGATGGTCGCTTTAGGGTGTTTAAATTTGGTTATTAGCCAATCACAGATGCTTTTGTCTAATGTGAATTACAACACACTGAATGCAGGTGTGATCCCCTGGAGCAACCTGAGGTCAAGTGTCTTGCTCAGAGCTACAGGACTGGGAAGTTTGAACCTAGCATCGTCAAGTTATGGTGGTCACCTGATAGCAAGAAGGCCCCTGGTTTGAGTACCGGCTGAGCCAGGAGGTCATTCTCTATGGAGTTTGCAAGTTCTCTCCTAGTTGGTTTGGGTTTCCTCCAGGTGTTCTGGGTTCCCAACATGCAGGAGAGGTGAATTGGAGACACTAACATTGTCTGTTGAACAAGTGGGGAATGGATGGATGGATCTTTGAGTTAACAGCCCAGATGTTGAATCATTGTGACAGCATCTGGCCTATTGAAAGATTGACTGCAATGGATTAATGCATATTAATTAGTATTAAACTGGAGAAAATGTTGCTGTGTGGCAGGAGTGTAGCAGAGTTTCAGCTTTGAGCTTATTTTTGCCGCACATAGTGCGCTTGACTCAAGTTAATCCTGAAATGTATGAATGTTTTGCCAATCATTATTACATATTTGAGCAGATGTTTTCATCATTACTGTCCTCGTCAGAGCTCATTTCCCAGTACATTCAGCATTATTCGCTACCTCAAGCATATTCTCAAAAAAACTATCATTTTCAACATCTTCAAAATCAACATCTTTCCAGATCCATCATCAAGTGACAGTGACACTAATATTTGATTGCGTTCAGAACTTGCTCTGCGGTAAATCGCTGAGCCATTTCAAGTTTTGCTGATGGTTCTTCCTATTCATTTGTTTTCTGCCTGCGATAACTATGAGTGAAACGTCACTTCATCATTGTGTATCAGACATTGCCACCTTGTGGAATAAAGGTGAACTGCACTTATTCAGTCATCAAAGACTCAATTATTGTTGTGCAGAAAAAATATGCTTACACTGTTACACACCTCGGGTCGTTAGCGACCCTATACAATTTTGACCAAAAAAATTAATGGGAAAACAGGCATTCTTTTTATATTTTTTTTCTTGTTATATTGTTTATAATGAATTGATTAAGGAATACTGAGAAGGTTGATGTCTAACTTTGAAAAATTAATGAGGAGGAGGGAAGTGAACGACGTCCTGGGTCACTAAAGACATGAGGTATGTGTTTAAGGGTGTACAAAGTAAGTACAAATTTGCAGTACAAATGCATTTATTGTCAATAATTCATAGGCTTTTATGAAGAAATATAAAATATTAGGATCACCTACTTTGTTTAAAAATGACAATCTGCACAATCAGCTCGTTCTATTCAGTAAATCTGACTGGACCCAGACAGACTTTATAGTTTAAACTTTGTAGAGACAGTTTGGGGTTACCATTTAGATGTTTGTCTGTCGACCCTCAGCATGAAAATGACATTTCATGACAATCAAAGTTTGTAGTAATTCTAAAACAAAAATGACACAATAACGGAAATAATGCCGTTAATAGAACAGCGGTAACAGCAATATGATACAAGGCACCAATGGGTAATGGTCAATAAATAGTAATATTTATTTTCAATAATGGTGCTTGCCCATGCAATACTCACTGTACAATACTCAGTATTTAACAATTTGGCAAATTATTGGTACGTTTTTGTACAATCTGCTCGCGTCCTCCTGCATAGGTTTAGGGTTGAAACTTCATGGTATTTTACCTATTGTACGTTTTCATATGATAGATTAAATTCTCATGAGGGACCAAAAATAAGACCAAAAAGGTATAGAAATGTTGCCTTAGCAAACACTACAAGGAATTCTTCTGCCAAGTAATATATAGTTCATTAGGCTACAGTAACTGTCGCTGTTTACCGTCGCCATGCGCCAAGTTCATTAGATGTGCATATAAATTCATTTTATAAATAGGCCACAACTCATAATTGGAATAAACCCTCACATAGAATGCCTTCAGCAATCCATCCATGATAGCATGGCAATCCACCGCTAATTTACTCCGTGCTGTCAAGGTGGACATGCGAGCGATTGTTTTGACATTAGGGTTCCAGTGCTCTTAACCCTCTGAGGTCGGCAAACGCGCCCGCGCGTTTTGCTGGATTTTCTTCACATTGTAGAACTATAAACTTAAATTACTCCGTCATTTATGGTCATACAGAAAAAAGAAATATAAAAAAAGAATCTGTGATATTTCTACTTTTGTATGTGTCCACTTACAATAAAATCAAAACATTGTGCTTTTGTAAAATAAAGAAAATAAACAGGGTGTGCGTTCTGCCTCTCCGTCGCGGTGAACTTTTTTTTCTTGAGCACGTCTATAAACTGAAACAAAACTCAGCAAATACTTGTCACACATTTATGAGCCATACACCTTTATAAACATTTAAGTGTGTACTTTTAAATGATCAGATTCAAACTGAAAACAAATATTCTCTGTTTAAGTAATTTGTATAAAACCAACAAGATGTCCAGCTTCTCAAACGCTTCCTAATTACTTTTAATTTGAACACGCCCACTCGCGCAAAAGACATTCACATGCAAATCTCCACATGGAACGCGAACACGCTCATAACCTCAAAAACAAAACACCAAAACACTTCACAAGTCTCTGCTTTTCGTCGAGTTTGAAAGGCGCACCGAGAGTTTACATTGGATTTAGGCTACCTCAGAAGAAGAAGAACGCGATTTGAAGACAAGAAAGGTGTAAGGTAAGACATTCTTACATATTAGTTTGTTATTGTTGCATAAATTTCAC
Source organism: Leuciscus idus (assembly GCA_021554675.1). Taxonomy (NCBI): domain Eukaryota; kingdom Metazoa; phylum Chordata; class Actinopteri; order Cypriniformes; family Leuciscidae; genus Leuciscus; species Leuciscus idus. The sequence goes on along the minus strand of CM038643.1, from coordinate 28,963,827 downwards.
ATTGCAGTTGATCTGTTGCTAGATATATGGTGAATATTGTAATATTTAGACCCGTGTTTACTGTTACTGTGTTTGTGGATATCTGCTCAAACGTAGATATGTATATGGTAACCATAATGTTTTATATTTGAGCGCGATCGCGTTTGAATGTATCATATTTGATACATTCGAAAAGCAAAACGCACCAAACGGCTTCATGTTTTTACTATTATCTCATTTCATATCATCATAACGAATGGAAACATTTGAATGGAAACATTTGAAGTAACATGATAATCAATATATTTTTCTCTAGCTTAGTTGTTACTGAAATATTTTGGAAGATATATAGGCTGCTATGGTTATTGTTATTATTTTATGCAGCACTGTGCATAGCCTATGCTTACAAGGCACAACAAACCTGGTGTTCATTATATTATTGTTGGAAACGTGTGTGTGTGTGTGTATTCTGTGAATTTTAAAAAGCAATTTTAACCAGAAAAATCTAAAATGTATTCCCCAAATCGTGCAGGCCTTTCTCTTGATATCAGTATGTTCACTTTTTTTTTTTTTTTCAGGGCCCAGATGCCACTGAGTCCTGCTGACTTCAACATTCACAGAGTCTCTGTACATGAACATGGTAAAGTGAAAATCAAACACCTTGGAAATGAAAGGTATGTACAATGTTTTTAGGAATAGCACAAATGTCTCTGTCTTTGGATCATTGGTTATCATTGGATTATGTTGTGTTGTAAATAAATCAAACAATCTAAAAGCCATTCTTTTTTAAATCTCCTCATTTACAGTATTGTGCAAGGTTGCTCAGAATGATAGGGGCCTGATAGCTCCTAATAGGGCAGTTAGAGGGAGGGTCTTTGTCTTTCTCAGGTGTGAAAAGCTTACATATTAATGAGCTCCCGCATAAAGCTTTGTGGCACAAAACACGTCGTAAAATTTTTAAATCAATATATTGTCTTATCTGAATGAGCAGTCAGGGTGATTTTCACATCGTTTTAGAGCAAATATTCTAGGCTACGTCATACAATTTTCAAAAGTCTTTTGAAGAAATAATCAGTATGGGTTTCATGGCCTTATTTCAGTGAGAATTTTTTTTTTGTATTTTCACAAACCACGCATAAATGTCATTATCTCAAAACTACAAACTTTTACACACATGCTTCTGATATATTATTGTAGCAGAGTTTGTGCTGAATACAGTGTAATTAGACTTTAGCCATGAAAATGTCACAAGTAACAGAAATAAGCACAAATGTCAGAGCATGTCAGAACACCTCCAGGGCCCAGAAAACACCTCAGACCCCAGAGGGTTAAAGACTTGGCTGAAGGCGAATCAACTATGTGATCATTGATCTTTTATTACCTGGAATGTATATTTGTATTTTGATTTATATGTGACTAATGTTTGTCACATGTTGTTGTTGTTAAGTTTTTTATCTGTTTGATAGTATTGTCTGTATTATCAATATTGTTTTTTATCTTCCTTGCCCAGGGACCTCAGATGTAAATTAGCTGCATAGCTAACTCTGGTACAGGGCCTGAACTATGCATGGTCCCTGTCAAATAAACTAATAAATAAATAAATAATCGCCTTAGAAACCAAACAAGGTCAACAAGAGACTCCCCAAGCGTACTACCACCGTTTTTGACAAGCCTATTTTGGTGCACATAATGAACCTGAACATGAAGATGATGTGAACTTCAAAACCCTCTTCCTGAGAAACCTGCACCCTGGATTGAGTCATCATCTTGGTCTCGTGGCCTGCGCAGACACAATGACAATCCAACAGCTACGTGACCGGACACACAAGGCCCACATCAAACAAAAGATGTCCTCAAAGAAAGGTTTGAAAACATCCACAGTTTCAAACTCCTTCAGCCAAGACACAAGCCTTGCACTGGAAGACAACCAGTGGCATGACAACACCACAGTTCTTCATAAGAAGCACAGAGAACGTGACTCCCATGCCGATGACAGATACCACACCAACCGCATGGAAAAGCCATGGGACCAGCCACGCTTCTCAGGAAACCCCCAAGATGGAAACAACTGGAATCCTAACTGGACGTCCAAAGGCCATCGACCAACACATCCAAAAGCATTCGATGTGAGTAATCGCCGAGGAAACCCACCTCGGCACCACTCAGTTAAGCACAGCACTGAGTATGCCCAAGAACAAGACAGTTTACCCTCAGAAGACATGGAGCAACTAATGAGGCAACTGAAAGTTTTCATCGGAAATGAGGTAAACATGGATGACGAACAGGATGGCGAGGGAACGAAAGACCACCGATTCATCTGATACACCTTCATAATGAAGATGACGACCACTTGTTCTACAACAACACAGAACAAAGTGGTCTCTCACAGTCAACCACTGACAAACACCCAGAGGTACCAGAAAACACCATCCTGGCTACCCATCACTCATAAAGAAACCACCAAACGAGCTCCAAACTCAAGAACCATGTGTGTGCTACAGCAACAACAGTAAGCACAGAAGGTCAGAAAGTCTGTCACAACCAGAAGGCATCATCGGAGGAATGCAACAACGGAGACCAAGTTTCGCACTACAGCTTCACGCATCCATGCCAAACTACCTCCCAATGTCTGCCAGAGAACTTCCTGCCTTACTGGACTGACCCCCAGCAGATCACAGAAGATTCCTTTTCCAAGGCAAAGAGGCAACAAGCTCATCAAAGCTAAGCCATCAAGCAAAGGGGGGAGCAAAACAGACTGAAACAGATCTGACCATACATACATACATACATGCACTACACAACACCCCTAACATACTCACTAACATACAGAAGTTAACCACCTCTACCGTGCAAAACATGCAACAAACATGTTTTCCCCCACAGGTAGAAACTAACTTCAGAAACTAGCTTAACAACTTAGCTACACTTACCATAGGAAACATGGTAACTATCCATCCAACAAGTACACCTGAGAACACCTCTCATTACATCGTGATACCTGACACCTTAGCTGCGCAACATATCAGGAACACTCAGCTGCTTTGTTTTGTTTTACCTCTTCCTTCCTTTCCTTCTTCTTTTATTAGGTAAAATGCCTGTCCACCCCATAAGGGTCAAGGTCAACATAATAGGATTGACACACCACACCTAATATTTGTAAGTCACCTTAAAACAAATGTGAGTCAGAGAACTCCCTGCATCATTCGTATCACAAATCGAAAGGTAAATTGGTCTAAACCTAGAACAATTTAGAAGAGAATAAAACAAATCAAATTTAGTCACAAAGTTGATCGATCACCGTCCCAAAACAAACTAGGATAACGGTCCTAAAAATTGAGCTAAACTTTATTCAACGTAATTAACTATATTGAGAGAGTGAACCTGTTTATGCCTAGATAATCTAATGCCCTGCACCAGTAAAGTGACCAGTCATGGAGGTGTTGTCTTGTTGTTTGCTGTGTTTGCTTCCTCTACCCGTTTCTCTAGCATTCACCAATGTCTTCTTCTCAACACATCGTCGAACGAAGGGGGGATATGTAAAAACTATGAGGATGAACCAAACACAGACTAATCTTGTTCCAGAAAATTAGTCCAAACTCTCCGCTTCTCGTGAATGAAGGGGGAAGATTTGTTCAAAACGTCTCATGATCGTCATCATTCTGGCTATCTAAAAGAGCCCCCCCCCCCCCCCAGCACTAACGAAATAATGAATGGACAATGCTACATTTTTTCTGGGATAGTCCTAAAATGGTTCAGGTCATACTTAGATGGGAGAGGTTATTATGTGAGTATAGGAGACCATAAGTCTGAGTGGACATCCATGACATGCGGAGTCCCTCAAGGCTCAATTCTTGCACCACTCCTGTTCAACCTGTATATGCTCCCAATGAGCCAAATAATGAGAAAGAACCAAATCTCTTACCACAGCTATGCAGAAGACACACAGATTTACTTAGCCCTATCGCCTAACGACTACAGCTCCATTGACTCCCTGTGCCAATGCATTGATGAAGTCAACAGTTGGATGTGTCAAAACTTTCTTCAATTAAACAAAGACAAAACTGAAGTCATTGCGTTCGGAAACAAAGATGAAGTTCTCAAGGTGAACGCATACCTTCACTCTAGGGGTCAAACAACTAAAAATCAAGTCAGGAATCTTGGTGTGACACTAGAGTCAGACCTTAGTTTCAGTAGTCATGTCAAAGCAATAACTAAATCAGCATACTATCATCTGAAAAATATTGCAAGAATAAGATGCTTTGTTTCCAGACAAGACTTAGAGAAACTTGTGCATGCTTTCATCACCAGCAGGGTGGATTATTGTAATGGACTCCTCACTGGCCTTCCCAAAAAGACCATAAGACAGTTGCAGCTCATACAGAACGCTGCCGCCAGGATTCTGAGCAGAACCAGAAAATATGAACATATCACACCAGTCCTCAGGTCTTTACACTGGCTCCCAGTTAAATTTAGGATTGATTTTAAAGTATTATTACTGGTATATAAATCATTCAATGGCCTAGGACCTCAATACATTGCACATATGCTCACTGAATATAAACCCAACAGATCACTCAGATCATTAGGATCATATCAGCTAGAAATACCAAGGGTTCACTCTAAGCATGGCGAGTCCGCTTTTAGCTATTATGCCAGCCGCAACTGGAACCAGCTTCCAGAGGAGATCAGACGTGCTCCTACTGTAGTCACATTCAAATCCAGACTCAAAACACTTCTGTTTAGCTATGCATTTAATGAATGAGCACTGTGCCAATGCTCGTCCGACTGTTTGTACTGTACTGTACTGTATTTTATTTTTTATTTTTCTAAACTGTTTTAATTATTCTTATTTCTTTTTATTATTTTAATTTCTTCTATGTAAAGCACTTTGAATTGCCATTGTGTATGAAATGTGCTATATAAATAAACTTGCCTTGCCTTGCCTTGCCTTACTAAATATCATTTCATTAGCCAACATTACAGTGCACTGTATACAGCTCAGCAGATTTTCTAATAAAACAAATACACAATCATCCTAAAATGAAACCGTAGGCCTTTTCATCAACACTCCGTATCTCCGCGACCAAATGGGTATTCTGATGTTATGAAGGCCTAATTATCATCGCAAACCATCTAGATATAACAAAAAAAAAAAAAAAGTTTTATCTTGACACAAAATGGTCTGCTGGATCCTCCTCAGGATTTAAACGCCAAAACCTTTTTTTCAGGCGGCTGAGTTCCTTAATTCTAGTAGTGGCCCGCTTGTGACAAAACGAACTCGGGTCGAAGGTACACACAGCTACACCGAGTATGGACCTGACAGCAGTAAAACTGATTTCAGCTGAGGCTCAGGCTGGCCCATACAGAAAAAGCTGTTGGCCCAACTGTGCTTGCTATCTGGGTGGGGTCTTCGTTCTCAGCTGAATAGCCTATTTTGTACAGTAATTTGCTGTCATATCACAGCAGATAGTTAAAAGTCAGTGAGCAAATCCACATTACTCTGAAATTACAGTAAAACAATTAAAACAGTATTGTACTGTAAAAAACAGTTAACTATTGTGAAAGTCTGGAAATATTTTACAGTGTAATAAGTACATAGTAAGAACATGGGGAACAGGACTGTAAAATAAAAAAGCTACTGACTATCGAACATTGTTTAGTGTGGAATGATAAAACACAGTTCAGTTATCTTAAGATGTTGAATTTCAGAGGAACTATCCTACAGCAAACACTGAACCAGACTATTCAAATGTTGAGCAAGGAATCTCATTGGCTGCAGGATCATCAGAAGCCAATCAGCTTGTGCCATTCGGTAATGATGTCATTGCTTACAGACTGCATGTAAAGGACTGATCATCCTGATCTAGATCCAACCCTGGTCCTGGAGACTCTCCCTATCAAACACCTGATCAACTCATCAGATCAGTAGAGACTCCAAGACCTGAAATGAGATTAGAGACATTGCTGGGGAACCACTGATCTAGAGTTTCATGACTGAACTGTATATATTTTAACTGTGTGTATTTGTGTGTAAATGTGTGTGTCAGTATATTTAATGTTACTGTGCTTCGGCCATTTAAAGCCGTTCTTTTAACCCTGTCAGTAAAGCTGTTTGACTCTGATGAGTCTGAGGTGAGTCTGTATCTCGTCCTGATCTCTCTTCGGTCTCGTCGTGAGCTCACAGTCTACAGCAGCTTTTGCATTCAGAGGGTGTTTTATATGATCAGCACATGCTTCACTCTGCATGTGTTTATAGCTCTATGAACTGAACATGACATGATCAAGAGCTCTTCTTCATCAACCAACAAACATGACTTTCAGCATCATCTTCCTCTTGACTCTGGCAGTGTTCAGTTCAGGTTTGAATAATGATTTATGATTGTATTTTCAAACACTAATAACACTATATCATTACAATCAACATCACTCTTGTGTTTATGAAGAGAATGAGTCAGTGTTTCAATATGATCATCATGTTTTAGGTGTAATATATGATCCTGTCAATCAAACTGAACAGACTGCATTCAGTCACTTCTGCTGTCTGGACGTGATGCTTTCCATTTGAGACACAGAAACTTTTACATTCTTGATTTGTGATCATGTTTTTAAATGATTTATGATGCCATTTTAAAATATAAATGAATTATCTCATAAAAAACTGAAATGATCAGTTTGTCTGCGCTGCTTCACTAAAGCAGAAGTGAAAGTGTTCCAGTCCAGATCATGTAACCAATCAGAGAGTGAGACTGAAACCCCATTTGCATTGTCAGGGTGGAGTGATTGTGATCCTCTCAGAATAGAGCAGCTCTGTCTCCAGAGACCATGTTCAAACCCCAAGAGCTTTATTTGACATTTACTGCTACATCAACCTTCTGAAAAGCACCTGCATCTTCATCTGTTAGTTGAATGATGTTGTCAGACACAAAGTGAACTTGTTGAGAAGCTTTATTGAATGTTGCAGCAAACACAGCAGATTGAAAGATCACACACACACACACACACACACACACACACACACACACACACACACACACACACACACACACACACACTCTCTTTCAGTATTGAGTTGTAAATCACTACAGCTGCAGCACTAGACTCATGTGAATCCTGCCTGACACAGGACACTCAGATACGGCTCATCTTCAGGAGAGAAACATCAGCACTCAGAGCTCTTGTGGAACGAGACCTCATGAGGAGCTCCATCATGTGTTACTCTGCAGACGTACAGCTCTCCCGCTTCCCAGCGTGCTTTGCTGAGGGTCAGGACGCTACTGCGGCTGTAGCGGCCGTCCTGCTGGCTCTCTGCGCTGGTCAGAACCCCCTCGGTGACCTCTGACCCGTCCAGTGTCCAGCTCACCAGCGCCCCCTGTGGAGAGTAAGAGCTGAGCAGGCAGAGCAGTGCGGCTGAGTCTCCAGAGATCTGCAGAGAAGAGGGCGGCAGCAGAGACACTGAGGGCTTCACTGTGGGACCAGCTGCAGGAGACAAACACAACACACACACACACACACACACACACACACACACACACACACACACACACACACACACACACACACACACACTTTATTTAAAGCTTTCATACATATTGCATTATAAAAGTATTTTAATGCATTAATTATGCACTGCTATATACATTAAAATGCATGTATGATCTCATCAATAAGTGTAACAGCAGTTATAACACATATTATCTATTATCAGGCCGATCTGACTGCTTTAATTCCAGCAATTATTCACTCTGAACATAAATATCTTACATTTTGAGATATTCACCTGAACTGAAAATGTAACTCAATTTCAAACAGAGTTAAAACACAATTGAATCATACAGAATGAACAAAACACTGAATTATAAGCACGACATGAGCAAAAGAGATTCAGTATCATTGACTGAACTACAGAAAGCAGCAACATTTACATTCTGATGTCAAATCTCTTTTTCCATGTATGATTTCTACAATAAAAGATGAACTAAATATGAACTCAGTGTAGAAATAAATGAAGGAAAAACAAACCTGTAATAAACTGAATAAACTCATAGTGAGACACAGTGTGGAAATATGTTTAGAATTTTATTTCATTTTTCATATATTTTTTTGTTGTTGAAAGGAATAATGCTATTCTTATAATAATATCATTGTTTTAAATTAAATAATTATACAAAAATATCAGTAACACTTTATTTAAAGCCTTTATACATATTGCATTATAAAAAGTACTTTTAATGCATTAATTATATATTGTTTTACACATTTTAATGCATGTATAATCTCATCAATAATTGTACCCAAGGTTTTAACACATTATAATATTATCTATTCATTGTTACACCTCCAAAAAAATATAATACACTAAAACTCATGACAAACAACCAATTCTAGATGTAACAAGGAATTTGCAAATATTATAAAACATTTTAACTTTGGTTACAGTTATTTATGAAAACATATATGACATTATAACATACACTATTGATATAATGCATTATACATAAAGGCTTCAAGTAAAGTGTCACCACAATATCTAATAATCATTATTATTAATAAATGTTGTTCTTGTTTCCACTGTAAAACACTTTCTGAAATCTAAATTGTATTTTTTTATTAGGTGATTAAATAGACAGACTTACCGATCACCAGTTTAGTTCCTCCACCGAATGTGTACCACAGTGATACAATCTAATGAAACGCTCGTACAAAAACCTCTATTCCACTCGAGTGAACACACACTCCAGCAGAGAGAGAGAAACAACACTTCAACACACTGATATTAGAAGATCCTCAGCTCTTCTCAACACTCACTCATTCAGATTTGACTAAATGCTTTCTGATATAACACTGTTTAAAGAAATATATTTGATGAGCTGTGACCTCTGAGGTGACCTTTGACCTCTTTGATCATGGATGATGTTGTGGAGTTTCTCATAATGATGCTTCTGTTCTTCATATGCAGATCAATCATTATGATTCACAGAAAAACCTGCAGCTTCAGACTTCAATCTTCAGTGAAAATCTCTTCAAATAATGAGTTTATTGAATATTAGAGCCAAAGTCAATAGAAAGTGTCAACAATGAAAATATAAAAGGTATTTTGCATGTTCTACACAGTCAAGCATGTTTTCATATTCAAGGTCTGTTCTAAAAGTATCTGGACTGGTTATGAATCTCCACACAAGATCATGAAACGTGAACAAGCTCTAATATGTCTCCATCTTTAACAGCCTGTTTCTTCTCCATTTGATGAGGCTCTTGTCTGTAGGCTATATAGTTTTCCTCCCATAGAGCATATTATAAAGAAAAAGCTTAACGTCAATGGAGTAAGACGGTGATATTTAAACTCAGTAGCCAAAGTAGCCAATACACCTTAACGCACGTTAAGCGTTTTATAATGGTTTTCTATGGGTGTTGTTCATAATCTGATGTAATCTGTTTGCCTCTATAAAGTATGCTTTATTAATAAGGTAGGACTATATTGTGTACTAAATTTGGTGCTTCAATATCACTCTCATTATAAGCGTCTTAAATGGGGAATAACGCTTGATTACGCTGCCGTTGTCTGTTTTAGCAGAATACTGCCATCTAGTGGTAGCAGGTTTTCTCAGACATCTGTGTGTGGATCGTGAAAGGCGAAACCCGTGAAATGAAAGTCTCAAAATCCAAATGAATCAAATAGGATCGACTCAGAAACGAGTCAATGAATGCACGCGTGTCACCTGATCCACAAATGCACATCTTACTTGTTGCATGCACAAATTCTGGCCTAGATTAATACAAAACCGAGGTTTTGTACTAACAACTATGTCTCTATTTGTACAAAATGCTGCACATTCATGTGATTTTGGATTTTGCACACACAAGTTGTATTGTATTAGTTTAAATGTAGTGACGCACATTTGTGAATTTGTCAAATAGATGGGTAGTTGTGCACACATTAATAATTAGCACCAGGCCTATTCATTTGTAGTTGTTTGTGTGTGGGTTGTGAAATGATTAAAAACAGTGAAAAGAAAGTTTCAAAATCCAAATGAATCAAATGAGATCGACTCAGAAAAGACGTCAATGAATGCACGCGTGTCACCTGATCCACACATGCACATCTTCTTTGTTGCATGTGCAAATTATGATACACTAATACAAAGGAAAACATTGTATTCACAAAAATGTCTCTATTTGTACAAATTGCTACACATTCATTCAATTTTGAATTTTGCACACGCAAGTTGAAAGGCATGGATAAAACATTTCTGCAACATGTATCAAGTTCATTGATAAGTGTGATTGCACGTGTTAATCATTTTGATACAATATTCATCCCATAGCGGTTCATCTAGTGGAAGTGTAGCAGTGATGATGGTCACATGACTGAATATGGACACAGAGATGGACGTTCATCTGCACATCCTCAGTGTCTCAGGAGTCACAATAAAAATACTAAATAAAGTCATGATTCTGTAACTCTAGTGATTAGTTTGTTATCAGCACAAGCTGTTGTAAATCCTGCCCACTTCTTTGCATTGTCAGCACATGCTTCAGTGCTCTGAGAGTGTTTATAGTGCTGTGAGTTTAACACTTCATGACTGAGAGCAGAACACAATCTTCATCATCACACAAGACTAAACTACAGCAATGAACACAATCTACATCTTCATCTGGACCATTGCACTGTTTATTCAAGGTTTGTGTAATACAGTTTTTACAATAATTGTTAATTCTCCTAAAATGTGAAATATATATTAATAATTTTTATTTGTGTTTTCTTTCAGAGTGTAGAGGACAATATACTGTAACTCAGAGTCCATCAATAACAGCAGTTCAACCAGGAGAAGAAGTCAGAATAAACTGTAAAACCAGCAGTAGAGTGCATGGTTATGCTAGTGTTTATTACTTATCCTGGTACTCACAGAAACCTGGAGAAGCTCCTAAAAACCTCATACATGAAGCAACAATCCGTCATACAGGAACTCCATCTAGATTCAGTGGCAGTGGATCCAGAACTGATTTTACTCTGACCATCAGTGGAGTCCAGACTGAAGATACAGGAGATTATTACTGTCAGAGTTTTCACTATCCAAACAGTAAAGGTGTGTTCACACAGTGATAAAGAGTCGTACAAAAACCTCTGTCAGTCAGACATCACAGTGACTGCACTGATACAGCTGAGAGAAACTGCAGCTGCTGATGGAGGATCACAAACTACACAATATCAATGTTTAACAAAGTTTCTAATGACTTTAAAAAATAAATTAATAAATTGAGTAAAATATACTGAGGGATAATTAATGGAGGGAGAAGAATAGATGAGGGAAGAGAGGAGTAGTTGATTCCAATCCCACAGTTTCATACACAGTATATGTGGTCTGTGTCGGGCACTAACTACACTGTAGAGGCTGCTGTAAATCTTACAGTATTATTACTGTATTTTCACTTACAGTAAAGTAATTATTCAGTATTATTCAGTAATTATTCAGCATTTACAGTATTATTATCGTATTTTCACTTACAGTAAAGTATTTTCACTTACAGTACAGTAGTATTGAGTTTATTTATTTTGTCAACTTTTTCTTTTTTTAAATGTATGTTTACCCCACCCCCCAAAAATGACAATAACTCATGAACATTTTGTTTTATAAGTACAAATTACAAATCTTGACCTTTAGGAGCCACAAGCTGAAGAAAAAAAGGCAACATCACCAAAGTCCATAGAAGTCTCCTGGGGACTATCTGTATCTGTAGCATGGGAAACACATACACACTGAAAAGCAAAACAGGCCTTAAAATAATAAAATACAGTCAAAGTCAGTTTGTGTTGTTACATTTCAGTAATTTTGCCAGTCAAAGTTGACAAGCTCTCTGATGAGAAACACTGAGGTCTTTGGTCTTTGGACCTTTCCAGATTTCCATCTGACCTGTGCCTTTGGTGTTTGGTGCCATCAGGGCTGATTCTCAGAATGAACCTGCAAACACAAGCAGGGAAAATATATTATTTTTTCAGACCGGTGTTGGCAGAGTTTTCCCTAACTCTCAAACTTGATGCTGCATTTACTTTGACGTTAATAAAAGCACTACATCTGATTCTGAATGCACCTGGGTATTACCTCATAATCCATTACATTAAAATCATTAAAGGGATAGTTCACTTTGAAATTAAATTTTGGTATGTTTTAGCTTACCTCAAGGGCATCCAAGATGTAGGTGTCTTTGTTTACGCAGCAGTTTCAATTTTGATATTTTTAGGTCAAACCGTTCTTGTCTGTCAGTTATATAATGCAGGTCGATGGTCACTGTCTCAAAGAGCATGCACAAGTCCAAATTAAAACAATTCCCCATCGTTCAAATGAAACAATTCCCCATCGTAAGTACACATTGATGGCCTAAGACGCGAAACGAGCGGGTTGTGTGAGAAAACGAACAGGGTTTATATCGTTTTTACCTCTTATAACACAAGCGGACGCTTCCTGGTGTGTGACTTGTGCGCTTAGATATATATATACTAGATGTCACATTAAAGACATTCGTTCCAATGAACTGCCGTAGCCAAGGCGTCATCGAGTGTATATATATCTATGCGCACACGTAGAGATGGACGTTCATCTGCACATCCTCAGTGTCTCAGGAGTCACAATAAAAATACAAAATAAAGTCATGATTCTGTAACTCTAGTGTATATTAGTTTGTTATCAGCACAAGCTGTTGTAAATCCTGCCCACTTCTTTGCATTGTCAGCTCATGCTTCAGTGCTCTGAGAGTGTTTATAGTGCTGTGAGTTTAACACTTCATGACTGAGAGCAGAACACAATCTTCATCATCACACAAGACTAAACTACAGCAATGAACACAATCAACATCTTCATCTGGACTCTGACTCTCTGCATTCAGGGTAAATATCTTGTATAAATATATATTGCAAAATAAACAATCACATCTCATTTACAATCATATTAATGACTAAAATGTCTAATTTCAGAGATCTGGGGACAAGTGACAGTGACTCAGAATCCAGCAATAAAACCCGTCAAACAAGGAGAAACTGTTACGATCAGCTGTAAAACCAGTCAGCCGATTTCTGGCTGTAGTGACTGTGTGTACTGGTATCAGCAGAAACCTGGAGAAGCTCCTAAACTCCTGATTTATGACATAAGAAACCTTAATACTGGAACTCCATCTAGATTCAGTGGCAGTGGATCTAACTATGGCAGTGATTTTACTCTGACCATCAGTGGAGTCCAGACTGAAGATACAGGAGATTATTACTGTCAGAGTTATCACTGGATCAACAGTAAACGTGTGTTCACACAGTGATAAAGAGTCGTACAAAAACCTCTGTCAGTCAGACGTCACAGTGACTGCACTGATACAGCTGAGAGAAACTGCAGCTGCTGATGGAGGATCACAAACTACACAATATCAAACCTTTCAAAGACTTTATTTACAGTTTTTCTCGATTGCTTAAACACATTTCTTGAAACTATGCCTCATATTCTCAAAACTGTAAACACAAATCCATAACGTCTCACCCAATTCCCCAAACATCCTATTTTCAGGTCAAAATGAAGCTCTAGACTCAAAACCATTCACTCTTGCTGAAAAACCAACCTTTGCCCTCACACTGGACACACAAGCCCTCAAAATCACACACACTACAACATAGTCTAACACACTGGTGCAATAAATTCAAAACAACATTTCCAAAACTGGTAAGTTATGTTACTTGTGGTTCCCCGCCTCACAAACCTTTTCACATGATGAACACAAAAGACACAACCAATGGATAACACTGGCACATTTTTATTCATTCATGTACTACACAGTACAACACACACACACAAAAAAAAGTATATATTTTTTTTACTCTCTCCTCTAATTTTTTTTTACAGTATTTACTTACTTACAGTAATATGTGTGTGACCATCATATGACAGTAAAAGAGCACACACAAAACCTTATTCTAATATGGAATTGTATTGGAATGGTAAAGAGTGTTAGTAGGTGACAGGAGGGCCTCGATCCACTCAAGGAGACAATATGATGAACACGTCTAAGAATGTTCCACATGTGGTTGAAATACCATCATTTGCCTAGAAAGATAACATTCTGGGAGTCAAGACTATAAAGGAGAAAGGATGCCCTCCCTTCACTGTCACACTCTGTGCCACTCTGTGTGACTGTACGACTGCTGGCCTTTTCTTGCAAGAAAATAAACCTCATCAAAGACTATTGGAAATGTTTGTCTTTTATTCAGTGATAGAATTCTGTTTGCCACCACACACCTCCTTGAAGGTTCTCGAGGCGACAGTAAAGCGACTCAAATTTGGCCTTACTCATAGCCCAGCCTCCCTCATAGTCATACCATTGCCTAAGACATGGGCAACTAGAGTGGCTTGAATTTCATCTGAGACTGCTTGTCTTCTTGCCCTTCGTCCTCCTCCTCCTCCTCCTCCTCCTCCTCCTCCTCCTCCTCCTCCTCCTCCTCCTCCTTATCCCTCCTCGATCTCTTCCTTCACGTCTTTCTGGATCCATTGTTCCAAAACTCAATAAACTGATTTGGGCCCCTTTATCTATCTATTGAAGGATCTGATTGATGTGTGTTCAATTTTGACTCTTAGTGTTTCCACCTGGGTAATTGTGTGCTAACTGAGCTGAAGCTGTGCTGACTTGAGTGAACAATATTGAATGCTAGTGCTTTCTAAATGACAACATGGTGTAGGCAATGAGAAATGAAGGGATTTGTGTGTAGAGTTTTGCAGTGACAGTTCAACAAATCTGACTCATGTGTCAAAACAGGGAATAGTGTTTATAGTTTAGGGAAATGGGTGTGCTTTTTGATAAATGGCATTATGGTTTTGAAATTTTAGTTCAAAAGCCTGGTTATAGTGTTTAAGCAATCGAGAAAAACTGTAATATGATATGAATGAATTATTATGATGTAAGTAAACATGGAACATACAATCTAATATCCCTTACTAAACTGGACTAAAATGTGTTGAAAATGTGGTAACACTTCAGAATACTGATTCTTACTGCATAACTAATAATAAGGAATTACTGAAGAACTAATGGGTAATTCTTCATTAATTACTTCTTCACTACTGTTAACTACTAAGGAAGATGTGTTAACTAATCTGTATGTAATATAATTTTATGGTTGTGTTAAGTATCAGTTAGTTAATCAATAACTAATGAATTCTGTCATACCTCCTGAAGAACTACTATTAATTATCTACTAATTAAGGTTCAAGAAAAATAACTAAGAAGTAACTACTAATGAACAGTCATAAAAACTACATTGAGTTGTTCCCTTCCTTATTTACTAATGTTATTACAGTTTTCTCGATTGCTTAGCAGAGCTATGTGGTATTTCTCTGCAGAGCTATGTGGTATTTTAACACACCTGTTCAACATGAGCCAGCGTTTACAGAAGGTCCCAAGGTTGTGGAAGACATCTTGCCTGGTCCCTGTTCCAAAGAAAAATCATCCAACCCACCATGATGACTACAGACCGGTAGCGCTCACTTCACATGTCATGAAGACGTTTGAGAGAATAGTCCTTCGCTACATCAGGACTAGTGTGTCAACTCAAATGGACCCCTTCCAGTTTGCATATCAGCCCAACATCAGTGTTGATGATGCCCTCATTTATATTCTGCAGAGGGCTTATACTGCTAGGGGAGAAGATGGGAAGGATGAAGGTGGTTCCATCACTGGTCCTGTGGTGTTTGGACTACCTATCCCTCAGACCACAGTATGTACATCTGCAGAACAGTGTCTCAAGCACAGGGGTGCCACAAGGAACTGTACTGGCTCCGTTCCTGTTTACCATCTACACAGCGGATTTTCAATATAACACGGACAGATGCTTCTTGCAGAAATTCTCAGATGACACCACAGTTGTCGGCCTTATAAGAGAAGGTGATGAGGAGGAGTACATAGGAACACTCAACAACTTTGTGCAATGGAGTGTGGACAATCATCTCCATCTGAATACCACAAAAACCAAGGAAAGGGTTGTGGACTTCAGAAAGGGGGAGGAGGAGGATCCAACCAACACCTATTACCATCGGGGGCACTGAGGTGGAGCTGGTGGCCAATCACAAGTACCTTGGTGTGCAGCTTGACAGTAAGCTGGACTGGAAGAGCCATATGGAGACGGTGTACCGCAAGGGGCAAAGCCGACTTTACTTTTTAAGGAGGCTAAGGTCGTTTAATATCGGTCAACCCTTGCTCTGCAGTGTCTATCAAACAGGGGTGGCCAGTGCTCTGTTTTTTGCTGTGGCCTGTTGGGGAGATGGCGTCCGCAAAACAGACAGGAACAGAGTGGACAAGCTCATTAAGAAGGCCGGCTCGGTGGTCGGGGCTGAACTAGAGACGGTTCAGCAAGTGGCAGGGGCCAGAACATTGAATAAACTAAAATCAATACTGACCAACCCTGCACACCCAATCCACCACCTGAAGGTGATAAACAGTAGCTCCTTCAGTCAAAGACTGATAGCACCAATGTGCAAGTCAGAGCAATATAGGAAGTCCTTCATACCAGCTGCTATACGACTTTATAATGCACAAATATAACTTCCTTTTATTTAGATTGTTGTATTTTAACTTAACTTATAGATATGTTCTGAGTGAATGTATGGTGTTGGTTTTGTCTTGAAGCTGCCGTGACACTGTAATTTCCTGCAAAGGATTAATAAAAAGGATCTATCTATCTATCTATCTATCTTAAAACACATTTCTTGAAACTATGTCTCGTATTCTCAAAACAGTAAACACAAATCCACAACGTCTCACCCAGTTCCCCAAACATCATATTTTCAGGTCAAAATGAAGCTCTACACTCAAAACCATTCACTCTTGCTGAAAAACCAAACTTTGCCCTCAGACATCACACACAAGCCCTCACAAACACACACACTACAACATAGTCTTACACACTGGTGCAATACATTCAAAACAACATTTCCAAAACTGGTAAGTTATGCTGCTTGTGGTTCCCCCCCTCACAAACCTTTTCACACGATGAACACAAAAGACACAACTAATGGATACATTTGGCACATTTTTATTAATTCATGTACTACACATTACAACACACTAGGGCTGTCACTTTTTATTCTATATTCGAATATGCATTTGAACATGACGTGAAATATCCATAATCGAACTATAAATAGACTATCCGGTTTTTAAAGTGCCATGTGTAGCGCATTTTTTACAGTCTATGATTAGACCGTTTGTTTTTTATTTTATTGTTTGCCATCTCAACCAGTAGAGGGCGCTCTAGACATATTGTAGCGTAGGCCCATGACCAAACCAAGCAAATAATGCCAATAGCTACTCTGTTTTGAAAATGGTAGACAACGAACAGAACGGCCAGACTGAGCGTACAATTACAACCCCAACGTATCTTAAAAGTAGTGTCTGGAAACATTTTGGGTTAAAGATAAAGTTGTTTGCCGAATTAGCAAAAAACGGTTTACATACACATCATCCACATCCAATCTTCGCGCTCACCTGTCGAGTAACCATCCAAAGGAGACAGCGGAGTCAGAGACACAGCAGACAGCCAGAGCATCAGGCGTCCAACATCGTATGACTGCATACTTTCATGCACAACCGGTCGGCACCTTGCCAGATGCACGGGTAAAGGCCATCAACAATAAGATGGCAAGGTTTATTTGCAGGGATATGAGACCTATAAGTGTAATTACGGGAGACGGGTTTCAGGACCTCACGCGAATTAGGCCTCATACATGTACCTTGTTTAGCACACACGTTAAACCTAGCCGTGCGCAAGGGACTAGAGTTGAGGGCTATTGATAATGCCCTTTCTTGGAACTCAGCACTTCGGAGTGATCTGTGGTTGAACAACTAAACAACCATGGTTATCTGGGGGAAAAGAGAATAGAGCATAAATAACACTTCACAAACTAACTATGTGTAGCAGGATGCAGCTGTCTGGCTCATGCCTCCCTAAGTGACACTTAATTTGCTGTTCTGTGAGTGGTTCTGGGCTGTAACTCTGAGCCAATCGCGAGGGCTAGACCCCTTTATAAACCGGGACTTTTCTTTTGACAATTGATGTCACCGGTACGCGACTTGTTGTCTTGTTTACCTGCCCAGCGACCTGAAGTCTGCCTTGGTTATCCGTTTTACCGTAGCGGCGCAGGTATGATTAGCTCCGTTTCTCTTTCCACTCGTTGACTGCATAACTTGGGCTTATAGGGAATGTTTCGTGCTGTAGAATCCCCGGTGTGGCAGCAGCCCTTTCACCAGCTGAGTGTGCGCCCTGCTATCAGCAATCAGAGCTTGGGGCCTGTGACGCAACGCTGCTAATCATAGGTATGTTGCTATATTGAGTAATAGTTGAATGGTTAATGTGGCATATATTTGTAAATGGACATCCTGTGCATTTTAGGGAGTGCCATTTAACCGGGGGTGCGGCCGCCAGTTGGCTACATCGGCGCTCAACATCTGCTGCTTTGCTTACACGTTTTTTCATGTTATGTTTTGCCTACGGGTTTCTTCGTCGTACCCGGCTGCTCTTTCCCACGGGACCGAGGATTATTGGACCCGCGGCTAGCTCAGGTTAGCAGGCGGCTGGCTCATTACACAGTTGCCTGCTCGACTCGGATAGATTTCTTTTTTATACCTTCCCTTGTCGTGAATATGTGTTTGACCGTAGAGAGTGTCTGATGTACTGGCACCACTTTATTGGTTTTGTGCTTTTCTGTTTTTTTTTTTAAATATAGATTAAGGTGCTTGTTGTGTTTGTTTATTTCTTTAAACTTTTGTCTGTAGGCCTTTCCCCCGCTGTTGATACCCAAGGGGATTGGCCTGCTTGTTGTGAGTGACGATTTTGTTTGATTATTTCCTTTTCTTGATTTGTCCACCCTGACTGGAGACCTTGGAAGTTGTTGATCCTCGGTGTGGCATTTTTGTTTCTTTGTTTATTATTGTGTATGGGTTATTGTTTTCTTTGTTTGGTTGTCCATGTTTGCTTATTGTGTGATGGTTAGTCTTTATTCATATTGTTTGTTCGGGGTGGTTTACTAGCCCCCTGATTATTGTAACTTGTGTGTGTGCAACTTAGTGCTTCACTTCTACCTGTCTCTCTTCTGTATAGGTGCTGAGAGCTGCCAGTGGGAGCAGTGCCCTTGCGGTGGCGGGTCCTTTGATGTGTGCAGTGGCTGTGTGTTCACCAAGTGTGGTCATTTCTTTTGAGGTGTGTGTGAACTCGGCACGTGTGATTGGGGTGCTTCCCGTGGATGCCCATTGCTTGAGCTACTAGTCTCCCACTGGTAAGTTTCAGCACAATTCTCCTTTCCTGTGTGCGTGTGTGTGTTGTGAATAGTGTAGTGATGGTGTGTGCCTTGTTGTTAGGTTTGGTGTGCAGTGCATTTGATTTGTTGTAAGAAAATTCCCTTATATGTTTGCTGTGAACTCCAAACACTTTTTGTAGCGAATTACTGTGTGTGTGTGTGTGTGTGTGTGTGTGCGTGTGTGTGTGTGTGTTCCTTGATTTAAAATAAAAATAAAATTCTATTTGTGTACTGCACCACTGTCTCTGGATAATCCATTAACGAACTTGAGTGCCTTGTTAGAACAAAATAACAAATTCTTCGGGTGTAAGTCCCATCGTGGCGTAGTCTGCTAATTGTCTGGGCCTAAGCCCTGTTAGTTGAATCCCACCTGCCACATATGCATTAAACACACCTAAACATTTTTGGCTTTAGAACATGTGAATGCTAAATTTACTAGGGGTGGCTCGGTTCACAAAACCCACGGTCCGGTTCGTATCACAGTTTTAGGGTCACGGTTTTTGGTTCTGTACGGTTCTTGTTATTTTTTCTTTTAATCTTTAACACTCCAAAAATGTACTTCAGCATATGATATATAGCTTAATTATCTAATTATTAATTTATTTAATTCATAAATGGGGCGTGTTTGCAGAACGCAGCTTCTTATTTCCCATTTCGAAGTAATATAGTGAGTGAGCGG
Source organism: Leuciscus idus (assembly GCA_021554675.1). Lineage (NCBI taxonomy): Eukaryota > Metazoa > Chordata > Actinopteri > Cypriniformes > Leuciscidae > Leuciscus > Leuciscus idus. The sequence goes on along the minus strand of CM038643.1, from coordinate 28,943,853 downwards.
TCACCGTGAGGAAGCGTTCAGTGGGCCTGGAGGTCCATCATCTGTATTGAGAGCTGGGCTGTGTCGGACAGTTCTTTGTCAATTTCTCCTCGTGTCTCGTCATCATAGGCGTAATTTGCGGGTGGGGCATGTACCCACCACTTTTGAAACATCTCGCGGCACGGATGTACCAATACAAATAAATAAAACATCTCCAGTTAACTAGCAAAGTATTCGTTTCGTTCGTTTGTTAAATATGAGACGATCTAGCGCTGAAATGTGTTTTTTAAATCAAGTGATCAAAGTGCTCGTTACCGCTGCGATCAGTGGCGCTGATACAGTGTTCTCTTGTGGTTTGCGCAGTCTTCACTCGGACGCGCGCTTCAATCCGTTGAGGAGAATCTCTATTCGTTCCGGTGAAATCACAAAACAAAATTCACACAAATCTGTCCCTGCTTGATATACAACCACTGATAAACATAATCGGTTTTGATGAAAGAGAAAAATATATATAAACGAGTGGGGATTAGAACTCAAAACCTCTGACACGCTTGGCAAAAGTTCTGCCACTGGACCATTAAAGTACATTCATGAAACAGTCGATCTATGTGTTTATTCACGTGAAAAAACAACATATAGTGGAGTAGATCTCATTAAATGTCTAAGTAAACCCAGTGTACTATTTAAATCGATTGCTGGACATCGTAATGTTATTCTACATACATCTGATTTATGATTTAGCATTGTATTAGCACGGGCACGAGGCTACATTGCGCATGCGTGGAACCGTGCGACGCAAACACGCTTCGAACCGAGACAAGCGAACCCAACAGTTTGGATGTTTTTCATGTACCGTGCCACCCCTAAAATTTACCCATGTGCTATCATCACTTTAATCCAGCGCATGCGTCACAGTAAACACAAGCGTTTCTCAATATGCGTTATTGTCTGTACTTGTGTTCTTGTGGACTTGTGAAACGTCATCAGTCGCTGCCCAAGTAGGCTACTGTTCCAATTCAAAGTTCACATCTAGCCAAGTCCAGTTCAAATCCCCGGATGTGTTCTTGATCCGCCTCTTTTACCGAGGATGCATCAAGAGGTGACTTGTGCGAACTCGAGACAGCCAGGTATCCCAGAATGCATCTCACACCAACCAGCAAGCGTCAATAGCGGAGGAGAAACCCCGCGTAATTTAAAAATACTGCTGTTATTGTCACGAAATGTAGTTTTAAGAGTATTTCAGGCGAGAATGTAGTTGTTTAAAGCTCAAATCTTTGGTTTATTTATAAAGAGAGCGCCTATTAAAAAATTTGATCTGACGTTTTCGGAGTTGTGAGATCCAGGCAATCGGACGCTCGGTGCTCATGTACCCCGCCGAGAACAGCCTTTCCTCGGCTAGTACTGCTGACTGCCGCTGGCTCGGATGTCTCTTGTCATGATCCTGGTTCTTTTCTCTTTTTTATCTCTGTCTCCATCTGCTGGCTTCTTTCTGTTAGTCTCTCTATTTCTTGCTCTATCTTTCTCCTCTTCTCTGTCGGATTATTTTTGCCCGTCACGTAAATGCTGACTCTTGTGTTCTACCAACAGAAGATTAGTCCAGTCCTGTCTGGTCTGTATCTGCTGTGTGTTACCTGACTTGTGCTTTGCCCAGTTACCAGCCGTGAAGAGTCGCAGAGGGTCCGACGCCTCACCAGCTTTCCTGGTCTCGCTATTCACAAGCCTTCCGGACCTGCCGCTTCAGTTGCCGCTTGAGTTTCTCTCACTCTCTACTAGAACATTTATATTGTGAACTTCCTTTGTTTGATCGGCCATAGCGGCTTTGCATTATTTCCATTAAAAGCTATTTACCTGCTTTTCGCCTTTTGGATTCTCTCTCTCTGCATACCTTGACATCTCTAGTCTAGTGGTTTAACATGAGATATAAATCGTCTTGTGTATATCTAACGGACGATTTGTTTATTTATTTATTTATTTTATTTGTCTCAATCTATAATTTGTTCCCTGGCAAATCATTAAGCTGAGGGCAAAGTGAAGTTTCATAGCTTTATTTAGTCTATTTAATTTTAACGTTGTAGCCTAGAGAGCTGACTTATGTTTGACTAAATCGTTTGCTTTATTATTGTATAGCTTCTTATACCTACATTGCGCATGCGTGGAACCGTGCGATGCACACACATTTTTTTTTTTAAATTAAAATTCACGCTTCTATCTCGAAGCTCATCTTATTGTTATTGACAGTTTCATTAACATTAACAAAGGAAATAAAGGGAGACTGTAACTTAATTCATTTTAAACCGGAGCAAAATCAATTTAACAGGGCTTTCTGAACCGATGGCTGACGGAGCCCGTCAGTGCTTCACACCAGTGTTTTTAACTGAGGTAAGTTTTGCTACCAATAGAAATATTAACTGCAATACTAAATATTTCAGGAAAATTATTTAAAAAATGTAAAAACTTAACTTGGGTATGAACGGGCAGAAATGGCGGACTCCTCAGTTTGAAAAATTAACTCACTTTTCTCGAGATTCATCTTCGCCAATCCACCAATAGGAATTCAAGGATGATGCAACGCATATACGCCACCAGAGGGCATTTTTACGATTATTTGTTTTTAATGTTCCCTTCGATCGATTAAAACCATCACAATATGGTACACAAAATAAAGAAAACACCTGGTTAGTTTATTTTTTTCAAAAACGCAAACTATAATGTATTAGGAAATATAAGTTTCATGCTAATGTACAAACGTGCATAAAGAAAGCTCAACTCATACATTGACTAGATATTAATATTTGTTGACTCTTGTTTTTGACTCCAGCAGTCATTCTCAGGGGTCTCGACTCAAAAAGCTTTGAGAATGTGTTGTGTAGGCCTATAATTATTGTGTAATCTTTAGTTTGCACTTCAGTCATAAAACATGAATTATAGAACCATTTTAATAAAAAAGGTTCTTTGCTATCCAAGGGTTCTACATAGAACCATTTCTTTGGTAAAAGGTTCTATTGGCCAAGTACGGAAGCCCAGGGTTCTATATAGAACCTCGAGGAACCCTAAGAGTGTAGATTGGCATGATTCACATCATGAGTAAGTTGTAAAATGTGTTTGTGACTGATCTACTGCAGCTGAATGATTTAAATAGAGAGAGTCACTTTGCATTGTCAGCACATGCTTCAGTGCTTATAAGAGTGTGTATAGTGCTGTGAGTCTAACACTTCATGACTGACACTGTTTATCATATTAATAGACTAAAATGACATTCATCATCTTCTTCTTGATCTTAGGAATGTATTTTCAGGGTAAGACCTTATAATCGAATATAATTAGCTTACTTGTAATAATAAATGTTAGTTTCAATGTCTTTTCACTGTTCATTAGATTCTACAGGACAGGCGACAGTAACTCAGACTCCCGCAGTGACACATGTTCAGAACGGACACACAGTCACTCTGACCTGTAAAACCAGCAGCTCCATTGGACGTCGGTCAGACGGTGACTGTAAGTCTTGTGTGTCCTGGTACCTTCAGAAACCTGGAGAAGCTCCTAAACTTATAGTGCGCAGCATCAGAACCCTTGCAGCTGAAACTCCTTCTAGATTCAGTGGAAATGGAGCCGATTATGGAACTGATTTTACTCTGACCATCAGTGGAGTCCAGACTGAAGATACAGGAGATTATTACTGTCAGAGTTATCACTGGATTAACAGTAAAGCTGTGTTCACACAGTGATAAAGAGTCGTACAAAAACCTCTGTCAGAGAAACTGCAGCTGCTCATACAACAATCACACACACACTGATCACAGCACACACACTAATAACACTATATCATTACAATCATCAATCTTGTGTTTATGAAGAGAATGAGTCAGTGTTTCAATATGATCATCATGTTTTAGGTGTAATATATGATCCTGTCAATCAAACTGAACAGACTGCATTCAGTCACTTCTGCTGTCTGGACGTGATGCTTTCCATCTGAGACACAGAAACTTTTACATTCTTACACAATTACTGTCACAACTGATGATTCTTAGTTTTTATTTTTATATTTTTATGATATTTTTATATTCTAAACTTTTTAATCTCCTATAAATGATCAGTTTGTCTGCGCTGCTTCACTAAAGCAGAAGTGAAAGTGTTCCAGTCCAGATCATGTAACCAATCAGAGAGTGAGACTGAAACCCCATTTGCATTGTCAGGGTGGAGTGATTGTGATCCTCTCAGAATAGAGCAGCTCTGTCTCCAGAGACCATGTTCAAACCCCAAGAGCTTTATTTGACATTTACTGCTACATCAACCTTCTGAAAAGCACCTGCATCTTCATCTGTTAGTTGAATGATGTTGTCAGACACAAAGTGAACTTGTTGAGAAGCTTTATTGAATGTTGCAGCAAACACAGCAGATTGAAAGATCACACACACACACACACACACACACACACACACACACACACACACACACACACACACACACACACACACACACACACACACACACACACACACACTCAGTTTCAGTATTGAGTTGTAAATCACTACAGCTGCAGCACTAGACTCATGTGAATCCTGCCTGACACAGGACACTCAGATACGGCTCATCTTCAGGAGAGAAACATCAGCACTCAGAGCTCTTGTGGAACGAGACCTCATGAGGAGCTCCATCATGTGTTACTCTGCAGACGTACAGCTCTCCCTCTTCCCAGCGTGCTTTGCTGAGGGTCAGGACGCTACTGCGGCTGTAGCGGCCGTCCTGCTGGCTCTCTGCGCTGGTCAGAACCCCCTCGGTGACCTCTGACCCGTCCAGTGTCCAGCTCACCAGCGCCCCCTGTGGAGAGTAAGAGCTGAGCAGGCAGAGCAGTGCGGCTGATTCTCCAGAGATCTGCAGAGAAGAGGGCGGCAGCAGAGACACTGAGGGCTTCACTGTGGGACCAGCTGCAGGAGACAAACACAACACATTCACACACACACACACACAACACACTGCACTGCACATTCACAGCATAGGAATAATGCTGCTCTAGTTTTAGATTAAATCATTATAAAACAATATCAGTGACACTTTATTTAAAGCTTTTATACATATTGCATTATAAAAGTATTTTTAATGCATTAATTATGCACTGCTATATACATTATAATGCATGTATGATCTAATCAATAAGTGTAACAGCAGTTATAACACATATTATCTATTCATTGATCCACCTTTATGAAGAACAACCCTTTTGAGATGAAACAATGAAATAGCAAATATTATAATGCATTTTAGATTTGGTTACAGTTATTTATGATAAGATATACGGCATTGTAACACATTATGAAACACTTTATAATGCATTAAAGGCTTTAAGTAAAGTTTCAACACAATATGTAATAATAATTATCATTAATAAGTGTTGTTCTTGTTTCAACTTGTTTTAAATTTTATGTTTAGGAATATTATATGAATTAAATATGTTTTGTTGTGTTTTTTTTTTTCTTGTATCAAATGATGATGTTGTTATTGTTTTTTTTTATTGTGGCTTGCTATTTGTCTAATCCTGCTATCTGAACCTATCTTGACTAGGTTTCACTTGTAAAAGAGGTTTTAACCTCAATATGACTTTCCTAGTTAAAGGTTTAAAAAAAATAGACAGACTTACTGAACACTAATTAAAACTGCAGTTATAACACATTATAATATTATTTATTCATTGTTACACCTTCAAAAAATTATAATACACCAAAACTCATGACAAACAACCAATTTTAGACGGATTTTAGAAGGAATTTGTAAATATTATTAAACATTTTAACTTTGGTTACAGTTATAAGTAAAGTTTGCCACAATCTCTAATAATCATTATTATTAATAAATGTTGTTCTTGTTTCAACTGTAAAACACTTTCTGAAATCTAAATTGTATTTTTTTTTAATATGTAATTAAATAGACTTACATTTGATCACCAGTTTAGTTCCTCCACCGAATGTGTACCACAGTGATACAATCTAATGAAACGCTCGTACAAAAACCTCTATTCCACTCGAGTGAACACACACTCCAGCAGAGAGAGAGAAACAACACTTCAACACACTGATATTAGAAGATCCTCAGCTCTTCTCAACACTCACTCATTCAGATTTGACTAAATGCTTTCTGATATAACACTGTTTAAAGAAATATATTTGATGAGCTGTGACCTCTGAGGTGACCTTTGACCTCTTTGATCATGGATGATGTTGTGGAGTTTCTCATAATGATGCTTCTGTTCTTCATATGCAGATCAATCATCATGATTCACAGAAAAACCTGCAGCTTCAGACTTCAATCTTCAGTGAAAATCTCTTCAAATAATGAGTTTATTGAATATTAGAGCCAAAGTCAATAGAAAGTGTCAACAATGAAAATATAAAAGGTATTTTGCATGTTCTACACAGTCAAGCATGTTTTCATATTCAAGGTCTGTTCTAAAAGTATCTGGACTGGTTATGAATCTCCACACAAGATCATGAAACGTGAACAAGCTCTAATATGTCTCCATCTTTAACAGCCTGTTTCTTCTCCATTTGATGATTTCAGACACACATGAGGCTTCATGATAGATGGAGTGACACCATGAACTCTGATTAGAGATTCACAATCAGTCCTGATACTTTCTGAACAGACTCATGATTCATGATCTTACTTTAGTGATGGCGGTTCATCTAGTGGAAGTGTAGCAGTGATGATGGTCACATGACTGAATATGGACACAGAGATGGACGTTCATCTGCACATCCTCAGTGTCTCAGGAGTCACAATAAAAATACTAAATAAAGTCATGATTCTGTAACTCTAGTGTATATTAGTTTGTTATCAGCACAAGCTGTTGTAAATCCTGCCCACTTCTTTGCATTGTCAGCACATGCTTCAGTGCTCTGAGAGTGTTTATAGTGCTGTGAGTTTAACACTTCATGACTGAGAGCAGAACACAATCTTCATCATCACACAAGACTAAACTACAGCAATGAACACAATCAACATCTTCATCTGGACCATTGCACTGTTTATTCAAGGTTTGTGTAATACAGTTTTTATAATGATTATTTATTATCTTAAAATGTGAAAAAATATATATATATATATATATATCATATACTGTATATCATTATATATATTATTTGTGTTTGTGTTTTCTTTCAGAGTGTAGAGGACAGTATACTGTAACTCAGAGTCCATCAATACCAGCAGTTCAACCAGGAGAAGAAGTCAGAATAAACTGTAAAACCAGCAGTAATGTGTATGGTGATACTTATTTACACTGGTACTCACAGAAACCTGGAGAAGCTCCTAAACTCCTCATATATCACACATCAAACCGCAATACTGGAACTCCATCTAGATTCAGTGGCAGTGGATCTGGCAGTGATTTTACTCTGACCATCAGTGGAGTCCAGACTGAAGATACAGGAGATTATTACTGTAAGAGTTTACACTATCCAAACAGTAAATGGGTGTTCACACAGTGATAAAGAGTCGTACAAAAACCTCTGTCAGTCAGACGTCACAGTGACTGCACTGATACAGCTGAGAGAAACTGCAGCTGCTGATGGAGGATCACAAACTACACAATATCAAACCTTTCACACACTTTATTCATTTATTATGATGTACTAAGTAAACATATAATCTTATATCTCTTGCTAAACTGGACTAAAATGTGTAAAAAATGTGAGTGGTGCTTATCCTTTATTGTTCTTGTAAAGCCACGACAATGTAATAATTGCAATAGCCTATGCTGTCTCCTAGAGAAATATTTATCAGCTGAATAATTGTAAAGCAATGGATGTTTAAATGGAGTTGTCGGGACCTTACTCGTCCTGTGGCCAATTTTCCGGCATTCCTCTGGACTGGCATTGAATCACTAGAACAGGGGTGTCAAACTCATTTTCACTGAGGGCCACTTCAGCATTATGGCTGCCCTCAAAGGGCCGGCTGTAACTGTTAGACTTTTAAAATGTTAATATATTGTCTTTTTATTATTACTTATTTAAGTTACAAATATTGTATATGCATTTGCAGGGGTGTTTCTAGGTTTTAAAAACATCAGAGGATGCATCCGAAACATCAGGGGCTGGGTAATAATGATTTGATACAGAGAATAATGTATATTGTATATATGCAGGGGCAAACTGGCTCAAAAATTCAGCCCTGGCACTGTAGCCCAGCACACATTACCACACAGTCATGCGTATTCAAATGTGAGGTTGTTACGTCCCTGTGTTGCGTGTGTTTTGTTTTTGTTTCTCTCCCCGCTTCTCTTGTCTACTTTCACTTCTTAGGTACCCGTGATTTGTCCGGTAATCTGTCAATCATCATCAGCGCTGACGTCATCAATCATCTCTGTCGCCAATGGGAAAAGACCACCTCGGATAAAAGAGAACGCCAGACGTTTCTTTCCCACGCACGGCTTTCTGTTGATATCTTGCACAAATGACCTTGCTCTTGTTTCTGTAACCCTTTTGGTTTTGTGTTGCTTGATGTTAGTGTATGATTCCATTCTTCTTGTATTCGTTTCTTTTTGTTTTATGTAACTTGAGTATACAGTGTCTCACTGTGTGTTACTAGTCCTGAAAGAGGCGGACAGGTAAGAATGTCACGTGACATACACTGCAACACGTAGGGTTTTTGAACTGTCTAGTACATTAGGTTAGGGGCGAGTGCCACCCCATGTACTTCTGGTTATGGGTAGTTAGTGGAGACTAGATAGGGCGTCCTGGACGCTGAAGATTTTGCCTTGCCTTTTAAACTGGAGGTCGACGCAAGTGCCGTAGGTGCTGGTGCGGTACTCCTTCAAGAGGACAAAAATAGCATCGAACATCCTGTGTGTTATTTTTCTCGAAAATTTAATAAACACCAGTGTAACTATTCGACCATTGAGAAGGAGGCTCTGGCGTTACTGTTGGCACTACAATACTTCGAGGTTTACGTAGGCTCCAGTTCTCTCCCTGTCACTGTTTATACGGATCACAATCCGTTAGTTAGTTAGGGGGGTTCGGGGGCATGCTCCCCCGATAAAATTTGTATTTCTCGGACCTACATATGTGCACACACACACACGCACGCACACACACACACGGAGGTTGCTTGCGGAACATTGAGCAGAACGCGCTGTGAATACGGAGCGGAGAGCACAGCGCGCACACACAGCGGAACGCGATTCGAAGTTATGCATCTTCGGAAGCGGACTCGCACGCAAAGTCATAAAACACGCTGAGCCAGAGTCAAACCATCGCCGAACACGGAGGGGCGCGGCGGCTTTAGTATCTTTCGGCCAAAAACCGGAAAAAAAAATTTCGGCAGCCTAAATTTTGTTGCATCCCTAATTACCCATATGCTCTCGCGGGCCATATAAAATAATGTGGCGGGCCTTGAGTTTGACACATGTGCACTAGAGTCATGGAGACTACAGGATCAGATCGAGTCATCAGCCATACAAATACCATACAGTTATTTTATTATTGAACCTACCTCTCAAAAAATATGTTTTTATGTGTGTGTGTGTGTGTGTTTGTGTGTGTGTGTGAATATCTTGTGAATGATTAGAAGATTCTACACTTTAGGATTGACTTTTCATTAGTAACTCCTGTAAGAATCACGGTAACTAACTAGTAATGACTACAGTGTTACTACATACTTCTAAAGACATTTTCTAAAAGATGTAAAAGTTCACCAAAAATCTAAAACGCTTGAAATGACTTTAGTATTTGGTTGCACAAATCATGACTAGAAAAACTGCTTTAAACTTGAGGCATGAAACAAGTAACTTGTATAAAACATTTATATATTTGATAATTTTTTATTAAGTGTCTGATACCATTTCCGGTAACACTTTAGAATACTGTTCCTTCATTAATGAATAACTACATAGGAACAAATGAGTAATGCATTAGTAACACTCTAGTAACTACTACTAACTAACAAGATTAACGAATTAACGAGTAATAGCGCTCACTCGGATGTGGTAGTTCACTATTAGCTAATCAGTAACTACTATTTTTCATACCTCACTGAAGACTATAAGAACTACTACATAAATATTTATAATGCACAATGTTTAATATAAGGTAATGGTAGCCCATTAGTAATGACTCAAGTGTTACTACATCTTTCTAAATGAACTACTAATTATTTGGATCAGTATCTAAAGTGAAGATCATGGGAACACACTAGTAATGACTAAAGTGTCACCAAATCCATTGGAAGGAATTACTATTCAAAATCTTACAAAAATCTCAAAAGCTTACAATGATTTCAGTCAATATTAGGTAGTTATTGTTTTTCACTTTAGATACTGATCCAAATTATTAGTAGTTCCTTTAAAATGATGTAGTAATACTTGAGTCATTACTAGTGGGTTACCATTACCTTTTATTATAAATTATGCATTATTCATGTTAATTATGAACCTGTAGATAGTAGTTCTCTAGGAGGTATGAAAAAAATAGTAGTTATTGATTAGCTAATAATGAACTACTACATTCATCTGAGCGCTATTACTTACTAATTTGTTAATCAGAGTTTCTTGTTAGTTAATAGTAGTTACTAGAATGTTAATAATTCGTTACTCGTTTGTTCCTGTGTAATTACTCATTAATGAATGAACAGTATTCTAAAGTGTTACCGTGCATTGTGCTGTGCAAATGTATGTAAATCACCTTATGTCCAACATTTTGTATATGCGCCAGTCCATCTTCCCCTCCATCCAAGTCAAGTAAGTTTTATTGTTGTACCTCACAAGAATACTGTTACATAAACACATATAAATACACACAGCCTATCTAAAAAGAGGTAATCTAAACATAACTAAACATTTAAACATATACATATACTCTGAAACATTCAGGGCAAACCGTGCAAACGGGAACAGTGCAAGAGGACATTAAGGGCATAGGGACATTACTATGTATAGTATGACATAGACAGATTCACATTATGTAATAACATTTTAAAAAGAGATGTAGGTGCTTCAGACAATTGTGATGTGTGTGCATGGATTGCAGTGAGGAAGTTTAAATGCGTAGTCGTCTTGTACGCAGGTAAGGACTGTGCACTCAAAAAATACTTTGGCTTAAAATTCAAGATTTAGGCCTATGTATTTGAATTGCATATACAAATGTTATTCATTTGGATTACACAGTTTTAACATAAACTAATAATCTTAATTTGATGCATATCAATACTAAAAAAATCATGACAGTTTATTATTAATTATTTGCATCTATTTGATTTGATTTAAATAATCATGGTTGAATAGTAATTCATGGTTGAAATCTGGCTAGCTGTGGAACAAGCAGTATTCAGTTAGTTAAAATATATGAGACTGAAACAAATTGGATTTATTGATGATAAAAATTGAGTGCTATTTAAGGGTATGTTTACATGTTTACAATTATCAACATTTTTCATTTGCGTTTTTCGTCCCCGTTCACTCGGATTAGCGGAAACAACTAAAAACGGTGTATTCTGCTCCCAGGCCAGTAGTTGGCGATGTCACATTGTAAAGATACACTACGCACTTATAGACTGAACACGTAACACACATGCTCATGACATCACTGTTTTCACAAACCCGTTTTTCTGTAGTTTACACAGAGACAATAACAGTATCGTTTTCAAAAACTTGTTTATTTGTGCTTTCAGGCGCCCAAAACGCAGTTGTCGTGTAAATGAACGGCCAAAACGCATAAAAAGTTATACGGTTTTAGTTGAAAACTGCTTGTGTAAACTGCCCCAAAACACATTTGGTTTATTAGTACTATTATAGTGTTATTATAGTATTATTACTCATAGTATTATTATTCATTTATGACTGACAAATATGTATCACATTAAATCTATTCATTTGTTTATGTCAAAACTGTGTAATCCAAATGGATGGAAATTTTAAACATTAAATTTAAACTTTTATTTTATTGGAAATTTAAGATCCAATTTTATATAGAATTTGGCATTGAGAAAGGTCACATGTGACTGAAATGTTTGTCATAAAAGCAGGCGCTTTATCTCGCAATTTCAATCGCAATCACACCTCAGACAGTTTTAAGGTAGCCTATCTGAACAACGACTGTTGCAACAGGGCCGAGGGCTGGATTAGAAAATATGTGACGTCATTATGTTTTTTAATTTAATCAATGTTGATTATGAAAGTGAGCATGCAGCATGAGAAAGATATTATACATCATGAGATGCGCAATGTCTAGAGACATGGACTGGGTAAAACATGATTTTGACCACTTCATTGAGTCTTGTTTTGTAGAAAGTCTCTTTTTTAAATATTTTCGTTTTGTATAAATTGTATCTTAATTTTGATCAATGTTTTATCAACCAATTGCCTGTATTTACTAAATAAGAAGCAAATATATAGCAGACAATGTAATAAGGCGCCGACACGATCACTTGCTTTGCACGTGAACTGGAGGGCGCCGAAACTCAGCCTGATCCTCACAGATTTGAGAAATATGGGCTATCTATTATAGAAAGCTTGAAATGTCTACTTTCAAACTAAAATATTCAAAACCAAAAGAAATAGGCTATTCTCTGAATATGTCATCTGAAATGTGCATTTCTCTATGGCGTTCATGGCGAATCCGCATCGTCAACTTCATCTTTGCAGCGACACAGAAAACACCAGTATATTAATAAATAATTCAATGTCTCCTTGCTTTTTAGACACATTCATAATCATTACTTTTACCGGTTCTTTGTGGCAAGCTTTTTGCGTGCGTTCGTGCGCTTGAATGCGGCTATATGTAAACGCTCTATATAGCCTAAGTAATTAAATTAATATAAAGGGGCGATTTGTCCACGAATGGCTTAAATGAACAACTACTAGTCGACTAGAAAAACATTTAGTCGGAAGTAGCCCTTATTCCACATATTTTCGAGCCAGGCAGCAGGCTATTCTTCTGGGTTGAGCGAGCGACCCTGCGGTCTGCGGAATGAGCGAGCGGAGCGGAATATTCAGAAATGCGCTCTCCGCTCACGAGCTCTGATCGGAACAAACCCGAACCTCACTGTCTGCTGAACTTGCACAAGAAACATCAAAATGGACATAACCAGCTTTTTTTAATTGTTCTTAAAACTAAACATTTAGACTATTTTAGCACAAATTATGAGCTTATTGACGATTTTTTTATAACTCTTGACAAAATTAAAATATATTAAAAGGTTTTTTTTTTTTTTTAAGAAAAGTTTTGGGTGGGCCTGTTGATAACCCATAACTGCGCCGCGAACAAAAAAAGACCCTAATTGGCCCATAAAAAAAAATAAAAAAAAATAAAAAAACAAGCAGGTGATTGGGTAGATGTGATTTGGCCATTGAAGGAATGTAAAGGAAACACTGTAGTGTTGGCTCTCTCAATGTGTGTATGCCAGTTCACCGTAGTTGCGTGTGGACCATGTATGGCACTAAATACATTTTTAGGGGGAGCCTCACACAAAGAGCAGCCTAGGGGCCCCTGACCACCTTAATCCGCCCCTGACTGCCGAGGCTCGCGAGCGCGGAGGAGGAGCTGTCAAAGTTTACAGCCAAGTCGAGCGACTTTTTTCAAGAAGACGAGAAGGCAAGGAGTGAAGTCTGAGAGGTTTGAAACATAAGAAATGGCAGGACCAACTGAGCTGGGATTGATTTTTACCCTTCTGCTCTCAGGGAGCCTCTGTGCGACGCCGGAAAAGAAAGGTAGGAGACACTCAGTATTATTTTTCATTTTTCATTTATCTTTTATTCCTTTCATGAAAATGCATTATTTGTACAAGGCACATACAATTCATTTGAGTTTTCCTTTACATTTCCATGATCAGAAAGGAGCAGATGGAAGAATAATATTCTTATATTTATCTGCCCCCTTTATAAACATAAATAGTAGATGGCATTAGCATTGTTCCCTCCACCATCACCCAAAATTGATTAACATAAATAGTAGATGGCATTAGAATTATTCCCTCCACCATCACCCAAACTCCAACATATCTAATATTTGTTTAAACGTTTTACAATGATCACATACAAACAAAATCAAAATTCAGTTTGATATAATTCAAGTTGTTTCTTTTTATAACTCCTTTTAAATTCCAAAATATTTTTGCAACTTTTTATATCTTTCCTTAGAGAATTCCATGCTTTTACTCCAGCAACAGACAAACACATTTGTTTCAAGTTTGTTCTTGCTATTAGATGTTTAAAGTCATACGGCCGTCTGTGATTTCCATCTTCAGAAGTAAAAACAAATAACTTTTGTAAGTCATGTGGAAGAGCTTTGCTTCTAGCTTTGAACATCACTAATAGAGTTTGTAATTCTACAATGTCTTTAAGTTTTAACAATCCTGACCTAATAAAGAGTGGATTTGTGTGGTCTCTATATCCTGCTTTGAAAATAATGCGAATGGCTCTTTTCTGTGAAATAAATAAAGGCATAATGTTGCTATGATATGTATTTCCCCATATTTCTACACAATAGTTTAAATAAGGCAAAATCATTGAACAATATAACATTTTCATTGTATTATACGGTAAACTGTATTTAACCTTATTCAAAATAAATAGGCTTTTTCCCATCTTATTTTTTACATGCAATATATGACTTTTCCACGTCAATTTCTCATCTAAGGTGACTCCTAGAAATCTGATTTCAGACACCTTCTCAATGTTTACATTGTTTATGGATATGCTGACCTCCTCCTTTCTTTTATTGCTGAATATCATAAACTTTGTCTTATTCAAATTTAAAGATAATTTATTTACATCAAACCACAATTTTAGTTTAACCATTTAATCTTCTTTAAGTTTTAGCTAAGGTTTTCAAGTCATTTCCTGAACTGTATAAATTTGTATCGTCTGCAAATAATACATAGTGTAACATTTTTGAAACCTCACAAATCTCATTTATATATAGAATAAAAAGTTTAGGTCCTAAAATTGAGCCTTGTGGAAGTCCACATTCAATATTCATACATTCTGACCTATAACCGTCAAACTCAACATATTGTTGTCGTTGTTGTAAATAGCTGGTTAACCAATCCAGTACAACTCCTCTAATTCCATAAGTATATAATTTAGAAATAAGAATTTGATGATCTATAGTGTCAAATGCCTTCTTTAAATCAATGAACACTCCTATTGTGTATTTATTTCTATCTATTGCGGTTGTAATGTCTTCAGTAATTTTCATGATAGCCAAGCTTGTAGACCTATTTGACCTAAATCCGTACTGATTTTCATTTAATAATTCATGTTTTTCAATAAAGTTGTCTAATTTATTAACAAAGAGTTTTTCAAACACTTTAGAAAATTGAGATAGGAGAGATACTGGTCTATAGTTATTAAAAATATGTTTATCTCCAGTTTTAAAAAAAGGTATTACCTTAGCTATTTTCATACTATCCGGGAAAACTCCTTCTGTAAAAGAATAATTAATTAAATAATGTAATGGTTTAATAATGCAATCAATTGTGTTTTTTATTATTTTCATGTCAATACCATCACTATCCATTGAGGTCTTGTTTTTTAGCTTATAAACCACAGATAATATTTCATTTTCAGTCACCTCACCTAGATACATTGACTGCATTTTCCCTTTTCCAGACTCCCCCTAGCTGATCACTAGATATTGGTATTTCGTTTGCTAAGCTAGGTCCTACATTTACAAAGAATTGATTTAGTTCATGGACCATTTCATCTTTATTTTCAATCACCCTATTGTCCTTTTCAAAATATTTAGGTAGTTCCGTTCGTCCAGTCTTATTCCCAATTACATTGTTCAGAATATTCCATGTAGCCTTTATATTATTTTTATTTTGATGCAACATTCTATTATAATAGTCCTTTTTTGCTTGTCTTAATATATCAGTCAACTTATTTTTGTATTTCTTATAGCGTTTTTCTGCATTCTCTGTTCTTGATTTGATAAACTCCTTATAAAGTCGGTTTTTCTTTTTAGAGGCATTTTTTAATCCGTTTGTTATCCAAGGTTTACTATTTTGCCTTTGTTTGGATCTGCATAGGATCTCAGGACAATGCTTATTATACAGAGTAAGATAACATTTAAGAAAAGAATTATAAGCATTATTTACATCATCTATGTACACCTCTTTCCACTCTTGTTTGAATAAATCATTCCTAAACTTATTAATATGATCAGCACTCCTTTTTCTTTTGTATATTTTTTGGTATACTGTTTTTTTAGGCAACTTATAGTCAAATATTGCAAATATAGGCAGATGGTCGCTTATATCATTTATTACCAACCCACTAGTAATGTGATTCTCCAAAACATTTGTAAAGATATTGTCTATTAAAGTTGCACTAGTTGTGGTTATTCTGCTAGGCTTCGTTATTAATGGATACAGCCCGTTTTTATATATGTTAAGTTTTATAAGTTTTGTATATGTGAATCTACCTTTAGAAAATCAATATTATAATCTCCACAAATTACAAGATTTCGTTTGTTATTTAGACCAAGAATCATTTCTTCCAATTTATCCATGAAGGTTTCCACTTTTGATCCTGGTTTTCTATATACACATGCAACAACAATATTCCTATTTTGTTCTAATTTTATTTCTACAGCGACACTTTCCATTAAATCATTAATGGCTGTTGTCATGCATTTAACTGGTCTACATTTCAATTCATTATAGATATAGAGGGCTACTCCCCCTCCAGTCCTATTGGCTCTGTTGGTGACATATAAATCATAGCCCTTTAATTTCAGATCAACCTCCTTGCCTTTCTTTATCCATGTTTCAGATAAAGCAATTAACTTAAATCTTCCTTTAAGGGTCTCCAAAAAATGTTTGATTTCAGAAAAATGTTTTGATAAACTTCTACAATTGAAATGAATAAAAGAAAATGCCTGTTCAATTTGTACCTCATCAAGTTGTTCCTCAGTGTAATACTGACAAGAGTCCCTAATATGATTAAATAAATTAGTCTCTGGATCCACATTATTTTCAAAATCATATGTATCATGTTCTATATAATCAACACTTGCAAAGGCTTCAGTCTTAAATGAAAAAGTCATGAGTTCCTTATAAGAGATCCAATAATGCAGCAGAAAAAAAGAATGATGCACTCACTATTGTCATTTGTACAGATCCAGGTCCTTCATTTTTCTCACCATAATCACCTTGACTTGTTCAGGAGGTCCATTCGTCCGGATGAAAACTTTTCCATTCCTGGTCCAAGTTGATTGAATTTTGTTTTCCTTTTTCAGTGTACGGCTGGTCCAAGCAATTTCTGCATTTTTCTTTGTCAAGTGCTCATTTAAATACACTCCGGTGCCTTTAAGTTTCCTAGCTTCCTTCAGGATTTCCACCTTGTACTTTCTACTTGCAAACTTGACAATGATTTTAGGTTTAGTTTTTTTGTCCTTACCTGGAAGAATGTGGCATGCTGAAATTTGCTGACTGTCCAGAGGAATGGTTTTACTCTTCATGAAGCGCACCACTTGTTGCTCTAAGGTTTCAAGCTCCTCAGATGGTGCATCCTCACCTTGTTGGTCACCAGATGGGCCTGTAGCCCGGGCATAACTTTGATGCCTAGTCTCTAGGCCGGTGATTACAAGGTCATCAGCTCTGGAATACTGTTCCAAGTCATCCACCCTTTGTTCCAGGAGCTCAATACGTTCTTCCTTCTGTTGGATAATAGTTTTTAGTAGCCTGATCTCCTCCATGAGGCCTGTCGTTCCACCACTTCACTTATTTCCCTTGACATAAAATTCAGGGAATTTTTAATTTCCGCCATTTCAGCTGCTATTTTTGCAGTAGTGGCCATTGTACTCCAAGCAGTCTTGACTTTTGTTGGATGTCAGTGCAATTTGATGATTTTAATGGATTTCATTAGGCCTTTGAGCAGAGAGAAACAGTTGCAGCCATCTTACTCAAAGCCACGCCCGATTCATTACGAATTATGAAACGGCTTGTTGTGTAAGATTAAACCTTCATCTTTGAATGCTCTCCGGTAGATCTAGATGGGATCGTCGCACATACCTTCAGAGATGTGCGTGCGCTTAGAGGAACCTTAGTCAGTCAGCGTGGGAACAGTGGAAGTTTGTGTTCACTGTCCCACAGAGAACTTACTCTTGGACTCGATTAGTCTTTTAAATTACGTTTTTATTGAACGTGACATTTACAGACAATAATACTCCTTCTGGAGGAACCTGAGGTTGAGTCTATAGTTCACACAGGGATCAGCCCAAATTTTAAGGCTCTATAACCCCACCCCATACTTTTAATAAGGTTGTGATTTCTTTGCGTTCATTAGTGAACTGGCGTGATTTATATACGGTAGTTGAGGCGAAGAGAAGAGGAACTACTTCTTCACTATAGATTAAACAGCTGTAATAATACTCTAAAATGTGCTTCATGTGGCAAATTGACAGGTTTTATTCAAGTCAAAATATTACTTTTATGAAAAAAATTAACATAAGGTGACAGTTATGACATATGGTGACGCTTACAATAAGGTTTCGGTTGTTAACATTAGTTAACTACATTAGTTAACGTGACTAATTTATTGATATTAGTTAATGTTGATTTCAACATTTACTACATTATTTCTTTTCCATCTTTTTTTTTTTTTTTTTTTAAAGTGGCTGAAAAACTCCAGTGAACAGCAGCAGGTTATGCATTTTGAATGAAATTTTGTTTTTAATTTTAGTGTGTTGACTGAAGGATTTCTACCTGATCCAACCCTGAAAATGACTTTAACAAAATGTAGTCAGGTAAGTTCAGTCATAATAAACATTATATTTGACTCCATATTACATGAAGCTTCATTAGGTTATCTAAAATGCGTGTTAATGTGCTGGTCCACCACATTTACTTTGATGTGAATCCAATTAACTAAAGCCATTTATTTAATCTATGATGTTAGTGTTAGAGTTTGTCACATTTATTCGATTTGTTTAAAGTGTGTGTCACTCTGCATATTATTTAGACGGTCTCAGGGGTGTCCTGTGTGTAAACACACATATATATACACAATACTGACAGATGGGACACAAATCACTTTATTACAGTCTGCTTCCTCATTAGGACTCATTCAGGTTTACAGTCACGGTGCCAAGAGAGGAATCTCCTCCCTTTATTATAAGTTCTGATTTGACAGTCATCAGTGACGTTACCTTTTCATGTAGATTTTGGTTTTAAAATCTCCATTTGTCCTGTATTCTTTCTAAAAGCCTCGCCACATAGGTGTGAATGTCTACGCCATTACCAAAGCAACCCATGCGGATACCGGTAGATTGGTTATATCTGGACTCGTGAATCTTATTTGATCACTTGCAAATTATAGTGTGGACATTCTGCCTGAACAGATCTGATTCGAGAAAAAATCTGATTCCTAAAGTCTGAACACAACACAGCACTGTTATTGAATCAACTTTGAACAGACTTGAGCTGAATAATGACACTATCATTGCTGAGTTGAACTAATATCATAATTGATAAACTTTGCAACACTGACAGTTATTGAACTATATTAAGCAGAATAATGACACAATTTTCTTCCGCTGCTTTATAGCTGAAATTGAACAACTTTAACACAAATTTCCTGGTTATTAATATGAAGCTGTGAAGCTTTGAAAATGTGAAAAATATATGAAGGTGCTTTGAATAAAGCGCTATATAAAAGTGACTTCATTTACATTTCTTTTTCGTGTGATCTGTCCTTTTTTCAGTTCCTTGTAAAAACATTCAATATTTAAAAAGTCTGCAGGATAAATGTTTTACAGTATATAATCACAAAAACATGCAATGCATCTTTTGATTGACACTTTTAGCAGGGCCAGCCCGAGGCATAAGCGAACTAAGCGGCTGCTTGGGGCCCCCTCGCCACCAGGTGGCCCCCAAGCGAGGTTTTTTTTTTTTTTTTTTTACATATTAATTAAATTAAACAACTGACATAAATGAATGAATGGATTAATAATTCAAGACAAGAAAATTCTGATTTCATGATCAATATACCTGCCTACAACTGCTGCTGTGTCTGCCAGTGTTTGAGTCATGCGCATAACCTCGCGTGCATAGACAATTCGTGCGCAGTCACGGTAATGTTAAGCCATGTCACAAAAATTTGATTTGATCAATGATTTATCCTTTAAATTTAATGATATTCAGAACAGAACAAGAATTAAAAAACAACTATAAACAAGCCAAAAATGAAATAATTTAAAGCGAAAGTGAAAGCGGTGTTGGGCTCACGTATCTCTCTCATTAGAATCAAAATGTTTCAACATTCGCGGTGGATTTGGATGGTAAACTATTCTTTATTATAGGCTTCTTTGTACTTCACCCATGTTCCAATATCGAGGGAAAAAAATCATTCTCTTCACATGCGCAAAAATGTGCTTGGAAACGTCACAGTGGAGCGGTGCTTAGGCTACACAGCACTAAATGGTAAGAATTGTAGGCTACTACTGACTATTTAAACAGCAGTGTAATTTGTATATGTTAGTTTGACTATTTTATTATTATATTTTATTACGGCTATAAGGAACAGGCTGCGATGTCAAGATTGCAATGCTGGAATATGTTGTGTGTGTGTGTGTGTGTGTGTGTGTGTGTGTGTGTGTGTGTGTGTGTGTGTGTGTGGGGTGCGGGCGCGATCAAACAGTGGAAACATAAAAACATACTCCGTCATGTTCATACAAGACATCATTCAAACTGCATAGTGTTGCAAAACGTTGGAGGATATTATGCAAATCTTTTTTTTTTTTTTTTTATATGTTTTGTGACAATTTGTTTTCAGAAGTTTCAAAGAGTTAGTAAAAGAGTAAAGAAAAAGTTGAATTTTTTTTTTATTTAAGTATCTATTTTTTTTGTTAAAGGGATAGTTCACCCAAAAATGAAAATTATGTCATCATTTACTCACCCTCAAGTTGTTCCAAACCTGTATGAGTTTCTTTGTTCTGCTGAACACAAAGGAAGATATTTGGAAGAATGTTTTGATCAAACAGATCTCGGTCCCCATTGACTTCCATAGTAGGAAAAAGTTAATACTATGGTAGTCAATGGGGACCGAGATCTGTTTGGTTACAAACATTCTTCCAAATATCTTCCTTTGTGTTCAGCAGAACAAAGAAACTCATACAGGTTTGGAACAACTTGAGGGTGAGTAAATGATGACAGAATTTTCATTTTTAGGTGAACTATCCCTTTAAGTATTTTGTATTAATACATAACCTCATTGTATTAATTTATAATGTAACATTATAGAGTGACATTGTGTAAATCATCGTCAAGCACAGGTGACTCCGCGTGGTGGGAGGGGGCCCCCAAATCAAATTCTGCTTAGGGCCCCCAAAAGGCTCGGGCCGGCACTGACTTTTAGTGTGTCGATTGCATGTACGAGACGGTCCGATTGTGTGTCTTCATCGAAGAGTCAGCTTGTTGAGTCAGGCCTCATCTAATCATTTGCAAGTTGCTTGTGTTTGTGAGGCAAAAGACAGATCTCCTAAATATTTCAAAACAGCTAAACAAAACAGTCCTTGTGTGCTGTACCCTTCCTTATGCAATCGCTGGCATGTTGCGTAAGGCGTGCTCAGGAACTTTCCAGAGTATCAGTGAATAAGAGCATGATCGTCAAGAGTGTCCATTAAAGGGATAGTTCACTCAAAGATGAAACGTCTATCGTCATCTACTCATCCTCATGCCATTCCAAACCTGTATGACTTTCTTTCCATTCACTCATAATGAATGAGGAGTTTTCGAAATTCAAACAAGATGCAACAATGCCGTAAAAATATCAGAAAATAAGTTTATAGTTTTGCATTTTTAATTGAGTTTTTATTTTTTAGCATCATTTTCAAATTTCCTATAAATTTCAGTTTAGTTTTAGTTAGTTTCATTAATGGTTTAGTTAGTTTTAGTTTAGTTTTATTCCGTGAACACATTTCTATTTAGTTTTTATATATTTCGTTTTGGCTTTAGTAATTATAGTTTAGCAGAGTTAACAGAACACTTCCAGTTAAAGACATTTCATTTCAGCAAAGTTTAATGTTTGCAGTTTACAGTTAACTCTTGTGAAAACCTCTTAATAATACAAATAAAACAGTTGTTTGAGGATGAACAAAGAACCAAACAAATGCAACTAAAAAGTAAAAATTATTCATTCATACTCATTCATATATTAAAAATCAAATAACTTCTTAAACGTGGTGTATAAGAAAAAGAAAAATAAATATGCGTATGATTATTCTTTAAGGTTATTTCAATGATTAATCCTTTCAAACATTATTCTTGTATTGATACATTTATGCTTTTTGTCTATTACATCGTTTAAAATCATATAGTTATACTCATAGTATAGGCCTACTTCTACAAATGTAGCCTCTACATCTATTTCTGGGCTAGACATTATCTAACATTAAAAAAGATTAACAAATACAGTATCAAATGTATTGCTCATGGCTAGTTCATGTTTATACATTAACTAATGTTAACAAATGAAACTTATTGTAAAGTGTTACCCATTATTCTTCTGGCACAATCACTTTAGCAAAATATCCCACCCCTCACTGTTACGTCCATGGTTGCACTTAAAATCACATGGTCTAAAACACAATTGTCATCATGTTTTGCCAGAAGGACAGCAATTGTGAGTACATTTTCAGTCATCTTTGCAGGAATGCAATATGAAGACTGTACAAAGGAGCATTTCTCTTTAGCAACACTATGAAAGTATATAGCAAGCAATTACAATGCCGGTATAACCATATATCTGTGTACGATATGCGTCACATGACTAAACGTGTCATCGTTTTCAAATACCGCCGTTTTCACAGTCAACACTGCAACGCGTAAACGTCGCTTGTAAATGCATCCACGTGGGAGAGCTCCGTCTTCGTGGACAAAAACTATGTGGATGAAAGTTCAAAACAGAGAGATAAAGATGTGTTTTTTCATCAAGATTTCATCAATTATTTTACGTTTATCCAGGTTTAACTCTCCATTTGTTCATCTCAGGTCTCTCTCATTTACTGAAAATTCTGATTTTTCTCCTGGAACTGTTAAATATGAAGGTCAAACCTGGATTTGTTTTGCGCTCTTGTGCCCCAGGCATCAAACCATTCAGATTTATCTGGAAAACACCCTGATATCCTTGCCAATGCTGAGATCTTATCAAATTTAACAAAGAAAAAGACCATTTGCATAATTATAGACTCGCCTAATGTTCAAAACACAGATTGTTCCTCAGGTCTGCCAATAAGTGTTCTCCGTTGGGATCATGAATTGTTTAGCCAGTGATCTTGGGAAATACATCAACCCTGTATTTTCCCCTAATTGTGAGCTGAATTTGAGATGTGATACTGCTCTTCTTTCCCATTACCCTCCTCCCCCGCCTCAGGACGTTCCAAGATGGAGGACCGTTGCGTCAAACCGCCCGCCAGGCATCATTTCATCGCGTTGTCATGCTGGAACATCTTGGTCCCGTTAATTGACATCATAACAGCTCTTTCTCTCTGTCTCTGACTCTTAACAATTTCTCAGCAAATAAAAAATCACTGCAAAGGAATGCTTTGAGCCTACAGCCTTTCTGTAGTTCAACAGGTTGGTGGCGCTAGCGACACCAAAGGTTGAGTTAACTGTAGTTTTGGCGAATTCAAAATGCTTTCCATAATTTTGAGAAAAGAACAAGAGAAAATGTTTCAACTTTTCATTTTACAGTTTTCATCATCATGAGCACTCAGCAACAATTAGTCCCATTGTCTAACAATCTCAGACGGCTAGACAACAGCACTTTTTCATGTGGATTAGTTTTACGATCTCTTTATGAACTTTTTGAAGTGTCAAAGTGATAGCATGCCAATGGAGGGACAGGAATCTCTCAGATTTCATTAAAAAATATCTTAATTTGTGTTCTGAAGATTGACGGAAGTCAAGTTTGGAACGACATGAGAGTGAGTAAATGATGACAATTTTCAGTTTTGGGTGAACTATCCCTTTAAGGTTTTTAAATCTAAAAAAAAAAGATTCCATGGGATAATTTGTACTTTTTAAATGATTATACATCTCTACATAAATATAGTGTCAAATGGACAGTTTTTTTTCTCAGCGACAATCTGATTTCTCGATTCATTTGCTGCCTACAAATGCTTATGTTTGCAAATCCATTGACACAAGCCTCCACCTACTGATAGGCCACTCACTCCACGTGCCTGACACCATGACTTTTTTTCTCAATAATGTTTATTCTATTTCCGCATTATTGTTTACACTATAAAATGAGTTGCAGAATGCCTTGAAACCTCACAGTCTCTTCACCATCCTGATTTGCTGTCCGATTGTCCTCATCTGTCACCGAGCTCCCACACTGTTTGCACACGCTTTGCATGACCCAGTGATCGGTTTTGCAGACGGCCGGCTGTAATTTCTCTCAGCAAAACCTAATGCCCAGCGTCAATTTCCTGTCTTTAATATCTGCATACCTCCCCCTCCACCTCTGCTAAGTTTTCATCATCCGTCCTGAACGCTCTTTCAAGAGTTACCAGAGCCCACTCACGGCTCCATATTGAGTTCCCGGGAGGACGATTGTAAAAAACTGTCCGCTACTAAGGGGCCTTCGGCATGTGAAGGCTGGTTGTTTCTGGGTCTTGATGCCTCTCCCCTGTGATTGGCTTTTCCCAGAATCACATCTGCTGAAGCGGTTGGAGTTTCAAGAGCTGCGGAGAAAGTAAAACAAGCAGACCTCCTGCTTTGATAAACTGTTGAGCAGTTTCCTATAACTGGCGAAGAAATCAGTGCCTCATTTTGCTGGAGAGACTCTCTCTCTTTGGCAGAGAACAATGAGGGTTTTCTTCAAGCAGTTTTTATAAAGGAAAGAGCTGTGTGACAGAAGTGTCATGTTTTTGAGTTCCTTTGTCGTTCCCAGTCGTGTGGCGGCTCTGACAGTTTGATTGTGAGATGATTGCGATGACAGCGACTGAGCTTGAAATGGCCAGAATCTATTTAGAGATAAACACTGTGATTACCTGTGACAGTCTTTCTTTCTTTCTTTCTTTCTTTCTTTCTTTCTTTCTTTCTTTCTTTCTTTCTTATCTCTGTTATCGTCTCTGCATGTTATCACACATGCTAATTCTCAAGCTAATTCTGTGACGTTTGCCAGCTCACGGGAAGTCTATGTTTGGAAACATTGAACCTGCACGTCATGGAGTTTATAGTATTTCCATTATTGAGTGAGCCACTGTGATGGAAAGAGACCTTGGAATCCAGGCTGGAAAAAATAAACGTTCCTTGTCGTTCTTGACATCTCAGTAGGGTGTGGCTTCATGTGAGAAGCTGCCGTTTCTGCAAATCCCACATCATTCCTCATCATATATATATACAGGTGCTGGTCATAAAATTAGAATATCATCAAAAAGTTGATTTATTTCAAGAATTCAACTTAACAGGTGAAACTAATATATTATATAGACTCATTACATGCAAAGTGAGATATTTCAAGCCTTTATTTGTTATAATTTTGATGATTATAGCTTACAGCTTATGAAACCCACGAAATCAAAATCCCAGAAAATTAGAATATTACATGAAATCACACAGTAATTACACAGTGATACCATGGTCATTGAAGCAGGTTTTGGTTATTTTGGCAGTGTGGGCCGGTGCAAATCCTGCTGGGAAATGAAGTCAGCATCTCCATAAAGCTTGTCTGCTGAAGGAAGCATGAAGTGCTCTGGAAATGTCCTGGTAGACGGCTGCGTTTGGAGCACCCTTAGAATTTATTTTGTACATACCATGAAAGTCAAAGGGTTCACAATGTTGTTTTGGATCCCACTTACTTTCATTGTAGGGTCAAACATTCTTTTAAAAACATTTCTTCTGTCTGTGTTCTGCAGGAGAAAGAATGACATGAGGTTGAGTAAATTACAAAAAAAAAAATTATGCTTGGGTGAACTTTCACTTTTAAATCCTTTTTAAGCAAGATGAAATGTGAGACTTTTGCCGTTCAGTTGTTTACAAGCTTTAGCTTTTCCCTCAAGAACAGATACGTTAAAGAATGCGACCCAACAACCCAACAATAGCGAGTATCCACCATGATAAATCTCACCTGCTACGTCAACACCTCATCTCACGGTACAATACTAGTTTTGCTAAGAAGACTTGAAGGAGGGGTTTCTGTAAATGTGTTGTGCAGTTCATCCATTCAGTGTTCATAGAGAGAGGCTTTTTGCACTTGTGTGACTATAAAGCTCCATTATTCAGCTCCTGGTCTCAAGCTGGCTCCTATAAACTGTCTCAACATACATTTATCTTGAAAGTGGAGTCTTGCTTATCCTAAAACTAGAAACAACTTTGACCTGAGGCTAGTTGAGTTGTTTGGCCTCTGTTATCTAAGCCTATTAAAGAACTGAATTGCCACCCACACAACAACCCTTTCTACCACTGACATTGCATTAATTGTCATTGTCATTAATCATTGACGCCTCACAGTTTTATCTGTTTTGATTGCTACTTTTTCATAATGGTGTCTCTGCTGCAATATAGACCAGAATGAGTAAATGTAGTAGTTATTTTTTCCCAGATGAGTGTGTGAGAAAGAGTAAGTTCTCGTAGCATTCATACGAGCTCTCTCTTTGCCACAAGCACTATTTATCTTGGCCCACCGCAGTCTTTCCTTTGCCGCTCAGAGCACTTAAAACAAACGCCCACCTACACTGAATTCTGATTGGTTCATTAGCTGCAAAAGACACCTACATGCCTCAGATTGGCTCCGGCTCTA
This sequence comes from Leuciscus idus, assembly GCA_021554675.1. Classification (NCBI taxonomy): domain Eukaryota; kingdom Metazoa; phylum Chordata; class Actinopteri; order Cypriniformes; family Leuciscidae; genus Leuciscus; species Leuciscus idus. The sequence goes on along the minus strand of CM038643.1, from coordinate 28,917,137 downwards.
GCATTTGTATTCACAGATGATTTATTACAATCATTTTAGTCTTTTATTTGTATTTAATAAAGATTTTGGAAATGGCTTGGATTTAAGCCTAGACTTAAATTCAAGTGAAAACCTGTGGTTTGACCTGCAAATTGCAGTCGACAGACACACTCCATCTAATTTGTGTAATTGGAACAAATTTGCATTGCAAAATGGGCTAAAATTCCACAAATGTGAAATAAACAAGAAGGCTCAAGACTGTGATTGATGTTAAAGGGCTGTATAAAGCTTTTTATGCTCAACCAAGACTGTATTTGATAAAAAAATACAGGAAAAAACAGTAATATTGTGAAATATTATTACAAATAAAATAACTGTTTTTGACAGTTAATGTTTTCAAAAAAATAATATATATATATATATATATATATATATATACTTAATTCCTTTGATGGCAAAGCTGATGCCAATTTGGTGCTCAAGAATATCATATACATAATTCACCCACTATATTGCTAAATGTACCTTATTTTTCATATAAACAGACAAATATACCAGTATGGCTTCTCTTGAGACTCCTCTGCTTCAGAGCGGTCATAGTTAATGATATGCTAAAGCTCGCCCTGTACGTTGATGTGATTGGTTACAAGGTAGTTTGCGACATAAGACAAACTGGAGATTTCAAACCTCATTTTTGAGACCGTCTTTATACTCAGCAATGGTGTTGACTTATGAATTTGCACATGCTTTAAAAATGTCACAGACATATAAACAACATTAAAAACTTTTATATATTTGAGGAAACTGTGATAGATGTGTTTAAAGAATTCTTTGATAAATAGAAAGTAAAAAAAAAACAGCATTTATTTTGAAATATAAATATTTTGTAACATAGCCTAATAAAAGTCACTTATGATCAATTTAATGCATCTTTGCTCAATAAAATTATTTTACTTTAATTTAAAATATCTTACTGACCCCATGTCTTACTGTATTATTGAATGAATAAAACTGATTCCAATGTGTTTGAAAATATGTTCAAAAATAATTTGGCTGGGAGGTTTTAAACAAATTGCAAAAAGAAACCAAAAGCATTTTTGCTTCTACTGGAATTTGAGTTTTATTATGCTTTTTTCCATGAAGGCCCCAGTGGATTGAATTGTTCTTTCTTTCTCTCTGTGTGTTTAAGTGTGTCGGGGAACGAACATCAAACTGGCCCTTCTGGGAACAGTGGATGATCATTATCAGATCCTGGTAAAAATGTACAGCAACTGCACCGTGGTTCTGGAAAACCTGGAAATCACATATCTGACTGAAAAACACGACTTGTCTTTTCTCAGGGTATGGTATATATATATATATATATATATCTGTTTACAAACACTACGTTCAGTGCTATTTTACTGTTATCTTACTGTTTGGTTATTGTAAGTCATCTATATACCAATGTTTTATTATATTTTGTATTTCATGACAGATGCCTCAACAATATTTGAATTATGCAGTATAACAACTCTTTATATAGTATTAGTGATGGATGTTAGTGAGCTTTATGTGTAATGTTTCTGATTTTTAGAGCATCCAAGAAGTTGGTGGTTATGTTCTTATTGGGCTCAACTCAGCTCCCAGCATTCCCCTTGAGAATCTGCGCATCATTCGTGGCCACTCCCTTTATGATGACAGATTTGCCTTGGTCGTCCTACTAAACTCCGACCACAGCATCGGAAAAGGCGTGAACCAGTTACTACTGACTAGCTTAACTGGTATGTGGTTATATAAAAGTGTTCTTTGTCCTAGTGTTTTTTTTCTTCCAAATGAGAATAACACTTTAACTTTAACGCTTCTAACTGACCTGTGTGTCTTTCGCACATTTGTTTTGTAGAGGGAATAACATTCATTAATCTCCATGCCTAGTGCTGAAAGTTATATTTGCATTACATAAATGCATTGTTCAAACACTGTCATTTTCCCTCCTAGAAATACTGAAGGGTGGAATACAATTTACCAGTAACAGTTATTTATGTAATGTGGAGACCATCCAGTGGACTGATATTCTGAACATGGAGACCCAGCCTACAATCATAAAGCCGGCACGAAACTGGGCTAGATCCTGTAAGTCTCTCAAGATTATTATAATTTTTTTAAATATACACGCATATTAAATGGTACTAATTAATTTTGCACGTTGATTAAGAATGTTCTACTCTACCTCCCGCAGGTGAGGAGTGTGACCTGAGCTGTCCCAATGGTTCCTGTTGGGGCCCTGGCCCTCAAAACTGCCAAACAAGTAAGTGGTCCTAAAAACTACTCGAGTAACTGAATCTGAATGTTTTTCCTACTTTCAGGCTTTTTAGTAAATTTGTGAAAACATTCTATGTAGAAGTGTTTAAAAAAACACAACAAAACAAAAACACAGAAACCTTTTTAAAGCTAGAGACTGGAAACACAGATACTTTACACTACTATTCAAAAGTTTGGCTCTGAAAACAGTTTATTTGAAGATTCAGTCTCTATAAACACTGCCTTTCTGATAGCCTACTCTGCTCTGATTGGTCAGTTGACTCAGTCTGTTGTGATTGGTCTACTCTCCTCTGATTGGTCAGTTGACTCAGTCTGTTGTGATTGGTCTACTCTCCTCTGATTGGTCAGTTGACTCAGTCTGTTGTGATTGGTCTACTCTGCTCTGATTGGCCAGACAGCTCAGTCTGCTGTGATTGGTCTACTCTGCTCTGATTGGTCAGATAGCTCAGTCTGTTGTGATTGGTCTACTCTGCTCTGATTGGCCAGACAGCTCAGTCTGCTGTGATTGGTCTACTCTCCTCTGATTGGTCAGATAGCTCAGTCTGTTGTGATTGGTCTACTCTGCTCTGATTGGCCAGACAGCTCAGTCTGCTGTGATTGGTCTACTCTGCTCTGACTGGTCAGATAGCTCAGTCTGTTGTGATTGGTCTACTCTCCTCTGATTGGTCAGATAGCTCAGTCTGTTGTGATTAGGGTGACCACCCGTCCCGCGTAGCGCGTGCGCGCACAGCGTTTGAAACCCAATTCATGCGTCCCGCAAATTGAGACCGTGTCACGCATAATCTGTGCTTGCTAAAAAAAAGGTTGGTCGCTCTATATACTCGAGCCCCTGGCAGCCAAACGAACATTACTTGACAGTTCAGCACGCTACTGTTGCCACACCCACCCCTCAGTTGAACTGCTAACTAGGTTGTCATCAACTTTTTCGTTGTTGTCATGACAGCGCACGCACGCGCATACCAGACACACTGGGAAGGAACTTTTAGATGCGCGCTTTCCAATTCGAAAAATGGGGAAAGAGACTGAGTCTGAGAGGCACCGCCATCATTAATTATAAAGAGAAGGTGTGGGTACAAGAAAGACTGGGAAAATGAATATTTGTGGCTGAAAGGTGTTGAGGGGGATACCGAGAGGGCTTTTTGTGACCTTTGCAAAATGTCCTTCTCAATCGGACATGGAGGGGAATAGGCTACGATGTCAATCGTATTTTTTTTTAAATACTTTTTTTTTAAACTGTTCCTGTGGTGTTTAACTACAATTCCTGTTAATCCTATAATTTTATATTATAATTTATTTAAAGTGAATAAATTGTAATGAAAAATAAATAAAATTAAATAGTAAATCGTAAGTGGAAGTGCATCTGTCAATTCATTGAATGTTCAAAATATTATGAGTCTTTATTTAGAAAAAAAATACACATTGGTTGGCCTATTCATGAGCATACATCAGCAATTACACATGTTTAGGGGAATAGGGCATTATTAATATACCATGTAATGGTATGAGGTGGTATGTGCTAGAAATGGGTAAACCACTATCAGTGAGTCTGCCCGTGGGGTGGGGGCACCGCCGTGCCAGGCAGTGTCCCCCATTGTCCCTCAGAAACATACCCCTTGTCCCCCCTTGGGCTTATTAGCAGGTGGTCACCCTAGTTGTGATTGGTCTACTCTGCTCTGATTGGTCAGATGGCCCAGTCTGTTGTGATTGGTCACTTACAGCTCATGTCAGAAACTTTTTTTTTTTTTTTTGGTAATTGTAATTATTGTGAGAATATGGCTAAAACTGATACATTTATGGATGTTTTCAGTAATAAGAGGTTATGGTTATCGGTTATCTTAAACTTGGGTTATCTTGTTTCATGCTGTACTGGTTAGTAATGCACAAAATACAGTGAATTGACAGTTTTTGGATTTCTGTAAGGATTTCTGCTTTTTTGAGTAGTTTTTTTTTTTTTTTTTAAATGCTCCTCTTTAGTTTGTTTAGTTGATCCTTGACTTATATTTCACAACTGCTGAAGAACACTACTTGACCCCTACTTGTCTGTTAGCATCTCTGAAGTTTCTTCTCTCTCTGAATCTAGTGACTAAGGTGATCTGTGCGGAGCAGTGCTCGGGCAGGTGTAAGGGACCCACACCTATGGACTGCTGTAATGAACATTGTGCTGCTGGCTGCACTGGACCCAAACCAACCGACTGCCTGGTGAGAAACACATGTGCAGATACGTTAGATTCATTTCCCAACCATTCATTGTTTGCTCATTTATCATTTACCACATACTGTATGCTATATGTGAGCGTAAATACAGTTAGTTAATTAGGTTAGGTATTTATGAACTGAACTAGTGTGAATAACAATAGCAGTATGACTCAACATGTGAGAAATTCACAGCCACTTGAATGTGTTAATAAAAACTAAAAGAACTGTTTTCTATTTGAATATACATTAAAATGCATTTTATTCCTGTGATCAAAGCTGACTTTCCGGCATCATTTCTTCAGTCTTCAGTGTCACATGATCCTTCAGAAGTCATTCAAATATGATGATTTGCTGCTCAAGAAACATTTCTTGTTATTATCAATGTTGAAAACAGTTGCTATACTGCTGCTATATATATATTATTTTTTTAGAAACCGTGATATTTTAGGAGATATTTAATATATTTAAAGGAGCAGCATTTTATTTTAAATAGAAATCTATAGAAATCTTTGGTACAGTCCTGTTTCGCATGTACATACTATGTACTTCTTATAGCAATAACTATAACTGGGTTTAACTATAGGTTCTAACCTTGAACCTTCCCCTAAACCTAACCTTAACCCATGTAGTTACCTTAAATTACCAGTACTTTCTTGGGGAAGTACACTGCCAGTACACTATAGTACACATACTGTAAAATATAGTGTAACCACATATTTTGTAACATTTAAATCTTGTTACTATCGCTTTTGATAAAAAGCATCCTTGCTGAATAATCAAAATATTCATTTTTTTGTTAGAAACTTTTGCACTATAGTGTACTATATAGCATATAAGCCTTTGAAAAAAAGGTTTGACAAGAAACCTTTTAGAAGTTATCTAGCGGCTGGAAACATTTGTTACAGTGAAACATTCATTACCATTGAAGTGCACAGCTGCAGTAAATGTAACCTCAAGGGCAATGAAGATGATTTCGGACTAGTTGCCTCATGGGAAATGCTGTTTGTTTTCTGCAGGCCTGTAAGGACTTTCAGGATGAAGGAACATGCAAGGACGCATGTCCACCGCTCATGCTTTACGACCCTAACACCCACCAGCTCGCTCTCAACCCCGACGGGAAGTACAGCTTTGGGGCAACTTGTATCAAGAAATGCCCACGTAAGGCCAGGCTGAGACACGAATCTTCGAAACCTGCTATTTATTTATTAATTTTTTTTCACTTGAAACACACAATCAGATTCTAATTATATCTTTCATGCAAATTCAAAGCTGTTAGGTCTTGAATTCTTGCATTCTGGAGATTAATGTTTTAGGTGTTCAGGGTTAAAATCTAAACAACACAATCCAGGTAAAGAGAATCACTCTGGTGTGGATCGTGAGCCTGCAACTCAAACTCTGGTTTCTGAATAACATCTCAGAAAGCAGGATAACTATGACAGAATGATTTGACGCATTAGGATTGTGTTGCTGGTTGGTTGTGGTTAACGACTCTGGAATGACTGATGGTTTGATGTTTTTCTCAGGTAACTATGTCGCGACAGACCATGGGGCATGTGTGAGAACATGCAGCCCTGGCACCTATGAGGTGGATGAGGGTGGAGTTTGGAAATGTAAGAAGTGTGATGGCCTGTGTCCAAAAGGTACAGTTGAGACTGCCGGTCAGGTCGGCAACAAGATGTTTTTTTTTTTTAGTGGAAAGATTGTTTGTCTGTTTGTTTTCTCTCTCTATTTTTTCTAGTTTGACAAACACATTAGTCTTGTTTTAGTTGCATTTACAACTGTATTCTAATATAATTTAAAAGATATAATTAAAACTATGTAGAAGGCATAAAAACGTACTCGGTTACTAACGTAACCTCGGTTCTCTCTAGAGAGGGAACGAGTACTTGCGTAATATCTTACGCTAGGGGAAAACCTCTTTTCCACGAGATATTGAAGCCAAAAAATTATCCTTAATTTTGCAATAATGTAAAACGCATTGCAGCAGCATGCAGACATGGGCGAGACAGCTCGTGCGCCCATTGGCTGCTCTGCGGCAACTGCACCAGCCTATCGAGAGAGGCCCCTCATGACGTCAAAACCAATGAGGGTGCTTCGCGCCCACTACGTCATGTCCCGCCGAAAGCGGGTGGGGCTTGGGCTAAAAATACAGCCCCGAGAGGCTGGTTTGGTCAGTTTTTCATCGCCGAAGCGAACCAGAGCGTGATGCATGCACGGCAAGATACGCAAGTACTCGTTCCCTCTCTAGAGAGAACCGAGGTTACATTAGTAACCGAGTACGTTCTCTTACGAGAGGTTCTCTCGTACTTGCGTAATATCTTACGCTAGGGGAACACAGTGTAAAACGCTGTGCGTGCTGAGATTCAACACTAAGGTTCCAAGGGCAGGTGCCCGGGGCTCATACAGTGCCTAATCACAAGGGACTCACAGAGAATCCGGGAAGAGGGGCTAGAATAGCATCATTCCTGTAATATGGAGCTCTGATAAGAGCATGTTATATCAAGTGTTCCACACAGCCAGGGCGAACTCGGCCTGGACTGATAAATATGGGGGACTTACGCACTGCCCATAGAAGTATACAGACGATCAGTGATCGACGCTCTAGCAGTTTCAGCATCCTGAGCCGATAGCATCGGGCAGGCAATACAGAAAAATTAGACCGAGAGCAACTTAGCTTGTAAAGCGGGAACCTCGAGGTTATAAAACCTTATAAATGTAGACGGGGAGGCCCAGCCTGCCGCCATACAGATATCTTGCAAGGCAATCCCACTAGACCAAGCCCACGACGAGGCCATGCCTCTCGTGGAGTGCGCTTTGACACCTAACGGGCATTGCAGGCCCTTAGATGTATAAGCTAGCGCTATAGCATCAACTATCCATCTGGATAAACTCTGTTTTGACGCAGCTAGTCCATTAGAACGGCCGCTGAACAAAACAAAGAGCTGCTCCGTCTTGTCTAAAAACAGATGAGCAAGACACATAGGCTCTTAACGCCCTGACCCCTGCGAAAGCCTGCGTCCCCTTCCTCTTCAGATTCAGCAGGGCCGACAGGGAGATCACCTGTGCCCTAAACGGTGTATTGAGGGATTTAGGAACATATCCGTGCTTTGGTTTGAGTATGACTTTCGAGTCATTAGGTCCAAACTCCATACACGTCGCGCTCACTGAGAGCGCTTGCAAGTCCCCTATGTGCTTCACTGACGCAAGAGCCAGAAGAAACACTGTTTTGAAAGACAAGTGTTTTAGGTCTATTGACTGGATTGGCTCAAATGGGGCACCTTTCATGGCTTCCAGAACCGTGGAAAGGTCCCAAACGGGAACTGAGGGAGGTCTGAGAGGATTCAGCCTCTTAGCTCCTCTAAGGAAGCAAATGACCAGATCGTTCCTACCTAGTGACTGACCAAGCGTTGGTTCAGCGAATGCTGCTATGGCCGCCACATAAACTTTGAGCGTGGATGGGGCTCTGCCCTTATCCAGAAGCTCTTGTAGAAAGAAAAGAACCTCCGACATCCCACAGTCTGAGGGTGAAGTACCACGACCTGTACACCAGCTAGTGAACACAGACCATTTTGAGGAATAGAGCCGTCTAGTAGATGGGGCTCTAGCCTGCGTGATCGTGTTTAACACTCCCGCTGGGAGGTTAATGGGTACCCGTTGATGGCCCACACATGTAGGGACCAAAGCTCCGTGCGAGGATGCCAGATCGAGCCGTTGGCCTGCGAGAGGAGATCCCTCCTCACCGGTATCGGCCACGGGGCGGTACTCATCAGCTGCATCAGGACTGGAAACCAGGCTTGGTTCGTCCATAATGGGGCCACAAGTAGCACTGAGCATCCATTTTCCCTGATTCGCTCTAACACCTGGGGTAGGAGCATGACAGGGGGAAACGCATAGGGCGGGCAGCGGGGCCAGACGTGGGCCAGCGCATCCCTGCTCTTGGAGAAAAACTCCTGACAGTGAGCATTCTCTTGAGACGCAAATCTATTTTCACTCTGCCGAATGTTTCCCATAGCAGTTTGACTGTCTGTGGGTGTAAAGACCATTCTCCTGCCGGAAGATTATTCCTGGACAGTCTGTCTGGTCCCACATTCAGGTGGCCGGGCACATGCGCTGCTCTCAGCGAGCGCAGATTGTGCTGAGCCCAGACCAGGAGGCGTTCCGTCAGCCTGTGAAGGGTTCTGGATCTGATACCTCCTTGGTGATTTTATATAAGCCACCACCGACATGTTGTCCGAACGGACCAAGACGTGGTGTCCTTTTATCTGGGGACAAAAGCGCCTCAGCGCGTTGTCGACTGCCATCATTTCCAGGCAGTTTATGTGTAGAAGCTTTTTCCGTTCTGACCACTGGCCGAAGAACGGTCTGCCCTCGAGCAGCGCTCCCCATCCCGAGGTTGAGGCGTCGGTAGACACTACCTTCACACTCGAGGAAGTCCCAAGGTTTACACCTGACCGGTACCAATTGGTCGCTGTCCAAGGTTTCAGAGCTGAGATGCATTTCTGATCGACCTTGAGGCGCAAGAGACCGGAGGTCCACGCTCGGCGCGGTACGTGCACTTTCAACCAGTACTGCAGCAGTGCATGCGAAGCAGACCCAGCTGAAGCACTGAAGATGCTGAAGCCATGAGACCCAGCATCTTCTGAAACTTTTGAGCGGGACTAAAGTGCCATTTGAATTGTTCTGTTTGAAAGTAGACATTTCAAGCTTTCTATATATTTCTCAGGTCTGTGAGGCAAGTAGGCTATACCATACGCTGAGTTTCGGTTCATTTATGAGATGAGCTCCAGTTCACTCGCCGGCGCCTCTGTGTCATCATGATTATCTATTTTCTATATTTAATTCTTATTTATTAAATCCAGGCCATTTGGATGATGAAACATTGATTAAAATTAAGATACAATTAATAAAAAAACGAAATTCACTTTAATGAAAGGCTTTGTGCTTTCTGTTTGAGGTCTCTGTGAAAGTTTTAAAGTCGCTCTCAGAGCGGTCATGTCCATAACGGAGAACTGTCACGTCCATAACATTGTTTTTTTTTCCTTATAAAAGCGAACACGAAAAATAAAATAAAAATAATATTTTATGTTCTGTGGAGGCCGACCCTTCTTCATCCGGTGGGTATATTACTTTTGGTTTGCGCAGTGCAACTCATAGAACTACTAAAGAATATTTTGCCACCTAAAAGTTAAAGATTTTTTGTCACCTCACATGTGTATTTCCCTCATATTAAATATAAAACGCATGTGTAGACTGATATTTTTCTAATGTCTTGTCTCCTTTATTAAGGGAGTATGATATAAACAGACGTTTCAATATGTTGGTATTAAATGCATTTTCTGAGAATTATTTCAAGTTTTGACTGCAAATGTCACGTCCATATAACGCTGGAATTGCCCAATTTTAACTAATTTATCCTCAACTAGTTTTTTGGTCTAGGTCTACGTATTTTATTCCTACCTTAGTAATTTAAAGATGTGGTAGCCCTACATCTTACACATCACACTCCACTGTTATGGTGGCAATTTCAGTAGATTTACTCACTAACATTATTGTGGAAACAAAATAAGAATGGAAACTAAAATATGGTAGTATCGCGCTACAGCGCACATTCTATCAGCTGCAGTTCTGGCGCCTCAGTCCCAATACTGTAAAACTCGACGTACATTCACATCACATCCACATGTTAATGCAGCGGTAGATTTACACTCACAGGACACTGCACTTATTATTCGCAATCACAAAAGTTCATTATTTGCTCGTGCTTTAAAGCTTTGCCGGGTAAACATTTCATTGGCGTTCTGTTCTGACATGATGCACTTTTTCTGAGCGGCGCGTACTTTAGTGCGCGCGCACTGTCAAACAGCGCCAAACTGGATTTTTGTTGGGTCAGACCCATCTGATAGCGATGGGGGGCTGATACCGCCAGAGCAACATGGAGCTACATGTAAAAAAAATATGCACCAAACAAGCCACTTTGAAATGTTGCTGTTTTCACAAAAGTTGGGTGACCCTCCCCCTAGACTAAAAAAAGTTGGATGACCCTCCCCTCAACAAAGAATAAAAAGACCCTCCCCTATTTTCCTCCGGTGGCCCCTTCCATAAATACCGAACGGTCCCTAAAGAATTCTTTGATAAATAGAAAGTAAAAAAAAAAACAGCATTTATTTTGAAATATAAATATTTTGTAACATAGCCTAATAAAAGTCACTTATGATCAATTTAATGCATCTTTGCTCAATAAAATTATTTTAATTTAATTTAAAATATCTTACTGACCCCATGTCTTACTGTATTATTGAATGAATAAAACTGATTCCAATGTGTTTGAAAATATGTTCAAAAATAATTTGGTTGGGAGGTTTTAAACAAATTGCACAAAGAAACCAAAAGCATTTTTGCTTCTACTGGAATTTGAGTTTTATTATGCTTTTTTCCATGAAGGCCCCAGTGGATTGAATTGTTCTTTCTTTCTCTCTGTGTGTTTAAGTGTGTCGGGGAACGAACATCAAACTGGCCCTTCTGGGAACAGTGGATGAACATTATCAGATCCTGGTAAAAATGTACAGCAACTGCACCGTGGTTCTGGAAAACCTGGAAATCACATATCTGACTGAAAAACACGACTTGTCTTTTCTCAGGGTATGGTATATATATATATATATATCTGTTTACAAACACTACGTTCAGTGCTATTTTACTGTTATCTTACTGTTTGGTTATTGTAAGTCATCTATATACCAATGTTTTATTATATTTTGTATTTCATGACAGATGCCTCAACAATATTTGAATTATGCAGTATAACAACTCTTTATATAGTATTAGTGATGGATGTTAGTGAGCTTTATGTGTAATGTTTCTGATTTTTAGAGCATCCAAGAAGTTGGTGGTTATGTTCTTATTGGGCTCAACTCAGCTCCCAGCATTCCCCTTGAGAATCTGCGCATCATTCGTGGCCACTCCCTTTTTCAAGACAGATATGCCTTGACCGTCCTACTAAACTCCGACAACAGCATCGGACAAGGCGACAGCATCGGACAAGGCGTGAACCAGTTACCACTGACTAGCTTAACTGGTATGTGGTTATATAAAAGTGTTCTTTGTCCTAGTTTTTTTTTTTCTTCCAAATGAGAATAACACTTTAACTTTAATGCTTCTAACTGACCTGTGTGTCTTTCGCACATTTGTTTTGTAGAGGGAATAACATTCATTAATCTCCATGCCTAGTGCTGAAAGTTATATTTGCATTACATAAATGCATTGTTCAAACACTGTCATTTTCCCTCCTAGAAATACTGAAGGGTGGAATAAAATTTTTCAGTAACCATTATTTATGTAATGTGGAGACCATCCAGTGGACTGATATTCTGAACATGGAGACCCAGCCTACAATCATAAAGCCGCAACCAAACTTGGCTAGATCCTGTAAGTCCCTCAAGATTATTATTATTTTTTTAAATATACACGCACAGGGCTTGACATTAACTTTTTTGCTCACTAGCCAATGTGGCTAGTGGTTTTCCAAAGTTACTAGCCACACAGCATTTTTACTAGCCACATTTTTGTTGTTGTGAAATTACCTGATAAAAGTTGACTATGGCGTGCTAAAATTTACTTGAACTAGATTTACAACCCTTTTAAATGTAAAACCACTGTACACACCAAAATAAAGACTTCATAAATATATAACAATACAGGTCATTATCATTAGCTCTGATAAGGATGTGTGTAAAGCTCCTTTTTTAAAATAAAACCATGTATTATGTATTATATGTCGCCACATTGCTCCACCAGCATACGACATAACTCCAGCAGGGCAGCTAGCTGTCTCTTCGATTCTTTGTTGTCGGTCACTAGCGACAATACTCATTAGGGCTGTCAAAATTGCTCAAAAATGACCTTCGATATTCCCTCTAAAAAAAACACATAGCTTATATTCGAACTATTCGAACATCTGGTTGCGCATGTCACTGACGCGCATTACGTCAATAACAGGACAAATTAATACAAAGAGACATAACTACTTGTATAGGTAGTTTAAGTTAAACATATTTGACAACGTATTACCTACACGAAAACAAGTAAATCAACTAATGGCCAAGACCGCAGACCTCACTCACTCTCGCTCACTCGCAGGCACTCTTTCTCTCTCTCGCTCTCACCCTCAGGACCAAACGCGAATAGAGCGTCTGGCGCGAGTGTAAAGACGCGTTTACGCGCGTCTGGAGGTCTTGCGGCGCGAATGAGGCGTCACGCGCTCTGTGCATAACAGTTTAAAAATGAACAACAACAATAAGCGAATGTTGAGTGCTGATCAAGAGTTTTGTGCAAGCAATTTAAGGTCGCGACTCTTATATAGCAGGCTTCATTCAGTGATTGAAACAAATAATATTAACATTAATTGAAGTTTTACAGTATATATAACCGACATTGAACGCTCCGAGCGAGCTGTGCTGTGGTAAACATGGAACTTTTCCTTGACATGAAACGGTAAATAATCCAACCAGTGGAAGCCTGCAGTGCATGAAACTGCTGTATCTAACCTACCTTATTCATGCAATATCTATTCAGTCAGTACAGTAGCCTACACTTTAGTAATGTTTCTGTTTAACGTTAAATAAAATGACCCCTCAGGCAGCGCGCCCACTCGCAAAGCAGACAGCCGCGCCTCTGCTACCGCGGGCGTTTTTCCACATTCGAATATTAATTTTCACCTTCGAAATTCTGTTTTTTAAAACTATTCGAATATATATTCGAATTTAGAATATTCGTTGACAGCCCTAATACTTATGGGAGTTGTAGTGTCGTAGTGTCACACTTATTTCAGATGCCTTTTGAAAAGACTACAATTATTCAACCCGCCAAAGTGGCTAGTTGGAGTGACTGCGTTACCCGCCACGAGCAAAATCCACCCGCATTTGGCGGGTTGGCGGGTGTTAATGTCAAGCCCTGTACACGCATATTAAATGGTACTAATTAATTTTGCACGTTGATTAAGAATGTTCTACTCTACCTCCCGCAGGTGAGGAGTGTGACCTGAGCTGTCCCAAAGGTTCCTGTTGGGGCCCTGGCCCTCAAAACTGCCAAACAAGTAAGTGGTCCTAAAAACTACTCGAGTAACTGAATCTGAATGTTTTTCCTACTTTCAGGCTTTTTAGTAAATTTGTGAAAACGTTCTATGTAGAAGTGTTTAAAAAAACACAACAACAACAACAACAAAAAAACACAGAAACCTTTTTAAAGCTAGAGACTGGAAACACAGATACTTTACACTACTATTCAAAAGTTTGGCTCTGAAAACAGTTTATTTGAAGATTCAGTCTCTATAAACACTGCCTTTCTGATAGCCTACTCTGCTCTGATTGGTCAGTTGACTCAGTCTGTTGTGATTGGTCTACTCTCCTCTGATTGGTCAGTTGACTCAGTCTGTTGTGATTGGTCTACTCTCCTCTGATTGGTCAGTTGACTCAGTCTGTTGTGATTGGTCTACTCTGCTCTGATTGGCCAGACAGCTCAGTCTGTTGTGATTGGTCTACTCTGCTCTGATTGGTCAGATGGCTCAGTCTGTTGTGATTGGTCTACTCTCCTCTGATTGGTCAGATAGCTCAGTCTGTTGTGATTGGTCTACTCTGTTCTGATTGGTCAGATGGCCCAGTCTGTTGTGATTGGTCAACTCTGCTTTTATTGGTCAGTTGACTCAGTCTGTTGTGATTGGTCCACTCTGCTCTGATTGGTCAGATGACCCAGTCTGTTGAGACTAGTCACTTACAGCTCATGTCAGAAACTTTTTTTTTTTTGTGTGTGTGGTAATTGTAATTATTGTGAGAATATGGCTAAAACTGATACATTTATGGATGTTTTCAGTAATAAGAGGTTATGGTTATCGGTTATCTTAAACTTGGGTTATCTTGTTTCATGCTGTACTGGTTAGTAATGCACAATACCACTGCAAAATACAGTGAATTGACAGTTTTTGGATTTCTGTAAGGATTTCTTCTTTTTGAGTAGTTTTTTTTTTTTAAATGCTCCTCTTTAGTTTGTTTAGTTGATCCTTGACTTATATTTCACAACTGCTGAAGAACACTACTTGACCCCTACTTGTCTGTTAGCATCTCTGAAGTTTCTTCTCTCTCTGAATCTAGTGACTAAGGTGATCTGTGCGGAGCAGTGCTCGGGCAGGTGTAAGGGACCCACACCTATGGACTGCTGCAATGAACATTGTGCTGCTGGCTGCACTGGACCCAAACCAACCGACTGCCTGGTGAGAGACACATGTGCAGATGCGTTAGATTCATTTCCCAACCATTCATTGTTTGCTCATTTATCATTTACCACATACTGTATGCTATATGTGACCGTAAATACAGTTAGTTAATTATGTTAGGTATTTATGAACTGAACTAGTGTGAATAACAATAGCAGTATGACTCAACATGTGAGAAATTCACAGCCACTTGAATGTGTTGATAAAAACTAAAATAACTGTTTTCTATTTGAATATATATTAAAATACATTTTATTCCTGTGATCAAAGCTGACTTTTCGGCATCATTTCTTCAGTCTTCAGTGTCACATGATCCTTCAGATTTCATTCAAATATGATGATTTGCTGCTATGGAAGTAAAAGAATGTCAAATGTTTTTGAAACAAAAAGCCTTTGAAACAAAAAAAAATAGGCATTGCATTAACCATGCTTGCATTTTAATTTTTTGTATTTTTAGGGCTTGCATTTTTATGGGCTGAAATTCAACATGGTTGAATATTTAAGCTGTGAATATTTCAATTAAAAACATTTCAAACACATTTTCATTATTAGAAATTCAATAATCCATATTCACCTTTCATATTTCACTTCCAAAATATTCAAACTGTTTAAAAATACAGCCTATAATATTCAACAGGCAATTTTCAGTCCATTTTATTTCGCTTTGCAAATTCGCTTCCACAAATTCAGTGGTTCAAATTCGACAGTAAATTCAACGGAACTGCAGGAAAAGCAGTAGATTACCGAGATACTCTCCATCTGCTGTTAGTCGACCTCACCAGCAGGAGGTGCAAAAGCGCGTGTTGTTGACGAAGACCAGCAACAGTTAGAGCAAGCCATTCATTCATAAAACTCATTTAACAGCAATGCAAGTGTATTTGTGATTATTATGACGGCGGTTTTAAATTCAGTGTCTTCACGGTTACTTTCCCTGTGTAGCCTACAAGCATCTTTCTCTACCGTGAACAAGATTATAATGTTATTCCCCGATGCGGATATACAGATCCAATATTACATTTTTGAGGTTGACATATATTTCTCTTGGTTGTTTAGTTGCCTTAACTTTATATTGTGGCGATGTGCTGCATGCAGGCTATTAGGGTTTCCCTCAATAGCCTACTTAAGGATTCCCCAGCTGGACATATACAACGCTTAACGTAGCTTAATGGACTACAGTGATGTAAAAGACCAAACTCGCAGGCAAGCAGATGGACTCAGAATAACGCGCAAAGTTTAATGCTGAGTGTTTCCCAGTGATAGACTGGCATAAAGTTGGCTTGACGTTGGACATTCGCACATTTAGGGACCGTCTCTAAAGTGTACACGACTTTGGTATACACGTTTCTAACTTCAATAGCATTTGAATAGAACGACTTACAGTTATATTTATTCAAATAAATTAAAGTTTGCTATTGAAGTTAGAAACGTGTATGCCAATGTTTTATGCAACTTTTGAGACGGTCCCTAAATGTGCGAATGTCAAGCCAATTTTACATTTATTAGGCTACATTTAGTCATTTATTTAGCAGACGCTTTTATCCAAAGCGATTTACAGTTAAACTAACAATAAGAGGACAACAATATGCAAGTGCTATGACTCTTCGCAGTTTAAGCTAATGCAATACACGTAGGCATAGCCTACTATACTATACTATACTATATATATAGAGAGAGAGAGAGAGAGAGAGAGAGAGAGAAGAGAAGAGAAAAGAGAAGAGAAAAGAGAAGAGAAAGTGTTAGTATTGATCAAGTGTTGATTTTATGCCAGTATATCACGAAACGCTCTGCATGAAACTTTGCGCGTTACGTTCATATTAGTCCATCTAGCCTATATAGTAGCCTACAGCCTACATCCCCAATAAGGTGCGAGTTTGGTCTTTTATATCACTGTATTAGTCCATAAACTACGTTAAGCGTTTTGTCCCGACAGAAGGGGAATCCTCGAGTGTGAGGTATTGAGGGAAACCGATTATAATCCTGTTCATGTAGAGAAAGCTGATGACATGTAGGCTACACAGGGAAAGTAACAATGAAGTCAGGGTTCTCAAGTTTTATCAAAAGCTTGGAGTGAGATCACATGCGGTTAGGGGAGGAGCCATAATGGAGCCCCGCCTCCACCCGTCCCAGCCCCCGCCCCCTAATTTTACCCATTGCTCATAATTAACCAGCACAAATTGAAATTATAACAATTGGTAAATCTGATAAATGACAGAGCAATTCATCACATCAAATATACTCTTTAATGTTTTTGTCATTTCAAAATTACAAATATACAAAAATTACAAAAATATAACAAATTGCTCCAAACAGTTTGGAAAAACAAATCTTTTTGCATTTTGAATGTGTCTAGTCGAAATGGTATAATGATTTATTGTGTGGTGAGACATTGTGAACAAATGACATATTAGAGTATTAAGGTGTTTGTGTGTGTACAGTGTACAGTGTACAGAAGAGTACACACTCCAGCTTATGAAATGTGTTTTGTGTTGTAAGTGTTTGTTGCACATTTTAATGCCTTGATAACAGGGGTAGGGGGCTCCAACTTGAAGCACCGTGGCTCCTTAATGTAACTAGCAAGATTATTAATACAATATAATATATAATTTAAAATAAAATGAAGAAATCTTCATTCCTTCCCATACCCACTAACATTTACCTTAGTTTCAGATAACGTAAGCTAGCCAAACTGAGCCAAAGGTTCTGGCCTGGTTGCAAAGTAGTTGTAGAGTTTTTGACTGCATTAATAATAATGTATACGATGGACTATATATTAAATGTTCTAGCCTAAAAATGTTAGACGAGCTTTCTTCCAACTTACCTTCTCCAGCATGATGTGTTCGCGCGATGTTGTTGGTTACCTAGTAACGAACGTACGGTGGCCCAGAATGTTCCGTCAACTTCCGTGTGTTCGCGCATCTATGTTGCCTAATAACGAACGCAATCTGGCCGAGATACGTGCTGGCGGCAGGAAACTTCACTTTGTGTGCCCGCGCCTCGTATACAACGTTATATATAAAGCTTGCAGGACAACTTGGTCGGCATTGCCTTTTCAGCGTGAGAAATACACGGTGTGGCGTGTGAGCGTGTGAACTGGTTGAATTGCGTGTGTCTCACGGCCAATGCGTGAGACTTGAGAACCCTGGAAGTTATTGAATGAAACATAAACACAGCTTTTGTGTCTTTATCATCTTTTCCGCATATATACTGACACAGATAATCATTTTCATTTTATGAATGAATGGCTTGCTCTAACTGTTGCTGGTCTTCGTCAACAACACGCGCTTTTGCACCTCCTGCTGGTGAGGTCGACTAACAGCAGATGGAGAGTATCTCGGTAATCTACTGCTTTTCCTGCAGTTCAGTTGAATTTACTGTCGAATTTGAACCACTGAATTTGTGGAAGCGAATTTGCAAAGCTAAATAAAATGGACCGAAAATTGCCTGTTGAATATTATAGGCTGTATTTTTAAACAGTTTGAATATTTTGGAAGTGAAATATGAAAGGTGAATATGGATTATTGAATTTTTAATAATGAAAATGTGTTTGAAATGTTTTTAATTGAAATATTCACAGCTTAAATATTCAACCATGTTGAATTTCAGCCCATAAAAATGCAAGCCCTAAAAATAAAAAAAAATAAAAATTAAAAAAAATTAAAAAAAATTCAAGTAGTGCAATTCAACAGGCTTTTTGTTTCAAAAACATTTGACATTCTTTTACTTCCATATGCTGCTCAAGAAACATTTCTTGTTATTATCAATGTTGAAAACAGTTGCTATACTGCTGCTATATATATTTTTTTTAGAAACCGTGATATTTTTGATGAATAGATATTTAAAGGAGCAGCATTTTTTTTTAAATAGAAATCTATAGAAATCTTTGGTACAGCCCTGTTTCGCATGTACATACTATGTACTTCTTATAGCAATAACTATAACTGGGTTTAACTATAGGTTCTAACCTTGAACCTTCCCCTAAACCTAACCTTAACCCATGTAGTTACCTTAAATTACCAGTACTTTCTTGGGGAAGTACACTGCCAGTACACTATAGTACACATACTGTAAAATATAGTGCAGCCACATCTTTTGTAACATTTTAAATCTTGTTACTATCGCTTTTGATAAAAAGTATCCTTGCTGAATAATCAAAATATTCATTTTTTTGTTAGAAACTTTTGCACTATAGTGTACTATATAGCATATAAGCCTTTGAAAAAAAGGTTTGACAAGAAACCTTTTAGAAGTTATCTAGCGGCTGGAAACATTTGTTACAGTGAAACATTCATTACCAATGAAGTGCACAGCTGCAGTAAATGTAACCTCAAGGGCAATGAAGATGATTTCGGACTAGTTGCCTCATGGGAAATGCTGTTTGTTTTCTGCAGGCCTGTAAGGACTTTCAGGATGAAGGAACATGCAAGGACGCATGTCCACCGCTCATGCTTTACGACCCTGACACCCACCAGCTCGCTCTCAACCCCGACGGGAAGTACAGCTTTGGGGCAACTTGTGTCAATAAATGCCCACGTAAGGCCAGGCTGAGACACGAATCCTCGAAACCTGCTATTTATTTATTAATTTTTTTTCACTTGAAACACACAATCAGATTCTAATTATATCTTTCATGCAAATTCAAAGCTGTTAGGTCTTGAATTCTTGCATTCTGGAGATTAATGTTTTAGGTGTTCAGGGTTAAAATCTAAACAACACAATCCAGGTAAAGAGAATCACTCTGGTGTGGATCGTGAGCCTGCAACTCAAACTCTGGTTTCTGAATAACATCTCAGAAAGCAGGATAACTATGACAGAATGATTTGACGCATTAGGATTGTGTTGCTGGTTGGTTGTGGTTAACGACTCTGGAATGACTGATGGTTTGATGTTTTTCTCAGGTAACTATGTCGCGACAGACCATGGGGCATGTGTGAGAACATGCAGCCCTGGCACCTATGAGGTGGATGAGGGTGGAGTTTGGAAATGTAAGAAGTGTGATGGCCTGTGTCCAAAAGGTACAGTTGAGACTGCCGGTCAGGTCGGCAACAAGATGTTGAAAACAACAAGATAAGTGGAAAGATTGTTTGTCTGTTTGTTTTCTCTCTCTATTTTTTCTAGTTTGACAAACACATTAGTCTTGTTTTAGTTGCATTTACAACTGTATTCTAATATAATTTAAAATATATAATTAAAACTATGTAGAAGGCATAAAAACGACAATCCATTGCAGTGTCTGTTAGTGATCTGTCCTTCCATAGTATTGCACGTCAACTATTGTAACTAAGCTTTTCCAACAACACAGACAACATATAGCCATGATATGTTATATTTCAATAAAATAAAATAAAAAACACACACGTGTGTGTGTGTGTGTGTGTGTGTGTGTGTGTGTGTGTGTGTGTGTGTGTGTGTGTGTGTGTACACTATTGTTCAAAGGTTTGGGGTTCTTTTAAACCTGTTCACCAGACCGAGCCAGTAATCAGAGATGAGCTCCTGTCCACTCTCTCCCATACACTCAAAGAGGCGTCTCGTCTCAGAGGGACATCTCTCTTCTTCACTGCACTGGCACTTGGGTCCTAGTTAATACAACAATAATGAATACATTATTTGTGTTGGTAAATTCACTCCAACCCTGTAATGCCATCATTACTGTAGGTCTGTATTAGTTTATCTTTATTAATCATTATAATATAATAATAGCAGGGACGTGCACAGACATTTTGAGGGGCAGGGGCTCAAGTGAAATAGCCTAAAGGGCACTTCTCATAATTACGTTTTTTTTGTTTTGTTTTTTTTTAAAACAAAAAAAGTATATATATTAACGCAACTCTGACTTCCTTTACAAACATACAAGCTTGATAAAAATGATCATTATAGAAGGAAATTTCAGATGGCACTTAGAGGCTTTTTCATCTGAACTCTTCATATATAGAATAACCTAAATAACTGCATCAAGTAGAGGGTCGTGTTTTACTAATAATTTGTTTATTTTTGCACAAGGCACTACATCGTTTGAATTATTTTGGTGTTATCAGAATACATAACACTTTAAAATTAAACTTACCAAAATAATTGAGTAAAAATTCAATAAAAGCCAATGTCATGTATGTATTTGTGGTTGTATGGAATACTATTTTATAAAGGTTTAGAGGAAATAAAAAAAGTTAAATTACTCATAAATAAAAAGTTAATTATATTGTTATTTTTAATGTTTAATGTTAATTTATTTCTACTCAGTTTTATGTATTAATGTACCAGATGCAGTTACTCAGATTTACTACATTTTTTAGAGTGTATCCTCCATCTGTTTGCATCTGTAGATTTCTTCTAAATTCACCAATTTAGATTTCTAAATTTCTGGGGGAAAGACTCTTGATGTAATTAAGTCATTAACCGAGGACGTTCTGTATGCAAACTAGGCGTCAACTAGTTCAAATGCGCACATTTACATCTAATTGACAGGGCAATGCAGGTAATTAGGATAAACAAAATAACTAAAGCATATCACCCGGTGGTCATATGCTTATTTTATTAACTTATTTTATTACATGGCTTGGTTGAATTCTAATGTAGAATGCGGTGTGTTATTTCTTGATAAGAGACCGCTGTGCGGAGTATAACAGACCGTTGCCATGAAAAACAGAGCGTTGCTATGGACTCACAGGATTCTAACCGTAGAGACGGAGCGTACTATTTTCTTTAGCGGAAGCAATACAGAGAACTCCTGACCTGATATTTAGATATACTATTCTTCAATAAATATATTTGTTTGACAGGGAAGCTGTGCGCAAACAGAAATATATATTATTAAAAAAAAATAAAAATAAAAATCACCCCAGAAAAAAGGGCACTTTCTCTCCAGGAATAAAAAGGGCAGGTGCTCAAGCCCCCTTTGATGTCTATGTGTGCACTTGCCTGAATAATAGTAATAACAATTGAGACTATTTAGAAAAAAAAAAAACTGTCTAATTAACAAACAAAAAAAAACACCCAGATAATCAAGATAATTGAAAATCAAACTACTCAATTGATTAATATTGTACCTTTTAACTGTGTAACCCCTTTAGCCCCGTCTGTATCAGCTCCATCAACAAGTTATTGATGCGTTGACCAGTGTCTCCTCTTGGCCCTCGAGAGCTCGAGGAGTTTTGGGCTGTGCTTGTCCAGCTGTGACATAAACGTCCAGGGGAACCGCAGTACATCTCCAGAACTCCTCGTTCACCTGTAGGACAGCGAATCTTTGACTGTTATTTAAGGGGGTTTAAAGATTAGCAACATTTGAACTTTATGCAGAGCAAAAAAAGTGAATCTACTATCTCATGTCCAAGACACAATTTCCATAAAGTTCTCAGAAGTGAGTAGTGTCAGGAAAAACTGAATGATAAGTCACTTAACTGGAATGGTTGGAAGAGGGCAGGCCATCTTTCCTTAAATTCTGCCACACCAGGAGACTTGGCAACACTTCCTTCAGTGGCACATTAATCTCCAACCGCCGATAATCACTCAGCTAGCTGTGGCTTCGTGTGTGTCCGTGCGTCTGTGTGTCCATGAGTCCACTGCCAAACTATGTCGAAGCCAAGACAATGCTTTTGAAGAAGTTACACACACCTCTGAAACATTGAACTATCACACACAGACACCATTACTTATTCAACGCACGCACACACACGTAGATTTATACTAGGGTGACCAACCGTCCTGTTTTCCCAGGACATGTCCTGTTTTCACGTCCTGTCCTGGCCGTCCTGTCTGTTTTTTGTAAAGTGGTGAAAATGTCCTGGTTTTCATTATTTTTCATTGGGCCATTAAGCGTGTACTTTAAATACATGCTTGCCTTTGCACACAAAACATATGAAACCGACTTCGGCTTCGCCCCGTCTTGTTATAATCAGCGCGTTCCTCAAATTCAATCCGCAGCGGCAAGCAGAGCGCACGTCAGAATACAGAGGCCTATGTGTGTGTGTGTGTGTGTGTGTGTGTGTGTGTGTGTGTGTGTGTGTGT
Organism: Leuciscus idus; assembly: GCA_021554675.1. NCBI lineage: Eukaryota > Metazoa > Chordata > Actinopteri > Cypriniformes > Leuciscidae > Leuciscus > Leuciscus idus. The sequence continues at coordinate 28,894,398 of CM038643.1, read as the reverse complement.
GTGTGTGTGTTCACTGTTCATCTCAGCCTCATTGGTCTGTCACACTGCTCGTCAATATCAGAATATTTGAAATGACCAATCAAATCAAAGTAGGCGGACTTTACGTTCACAGACACAGAATTTCAATTTTAGCAGCGTGACTTGACCAGGACTCGACGGTCGACGCTTCAGTTTATATGTAAGTAGCTAACAGCGTTAAAAAAAAGCCCAAATGTAAATTCACAGATGATTTACAGACAAAATTCCCGTGGTTTCGTTTCGGTCGGGATCCGTGTAAAGCAGAATGCTTGAACTGCAAAGCTGGCACGTACGTGTCAGTGTCAAATAAAGGTGCTAGCGATCTAGAAGCCCACATAAAGAAATTATAGGCTACAAGAGAACATCAGGAGGATTGTAATTTTTTTTTATATTTTTTTATACTGAAATAGTGTAGTAGATTTTTTATTTTAGTGGTAGATTTTTAACCTATGACCATGAAAAGAAAGAGTGTCATGTAAAAGGTGTTAAAAGCTAAACTTTTTTTTTAATAGTAGGCCTATTCTATTGTTTCGGTCCAAACATTGAATGGAAAGGATGTATTACTTTCTGCATTAAAGTACAATAACATAGTTGCAAGGTTGTGTATTCATTTGTCAAGTATTTTTTATGCATTCACCCCAACCACGCCCCCAACCCCTTAACCACGCCTCCCAGACCACGCCCCCGTCCATCAACCACGCCCCCGTCCTGTTTTCTGAAAACTAAAATATGGTCACCCTAATTTATACAGTACGAGCTCAAGTTAACAAACTGTTTGAGATACAGCACATTCGAAGTTGGCGGTCGCAAAAGTTTGTAGGAAACAGAGCGATACTTTTGCAGATTGCGCAACACAAACACGTTAATTAGGGTAAAATCTAACTTTTAACAATACAAAGAGTTACTCACATGAGGTACGTGAAGTATAAATTATCCGGCTCTGTGGAAAACCCTGTTGGAATAAACTTCTGGAAGCTGGAACAGACGACAGTGAAGGATTTGCCCGGGCTTGTTCTTCCGTTGCTGCAGGCGTGGGTCACGTCTTTTACGTCTGACACGTCTGATATAAACTTTAAAATGAGCTTTGTAAAATCAATTTATGGTGAAGTCCAATTAAATTAATTTGATTAAAGAAAATATTAAGTTATTAATTAACTTAATTAACGCAAGTATGCCGCAATGACGTCATGAATATGCTAATTGACGTATGACGTCATCTAGCGACTTTTAGGGGAGGCGTTAGCTACTTTTCTTTGAAAATAGTTGGCAACACTGTGTTTCACTGATTTCTGTCTCTTCAGCGAAGCTCTCCGCATCGCTGGACTCTGAGGAAGCCGCCGCCGTCGAATCAAGCGACCAGCACGCCGAGGATTCAGCCTACATCAAGTACATGATACGACATGATACAAACCTATGCCTGTATCAAATCAAATATATTAATGTGTTTCAAGTGTTTTTCTCTTTTTACTCAATGATTTCTTGACATTTCTGAAAAAGATTTGTGATTTTTTTATTGCTCTCTGAGTATTATATCATGATGATTTTCTCTATGATTCTGTACCATTGTTGCAGAAAAAAATGTTTTGGGGCTGTAGGATTACAAATTTAAGAATATGTTTTAGATCTGCTGATCCTACTTCCTTACATAACATCACATAAAAAAACTAAGGTGAACTATACTGTATTGGGCATTCAAGGTGAGCATGAAGGCATCCATTTACTGATGAGATTTAACAGTTTCCTGTGAAGGGGTTTTGTTAGTCTTTGATATTTCTACTAAGAGTTAAACTGTGTGAATGTTACATAGTCTTAGTTCTCGTGACCATTTGATGTTTATACAATTTGGGGGAGACCATTATCTCAGTTGGGGGTAATTGCCTCTATTGTCTTTAGAAAAAGATTTAGTAGTCTTCCCTAAGGCTGTGTGTAAGGTCAGCACCTTTAAGGACAGCCCACTGAATTGCCTATAAGATACCATGTAAAGTTACATTAGTTAGAGATTGTTGGACGAACCGCAGCCACGCTCAATAAAGAAGAACTTCTGTTTGAACGCGATCCCAACGTCTCCTGGTCAGCTTTGAAGAAGGAAAAAGTTCCCAACAGGGCGGGGGAGGGAAAATGATCAATAAATCAATAAAATGTTCCCAAATGAGCCAAGAAATTATGTGGAATAATTGTTATCATGTGCCATCAAAATGTTTGCAGAGGGTTAATATATATTAATGACTTTAAATCAATAGTTTCCTCGTCAGTTGTTAAATAAGTGCAATGTAAATATTAATAATGACTGAATCAATAATATGTATGATTCTGTCAATAGACTCTTCAGAAATGTGTGTAAAATAGCTTAGCATTTCTCAACATGAGGAAGTTGTTTGATAATGTGTTGTGACTGATCTACAGTCTTCAGGATAATGATTTAAATAGAGAGAGTCACTTTGCATTGTCAGCACATGCTTCAGTGCTCTGAGAGTGTTTATAGTGCTGTGAGTTTAACACTTCATGACTGAGAGCAGAACACAATCTTCATCATCACACAAGACTAAACTACAGCAATGAACACAATCAACATCTTCATCTGGACCATTGCACTGTTTGCTCAAGGTTTGTGTAATACAGTTTTTACAATAATTATAAATTTTCTTAAAATGTACATCATTTTCATTTTGTTTGTGTTTTCTTTCAGAGTGTAGAGGACAGTATACTGTAACTCAGAGTCCATTAATGACAGTTCAACCAGGAGAAGAAGTCAGAATAAACTGTAAAACCAGCAGTGGACTGAGTTACTTACACTGGTACTCACAGAAACCTGGAGAAGCTCCTAAACTCCTCATATATTATACATCAAACCGTTATACTGGAACTCCATCTAGATTCAGTGGCAGTGGATCTGGCAGTGATTTTACTCTGACCATCAGTGGAGTCCAGACTGAAGATACAGGAGATTATTACTGTCAGAGTGTACACAGTATCACTGGTGGCTATGTGTTCACACAGTGATAAAGAGTCGTACAAAAACCTCTGTCAGTCAGACGTCACAGTGACTGCACTGATACAGCTGAGAGAAACTGCAGCTGCTGATGGAGGATCACAAACTACACAATATCAGACCTTTCACACACTTTATTCAGTATGCTATGAATTAATTATTATGATGTAAGTAAACATGTAACATACAATCTAATATCCCTTACTTAAAGGGTACATAACATACACAGTTTCACCTAATCTCATGTTAATCTTGAGTACCTATAGAGTAGTAGTGCATCCTTCATATCTCCAAAAAGTGTTTAGTTTTATTATATATAAAAGAAATATACAGCTTTCTGATTCTCTCCAGAAAAAGCGAGATGGTGCTCGATGCAGAGCCAAATGGGATGAGCTAGAGCTCCAGCTCCTCCCCTCGCTAGAGCTCCAGCTCCACCTTGCTAAATTTAGTGAGCGGGGATTCGCTGCAGCGTCAAATGGGAGGAGCTAGAGCTAGCTCACTGTTGCTGGATCTAGTGCGAGTTCAACCGTGATGGAAGGACAAGTTTGTTTTGATGCGTAAAATAATATTTTTCTCTAATATTTGTCGTGATTATGATTAAATATTTATCGTTTCTGTGACAAACGCGTAAACACCTAATAAGAACATTGCTCACACTGTGTGTGTGTGTGTGTGTGTGTGTGTGTGTTTTTTTTCTAAAAACGGTTTAAACTTTTTATCTATGTATTATTTTATCTTTATAACGGTTTCGTTGTTTTCCTCACTTTTAAAGCTGCTTTGGACAAAAGCGTCTGCTATTATTATGTAAATTACTAGACTTAAAAGGCTGTGAAAGCTTAGTGCACCCCTATTTATTTTTTGTCCACCGCATTTACGTGTGTGTTATTTGTGAATTAATCTAAATCATCTGATTTCTGTTGAGTTGTTCAGTGTTATGATACTGTACCTATTAATACATAATGAAAATGCTTTATTTTTTTTTAGACACATTTATTATCATTAGCCTACTTTTGCCGGTGCTTGATGCTTGAACTGCACACAGGATTGATTAACGTGCGATATTAGTCATTGCTTAAATGAATGACTAACGTTAAAAATATTTAGTCTATCCTAGATGGCCTACATTTAATGACATAAGGCCTATTTAAGTAGCCTAGTATCCAGCTCTTTACATTAGATAGACGAGTTAGCATTTTAATAACCTAATACCAAAATAAAGTTTAAATTAAGATGCTATAACCATAGGCTATGCTATTTCTATATAGCATTAGGCCTTATTCCACAAAGGACTGTTTATAAGGTGATAATCCGTTATACATGTAGCCTAATAGGCTGAAGATTTTTGTATCTTCTGTTATAAAGACGAAGATTGACATTTCGTTAATGAAAAAAAAAATAAAATAAAAATAAATAAATAAGAACATATTGTAAAAAATGAACAACTCAGGTTATGTTCTGTTAGATGTGTTTTTGTTTAATTATATCTAGGCAATGAAGATAGCCTATTAACAAATATACATTTTAATATATTATATAAAAAACATTATAGGACTATATAAAATATATTTAAAAATAGGGCCTCACTGATTAATTTTGCCTGGGGTTTATTTATATGTGGAAATAAATCTGATATTGGATGTGCATTTTGGACCTGCTGTGTGCGGACAGATCGTACATTCTGCCAATGTCGTAGGCTACGTCATTAACGTGATAGGCCGTTTCTTTAAGCTTTTTCCTTCTCCATATCTTCCCAAGAAACTGTGGCATATCGCTAAAATGCAAACGCATATCAAGCTGATCTTTTCTCTCTCTTTTGCTATTTATCTTGGCCTCACTGTAGAAGTAACCATGGCAACTGAAGTAACCATTACCACCTAAAATGGCGGCGCCTTCCCGGAATGCAACGCTGCGGGAAAAGATCGTGACGTAACTCTTTGATAGCGAGAAAGTTAACCTGCACATGCGCGGCCCCTCCCACTAAATCCAGCGAGGGGAGGAGCTGGAGCTCTAGCTCCTCCCATTTGGCTCTGCATCGAGTACCACTTGGAAAAAGCCGAGCTCCTGGAGGCGTGCCGAGGGCGGAGCTATAGAGTCAACATATATTCACTTATGTGCTGATTTCCAGCAAAAGACAGAAATCTGATCCAGTTGTACTTACATGAATGGGGTCTTTTATCACTGGGACCGCTCCACGTTTTAATAGCAAACGATCTGCAAATCCAGTGTCGACCTGGGCCTTGTTAATAAAACATTCGTCACTGAAATGACGAGAACACACAACCGCACTTGATACACTCCGTTGCTGCCCTGGAAAAACAAACTGCATCCACTGTTCCTGTAGCGCTGGGTTCTTTGGGAAGCTGAACACGGTAAGCTTTCCCTCACATCCAAAAACACACTTTGGAGACATTCTTGAACAAATCCTATGCAGCGCTGCCGATGATTTCCTGTTGATGTGCGCGGTCTCGCTCTCCTCTGGTCGACGTGTGCACGGGCGCGCTTTTCCGAGAGAAATGCTCATATAAGGAGTTCCACTCTCGTCTATGTCATTAGATCCGCGATCGAAAAAAAACAGCCGAAACTTGTACCAACCCGGAAGTAAGATTTTCGGCACAGAAATTCTCCGTTATTCGTCCAAACTATTTTTTTTTTAACTTTGGCCATGTTTAGCATGAGAATCCATCTCTTTAACACTGTAAACAACTCTGAATACATGAAACACCATTGTACCCCCCCCCCTTTAACTGGACTAAAATGTGTAGAAAATGTGGTAACACTTCAGAATACTGTTTCTTACTGCATAACTAATAAGGAATTACTGAAGAACTAATGGGTAATTCTTCATTAACTACTTCTTCACTACTGTCAACTACTAAGGAAGATGTGTTAACTAATCAGTATGTAATAGAATTTTATGATTGTGTTAAGTATCAGTTAGTTAATCAATAACTCATGAATTATGTCATATCTCCTGAATAAGTACTATTAATTATCTACTAATTAAGGTTCAAGAAAAATAACTAAGAAGTAACTACTAATGAACAGTCATAAAAACTACATTGAGTTGTGCCCTTCCTTATTTACTGATGTTATTACAGTTTTTCTCGATTGCTTAAACACATTTCTTGAAACTATGTCTCGTATGCTCAAAACTGTAAACACAAATCCACAACGTCTCACCCAGTTCCCCAAACATCATATTTTCAGGTCAAAATGAAGCTCTACACTCAAAACCATTCACTCTTGCTGAAAAGCCAAACCTTGCCCTGAGACATCACACACACGCCCTCACAAACACACACACTACAACATAGTCTAACTCACTGGTGCAATACATTCAAAACAACATTTCCAAAACTGGTAAGTTATGTTGCTTGTGTTTGGAATGGTAAAGAGTGTTGGTCGTGACAGGAGGGCCTCCACTCAAGGATACAATATGATGAACACGTCTAAGAATGTTCCACATGTGGTTGAAATACCATCATTGGCCTAGAAAGATCAAATTCCTGGAGTCAAGACTATAAAGCAGAAAGGATGCCCTCCCTTCACTGTCACACTCAGTGTCACTCTGTGACTGTACGACTGCTGGCCTTTTCTTGCAAGAAAATAAACATCATCAAAGACTATTGGAAATGTTTGTCTTTTATTCAGTGATAGAATTTTGTTTGCCACCACTCCTCCCTGAAGGTTCTCGAGGCGACGGTAAAGCGACTCAAATTTGGCCTTACTCGTAGCCCAGCCTCCCTCATAGTCAAACCATTGATAAAGACATGGGCAACTAGAGTGGCTTGAATTTCATCTGAGACTGCTTGTCTTCTTGCCATTCCTCCTTCTCCTCCTCTGTCTTCCTGGATCCATTGTTCCAAAACTCAATAAACTGATTTGGGCCCTTTTATCTATCTATTGAAGGATCTGATTGATGTGTGTTAAATTTTGACTCTTAGTGTTTCCACTTGGGTAATTGTGTACTAACTGAGCTGAAGCTGTGCTGACTTGACTTGAGTGAACAATATTGAATGCTAGTGCTTTATACATGACAACTTGGGCTAGGCAATGAGAAATGAAGGGATTGGTGTGTAGAGTTTTGCAGTGACAGTCAGAGGTGTATAGTCCAGGGGTCAGAAAGTAGAAGTCCTGCCATATGTTTATTCCACCCATGAACTCAGCCAGCTGATTTCACTAATGTCGCTTTTCCACTACACAGTACCGGCTCGCCTCGGCTCGACTCGGCTTTGTTTGGTTTTCCACTGTGTAAAAGTTGTACCTGTACCTGCTTCCAGGTACTTTTTTTCGTACCACCTCCGGCGAGGTTCTAAGCGGGCTGAGGCGAGCTGAGGCGATACTAAAATATTACGTGAAAACCTAGACGACCAGGTACTATTGTGGAGGTACTATCTGCAATGGAAAACGAAGCGAAAAGCGAGCCGAGCCGAGCTGAGTCGAGGCGAGTCGAGTCGAGCTGGTACTGGTAATGGAGAAGCGCCATAATTAGTTCTCTTGGCTAAATTAGTGTCACGGGTGACAAAAGCGTTTAGCAAGCGGAACCCTTCTTCTGAACCACGAGTTTCCTGAGGGAGCAATTTGTATGCAACACATTTGACTCCGGTTCCGGGTGTGGTAGGAATTTTGCCCGGCCTGATTAGCGCTGATGCACTTCAGGTGCGAGAGAGAGAGACACAGCCTCCACATAGGCTTTCCGCTTTACAAATCAAACATAAAAGGGCCATCGAGAGAAGTGGTTGGGCGGTCGTTGGTCTGGGTTGTTGTCGTTGGTCGGAGTTGTTGTCGTTGGTCGGAGTTGTCATCGTTGGTTCCGTTTGTTTATTCTCTGCCGTGAAGTAGTGATGGCCAGATCGAGGCCTCATGAAGCAATGAAACAGTTGAACCAAATGTGCCATATTGTTTCGAGGCTTCGAATCAATCCGACACCCGCCTCAACGGTGACACCTAGTGGTCACTTGCAGGTGTTGATCTGAAACAACCTTGACGAGCCATTAAAAGAATGTGTTGTTTTTTTATTATAATTTTCTAATATGTGAAGATTGTAACCTATAGGCTTCTCACTGTGCATAATGTTATTTTGGTCTTGCAAAATGAATATTAATAAAAGAAATCAAGCCACAATGTCTCACTTTTTTAGAGATTTTTATTCAAAAATATTCATTTCTCTGCTGTGGAAGGACTTAGACTACTTCTTTTTTTACAGATAATTTCTCCAGCCTTTGAAAAAATCCTCTCACAAGGGACACTTGTTGCTGGCATGCAAAGATATATATATATATATATATATATTGTTTTGGTGATTTTCCTTTTATTGTGACAGGACAGTAGAGAGATGACAAAAAAAACGAGGCGGGAAAGGTCCACGAGCCGGGACTCGAACTCGGGACGCTACATGTCAGCGCACTGACCACGAGGCCATTGGCGCCGACGGCAGAGATATTTTTTTAGCTAGGACATACAAATGAGGAAAGATTACTGCTATCTCTTTCCAGTTTCATTTAAATTCCAGTTACATTTAAATGCAAGCCTAAATACCCTATAACTAATCAAATCGCACTATGTCACTATATCACCAAAAATCCGCTATCTCAAAATCAAACTCCTCTCACAAAAACCCACGAGGTCAATATGCGTTGATTTCACTTTTATACAGATGTGCGAATGTGTGGTCTGTTCCCGACCGTGTCAATCAAACGCTGATTCGGCGGACCACACCTAATGAAACACTTAGTGAAACACTTCGAGGCTTCGTTTGGCCATAGTCACGTGACATAGGTGTTTTGAATCACGCTTCGGATCAGTGTTTCGAAACATCTGCGCTTCGGGATCTCGCAAAGCTTCGGTACCTTTTCTCTGCCTGAGCCCTGTGAGTGTACAGCTACGCTGGTGAAGTACTATTAACCCTACTCACCGTCTGAGTCCTGAAGCCTGCAGCATTGCTGGTGAAGTAAGCTTTTAGATCACTGTCTCACTACTGTGCACAGACGAAAGTATCCTGTACTGAGAAGAATCCTTACCTTCCTACTTACCGTCTGAGTCCTGAAGTATGCAGCATCGCTGGTGAAGTAAGCTTTTAGGTCACTGTCTCACTACTGTGCACCGACGAAAGTATCCTGTACTGAGAAGAATCTTTACCTTCCTACTCATCGTCTGAGTCCTGAAGAATGCAGCATCGCTGGTGAAGTAAGCTTTTAGATCACTGTCTCACTACTGTGCACCGACGAAAGTATCCTGTACTGAGAAGAATCCTTACCTTCCTACTTACCGTCTGAGTCCTGAAGTATGCAGCATCGCTGGTGAAGTAAGCTTTTAGGTCACTGTCTCACTACTGTGCACCGACGAAAGTATCCTGTACTGAGAAGAATCCTTACCTTCCTACTTACCGTCTGAGTCCTGAAGTATGCAGCATCGCTGGTGAAGTAAGCTTTTAGATCACTGTCTCACTACTGTGCACAGACGAAAGTATCCTGTACTGAGAAGAATTCTTACCTCCCTACTCATCGTCTGAGTCCTGAAGAATGCAGCATCGCTGGTGAAGTAAGCTTTTAGGTCACTGTCTCACTACTGTGCACCGACGAAAGTATCCTGTACTGAGAAGAATCTTTACCTTCCTACTCATCGTCTGAGTCCTGAAGAATGCAGCATCGCTGGTGAAGTAAGCTTTTAGATCACTGTCTCACTACTGTGCACCGACGAAAGTATCCTGTACTGAGAAGAATCCTTACCTTCCTACTTACCGTCTGAGTCCTGAAGTATGCAGCATCGCTGGTGAAGTAAGCTTTTAGGTCACTGTCTCACTACTGTGCACCGACGAAAGTATCCTGTACTGAGAAGAATCTTTACCTTCCTACTCATCGTCTGAGTCCTGAAGAATGCAGCATCGCTGGTGAAGTAAGCTTTTAGATCACTGTCTCACTGCTGTGCACCGACGAAAGTATCCTGTACTGAGAAGAATCCTTACCTTCCTACTTACCGTCTGAGTCCTGAAGTATGCAGCATCGCTGGTGAAGTAAGCTTTTAGGTCACTGTCTCACTACTGTGCACAGACGAAAGTATCCTGTACTGAGAAGAATCCTTACCTTCCTACTTACCGTCTGAGTCCTGAAGTATGCAGCATCGCTGGTGAAGTAAGCTTTTAGGTCACTGTCTCACTACTGTGCACCGACGAAAGTATCCTGTACTGAGAAGAATCCTTACCTTCCTACTTACCGTCTGAGTCCTGAAGTATGCAGCATCGCTGGTGAAGTAAGCTTTTAGGTCACTGTCTCACTACTGTGCACCGACGAAAGTATCCTGTACTGAGAAGAATCCTTACCTTCCTACTTACTGGCTGAGTCCTGAAGTATGCGGCATCGCTGGTGAAGTAAGCTTTTAGGTCACTGTCTCACTACTGTGCACTGACGAAAGTATCCTGTACTGAGAAGAATCTTTACCTTCCTACTCATCGTCTGAGTCCTGAAGTATGCAGCATCGCTGGTGAAGTAAGCTTTTAGGTCACTGTCTCACTACTGTGCACCGACGAAAGTATCCTGTACTGAGAAGAATCCTTACCTTCCTACTTACCGTCTGAGTCCTGAAGTATGCAGCATCGCTGGTGAAGTAAGCTTTTAGGTCACTGTCTCACTACTGTGCACCGACGAAAGTATCCTGTACTGAGAAGAATCCTTACCTTCCTACTTACTGGCTGAGTCCTGAAGTATGCAGCATCGCTGGTGAAGTAAGCTTTTAGATCACTGTCTCACTACTGTGCACTGACGAAAGTATCCTGTACTGAGAAGAATCTTTACCTTCCTACTCATCGTCTGAGTCCTGAAGTATGCAGCATCGCTGGTGAAGTAAGCTTTTAGATTCACTGTCTCACTACTGTGCACCGACGAAAGTATCCTGTACTGAGAAGAATCCTTACCTTCCTACTTACCGTCTGAGTCCTGAAGTATGCAGCATCGCTGGTGAAGTAAGCTTTTAGATTCACTGTCTCACTACTGTGCACCGACGAAAGTATCCTGTACTGAGAAGAATCCTTACCTTCCTACTTACTGGCTGAGTCCTGAAGTATGCAGTATCGTTGGTAAAGTAAGCTCTTAAACCACTCTCATTATTGTGCACCGACGAAAGTACTTTGTACTGAGAAGACTCCTAACCTTCCTACTTACTGACCGAGACTTGAAGAAGACAGCATTGCTGACGAAGTAAGCTCTTGAGTCATTGTTCCACTACCGACGAGAGTTCCCCATGACGACGAAGGCCTAGAAGACATCGAATGCAATTAAGATTTGTGCCCTTTTTATATCTTGTGATAAATTAAGATTATTATTCTTCGGAACTTATCTTGTGTCTGTGTCGTCCATCTTTTGCGGGCCTGTGGTGTTGGCTCCTCGCGGTGGTGGTGTGTTTTAAGTCCGGGGTCGGCGGGTCATCCGAGGTCCGCCCCGGTGACATTAGCAAATCCAGGTGATTGGAACAAAATACTGAGGAGGACTTTTACTTTCTAAATCTGGACTTTACACCTCTGGTGACAGTTCAACAAATCTGACTTATGTGTCAAAACAGGGAATAGTGTTCATAGTTTAGGGAAACGGATGTGCTTTTTGATAAATTTTAGTTCAAAAGCCTGGTTATAGTGTTTAAGCAATCGAGAAAAACTGTAAGTGTTAATTTATGTGTTTTTCACGCAGTTTCTCTGCTTCGGTCCTAATCCTTCAGACTTTTTTTGACAAATGCGTTACACCAGCATAGAGACCCCAGCGCAGACAATTAAGCACAACAATAATAATGGGCCGCCAATGTACGAGTTTTATGGGGCGTTTAGACAAAAAAAATGAAACAAAAGTGTGAGATGTATCGGCCCAAAAGCACATCAGCCCAGCGGAGAAATGCCATGTCTGCCAGATGTTCAGTCCGCTCCTGGTTGGACATTTAGAGGAGTTTCTGTTGTTGAACTCTGTGGTTACCATTGTGCTGAAGAGTAGCGCTGTCAGTTGTGAATTATTTCAAGTGTGTTGGGGTTTAGACGATTCATCTTCTCGGACAAAATCTCTCCAGCCTTGGAAAAGATCCTTTCACAAAGAACAGAGGATGCAGGGGAACATAAAAATGCCAGCTGGTATAAATGTGGACACTGATGCTTCTGTTGAGCTCAGACAGGGGAGGATTTCCTCCTTCTTGCTGCTCCATTACCAGGAAAAAGGAAGAGGTCATAAAGAGCAAACAAATCCAAAAGGGCAATCCAAATCAAAAAGCAGTCCAGATCCAAAAATCCAGAGCAATCCAAATAATCTTATCTAATTAATATAACAAGACTATAATATAGCTACTATAATTAATAATAACAATATACCATAACTATTCTAACCTGATAATGTAATAATATACAGCCCTAACACATATGTGACACAATAACGACAATGCCAATGATAGTTATCTAACTCTCTGACACTACAACTGCTTCTACTACTCCTGCAACACCCACAAGGAGGCGCGAGTTTCGAACCGGCTTTTATCCGGAAGCGACACTCGGACCGAACCGATGACGTATCCACACAAACCGAGGCCTCGTTTGCTCGTTTGTCATTAGTCACGTGATTTTCATGTTAACAACACAAGCCTCGAATCGCGGCTTCATCTGGCACGCCCATTTTTTCTCAACACAAGCTCCGACGCCTCGGTTCAAATGTCACATCACTACCTGCAGGATCAGCAGAAGCCAACTTGTGCCATGCGGTAATGATGTCATTGCTTACAGACTGCATGTAAAGGACTGATCATCCTGATCTAGATCCAACCCTAGTGTTCAGTTCAGGTTTGAATAATGATTTATGTTTGTATTTTCAAAAGCTAATAACACTATATCATTACAATCCACATCACTCTTGTGTTTATGAAGAGAATGAGTCAGTGTTTCAATATGATCATCATGTTTTAGGTGTAATATATGATCCTGTCAATCAAACTGAACAGACTGCATTCAGTCACTTCTGCTGTCTGGACGTGATGCTTTCCATCTGAGACACAGAAACTTTTACATTCTTACACAATTACTGTCACAACGGCTGATTCTTGATTTATGATCATGTATTATTTATGATTTTCAAAACATTTTCATATATATTTACACCATCGCCTATAAATGTAATGATTATGTAACAATTAGTGTCAGAACGGCTGATTATTGATCTTGATCTTTTTTATGATATTTTTATATAATAAACTTTTTAATCTCCTATAAATGATCAGTTTGTCTGCGCTGCTTCACTAAAGCAGAAGTGAAAGTGTTCCAGTCCAGATCATGTAACCAATCAGAGAGTGAGACTGAAAACCCATTTGCATTGTCAGGGTGGAGTGATTGTGATCCTCTCAGAATAGAGCAGCTCTGTCTCCAGAGACCATGTTCAAACCCCAAGAGCTTTATTTGACATTTACTGCTACATCAACCTTCTGAAAAGCACCTGCATCTTCATCTGTTAGTTGAATGATGTTGTCAGACACAAAGTGAACTTGTTGAGAAGCTTTATTGAATGTTGCAGCAAACACAGCAGATTGAAAGATCACACACACACACACTCTTTCAGTATTGAGTTGTAAATCACTCCAGCTGCAGCACTAGACTCATGTGAATCCTGCCTGACACAGGACACTCAGATACGGCTCATCTTCAGGAGAGAAACATCAGCACTCAGAGCTCTTGTGGAACGAGACCTCATGAGGAGCTCCATCATGTGTTACTCTGCAGACGTACAGCTCTCCCGCTTCCCAGCGTGCTTTGCTGAGGGTCAGGACGCTACTGCGGCTGTAGCGGCCGTCCTGCTGGCTCTCTGCGCTGGTCAGAACCCCCTCGGTGACCTCTGACCCGTCCAGTGTCCAGCTCACCAGCGCCCCCTGTGGAGAGTAAGAGCTGAGCAGGCAGAGCAGTGCGGCTGAGTCTCCAGAGATCTGCAGAGAAGAGGGCGGCAGCAGAGACACTGAGGGCTTCACTGTGGGACCAGCTGCAGGAGACAAACACAACACATTCACACACACACACACACACACACACACACACACACACACACACACACACAATTACATTTTTAATGCATTAATTATGCACTGATATATACATTAAAATGCATGTATGATCTCATCAATAAGTGTAACAGCAGTTATAACACATATTATCAATTATCAGGCCGATCTGACTGCTTTAATTCCAGCAATTATTCACTCTGAACATTAATATCTTACATTTTGAGATATTCACCTGAACTGAAAATGTAACTCAATTTCAAACAGAGTTAAAACACAATTGAATCATACAGAATGAACAAAACACTGAATTATAAGCACAACATGAGCAAAAGAGATTCAGTATCATTGACTGAACTACAGAAAGCAGCAACATTTACATTCTGATGTCAAATCTCTTTTTCCATGTATGATTTCTACAATAAAAGATGAACTAAATATGAACTCAGTGTAGAAATAAATGAAGGAAAAACAAGCCTGTAATAAACTGAATAAACTCATAGTGAGACACAGTGTGGAAATATGTTTAGAATTCCTTTTTTGTTGAAAGAAATAATGCAATTCTTATAATAATATCATAGTTTTAGATTAAATTATCATACAAAAATATCAGTAACACTTTAATTAAAGCCTTTATACATATTGCATTATAAAAAGCATTTTAATGCTTTAATTATATATTGTTTTACACATTATAATGCATCTATAATCTCATCATTAATTGTAACCACAGTTTTAACACGTTATAATATTATCTATTCATTGTTACACCTCCAAAAAATTATAATACACTAAAACTCATGACAAACAACCAATTCTAGATGTAACAAGGAATTTGCAAATATTATAAAACATTTTAACTTTGGTTACAGTTATTTATGAAAACATATATGACATTATAACATACGCTATTGAAACCTTTATAATGCATTATACATAAAGGCTTTAAGTAAAGTATCACCACAATATCTAATAATCATTATTATTAATAAATGTTGTTTTTGTTTCCACTGTAAAACACTTTCTGAAATCTAAATTGTATTTTTTATTAGGTAATTAAATAGACAGACTTACCGATCACCAGTTTAGTTCCTCCACCGAAAGTCCACCACAGTGATACAATCTAATGAAACGCTCGTACAAAAACCTCTATTCCACTCGAGTGAACACACACTCCAGCAGAGAGAGAGAAACAACACTTCAACACACTGATATTAGAAGATCCTCAGCTCTTCTCAACACTCACTCATTCAGATTTGACTAAATGCTTTCTGATATAACACTGTTTAAAGAAATATATTTGATGAGCTGTGACCTCTGAGGTGACCTTTGACCTCTTTGATCATGGATGATGTTGTGGAGTTTCTCATAATGATGCTTCTGTTCTTCATATGCAGATCAATCATCATGATTCACAGAAAAACCTGCAGCTTCAAATAAATGAATCAATAATTCTGAACATTTCAGATGCACATTGTTTAATATATAATGACCTGATTATGAGTCCTGATGAACTTCATGCATGTGGAAAATGTGGGAAAAAATAGACATAAACAAAAATATTTCACAATTAATTAATATGTGCAATTAATCACTGAATGGTTCAATAACATTATTCTGAAAGTAAAATCTTCTATGTAGTGTATATGAGTTTGTTATCAGCACAAGCTGTTGTAAATCCTGCCCACTTCTTTGCATTGTCAGCACATGCTTCAGTGCTCTGAGAGTGTTTATAGTGCTGTGAGTTTAACACTTCATGACTGAGAGCAGAACACAATCTTCATCATCACACAAGACTAAACTACAGCAATGAACAAAATCAACATCTTCATCTGGACTCTCTGTCTGTGCATTGAAGGTAAATGTTTCAAGAAAATATTATAATATCATCAACAGTGAATGCTGCTTTTCTAACTCTCACTATTTCTATCAGGTTTCAGTGGACAGGTGACTGTGACTCAGACTCCTTCTGTAAAAACGGTTCAAACTGGTGAATCAGTCTCTATAAACTGCAAAACAAACACAGAAGTGAGCAATAACTGTCCAGGTTCATATACTTGTATGGCCTGGTACTCACAGAAACCTGGAGAAGCTCCTAAACTCCTCATATATTATGCATCAACCCGTAATACTGGAACTCCATCTAGATTCAGTGGCAGTGGATCCAGAACTGATTTTACTCTGACCATCAGTGGAGTCCAGACTGAAGATACAGGAGATTATTACTGTCAGAGTTTACACTGTCCTAGTAGCTGTGATGTGTTCACACAGTGATAAAGAGTCGTACAAAAACCTCTGTCAGTCAGACGTCACAGTGACTGCACTGATACAGCTGAGAGAAACTGCAGCTGCTGATGGAGGATCACAAACTACACAATATCAATACAATACCTTTCACAAACTTTATTAATTTATTATGATGTAAGTAAACATGTAACACAATCGTATATTGTGTTGTCCTCATGGATGGGAACCCCAGACAGTAGAAAGTATTAGATAAGAGGTGAAGGCAAAAGCGCACCTTGTATTTCAGATATAAGTGGTTTCTGTAGATAATCAACTGTCTTACTGATAAAGGGAAATAGCTCCTAACCCTTGATACATAACTAGATGGATTGACTCCTGCCAACCTGAGGCCTAACATAGGAACCTCCAAGGCTATGACCTTGATCATCCGACACATGCGATGGAGGATGGAATACCTGAAGAATCATGATATTGCCTACAGGTACCTCAGTACCAGGAAAAAAATAATGTAGAGTGGCTCCCACGCTAGCAAGTAAGAGGGGGCAGCACCACCACTCTTCCAGGGAGTAAGACGAGCAGGAAGCAGACTCAATAGATTCTCATATATACTCATATACTCATATATATTCATATATCTCACCCACAGGACATGATGGGTGCCAGGGATAACCCATCAGCCTGATGCCAATAGGCTTGATGACAGGATTCATCCTCCAATCTACAGGAACATGGAGTTTTAGTGGGAAAGTCCTTACGTGCACACCCTTAAAGACTTGCGGAGGGCACCGGGGCCGCAGAGGTCCTGAGTATGAACAGGAGATCCCGTTAGAGAACAGGATGAAACGCCAGTACTGAAGCCAGTGGGCAGTAATTAACTGGGTTCAATGCCGTCCCTAACTTTAAATGTTTAGTTCCTAGTAGATTGGGGTTCTAGAGTGGATGACCTGACCACCTCGGTGGAAAGGGCAACCTATTTATGGGTTGGTCCCCCTCAGGGGCCAGACCCATAGCCTCCATAACTCTGGTCTTGGATGAAATAATGTACCAACGGCCTGAGAAAAAAGATCTCTCCTAATAGGAATTTGCCATGGAGGACTCTCCAAGAGACTTATAAGGTCCGAGAACCAAATTCGGGTTCATCACTGCATCACTCCACCTGCTCTAATGAGACCCTCCATCACTCCACCTGCTCTTATGAGACCCTCCATCACTCCTCCTGCCCTTATAAGTGCCTCCATCACTCCACCTGCTCTTATGAGACCCTCCATCACTCCTCCTGCCCTTATAAGTGCCTCCATCACTCCACCTGCTCTAATGAGACCCTCCATCACTCCACCTGCTCTTATGAGACCCTCCATCACTCCTCCTGCCCTTATAAGTGCCTCCATCACTCCACCTGCTCTTAAAAGTCCCTCCATCACTCCACCTGCTCTTATGAGACCCTCCATCACTCCTCCTGCCCTTATAAGTCCCACCATCACTCCACCTGCTCTTATGAGACCCTCCGTCACTCCACCTGCTCTTATAAGTCCCTCCATCACTCCACCTGCTCTTACGAGACCCTCCATCACTCCACCTGCCCTTACGAGACCCTCCATCACTCCACCTACCCTTACGAGACCCACCATCACTCCACCTGCCCTTACGAGACCCTCCATCACTCCACCTGCCCTTACGAGACCCTCCATCACTCCACCTGCTCTTACGAGACCCTCCATCACTCCACCTGCCCTTACGAGACCCTCCATCACTCCACCTGCTCTTATGAGACCCTCCATCACTCCACCTGCCCTTACGAGACCCTCCATCACTCCACCTACCCTTACGAGACCCACCATCACTCCACCTGCCCTTACGAGACCCTCCATCACTCCACCTACCCTTACAAGACCCTCCATCACTCCACCTGCTCTTATAAGTCCCTTCCTCACTCCACCTGCTCTTACGAGACCCTCCATCACTCCACCTGCTCTTATGAGTCCCTCCATCACTCCACCTGCTCTTACGAGACCCTCCATCACTCCACCTGCTCTTATAAGTCCCTTCATCACTCCACCTGCTCTTACGAGACCCTCCATCACTCCACCTGCTCTTACGAGACCCTCCATCACTCCACCTGCTCTTATAAGTCCCTTCATCACTCCACCTGCTCTTACGAGACCCTCCATCACTCCACCTGCTCTTATAAGTCCCTCCATCACTCCACCTGCCCTTACGAGACCCTCCATCACTCCACCTACTCTTACGAGACCCTCCATCACTCCACCTGCCCTTACGAGACCCTCCATCACTCCACCTACCCTTACGAGACCCACCATCACTCCACCTGCCCTTACGAGACCCTCCATCACTCCACCTGCCCTTACGAGACCCTCCATCACTCCACCTGCTCTTATAAGTCCCTCCATCACTCCACCTGTTCTTATGAGACCCTCCATCACTCCACCTGCTCTTATAAGTCCCTCCATCACTCCACCTGCTCTTACGAGACCCTCCATCACTCCACCTGCCCTTACGAGACCCTCCATCACTCCACCTGCTCTTACGAGACCCTCCATCACTCCACCTGTCCTTACGAGACCCTCCATCACTCCATCTGCTCTTACGAGACCCTCCATCACTCCACCTGCTCTTACGAGACCCTCCATCACTCCACCTGTCCTTACGAGACCCTGCATCACTCCACCTGCCCTTACGAGACAGTCCATCACTCCACCTGCTCTTATGAGACCCTCCATCACTCCACCTGCACTTAGGAGACCCTCCATCACTCCACCTGCACTTACGAGACCCTCCATCACTCCACCTGCACTTATGAGACCCTCCATCACTCCACCTGCTCTTATGAGACCCTCCATCACTCCACCTGCTCTTATAAGTCCCTCCATCACTCCACCTGCTCTTACGAGACCCTCCATCACTCCACCTGCCCTTACGAGACCCTCCATCACTCCACCTGCTCTTACGAGACCCTCCATCACTCCACCTGTCCTTACGAGACCCTCCATCACTCCATCTGCTCTTACGAGACCCTCCATCACTCCACCTGCTCTTACGAGACCCTCCATCACTCCACCTGTCCTTACGAGACCCTGCATCACTCCACCTGCCCTTACGAGACAGTCCATCACTCCACCTGCTCTTATGAGACCCTCCATCACTCCACCTGCACTTAGGAGACCCTCCATCACTCCACCTGCACTTACGAGACCCTCCATCACTCCACCTGCACTTATGAGACCCTCCATCACTCCACCTGCTCTTATGAGACCCTCCATCACTCCACCTGCACTTACGAGACCCTCCATCACTCCACCTGCACTTACGAGACCCTCCATCACTCCACCTGCACTTACGAGACCCTCCATCACTCCACCTGCTCTTATGAGACCCTCCATCACTCCACCTGCCCTTACAAGACCCTCCATCACTCCACCTGCCCTTACGAGACCCTCCATCACTCCACCTGCCCTTACGAGACCCTCCATCACTCCACCTGCTCTTACGAGACCCTCCATCACTCCACCTGTCCTTACGAGACCCTGCATCACTCCACCTGCCCTTACGAGACAGTCCATCACTCCACCTGCTCTTATGAGACCCTCCATCACTCCACCTGCACTTATGAGACCCTCCATCACTCCACCTGCTCTTACGAGACCCTCCATCACTCCACCTACCTTTACGAGACCCTCCATCACTCCACCTGCTCTTACGAGACCCTCCATCACTCCACCTGTCCTTACGAGACCCTGCATCACTCCACCTGCCCTTACGAGACAGTCCATCACTCCACCTGCTCTTATGAGACCCTCCATCACTCCACCTGCCCTTACGAGACCCTCCATCACTCCACCTGCCCTTACGAGACAGTCCATCACTCCACCTGCTCTTATGAGACCCTCCATCACTCCACCTGCTCTTACGAGACCCTCCATCACTCCACCTACTTTTACGAGACCCTCCATCACTCCACCTGCTCTTACGAGACCCTCCATCACTCCACCTGTCCTTACGAGACCCTCCATCACTCCACCTGCCCTTACGAGACAGTCCATCACTCCACCTGCTCTTATGAGACCCTCCATCACTCCACCTGCCCTTACGAGACCCTCCATCACTCCACCTGCCCTTACGAGACAGTCCATCACTCCACCTGCTCTTATGAGACCCTCCATCACTCCACCTACCCTTACGAGACCCTCCATCACTCTACCTGCTCTTACGAGACCCTCCATCACTCCACCTGTCCTTACGAGACCCTGCATCACTCCACCTGCCCTTACGAGACCCTCCATCACTCCACCTACCCTTACGAGACCCTCCATCACTCCACCTGTCCTTACGAGACCCTGCATCACTCCACCTGCCCTTACGAGACAGTCCATCACTCCACCTGCTCTTATGAGACCCTCCATCACTCCACCTGCACTTATGAGACCCTCCATCACTCCACCTGCTCTTACGAGACCCTCCATCACTCCACCTGCCCTTACGAGACCCTCCATCACTCCACCTACCCTTACGAGACCCTCCATCACTCCACCTGCTCTTACGAGACCCTCCATCACTCCACCTGTCCTTACGAGACCCTGCATCACTCCACCTGCCCTTACGAGACAGTCCATCACTCCACCTGCTCTTATGAGACCCTCCATCACTCCACCTGCCCTTACGAGACCCTCCATCACTCCACCTACCCTTACGAGACCCTCCATCACTCCACCTGCTCTTACGAGACCCTCCATCACTCCACCTGTCCTTACGAGACCCTCCATCACTCCACCTGTCCTTACGAGACCCTGCATCACTCCACCTGCCCTTACGAGACAGTCCATCACTCCACCTGCTCTTATGAGACCCTCCATCACTCCACCTGCACTTACGAGACCGTCCATCACTCCACCGGCCCTTACGAGACCCTCCACCTGCAGCTTCAGACTTCAATCTTCAGTGAAAATCTGTTCAAATAATGTGTTTATTGAATATTATAGCCAAAGTCAATAGAAAGTGTAACAATGAAAATATAAAAGGTATTTTGCATGTTTTCATATTTAAGGTCTGTTCTAAAAGTATCTGGACTGGTTATGAATCTCCACACAAGATCATGAAACGTGAACAAGCTCTAATATGTCTCCATCTTTAACAGCCTGTTTCTTCTCCATTTGATCATTTCAGACACACATGAGGCTTCATGATAGATGGAGTGACACCATGAACTCTGATTAGAGATTCACAATCAGTCCTGATACTTTCTGAACAGACTCATGATTCATGATCTTACTTTAGTGATGGCGGTTCATCTAGTGGAAGTGTAGCAGTGATGATGGTCACATGACTGAATATGGACACAGAGATGGACGTTCATCTGCACATCCTCAGTGTCTCAGGAGTCACAATAAAAATACAAAATAAAGTCATGATTCTGTAACTCTAGTGTATATTAGTTTGTTATCAGCACAAGCTGTTGTAAATCCTGCCCACTACTTTGCATTGTCAGCACATGCTTCAGTGCTCTGAGAGTGTTTATAGTGCTGTGAGTTTAACACTTCATGACTGAGAGCAGAACACAATCTTCATCATCACACAAGACTAAACTACAGCAATGAACACAATCAACATCTTCATCTGGACCATTGCACTGTTTATTCAAGGTTTGTGTAATACAGTTTTTACAATGATTATTAGTTCTCTTAAAATGTGAAATGCATATTTGTACTTTATATCATCATATATATCATTTTGTTTGACAAGGTTTGTGTTTTCTTTCAGAGTGTAGAGGACAGTATACTGTAACTCAAAGTCCATCAATATCAGCAGTTCAACCAGGAGAAGAAGTCAGAATAAACTGTAAAGCCAGCAGTAGAGTGAATGGTGGTGATCGTTTAGCCTGGTATTCACAGAAACCTGGAGAAGCTCCTAAACTCCTGATTTATTATATAAACCGTCTCCAGTCTGGAACTCCATCTAGATTCAGTGGCAGTGGATCTGGCAGTGATTTTACTCTGACCATCAGTGGAGTCCAGACTGAAGACACGGGAGATTATTACTGTCAGAGTAGACACTGTCCTAGTAGCTGTGTGTTCACACAGTGATAAAGAGTCGTACAAAAACCTCTGTCAGTCAGACGTCACAGTGACTGCACTGATACAGCTGAGAGAAACTGCAGTTGCTGATGGAGGATCACAAACTACACAATATCAATGTTTAGCAAAGTTTCTACAGACCTTAAAGGTAAATATAATATAAGATTTTCTTTATGCTAAAATACATTGACCCAGTTCATTGTTCATTGACTATTATAAGTACGTCATTCATGTGTGTATCTCCCTCAAATACAGGGTCGGCTCTGGCTCCGCTGGTTCCCTAGGAGAGATTTTAGATAGATCATTCATATGAATTACAACTTACTATAATATAACATGAATACTGATGAATGTTGACATAAATATTAAATAAATAAATGTTGAAATAAATAATTTATAAAAAATCTGAAAAAAAAAAGAATCACACAATAATTAAACTACAAATCTACAAAAAGTGCAAAAACTCCTGATGATATAGTTGATATAGTCCAGCACACTCGAGCTCTTAGTCTCAAAGTCATCAATGACTGAATCAAAAGCCAAGTTGTGAGCCCCATGATGACTGATGCTGATCTCTGCAGGTCCACTTAGACGCTCTCGGCTCATGGTAGACCTCATGTGTGTTTTAATCAGCTTGATCTTTGAAAAGCTCCTCTCCGCAGCCGCTACAGTCACTGATACTCTCAGTGCACACACACATGTTTGAGCAGATTTCTTGCAGTCGCTTTTCATGATAAAACTCAGGAATCTCCATGGTGGTCATGTTGGCTGATGGTAGGTCAGGGAAACTTCTTATTTCTAGGGCAAGTTGTTTTCATCTATGTCTGATTGTCCACCATTACTTAAAGTGCCTCTTAGTGTCTCACACACTGCTGCATCAGTTCTTCATTTTTCATCTTCGGGAAGTTGACAAGAACACCAAACTTCTCCTTGACCTCTGCCAAGGTCTTGAACCTCTCCTCCAGCGACACAATGGCCACATCCACCACTACATTACACATGTTCTCCATCCTCTTCAGTGCATCACTGATGGGCTCATCTGGACATTCATATGAGAACTGTCTACGTGTTGATCACAGCCTCTTCTCTTTGAGAACAGCATCCACTTTCATTTCTTCACACATCTCTCTTGCTAAAGCTAAAGCTGGAGCTGAAGCAAAGCCTTTACCGCGGTAGTCAGTCAAGAGAGTTTTTGTTTTGCCAAGCCGGTCCACTGCCGTATCCAGCTGAAACACACTGCATCAGCTTACTGAAGTGTTCCTTCACTTGTGGCTTGTCCTCCACTGACACAGTCCTGATGACAACTGAGAGCTGCTCTGTGTGGCTTATATCAGGGGTGCAATCCAGTATAATGGAAAAGTATTTGAAAAGTTTGATCTGACAGCACTTATCAGTTCATTTTGTATGTTTTTATTAGGTATGTTGTCATGTTCCCTTCTCCACTCTCTGCTCTATCTATATGTTGCTTTAAGACAGGATCAGATTTGGCCATAAGCTCTTCTTCTTTCAGGAATCTGTCATTATTGGGCCGGAAGAGTGTGTCTGTGGATCCTCTCAGAGCCATGTTTCTCTCAGCAAGAGACTGGATTATTGACACTCTTCTTTTCAATACTTCACGCCACCTCTTCCTCTCTGTCTCAATAAGTGCCATTGCCTGCTGTCTATTGTCTGACACTTTTCATTCTTTTTTCAAAGTTAACAGATGGACTATAGGTAACTGTAAATTAAGAACGGTTATTCTGAATACTTTAAATCCAGATATAATTTCGCTGAATTTGATAAATAATTGATTTAGAAGGTTATACATGGTTTGGTTATAACAGAACAAAGCATGTTAAAGCACCTAAAGGCTCTGGTGGGGTTGGGTTTTGTGTTAAAAACGATCTGGTGGAATTATACAAAATTGATGTTGAAGACAAACAGGTGGATGGTATTCTAGGTTTAAACTTTTTGCATTTGCATTTGCAGGTTATAGTTTTGTTGTTTTTACCTGTTTCCTGCCACCCGAAATGTCAGTATGGGGAAAGGACGCCTCTTTTTTTTTAATCATGTTTTGAGCCAGATCTATTTATGTTCAGAAGTTGAAGCAATTTTTGTTTGTGGAGAATGCAATAGTAGGATAGGTGAAGAAGTGGATGCGATGCCCACTGGATCCTTCTTGGATGGTGCCGTAAAAAAGCATGCATAATCAATGATTGAATTCTTAAAAGAATATAAGTTATGTATTGTTAATGGGAGGATATGTCCTCTAAGTGATACCTATACATAAGTATCCATCAATGGTAAAGCGGTGGTTGACTATATTCTTGTTCCATATGACTGTGTACAAATATGTGACTCGTTTGAAGTGTTAGTCCTTCCAGGATTGGGAATTAAGAGGGAATGAACTCCTCTTTAAGATTTTTTTTTTTTTTTTTTTAACACAAACCGCGGCCTGTAGCCGATTTCATTTGTCAACACAATCACGTCACCTGTAAAGAAATAAAGTTCCGACTAAATAAATGGATCCAGTCGTGACACAGAGTGGTTTAGGTAGGATGATTATTTCAGCATTGTGTCAATCAGCGCAATGACTGACCCAATGAAATCTTTAGAATCGGTTGCTGGGCGGGGTTTGATCTTACTCGTTGTAGTTTAGGACAAGAAGAATAAATCTGATTTAACTCAATCGGCAACAACAATCAAACAAACAACACTCACGTGAAGAAGAATGCCTCCAAGGTAAACATCAGTTGTCTGGCGCTACTTTACGTTAGATTCGACAAAAAATGAAGTTAAATGCTAAATTTGCGATAAAAAATTTGCATATAATAAAACAACATCCCCATCGATAAAACATCTTAGGGCCTTTCACAAAAAGGAGGTGACAGAAGAGGATCAGGTAACAATTGTTACTAATTGTTAATTAATTAACTAATCTGACGCACCATTTTACGTCAGATACATAAGCAGATCAATTTGATGGTTTAAAAGACGGGAATGTAAATCAAACTGCTCAATAAATTACTAACTATTGTGGTTAGTCAGATTTAGGTAGCCTAGCCTCATTAACTCATTAAGGGTTTTTATTTTTCCTAATCGCAATTCCAAAAGGAGGATGGGGAGGGAGAAACTCCGCCTGCCCCGAAAAGGCATTTGATCCAGCCATCAATTGAACAAAAGTTTGGGGCCAAGATGCCATACCCTGGTAGGTGATGGTGTCTACTCAAATTATTTATTTTAAGATTATTTGGTGTAGGGAAACTAAGCAAGTATACAGTATAATCATCCCATAAATTCTGATGTATGTCAATAACAGTGTGTACTATATGTTAATAGTAATTTCAGTCTTAAGGCCATTGCACACTGAGTCCGAAATTTTCGTATGCGTTTTTTCGTGTTCGTCAGCAGTAAAATTCGTCACGCACAGAAACCTTGCACACCGAGTCCGATGCGTATTTATTAAACCTTTGCGGAAAAAAACGCAAAAAATACTAAATGGATTCGTCAAGCAGTGAGGATGAATTTGTTGCCCTCTTTCTTCTTAAAAAGAGAAAAAGAAAGAGGAAATATTGGGTCCATCCAATCTTGAGATAGCGCCGAGAGGAAGGAGAGTTTCACCTCCTTATCAAGGAGTTGCGAAATTATCCCGAGCGATTCAAAATTTACCTCAGAATGTCAGTGGAACAGTTTGATGCTTTGCTAGCGATACTGGAGCCACATATTAAAAAGAAGACCACCAATTTCCGTGAACCAATCGATCCTGAACAGAAACTGGCAGTATGTCTATGGACGGACACACACACACACACACACACGCGCGCGCGGCCGGCAGAAGCGCTGGGCAGACAGAACAGCTGTATACAGGTTATATTTTATTCAGTGTCTTTGTAATCCGCATTTTGTTTTTCATACAGTAACGTTACTTGTGCTGCGAGACGAAGTGTATCAACTTGTCAGACGTCCTTCTGGATTTTGTCGTTCGCTTGTACGGTGGCTCTGAATTTTCAAAAAAACTCACAAAACTGTGGATGCGAAAAACGCAGAAAATCGAACCCAATCCGAATTTTTTTTTTACGGACGAAAGTTTCGTAGACAGTGTGCAAGCATGATTGACACAACGTGAGGTCGAATTTTTTTTTTAACGTGCGAAAATTTCGGATGCGAATTTCGGACTCAGTGTGCAATGGCCTTTAGTTGGTTAGTTTAGGTTATTTTTTGCACATAAGATTTAAAAGGCCTTTCTTTTATCTGACTCACTGTTTTCTTTATGATTGTTCTTTCATTGTAGCTCATAGTCTTCCCAAACAAAAACTGGATCAAAAGCTAATTGAGTTCATAATCAAGGACGTGCAGCCACTATCTGTTGTGGAGGTTAAAGGTTTTCGAGCATTCGTGAATACACTTGATCCAAAGTACAGGTTTCCATGCAGACAAACAACAAAACAACTAATTTTGGAAAGATATTCAAAAGAAAAACAAGCTCTGAAGGACTTTTTTTTTTTTTTAAAGTAACTTTTTTTCCTGTTTGTCATTATTTCCCCTCTATTTTAATATGCTGTTTTGTTTTATGCTTTCCTAAATGCAAGATGTTAAATGGCTATATTCAAAATTTAATTAATCATTTAGTAATCACCATATACTGATAAATGTAAATGACAGAATTGTTATTTATTAACATGACAAATACTGTAACAGTGACAGTCAGTTGTGACTACATGTGACCTGCTCCTTAAAGGAATTTTCAATTGTCACTTTTCCACGAGAATCAATGTATGTTATGATTGCCTAACGATTATACACTGGCCGGGAAGCCGATATTTAAAAGTGAAGCGTTTGTTTACCTCAGGGTAAATAAACCAGCGCGCGTGCACGCGCACTCAAATACGAGATTTTAATTTCTGCCCCGACTTGACGTCATGACGGGGCAGGATATACCATATATGGACACCGCAGACCTATGCTGCAGGAAGCCCGCCCTGCCCCTCTCCCCCTCATATTCAGTCGCGAAAGATGCAGAAACGTAGTGCACACGTGAGTTGCTCTGTTGTTGACTGCCAGAATCAACATGTAAATGTGTTTTCTCTCCCAAGAACGGACCAAGCTGTCAGGGACCAGTGGATTAAATTCATTTTTAATGACGCGGTTCCTACAACCCTTCCCACTGGCTTAACGTTAGGTGTCTGTGCTAATCATTTTATTATAATTATAGAATTGTATATTATATAACTATGACAACATATAATTGTATTGATTTTTTTATAGAATAGATAAGGATAGATAAGATCACGTTACATGTCTGTAGAAGAAAAATATTGAATGTCTAAAAAACCACAACGTGAAACAAGGCAAAAACACCACATGATAGCAAACGTTGATCTCAATAACCACTGTAAGCTGATAAAAAAAAGTAGACTACATCTCCGTTAATGTAATCTACATTAAATAAAAGGTATAATGTATGTCTCAGTCAAAATGATTGTCTTTACCATTCAGAGACATCTTGATGTAGACGTCCTTCCATCGACTCTACATCTTCCCTTTCCAGCTCAGGTTCAGAGTCTGGCTCATACATATACGGTTGAATTCCGTAGGTCGCGGCCAGGTCGGGTTCATTGACAACTTGCGCCATGATGTCATTTTGGGATGATATGCTGAAGTTACCTGCGGTGTCAACCCCCCTCCTTCCTGCCACCAATCAACGCGCCCCCTCATTTTCATTATTAAAATGACCGTCCACACAGCCAAAATATCGCATCAGATCTCTCGAGACAATAATGCCTTCAGAAATAAGGGTCAGAGGAGCTCTGTGTTTATTTTTGTCCACTTTTCTTTTTTAGAAGGGCCTGAAAGACTATAATAGAGCGTGGGTATCCAAGGTAATACTAGGTTATGACGCCTTTCATTTTGAGTCGTTTTGGCCCACAAATATTTTTCATTAAAATAAAATAAATGTCTTCTAATCATTCTAATGACTGTTATGATTGATTCTAAAATACAATCATTTAAACATTTATTTTTAAATTAATTTCTTGAAAACCTAAATGTGTTCCTGTGTCAAAGTGGCTCAAAGTGATGGAGGAGCAGGTTAAAAATGGTTTTTACATTAATTTATTTTCAGGCTGTACAAAGTGTCTGTCTCACAACTGACCTGTGGACATCTGTTGCAATGGAATCATATATTTCTGTGACAGCACATTGCATTTCTGATGATTTCTCTCTGCAGTCCAAATTACTGGAGGTTGAAAGGTAAAATCTATTTTTTTAACTGGTAAAAAATGTATTTCTGCAATCCTGGAGTAAAAATGCAGAGTAAACTACTGTGTATCCTAATGATTGAACCCCTCTCTGCAGCAATGAGCAACATGGACCTATGTTTTTCCCCCAGGACTGGACTGCCATGGCTGATGCAATTGAGGTGACCATACTTTGTATCATATTGTATAGATAGGCTTTGTTTGTGGGGCTTGTTTACAATAAAACCTTTATTTAACCTTAATTTTATCAACTGTTTTTGTATAGGTCCTGAGACCATTCCTGGAGGTGACAGAGGGAATGTCTGCTGAAAGCCACTTCACATCCTCTAAGTTAATTGTCTTGGTGCGCAACTTGCATAAGCTGACAACAAGTATGGCAAACACGTATGCTCCAGAGTCTGTTGGTCTGAGGCTAGCTAGCTCTTTAACCCTCTGGGGTCTGAGCTGTTTTCTGGGCCCTGGAGGTGTTCTGACATGCTCTGACATTTGTGCTTATTTCTGTTACTTGTGACATTTTCATGGCTAAAGTCTAATTACACTGTATTCAGCACAAACTCTGCTACAATAATATATCAGCAGCATGTATGTAAAAGTTTGTAGTTTTGAGATAATGACATTTATGCGTGGTTTGTGAAAATACAAAAAAAAATTCTCACTGAAATAAGGTCATGAAACCCCTACTGATTATTTCTTCACAAGACTTTTGAAAATTGTATCACGTAGCCTAGAATATTTGCTCTAAAACTATGTGAAAATCACCCTGACTGCTCATTCAGAGAAGACAATATATTGATTTAAAAATGTTACGACGTGTTTTGTGTGAAAAAGCTTTATGCGGGAGCTCATTAATATGTAAGCTTTTCACACCTGAGAAAGACAAAGAACCTCCCCTAACGGCCCTATTAGGAGCTATCAGGCCCTGTCATTCTGAGCAACCTTGCACAAAGAATGAGGAGATTTAAAAAAGAATGGCTTTTAGATTGTTTGGATTTATTTACAACACAACATAGTCCAAAGATACACAACAAATGCCAAAAAAGCACATAGAAAACAATGATCCAAAGACAGAGACCTTTCTGCCATTCCTAAAAACATTGTACATACCTTTCATTTCCAAGGTGTTTAATTTTCACTTTACCATGTTCATGTACAGAGACTCATCTGAATGTTGAAGTCAGTAGGACTCAGTGGCATCTGGGCCCTGAAAGAAAAAAAAAGTGAACATACTGATATCAAGAGAAAGGCCTGCACGATTTTGGGAATACATTTTAGATTTTTCTGGTTAAAATAGCTTTTTAAAATTCACAGAACATACACACACACACACACAAATGTTTCCAACAATATATAATATAATGAACACCAGGTTTGTTGTGCCTTGTAGGCATAAGCTATGCGCAGTGCTGGATAAAATAATAATAACAATAACCAGTATAAATCTTCCAAAAGATTTCAGTAACAACTAAGCTAAAGAAAAATATATTGATTATCATGTTACTTCAAATGTTTCCATTCGTTATGATGATATGAAATGAGATAATAGTAAAAACATGAAGCCGTTTGCTTTTCAAACGCGATCGCGATCCAAAATATGATACATTCAAACGCGATCACGATCCAAAATATGATACATTCAAACGCGATCGTGCTCAAATATAAAACATTATGGTTACCATACATATCTACGTTTGAGCAGATATCCACAAACACAGTAACAGTAAACACGGGTCTAAATATTATAATATTCACCATATATCCAGCAACAGTTCAACTGCAATGTGAAATTTATGCAACAATAACAAACTAATATGTAAGAATTTCTTACCTTACATCTTTCTTGTCTTCAAATCGCGTTCTTCTTCTTCTGATGTAAATCCAATGTAAGCTCTGGCGCGTCTAAAAGCAGAGACTTGTGAAGTGTTTTGGTGTTTTGTTATTGAGGTACTGTAGGCCTAATGAGCCATGTGGAGATTTGCATGTGAATGTCTTTTGCGCGAGTGGATGTGGTAAATTAAAAAATAATTAGGAAGCGTTTGAGAAGCTGGACATCTTGTTGGTTTTATACAAATTACTTAAACAGAGAATATTTGTTTTTAGTTTGAATCCGATCATTTAAAAGTACACACTTAAATGTTTATAAAGGTATATGGCTCATAAATGTGTGACAAGTATTCGCTGAGTTTTGTTTCAGTTTATAGACGTGCTCAAGAAAAAAAAGTTCACCGCGACAGAGAGGCAGAACGCACACCCTGTTTATTTTCTTTATTTTACAAAGGCACAATGTTTTGATTTGATTGTAAGTGGACACATACAAAAGTAGAAATATCACAGATTCTTTTTTTATATTTCTTTTTTCTGTATGACCATAAATGAGGGAGTAATTTAAGTTTATAGTTCTACAATGTGGAGAAAATCCAGCAAAACGCGCCCGTATGATTTCATACAGGAGAGAAGTCATTCAGTTGAGTTTGTGGCAAAACCTTTTACAGTGCTTGTATATTGTCTTTCAATTAAATGTTAATTTATACTCAGAAAGTAGAACTGAAATGAAATCCATTACAAGATGATTAGTTATAAAATTTCAAAATGTACCTGCAGAATATTTTTCCAGTCATTAATTCTATCATTAAAGATTTCTTAAAAATACAGCAAAAAGCTTCTCTCGTTCTTGTGAACCCAGTGTCGTGTCTCGTGAGCTAAGCGTCTAGTCACACACCCCTACTGTTAATAAATGAGAAAATTAGAATGTGTTTTTCTTTTTCTCCTTCCTGAATTCAGGGATTAATAGGCAAGATTTTTCTTACACTGCTTTTTAAAAAACAACCACGTACAGTATGGAGACTGACGCTATCAGTGACTACGTTTACAGGGGCAGCAGTAATCTAATTATTGACCTTATTCTGAATGAGATAATATTCAGATTAAGGTGATTACATGATTTGCTTTTAGATTATTCCGTTCATGTTATCGTTTTACATGTTACAGATCGATTAATGGTACGCGTCATTACGTCTCCATGCCATGCAGTCCAAAGTTTCTTCCAGAATTATCAACATACATTTTGTCTTTGTTATGGTACTATAAATAGTATTTCATTTCATTTTCAAATTATACGAAAGCTTCAAGTGCAGTTAATTACCCCAAAGTACGAGTCACTTCGTCATCGTGTACATGTCTGTAATGCAGTCCGATAATGCAACTAAAATAGGAATACTCCACGTCTTAATTCCATTTGCGTTTACTTCCATTATGACTTTAGCCAGATTAAGGTAATTAGAAATCACTGTTTACATGGTAGTTTCTTAATCAGAGTATTGTTTTAGGCTAATCAGGCTAATCATTGTTTAACTATATGAACATCTCAAGGACCCCAAAAACACCTTAGACCCCAGAGGGTTAATACTATTATCTGTTGATACTATTATCTCTTTGATACTATGTATTTTATTACTGGACCAACGGTCAATGTAACCCCACTTAAACCATGTTTGGTCTCTATAAATTGGTACTTTGAAGATCGAAATGATTGTGTACATGATATGCCGATAGCTGTGCAACATATTAGTGTTACAAGAATCTTTCTTAGTTTCATCATTAAACACCAATTCAGCATGCCAGTTCGAGTGAGCACGCTTAAGACAAAGGCTTATAAATCTTCGTCATAGAGAAAACTCCCACCAGAAAGTCCACCCTTCTCATTGGTCCAGCAAACCCAGAGAGGTGGAGCCCAGCCCAGGGCCCAGCAGGCCGGAGCACCAGGGAGACAGGAGGCCGTGTCTCCAATCCAGAAAACTGCAACTTTACCATCACTGAATGGACAACGATCAACCCCTGGCCTTCCAGACCGTCCAGCTTGCCCTCAGCAGGCCAGGGCAGCAGGCTTCGACTCACAACAGCCATGTGCTCGAAGCCACCATGCAAGCTCCGACCCACAACAGCGTCGAAACCACCATGCAAGTCATCATCATCATCTCCATCAAGCAGAGAAGAAAACGATGGCAACTTGCACCATGACTTTTGACACTTACGGACTCATCAACAAACTCAATTTTCAACCACTTCAAAAATTGTCCACTATTGCAACTGACCATGCAAGTATCAATTTAATGAGGTGATCTGAAAATTATAAGCTGATGGTTCTTTCATAGTTAATTAGATCTTTTCCATAGTTCTATTTCCTGCTTCCCGTTCCACATCACTCACCCTTTTACCTATGCATGCATGTATGTATGTATGAATGTATGTATGTTTGTTTAGTGTTAGTTATGTTTGTGAGTTAGTTAATAAAACTTGTGCACAATTATGTATTTGGTTTCTGATTCTCTGCTTGCATACAAAGTCCCTTTTACGATCTTGATCTTGTTACATGCTCTAAGTGCTGTACATGCTAAGGAATAATTATTTTTCACTGACCATGAAAGATACACTTTTCTTAGAATAAATGAATAATCAAAGAGTTTATTGGAACTGAAGTTAATCTAATTAACTGACCCAAATATTAATAATTAATCATAATTGGTAATTATGGATTATTATTAATATTTCCCCTTTGAGCTAATATTCTTACAGTGGGAAGTTTTGTTTACAGATGCTTCCTTAAGTGGTTTGATAAGTCCCTTTAAATACCCAAGTGGAACAAAAGAACAATAAACATCTAGCACCCAAATACTTATTCAGCTTTCGTTGGACCCTTTCTCGTGCCCCAAGTGGTCACGCCTGAGTTTGGGGGATGAAGACAAATGGTTATCAGCGGTTATCTTTATTGGGGCATCTCCCACATCAGAAGAACAGGCATTGTTTTCTTTTTTCTGACTGTTCTACTGCTGCGGGAATGAATCTCCTTTACCATTCGGACCAGAAGTATTTATTCTGACCTCACATCAAACAGCTGGAGACAGTAGATTTGTGAGATTTGCATGACTGAATGAGACCTGAAGGGGAGAAGACAGTGAGAGGATTCAGGAGCTCAGCACGGGGGGAAGAGATGAGATTGGAGATGAGGGTCGAGCTAGCCTCCGTTTTGTTTGACAATACTTCGAACGTCAACAAGAAGTGACGTCACCCAACATCTCTTAGAGCAGCTTTAAAAATCCATTTCTTTCAAATGATTCAGTTGATAAATATTTCTCTAGGAGACAGCATAGGCTAATTATTAACAGCTTTCCCAAATCATAAGTCTGCTATGCTATTACATATTGATAATGTAAACAACTTTGTGTATTCGTTTACAGTAGCAGTTCAAAGGTTAATGTAGTGATAGTCATTTGTCCTGCATTAGTTATTGATTAGTTTTACATGAATTGTGAAACTTTTTCAGTAGTTCTCTGGGAAGAGACACTATATTGTGTTACTCATTTGTTCCTGTGTAGTTATTCATTAATGAAGGAACATTATTCTAAAGTGTTACCCATTTTCCTTAAAAATGGTGCTTTTAACCATTTTAATTTTGCGTCTCATTCGTACGTGTGTCTTTCTATGCAGGGATGAGAGAGTAGGCCTTATGATGTGAAGTGAGAAATTTCTCTTTCTAGATGCTTGTTAAAGTGCAGGAAAACTCTCTCGCTGACAGATAGGGAACTCAGTAATATAAAGATGTGTCCTCTAGTGGTGAAGGATGGAAGTGCAGTTATTATATTGTAGCGGCTTTACAAGAACAATAAGTTTTACAACAACAATCACCACTCACAGTTTCTACACATTTTAGTCCAGTTTAGTAAGGGATATAAGATTATATGTTTACTAAGTACATCATAATAAATGAATAAAGTCTGTGAAAGGTTTGATATTGTGTAGTTTGTGATCCTCCATCAGCAGCTGCAGTTTCTCTCAGCTGTATCAGTGCAGTCACTGTGACGTCTGACTGACAGAGGTTTTTGTACGACTCTTTATCACTGTGTGAACACCCATTTACTGTTTGGATAGTGTAAACTCTTACAGTAATAATCTCCTGTATCTTCAGTCTGGACTCCACTGATGGTCAGAGTAAAATCACTTCCAGATCCACTGCCACTGAATCTAGATGGAGTTCCAGTATTACGGGTTGTTGCTCTATATATGAGGAGTTTAGGAGCTTCTCCAGGTTTCTGTGAGTACCAGTGTAAATAAGTATCACCATACACATCACTGTATGTGACATAGAAAGTGTCAACAATGAAAATATAAAAGGTATTTTGCATGTTCTACACAGTCAAGCATGTTTTCATATTCAAGGTCTGTTCTAAAAGTATCTGGACTGGTTATGAATCTCCACACAAGATCATGAAACGTGAACAAGCTCTAATATGTCTCCATCTTTAACAGCCTGTTTCTTCTCCATTTGATGATTTCAGACACACATGAGGCTTCATGATAGATGGAGTGACACCATGAACTCTGATTAGAGATTCACAATCAGTCCTGATACTTTCTGAACAGACTCATGATTCATGATCTTACTTTAGTGATGGCGGTTCATCTAGTGGAAGTGTAGCAGTGATGATGGTCACATGACTGAATATGGACACAGAGATGGACGTTCATCTGCACATCCTCAGTGTCTCAGGAGTCACAATAAAAATACTAAATAAAGTCATGATTCTGTAACTCTAGTGTATATTAGTTTGTTATCAGCACAAGCTGTTGTAAATCCTGCCCACTTCTTTGCATTGTCAGCACATGCTTCAGTGCTCTGAGAGTGTTTATAGTGCTGTGAGTTTAACACTTCATGACTGAGAGCAGAACAGAACACACTCTTCATCATCACACAAGACTAAACTACAGCAATGAACACAATCAACATCTTCATCTGGACTCTCACACTGTTTGCTCAAGGTTTGTGTAATACAGTTTTTACAATGATTATTAATTCTCTTAAAATGTCAAATATACGTCATTTTCATTTTTGTTTGCGTTTTCTTTCAGAGTGTAGAGGACAGATCACTGTAACTCAGAGTCCATCAATACCAGCAGTTCAACCAGGAGAAGAAGTCAGAATAAACTGTAAAACCAGCAGTAGTGTGTGGGGTAATAATTGTTTAGCCTGGTACTCACAGAAACCTGGAGAAGCTCCTAAACTCCTCATATATGGAGCAACAACCCGTAATACTGGAACTCCATCTAGATTCAGTGGCAGTGGATCTGGCAGTGATTTTACTCTGACCATCAGTGGAGTCCAGACTGAAGATACAGGAGATTATTACTGTCAGAGTTTTCACTATCCAGGCAGCACTAGGCTGTTCACACAGTGATAAAGAGTCGTACAAAAACCTCTGTCAGTCAGACGTCACAGTGACTGCACTGATACAGCTGAGAGAAACTGCAGCTGCTGATGGAGGATCACAAACTACACAATATCAAACCTTTCACACACTTTATTCATTTATTAGGATGTAAGTAAACATGTAATATAATAATATAATCTAATATCTCGGTAACACTTTAGAATAAGGTTCCTTCGTTAATGAATAACTACAAAGGAACAAATGAGTAACACAATATTAACAATCTAGTAACTAATATTAACTAACAAGAAACTCCGATTAATGAATTAGTAAGTAATAGCACACAGATGAAAGTGTTAGTTCACTATTAACTAATCAATAAATACAGTTTTTTTAATGCTTCATAGAGAACTACTGAAGAAGTTTCATAATTCATGCAAAACTAATCAATAACTAATGCAGGACAAATGTCTAGAACTACATAAAAATTTTAACTGCTATTGTAAACTGTGTGTGTGTGTGTGTGTGTGTGTGTGTGTGTGTGTGTGTGTGTGTGTGTGTGTGTGTGTGAATATTGATTAGTTTCTACACTTTAGGATTGGCTTTTCATTACTGTAAGAATCATGGTAACTAACTATTTGACGAGTGGGTAGAGGAGGCAAAGGCCTGAATGAGGATACGCCATTTGTCTAATGCAGATCAAGCATTTTTCCTATTTGACCATCTAGAGGGGGAGGCTCGTGAGGAAGTTCGTTATCGTCCTGAGATTGAGCGTGGGGACCCTGATAAAATTATTTTAGCCTTGCGTGAACTCTATGGCTGCTCTCAGTCTTACGTGGCTTTACAGGAAGCCTTTTTCTCCAGAAGGCAACTCGAAGGGGAAACCCTATTAGAGTTTTCCCTTGCTTTGATGGGCCTTCTGGAGAGGGTCAAAAGTCGCTCCCCTAATGTAATTTCCAATGGTGAGATTTTGTTGCGAGACCAGTTTGTGGAATATGTTACTGATAGTTCATTGCGGCGTGAACTTAAACAACCTTAAACTCAACATAACCACATTTGGTGAACGAAATGATTGCACGTTGTATGTGAAACGCAATCGCCATTTTGATGCCGTGTTAAACACTGTTAAATGATGTGATGTGTAACGTTATGTTATGGAAAACTAACAAGGTTTTTTCTGATCTTGTATTCAAGGTCAGGTTTTTTGTTTTGTTTTGTATTCTCTCTGTTTTCTTCTTGTCTTTTCCTGATTTTAATTTTTCATCGTCGTCGAGTGTGTGCTGAATTGAGTTGATGCTGCTGTGAGATCGAATCTTTCCAGATTGGAGTTCCTGGATTTTGTCTTAACTCTCATGTTCGCGGAGGGAGTCGGGACTGGCGAGCCGCACGAGTCTATCAACGAGTATTGATCGATTGCCTGAAACTGACATTATCGTTGCCGAACTGGATGGTAGGAAATTGAACTAACAGCTCTCACACTTTTCACTGTTACTGGGAGGAATTTCATTCACGAGGAGAAACGGACAAAATCATTGTCATTACCCATTTCAGCCATAACTTCAGAGACTGCACTCAACTCATGTCGAAATTGAAAGGTTAAATTCCTGAAAAAAAAAGAATTTAAATGTGAATTTATTAATTATTTGTTTTATTTTGTGTTGTGTTGCTTGATCAAAGGTAATTGTTTTTTGTTGTCCATTCTTTTATTTTGTTTTGGAAAATTAGAAGATAAGAGAAGAATTTCAAAAGGAATCAGATTAGGAGTTTAGCTTGAATTGATTATATTCTAAATTAAAATTTAATTATAAGGTGAAGTGAGTGTTACAGGTGGTGACTAAATTGAATTGATTATATTCTAAATTTTATTTTGTTTCTTTTATTTTCCAAAAGAACCACTGAAATATGAGTGAAACCTAAGAAGTTTTAAACAAAAGTGTTTAAAGAAATTAATTGGTTTGAGACGCACACTTCATTGTATTTTATTTACTTTTCTATTTCCTGTATTTTATTTTATCTATCTCTGTTTTTCTTGAATATCTTTAAATTCTTGAATACAAATTTTTCATTATACAAAATCAGTTACAACTTAAACCTTGTGTGAGTGACTCATTATTGTTGGGACATCCTATTCTCTACAGGCGAATTCTAGGCTTCTGATTTGACTGGTCCATACGCAGACATTGTCTGTATCAAATTTAGTGAAGGGTTACAAAGTTGGTTATGTTTAACAACTTTTATGTTGTTAAAGTTAACTTAAACAACTGGTCTGTCATCAACCCACCGCTACATTGCTTGAAGTTAGAGGTGAGGCGATTAGGTGGGAACGAGAAGGAATGCCTGGCGGGGAGAGAGGGCGTAGTCATTCTATGCCATTAGCTTATGGCGTTCAGTATGGTGTGCGGGGTGGGCCTGCTCCGAGGGCTGAGAGTTCACCACAGCAGTCAGAGCTGGGTGAACTGTGGGATTTATTCAAACAACAGCAGCGGCAGTTAGATCAGCTTACCCAAAGTTTCGCCCGTCTTCAAACTCCTCAGGTTCAGGGTCGATCTCCTCATTCCGGCCCCGTGATTTGTAGACGTTGTCAACGACCCGGGCATTTTGCAAGGGATTGTGATGGGGAAAGGCTTTCCCCACACCCTATGCCACCGTTAACTGGCGCTAATACGACTGGAAATGGGCAGTCTCGTAATCTACAATTTTCGGGAAACTAGTCCCCGCCGGGTTGTCGAGTCACAACCCGGTTGGGGAAGTAATTAGCTCAAGTAATTTAGCTATTCCCCGCTCACTGTCTCATCTAATGTCCTCTTGTCCACAATCTTGTTGTTTGTATGGGAGGAGTATCAGTACCGTGTTTGGTGGATACCGGGTCCATGGTATCCACAATTACAGAAAGTTGCTTTTTGCAGCATTTTGAACCTTGGGGTCAAGATCGCCTTAAATCTTGTCAATGGTTACAACTTAGGGCAGCCAATGGGCTTACGATCCCATATGTTGGCTACCTGGAGCTTGATGTCAAACTTTGCGAGAGGGTAGTTTCAGGATGTGGTGTGTTGGTTGTCCGAGACCCTCCAGGCGGTATGTGTAAAGATGTTCCTGGTGTCCTGGGGATGAACATACTAGGCCGTTGTTATCAGGATCTGTTTGGACAGCATGGCCCTGCCCTTTTTGAATTGCCTGTTGTTACACAGTCTCCGAGTGTTTTGCAAGCATTACAGCATTGTCAACAAGTGAGTACTAAGAGTTGTTCAGACCTTGCAGGGAATGTACGTGTACGGGGACATCGGGCGTGTCGAATCCCCGGGGGCACCATGAAGTTAGTTACTGCCACCTGCTCTTCCCAGTATTCTGGCTCTACAGTCCTGTTTGAGCCTCCTGAGTCAGGTTTGCCGGCTGGGCTCTTAGCATCCCCTGCACTAGTCAGAGTGGCCCATGGTACAGTTTGGGTTCCTATCGTAAATGTGGGCACTGTGGATGTGGTAGTTTGAGGGAGGCTTATGTCATCAGTTTACCTACAGGAGTTGTGGAAGTTGACCCGGTCGTTGCTACAGTTCAGTCTCTTTCTTTGGAGACAGCCTCTCCGTTGGCTCAGCAGATTAAGTCTGTTGATTGGTCTGTTTTGTCAAAAGAGGAGCAAGTGCAGGTAAGGACGCTGCTTCAGAAATATCAAGTGGTGTTTTCAGCTCACGAGGGAGATTTATTATTATTATTTAAGTTTATTTAGATAGGGACAGATACAGATAACATAGATAAGCTTAACAGTCACCCAATGTATGTATCA
Organism: Leuciscus idus; assembly: GCA_021554675.1. NCBI lineage: Eukaryota > Metazoa > Chordata > Actinopteri > Cypriniformes > Leuciscidae > Leuciscus > Leuciscus idus. Next base: position 28,854,841 of record CM038643.1, on the reverse strand, counting down.
TAGTGTTTTTAGCTAAAGCTAATTCACGACACTTGTCCCTAGTAGGGCTTTTTGATAAAAAATAGAGTTTTACATTATTAAAATAAGAAGAGAGAAAAAATAAATAAATAAATAAAATAAAATAAAATAAAATAATATATAGATATATATATATACATACATACATATATATATATATATATATATATATATATATATACACACATACATACAAAGAGGACAAAGTGTAAAGACTAAATATGAGAACAAGATTGTTCCTGAATTAACCACAATTTGGTGTTTTTTTTAAAGGTGGCTAATGTCGGTATGCATTTCAAATAGTCTGGCAGAGAGTTCCATAATTTTGCCCCTTTTATTGAAAAGGCAGCCTGGGCAAATGATATTCTGCGAAAATGGATACTACAATTGCCTTTTGACGCTGATCGGGTGATGGATCTGGTACTTTGCTGTCTTGTTATTGTTTTACAAAGCAATAGTGGAGCATCGTCATTTAGACATTTGAAAACCAATTTAACCATATGCAAAGAAATAAAATTAGCAAAACTTAAAATCTTGTATTTACTTTGAATTAGGCAGTGATGGTACCTTATTCTTTTCTTGTCGAGGACTTTCAGGGCTCGGTTATAAAGACACTCTATGGTATTGACAGATGACTGATGAGCTTGGGACCATATGGTTAAACCATAAGATATATGTGAGAGAATCATAGAATTTAGAAAGATAAAAGCACAGTCAAGAGTCAGGCAGTTTCTTATCATCATAAAACAGCTCAAGTTGGCCTTAATGGTTTTACAGATTTTCTTGATATGACTTTTAAAATTCAACTGATAGTCTATAATTATTCCAAGATACGTCACTTCAGGTACTTGTTCGATAAGTTCCCCATTCATTTTTACGTTCAAGAGATGTGTTAGAGGTAATTTTTTAATAGAAAAACAGACAGAGTTAGTTTTTTTGGTGTTTAAAGTTAAACAAGATGAGGCCAGCCAAGATGATATTTTTTCTAAGTTAGCATTTAGTTTGTCAGCCACAGAAATACAGGTATTACCAGATGCATACACCACTGTGTCATCTGCATACATCTGTAGACCTATATCTGGACATATTACATCTGGCAAGTCATTAATATAGAGACAGAAGAGTATAGGTCCCAAAACCGTGCCCTGAGGAATCCCTGTATTGATTTTGAGGAAAGTGGATCTCACATTATTAATCACAACACACTGTTCACGGCCTTTTAAATATGATGCAAACCAGGACAATGACTGTTTGGATAAATTAAACTTAGCTAATTTTGAAATTAAGGTGTTGTGATTTACTGTGTCAAACACCTTTTTTAAGTCTAAAAATACTGCACCAACTACATTTCCCTTGTCGAGTGATTGTTTGATATTTTCAATTAATAAACAGGTAGCTAATTCTGTGGAATAGTTTTGCCTGAATCCAAATGACAAAGGACTCAGATACTGGTTTGTCTCAAGATAATGCATTAGTTGTTCTGAGACAATCTTCTCTAAAACTTTGGACAACGCTGGAAGAAGACTGATAGGTCTATAATTACAAGGCATTTTGTCATCTCCTGATTTAAAAATCGGTATTACTAAAGCATTTTTCCATCCATCTGGGAATTGCCCGGATTTAATGGAAATATTAACAAGATTGGTGAGAGGCTGGACCAGAATGCTACTATATTTTTTAACAAAAGCTGTATCTAAATTAAAAATATCCTTTGAGTAGGTGGTGTTTAAGTCCTGTATAGCTTTCAGAACAGTTGTCTGACCGACCTCCCTGAGCTGGAATGAGTTCTCTTGATCTTCAAGCAGGTCTACTGTTGTTAGGTCTATATCATTCCAGCATGGAAAGCTTGATGCAAGGTTGTTAACAGATTGTAAAAAGAAGTTGTTGAATTCATTAGCAACTTGTGCACTATCAGTGATAATGTGTTCACCCATTGTGAGTTCATATTTGTTTTGGGTGACATACCCCTTTGGATTTAATAGGCTGTTCAATTGCTTCCAAATTAATTTGCCATTCCCTTTAGCCTCTGATAGAACTTGAATATAATGATTTGATTTGGACATTCTAAGGTCTTTAACAACTTGGTTTCGCAAGCTTTTAAATAATTTTAAATCGGTGTCCCTTCGGGTCTTAATAAAAATTTTCAAGGCAAAGTCTCTCCTTTTCATCAGTTTTCGAATATTATCGTTCATCCATGGTAGCTGAAATTTTCTTTGGGATTTTTTTCGCTTTTTAATATATTTATCAACAATACTCTCAATAATGGACATAAGTTTATTACAGCAGTCGTTTACTTGATCATATTGTTGAAGCTCATCCCAGTTAACATCCTTTAACTCATTCTCAAATTCAGTCAGCTTTTTACGAGGGATTTCAAGTTTAAATGAATTCTGGTTTGGATTTAAAAACCTAGTCATTCTTTTCTTTGTCAGTTTTCTTGCAATTAGAATCATATTATGGTCGGATAGACCAGTGACTAAATTATATGTTTTTATGATTCTGTCAGGTTTGTTCACGAAAATTAAATCTATTAATGTTTGAGTATTCCTGGTGATACGTGTAGGGGCTTCAATCATTTGAATAAAATCATGTTTGGATGCAAGGTTTTTCAGTTTTTTCCTACAGTGTTTGTTAAGCCAATTTATATTAAAATCTCCGAAGACAAGCACCTCATTCTTGTGCTTAAAATTCTTAAACAGCGCGTCCAAGTTATCGCAGAGCGTTTCAGTACACGCCGAGGGAGGATTATATACCACTAAAATATAAAATTGCATATTTTGCGACAGTATTACATTAATACATAGACATTCAGTAGACATATCAGCAGTTGGATAAGCTTCCTTTGCATTGAATGTGTCCTTAATGTATATCAATACACCCCCACCCCTACCCACATTTCGATCCCTTCTAAAGCATGTGTACCCCGGAACATCAATTATGCTGGTTGGAATTTTATCATGTAGCCAAGTTTCACTAATACAGAGAAAATCGATATTGGACTCAGACAACAATATCCTTATCTCATCTCGCTTGGGAAATAAGCTTCGAATGTTTAAATGACCTCCCATAATACCTTTAGGTTTTACCGTGGAATCCCAAACCACTTTGGCATGATTAACAGTTTGAAAGAATAAAGTCTGTCTCTGTTTGGTCAGTGCTTGTGTTTGGAGTGGTCTTACTTTGGCAGGGAGAGTAGTTTTTCTTCGACAGCCAGTACTGTTAGCTGAGCGGCCCAGGGCACTGACCATGCCTAGTCCATTGTCCATCGCCGCGCCGGCCTCCGTCAACCCCTCTGCCCGCTCCGTCGCTCCCCCGGCGTCACAGAGCTGCACATTCAGGTCCCCATTCCAGGCTCCGTCCTCGCTGGTGGATAGAGACTGTAAGCCTGCGGGCACTCCGAGTGGTAAGGAGCCGATCGGACCGGTGTCATTCAGGGAAGGAAACTCCACTCGCTTGGGCGAAAAGAAGCCCGCCGCACCGCCAACAGGTGTATCCAGAGATGCATCCACAAGACCTGGGCCTGGATTGAGCTGCACATCTCCCGCGAGTAGCACCAGGAGAAAAAGGTATAATACCGCATAAGATTTGTTTGCTTTAATGCGGTTAGAGTAGCATGGTGTTGTGCGTAAAGTGCGCCTTGAATCAAAGGTTAAAAAGGAGCGGTAGATGATGAGTTGTCCATATCCAAAGTTATGCAGATGTATTTTTTGAGGGACATAGCTAAGTGTTTGAACATTTCTTATAAACTCTGGTTGAGTTCTGGATTTTAAGGATCCAACCATAGAGGCAAAAAGTGTAAAAAAAAGTATAACAAATACCGCTGTAGTGCAGATGAACAGCAAGCGACTCAGGTGGCATTGTTTGTTTGTGCGCTGTCTCTGGCGTTCGAGCCGTTTTTGTTCAAGACGCACACATATGCTTTGCTTTTTGCTAAATATCAGCGGTAATTGCCTCGGTATTAAAAGCTTGATCAACCGATATTTGAGATGCGTTGAGAAATGAGTTAATCCAATAAAAAATGCAACAAGTGCAGCAAACACGGAGCCCCACCAACCGTGTATGCACACCGTCGCCATCTTCCTCATCTTCCTTAGATTCCCTGCTCGTCTGGTGATCGCTTTAGGCTGCACCCGTCTTATTTCTCATGATATCCCCTTACTGGATGATACCCCTGTCAGGCAGCGGTACCGACGGATACCGCCGTCAGATTATGAAGTGGTTAAGACCCACATTAATCAGCTCCTGGAGACACAGGTCATAAGGGAGAGCAGTAGCCCTTATGCATCCCCCATAGTGTTGGTTAAGAAGAAGGATGGTAGTCTACGCATGTGCGTAGACTACCGTCACTTGAACGCAAAGACCAGAAAGGATGCATTCCCATTGCCGCGTATAGAGGAGTCCTTGGATTCGTTGACAGGGGCTCGGTGGTTTTCAACATTAGATCTTGCCAGTGGGTATAATCAAGTCCCTGTCACGGAACAAGACAAGTCTAAAACTGCTTTCTGTACTCCATTTGGTTTATTTGAATGGAATAGGATGCCCTTTGGTCTTTGCAATGCGCCCAGCACGTTTCAGAGACTCATGAAGAGGATGTTTGGCGACCAACAGTGACAATCCTTGCTACTTTATCTCGATGACATAATTGTGTACTCTTCCTCAATAGCTCAACACTTGGAGCGATTGGAGGTGGTTCTGGGCCGTTTGAAACAGGAGGGCCTTAAAGTAACAACATGTAGTTTTTCAACCTTCATAATATATTTCCAAGACCCTTGTGATGGTACATCGACTTACAATAGGTTGAATGAGACGTCTGCCAGAGCCTGACGGGGTCTGTATCGCTTTAACTGGCACTATGTAACTTCGGGGTGCGGGTAGTAACCAGAGCTCAAAAAGAACTACAAAATTCGACTGCTTTACGGCATACGTCACTTCGCCCACCACTTCCTCAAATTCGGCCGTGACAGGCCAACCAGCTCGTTTGTTTTCGTGCGTCTGTTTTCGTCATGGCTGAAGCAGCAGCGAAACGTAAGAAGTCCAAGGTTTTGTCGGAGTAGAGTCGGAAGAGGAAAAGGGAGAGTGATAAACTGAAAGGCAGGACGAGGATCAATATTGGTCGAGCGTTTGCTCGCTGGCGTGAGCTTATCGTCAGACCGATGCTGACTTGGCCGTCATGCTGTTGAACTAGTAAGTAAATTGCTTGCATACTATCTTTAGTTTTTCTAATCTGTTGTCTGCCTGGCTAAATTACGTTACGGAAACTATCTGGTCCTCCATTTATCTTCATGAATCAGCTAACGTTAGTAGATGAGCGAATTATCAATCTGGTAGCTAGTAAACACTAACATGCTAGTTTTAGATGGTTAGGATGCTATCGCTATCATTCTCGTTCAGATTTGAGCATTGCAATCGACATGCAAATCGCAAATGTTTGAGTTAAAATGTTTAGTCTACTAAACATGTATAAATTATGAAAGGAGGAAGATTAATAATATTATCATCGCCCATATGAAAAAAAACCTGCATGCTTCATATACAGTAACAGCCCGTTCTCATCCCAAGTCGTCATATACTGACGCTTTCAAAATTTCTTCAGTATCTGACGCACAAAGCACCCTTTAGCGTCCATATGAGACGCATAACCCTACCACAGACCTAAACCTACCCATAACCGAAGCGTCTCATATCTCATGAGATATCTCATATCTCATGCGTCTCATGCTAAGGGTGCTTTGTGCGTCGGATATTGAAGAATGTTTGAAAGTGACGATTTGGGGATGAGAATGCGTTGACAGTAACCGTAAATCATTTTACGACAGCGGTAATGGACAATTCCGCTTCCAACCTGTAGGGCGACCGCAGAGGAAAAGTTCCATGTTGTTGCTTTAAGGCAAGACTTGAAAAGTGTGCGTTCTTCAGACAAGAAGTAAGATACTTGGGGCATGTCATCTCAGCCGGAGGGGTGGCAACTGACCCAAGTAAAATTGAGGCTGTGGCGCAGTGGCGGTGCCCTACCAGTGTGTCTGAATTACGGACGTTTTTGGGTTTTGCCAGTTACTACAGGCGCTTTGTGGAGGGGTTTGCCAAATTGGCTTCCCCCCTGCATAAGTTGGTAGCTGAGGTGACTGGTGGTAAGTCAGGGAGAAGGAAGGGACAGAGTCTGGCTCAAGTGTGGACTGATCAGTGTCAGGAAGCATTTGAGGGTTTGAAGAGCAAGTTAACCATGGCTCCAGTACTGGCTTATGCTGATTTTTCTCGCCCCTTTTATACTGGAAGTGGATGCCAGTTAGTGTGCCGTGTCCATCCGTGGAGTATGGTGTGAGTGCGTGTGTTTGCGTGCACTGGTGAAAGGAATGATTTCTCTGCTATAGGCAGCTTAATCTCTGATAGCCTGACCCTGTTGGTAAGCCCCAGCTAGCTGGTGTTTCTGTGACCTTTTTAGAGCCAAACCCTTAGGATGAGCTGTGCTTGGCTGAGGCCTGAGATATTTTAATGATTGTTTTAAAGTGATTGTGTAACTTAATAAAGTCAACTGTTTTGTATTGTTACTCATGTCTCTGAGCAATTATTGATGAACGAACTTGCGTGTCCTTTTAGAGACACTAAATTCTCTGGGTGTAACTCCCTGAGTGGCGTGGTTGGCAATTTATCTTTCAAATCCACCTCCGGCTTGCCACACTTTCATACATATTGCATTATAAAAGTAGTTTAATGCATTAATTATGCACTGCTATATACATTAAAATGCATGTATGATCTAATCAATAAGTGTAACAGCAGTTATAACACATATTATCTATTATCAGGCCGATCTGACTGCTTTAATTCCAGCAATTATTCACTCTGAACATAAATATCTTACATTTTGAGATATTCACCTGAACTGAAAATGTAACTCAATTTCAAACAGAGTTAAAACACAATTGAATCATACAGAATGAACAAAACACTGAATTATAAGCACAACATGAGCAAAAGAGATTCAGTATCATTGACTGAACTACAGAAAGCAGCAACATTTACATTCTGATGTCAAATCTCTTTTTTCCATGTATGATTTCTACAATAAAAGATGAACTAAATATGAACTCAGTGTAGAAATAAATGAAGGAAAAACAAACCTGTAATAAACTGAATAAACTCATAGTTAGACAGTATAGAAATGTGTTTAGAATTTTTTTGTTAGTTTTTTTTGTTATTTGCTGTTGAAAGGAATAATGACGTTCTTTTGAATGAATAACTTAATCACTTTACTGTATAAAAAGTATTTTGAATATTGTTATACACATTATATAGCATGCATGATCATATGAATAACTGTAACCGCAGTTATAACACATTATACTATTATTATCTATTCATTGTTACACCTTCCAAACATTATAATACACTAAAACACATTATAAAAAACTTTAAGATGTAAAAAAGAATTTGGAAATATTTTAATGCATTTAACTTTAGTTACAAATATTTATGAAAAGATATAAGGCATTATAATCTACATTGTTGATAGCTTTGTAATGCATTATACATAAAGGCTGCAAGTAAAGTTTTGCCACAATATCTAATAATCATTTTTATTAATAAATATTGTTCTTGTTTCCACTGTAAAACACTTTCTGAAATCTAAATTGTATTTTTTTATTAGGTGATTAAATAGACAGACTTACCGATCACCAGTTTAGTTCCTCCACCGAAAGTCCACCACAGTGATACAATCTAATGAAACGCTCGTACAAAAACCTCTATTCCACTCGAGTGAACACACACTCCAGCAGAGAGAGAGAAACAACACTTCAACACACTGATATTAGAAGATCCTCAGCTCTTCTCAACACTCACTCATTCAGATTTGACTAAATGCTTTCTGATATAACGCTGTTAAAAGAAATATATTTGATGAGCTGTGACCTCTGAGGTGACCTTTGACCTCTTTGATCATGGATGATGTTGTGGAGTTTCTCATAATGATGCTTCTGTTCTTCATATGCAGATCAATCATCATGATTCACAGAAAAACCTGCAGCTTCAGACTTCAATCTTCAGTGAAAATCTCTTCAAATAATCTGAGTTTATTGAATATTAGAGCCAAAGTCAATAGAAAGTGTCAACAATGAAAATATAAAAGGTATTTTGCATGTTCTACACAGTCAAGCATGTTTTCATATTCAAGGTCTGTTCTAAAAGTATCTGGACTGGTTATCAGAGGTGGACAGTAACAAAGTACATTTACTTGAGTACTGTACTTAAGTACACTTTTTGAGTATCTGTACTCTACTTGAGTATTATTATTTCTGGAAACTTTTTACTTTAACTTCACTACATCTAAAAGACAAATATCATACTTTTTACTCCACTACATTTCTGTCAAGGTCCTAGAGTAGAAAGTAGTAACGTCAGTCAGGGAATGATTTTGGTTGCATTTTGGTTGGAAATGAAAGTCAGGTTGAATTTAGAATATGACTGACGTTGGGTTCTGACATCAACCTGATGTTCATTTTCAACGTTGGGTTTGGTCTTCTAAATGCGAATTTTGTCATTGTTTTGGAGCACTAGCTTATAGATAACAGTAAGGCTAACATATTCATACTAAAAGCCAACTTTAAATAGGGCAATATTTGAGGGAACAGCCATTTGGGTGTCCGAAACAATTATGGACGTTATTGAGTGACTTATTCAATCTCACATTCAATCCCACTACTGGAACTGTGTTCTAGAAATAAATGTGATATTAATATGAGGGTATGCAGGGATAGATTCAACAGCATAAGGTACTGTAAGTATTGCATTCAACAATGCAACAATAATAAATCAATGCATTGACATTTACTTTTGATACTTAAGTACTTTTAAAAACAAGTACTTCTGTACCTTTTCTTAAGTAAAAATCAACAAAAATCAAAAGTCCTTACAACATTTACTTGTAACAGAGTAATATTTGACCAGTAGTATCTGTACTTTCACTCAAGTAAGGAAGTTGTGTACTTTGTCCACCTCTGCTGGTTATGAATCTCCACACAAGATCATGAAACGTGAACAAGCTCTAATATGTCTCCATCTTTAACAGCCTGTTTCTTCTCCATTTGATGATTTCAGACACACATGAGGCTTCATGATAGATGGAGTGACACCATGAACTCTGATTAGAGATTCACAATCAGTCCTGATACTTTCTGAACAGACTCATGATTCATGATCTTACTTTAGTGATGGCGGTTCATCTAGTGGAAGTGTAGCAGTGATGATGGTCACATGACTGAATATGGACACAGAGATGGACGTTCATCTGCACATCCTCAGTGTCTCAGGAGTCACAATAAAAATACAAAATAAAGTCATGATTCTGTAACTCTAGTGTATATTAGTTTGTTATCAGCACAAACTGTTGTAAATCCTGCCCACTTCTTTGCATTGTCAGCACATGCTTCAGTGCTCTGAGAGTGTTTATAGTGCTGTGAGTTTAACACTTCATGACTGAGAGCAGAACACAATCTTCATCATCACACAAGACTAAACTACAGCAATGAACACAATCAACATCTTCATCTGGACCATTGCACTGTTTATTCAAGGTTTGTGTAATACAGTTTTTATATCTTATACCTTTTATATATTTTATATCTTATCTTAAAATGTGAAATATGTATGTTTATCATATACTGTATATCATCATGTATATATATATATATTTTTTTTTTTTTCAGAGTGTAGAGGACAATATACTGTAACTCAGAGTCCATCAATATCAGCAGTTCAACCAGGAGAAGAAGTCAGAATAAACTGTAAAACCAGCAGTAATGTGTATACTGATTATTATGGTAATTGCTGTAGTTTACACTGGTACTCACAGAAACCTGGAGAAGCTCCTAAACTCCTCATATATACAGCAACAACCCGTAATACTGGAACTCCATCTAGATTCAGTGGCAGTGGATCTGGCAGTGATTTTACTCTGACCATCAGTGGAGTCCAGACTGAAGATACAGGAGATTATTACTGTCAGAGTTATCACAGTGGTCCAGTGTTCACACAGTGATAAAGAGTGGTACAAAAACCTCTGTCAGTCAGACGTCACAGTGACTGCACTGATACAGCTGAGAGAAACTGCAGCTGCTGATGGAGGATCACAAACTACACAATATCAAACCTTTCACACACTTTATTCATTTATTAGGATGTAAGTAAACATGTAATATAATAATCTAATATCTCGGTAACACTTTAGAATAAGGTTCCTTCGTTAATGAATAACTACACAGGAACAAATGAGTAACACATTATTTACAATCTAGTAACTAATATTAACTAACAAGAAACTCTGATTAATGAATTAGTAAGTAATAGCACACAGATAAAAGTGTTAGTTCACTATTAACTAATCAATAAATACTGTTTTTTTAATGCTTCCCAGAGAACTACTGAAGAAGTTTCATAATTCATGCAAAACTAATCAATAACTAATGCAGGACAAATGTCTAGAACTACATAAAAATTTTAACTGCTATTGTAAACAATGTGTGTGTGTGTGTGTGTGTGTGTGTGTGTGTGTGTGTGTGAATATTGATTAGTTTCTACACTTTAGGATTTGCTTTTCATTAGTAACTACTGTAAGAATCATGGTAACTAACTAATAATGACTGAAGTGTTACTGCATACTTCTATGGGAATTACTAATTATTTGGATCCGTATTATAAAGTGAAGATCATGGTGACTAACTAGTTACTGAAGTCATTTTAAGCTTTTGAGGTTTTTGGTGAAGTTTTAGATAGTAATGCCGATAGAATTTATGTAGTAACACTGGAGTCATTACTAGTTAGTTACCATGATTCTTACCGAAGTTACTAATCCAATCCTGAAAAGCCAATCATTAAAGTGTAGAATCTTCTAATCATTGACCAGATATTCACACACACACACACACACACACACACACACACACACACACACACACACACACACACACACACACACACACACACACACACACACACACACACACACACACACACTCACACACACACACACACACACACACACACACACACACACTCACTTATGAGCTAGCTAATTATTGCTATATGACAGCATAGGCTAATTATTGACAGCTTTCTCAAATCATAAGTCTGCTATTATGCTATGAAATATTGATAATGTAAATAACCTTCATTTAGAATAGCAGTTAAAATGTTAATGTAGTTCTAGACATTTGTCCTGCATTAGTTATTGATTAGTTTTGATTAGTATTGATTAGTTTTTAACCACAACATTCAATAACAGAAACAACTCTAAATGTCCAACAGAACTGAACATTAGACATTAACATAAACTGCCAACATCTTTCCCCGTGTGCTCTACGATCTACTTCAGGCTTATGATGCTAAACGCAGCCCTGGGCCGTGGACCTGGAGTTCCCAGCATGCTTTGCAAGGGACTGCATTAGGAGAGTCAATTAAGGTATTAAGTGTTAATTTATGTGTTTTACACTGTATCTCTGAAGGGCCTGTTTCTTTTTTCACGCAATTTCTCTGCGTTGGTCCTAAAAAAAAAATAAAAATCCTACGCTGACTTTTTTCACAAATGCGTTACAGCAGCAAAGAGCAGGTGCTAGTGATGGAGAAATGAAGCTTTGTGAAGCACTGAGGCTTTTCCCTCAACTGTATCGTAGAATGGTTCATTACTCCAAGCTTTTCAACACACTGCACACTAACAACATCTCGTGGTCAAAAGCTGGAAAATCTGCAGACGACACAGACTGTCGGGTTTGGCAAAGACGAAGCAGACAGAATGGTAAGTTAAATGCTTTAATTTGCTGAATGGATCGGTACAGTGTAACAGGTGAGTAAACAGTAAGTTGATTATCAGATGATAGCTTAACTGAAGTGTAATCAAGTCTCTCTCTCTCTTTCTCTTGCAGATGATGATGAAGGAGTTCCTTAGAAGACGGAATGATGACTGGCTGAGAAGATCGGGATCGTAGGTAGGAATACAGGTAAGTATGGCAGAGAGTCTGTATCATGTGTAGACGAGATCAGACAATGACTGAATGTTCGTAGCAGGTATATATGGGTGAACTGATGATGAGGTCCAGGTGACGGTGATTAGTAATCAGGTGACAATGAGCGTGTGAATGTCTGAGTGGGTGTAGTGAGGGAATGAGTGGAAGGAGATGGTGATGGAATCCTGACACACACATTTATGATTGTTTCAAATAATAATTCAGTTTGTTACAAAAGCCATATAAGGCAATACAAATATTTAATGTAATAATAGTCTTTCATGTCATTACTTACATAATGTATTAATGAATGTGAATAAATGTATGAGTCAGTGAATAAATGTATGAAAAAATAATAAATAGAGCAGGACTTGGTGCAGGCTTAGATCTATATTGATAAAGCGATGCCAAATCCAAAAACTACAACGACTAGGTGTATAAACCACAGGGTTACTATGGGTAGGTTTAGAGCAGGAGATGGTACAGGCTTAGATCTAAATTGACAAATAAATATTAAATGCAGAAATTAAAGTCTTTTAGGTATAATCTGTATAGAAATCCATTCCCTACTCCCTCAAGGAATGTGTGAGGGAAATATTCAAGACACTCTCATCAGTAGTGTACCTCAGGCTCATCAGTAGTGTACCTCAGGCTCATCGGGTGTTTCGGCCCTTTGAACACTAGACACCCTCCTCTGAGGCGGGGTTAGGGTTAGGGTTAGGGTTAGGGTTAGGGTTAGTCCTATAAGTCCAGCTGAAATGATTAGACCATGAAACACACAACTGTTTGGATCCTTTACACTTTCTAAACTGTGACGATTTTTCATCGAGTGCTTTTACTTTTAATACTTTATATACATTTTCCTGATGATACTTACATACTTTTGCAGGACTTTTACTTGTAACAGAGTATTTCTACAGTGTGGTATTAGTACTTTTACTTAAGTAAAGGATCTCAATACTTCTTCCACCACTGGTGATGACTTAGTGTTTATTTAGGAAAAAGTAATATTAACTTTCTGATTTTGTCTTTACTTCATTTTATCTTTAGAAAACGCAATTAAAGATGATGCTCGCATTGACAAGGCTACAAATTTGTGCAAAAAGATAGTGGGCCACTTTTCTCACCGCTGGAAGAAGAGGAGAGCTTTGACAGAGGCACAGAAGGAGCTCAACCTTCCAGAGCTCGCACTGGTTACAGAATGCCAAACCAGATGGGGATCCAAGCAGCACATGACTGAAAGGGTGCTGGAGCAGCAGAAGGCGGTGGCTCTAGTTCTCTCGACAGACAAGAACCACAGGCACTTGGTACAGACGTGGCAGGACATTGACGTTCTTGAAGCCATCAACAAGACCCTTTCTCCCCTGCAGGACTTCACCGATGCACTGTCGGGGGAGAGCTACGTCAACGTATCTTCTTGTACGACTGAAATAACTGTAAGACTTGAGAAATTAGATAAATGCCAGGCAGTCTTCTTGAGGCCCTGAGAGGACAAAGGACCTCTCTGGAAATTAACAATTGAACTCACCCTTGTGCACTATCGAGACAAAAGTCTCACCTCCGAGTCCTGAAGTGTCAACCAGTCTCTCCGTTTCCTGAAGTGAGGTGGACCCCGGCCGTATCCAGACCAGATGGTGGATCTGCACCTGGACCCATCCATGATGCATCCTGAAGTGCCAGCCTCATCAGCCCTGTGAAGGCCTCATCGACACGACCAATCTGACTTCTGCCCTGTAATGCTGCCTGGATCATAATCATACACTGTTCGCTCGTTGGCCAGAGGAGAACTGGCCCCCGACTGAGCCTGGGTTCTCCTAAGGTTTTTTTCTCTATTCTGTCACTGATGGAGTTTTGGTTCCTTGCCACTGTTGCCTTGGCTTTTGGCTTGCTTAGTTGGGGACATTTAATATTCAACAATATTATTGATCTGCCTTATTATGGGTGGACAATGATGCAATTTTCTTCTAGAAACAAACTTTGTTGTATTATATTCGTGTTATCAATGTGAAGCTGCTTTGATACAATCTGTATTGTAAAAAGCGCTATATAAATAAAGGTGACTTGACTTGACTTGTAAGAAAACACTAATTTTACCTGGTCAAAAACAGCTCTGTTTTCAGCACGCCGTTTAAGTGAATGTCTCTTTAAATGATAATGAGCTTTGCTCACCCCGCCCCTCTGTTCTGTGCATACACCGTTTGTAATGACACAATAACCATAACACATTGTTCATAATAAACTTGGGATTATGAATTATATTGAGAACGTTGTACATAGAAAACCAGCTTTATACTGACCCTCGTCTGTAAAGCAGTCTGGTGTGTGAAATGATTCGCGCAAACATGAAAGCATTGACGTTGATCGTGGGGAATATTCCCTTCGAAAACAAAACTCAGCCACTGCGTCTTCAGCGGTTCGGATTTAGGAACATCAAAATGATGCTGTGTTTGTTATTACACTCAACAACAGAACACCACTTTTAGACGCCATTCTGCTCCAGCGTATCAACAATGTCTGCGCGGACTATGATGACAGCTCGCTCAGGGCGGTTCTGTGTTGAAACGCTGCTGTCAATTAACAATCGTGGGAGGGGCGTCCGACCGTGTGACGTCACACTGTCCGACAGCTTGATTAGAGACGGTGGAAAACATATAAGGAGATAAAAAAAAAACACTGGATGGATTTGTATCCATTATATGATGGTTGTGTACAGGCACTGCCAACAACATTTCAGTACAATCAACTTGTAAAAGTGCATGTACCATTATTGGACCCCTTTAAGAGTTTAGAGATAACAAAAAAAAAAAAAAGGTAGGTGGTCTTTAGACAAATGGTCTCATACCCCCAAAAGGTGTCAACTCTGAATGTAAATTCCCATTGTTAGCAGATGTTTCCATGTGAAAGAGGTTTGTCTATATAATGAAATGCAGCCGGTGATTCGGGTCCTTTCTGTACTTCAGATCAGCCCGTGAGGCTGAGAGCGGCCGAGACTCTCAGCCTCATGTATTTCTTAATGTTGGGTTTGCATCTCTTCTCTTTATTCCAGAGCATTTGATGTTTTGTATTGATTATCTTTGAATTGATCATGAAATTAGCATGATACATTTACCTGACATAATAAATTGTTACATTTGATTATTCTAACTGACTTTGAATTAGCCCACATTTAATGATGCACAGATATCATTCAAACCTTTTCATTTATGGAGTCAGATGAAATAACGAGAGAATACATATTCAAATGTATTGCATTTAATCAAAAAACACTTTGCCTCGAGAAAAAGACAGTAGCACAGTAAAGACCTTCCGCGCTGGTCGGATGCCGGCTTTGGGCCGATCGAGCGCGAACTTACATTCTGTAAAGCCAGTCCTCCATCTTCTGAACACTCAAGCTCTGACTCGAGATGAAGAGGAC
Source organism: Leuciscus idus (assembly GCA_021554675.1). Taxonomy (NCBI): domain Eukaryota; kingdom Metazoa; phylum Chordata; class Actinopteri; order Cypriniformes; family Leuciscidae; genus Leuciscus; species Leuciscus idus. Next base: position 28,839,415 of record CM038643.1, on the reverse strand, counting down.
ACTGAGCTTACCCAGTCCATCAAATCAAAGGTCCTCCAGTACCCGAATGCCAGTGGGATCAGACCACAGAAGATCTGCTGGACATGGCATCCTTTGTGGATCCAAGATTCAAAACCAAATATGTCAGTGAGGAGCGCGTCCCAATTCTCACGACCAGGGTGCAATCAGAGATGAAGGAAATCGCAAGAAATGTAAATGTTTTTGAAAAAAATTTTTTTTGAAAGTAAATTATGAGCATTGTGGATAAAAAAATTCCATATAATTTCAAATTTACTGGGCCTATTTGTTTTTATTCTGTGGTCTTCTGGATCAGACAGTCCCACCTCCACCTCCGTCAAAAAAGGCCCAGAGGCCCACACCACACCAGCTGTACAGGTTCTGGTACAGTAGATGCCGTCACAGCTCCTCCTCACCCCCGCAAGCTGGCAAGAAAGTATCTGTGTATCCCTGCAACTAATTCACCATCACAGAGAATATTTAGTACAGGGGGAAACATTGTGACGGCTCATCGTTCACGGCTTAAACCAGCTATGGCTGACATGCTCGTCTTTTTGACTTGCAATCTGTAGTCTCTACCTGTGAGTTAAAGTACACGGTTGTTGATGGGCCCTGTTTCTCATGACATTTTCTTTTTACTTGTTTTTATTTATTTATTTGTATTGTTTCTAACATGTCTTGTTCTGTAGACTTGCTCTTTATTTATTTATTTTTTATACTGTAGTGTACATACAACCAGTAAAACATGTCCTGTTCTGTAGGCATGGTTATTATTTATTTATTTGTGTTGTACCAGTCCAACATGACTGTCAGTTGAAATAAGCCTTGTGTTGTAAGAAAACTAGTTTTATTTATTATGAATCTATTTTGATGCCTTTTCTCATAACTTTTGTAATTTTACATATGTTTAAAAATATCGAAATTAATATCGACATCGCAATATTCATTATCGATATCGCAATGTCCCATTTAGTCAATATCATGCACCCCTAATAAATATGTATGTATATATAAATATATATAAAGTACCGGCCAAAAGTTTGGACATTACTATTTTTTATGTTTTTGAAAGAAGCCCTTTATGCTCATCAAGGCTGCATTTATTTGATCTAAAATACAGAAAAAAATATTATATTGTAAAATATTACTACTTGAAATAATAGTTTTCTATAATGATATTGTAACGGTCACCCGCTGGAGTGCCCTTGAGAGACACCAGAGGACACTCCACATCAGACTATGGTCATTCCCTCACAAACTACATTTCCCATAACTCACTGCTCTTCATCCATTATGACCTTCACCTGTGTCTCATTATCTTGTTTAGCTCACCCCATATACGCCTGGTTTTCTCATTCATTCTCTGTGAAGTCTTGTTTAGTGTTACTCTGCAATTCTGAGCATTCTCCCTGGTTTCATGTCTCTTGGTTTTGGATTTCTTGCCTGTTCTGTAGATTACTCTTTTGCCCGTGTTCCCTGCCTTGTTGTGTTTGTTTGTATGGACGGCCTTCCTGTGCTTGACCCTTTGCCTGTGTTTGGTTATGATTCTGGATTACTCAGATAAACTGCATTTGGATCCTCAACCTTTGTGTCTCAGAGCAGTTTGTGACAGATATACAGTACCAGTCAAAAGTTTGGAAACATTACTATTTTTAATGTTTTTGAAAGAAGTCTCTTATGCTCATCAAGCCTGCAGTTAAAAAAAAAAAAAAACAACAAAAAAAACAGTAATATTATGAAATATTATTACAATTTAAAATAATGGTTCTCTTTTTTAATATACTTTAAAATGTAATTTATTTTTGTGATGCAAAGCTGAATTTTCATCAGCAAGTACTCCAGTCTTTGGTGTCTTATGATCCTTCAGAAATCATTCTAATATGATGATTTGATACTCAGTTATTATCAATGATGGAAACAGTTGTGCTGTTTAATATATTTTTTTGGAATACTTTTTCAGGATTCATTGATGAGTAAAACGTTAAAGTTCTTGTGTTGGGCTAGTGTCTGCTGTGTTGCTAGCGGGGTGGATCCCTGCGATATTAGTAAGACATTCTGAGGATCGTCCGAGAGAGGACTTCACTCTTCTTCTGTGAGTTATATTCAGTGGATCGTCCGAGAGAGGACTTCACTCTTCTTCTGTGAGTTATATGTTGAGGATCGTCCGAGAGAGGACTTCACTCTTCTTCTGTGAGTTATATTCAGTGGATCGTCCGAGAGAGGACTTCACTCTTCTTCTGTGAGTTATATGTTGAGGATCGTCCGAGAGAGGACTTCACTCTTCTTCTGTGAGTTATATTCAGTGGATCGTCCGAGAGAGGACTTCACTCTTCTTCTGTGAGTTATATTCAGTGGATCGTCCGAGAAAGGACTTCAATCATCTTCTGTGAGTTATATGTTGAGGATCGTCCGAGAGAGGACTTCACTCTTCTTCTGTGAGTTATATGATGAGGATCGTCCGAGAGAGGACTTCACTCTTCTTCTGTGAGTTATATGTTGAGGATCGTCCGAGAGAGGACTTCACTCTTCTTCTGTGAGTTATATGATGAGGATCGTCCGAGAGAGGACTTCACTCTTCTTCTGTGAGTTATATGTTGAGGATCGTCCGAGAGAGGACTTCACTCTTCTTCTGTGAGTTATATGATGAGGATCGTCCGAGAGAGGACTTCACTCTTCTTCTGTGAGTTATATGATGAGGATCGTCCGAGAGAGGACTTCACTCTTCTGTGAGTTATATGTTGAGGATCGTTCGAGAGAGGACTTCACTCTTCTTCTGTGAGTTATATGTTGAGGATCGTCCGAGAAAGGACTTCACTCTTCTTCTGTGAGTTATATGTTGAGGATCGTCCGAGAGAGGACTTCACTCTTCTTCTGTGAGTTATATGATGAGGATCGTCCGAGAGAGGACTTCACTCTTCTTCTGTGAGTTATATGTTGAGGATCGTCCGAGAGAGGACTTCACTCTTCTTCTGTGAGTTATATGTTGAGGATCGTCCGAGAGAGGACTTCACTCTTCTTCTGTGAGTTATATGATGAGGATCGTCCGAGAGAGGACTTCACTCTTCTTCTGTGAGTTATATGTTGAGGATCGTCCGAGAGAGGACTTCACTCTTCTTCTGTGAGTTATATGATGAGGATCGTCCGAGAGAGGACTTCACTCTTCTTCTGTGAGTTATATGTTGAGGATCGTCCGAGAGAGGACTTCACTCTTCTTCTGTGAGTTATATGATGAGGATCGTCCGAGAGAGGACTTCACTCTTCTTCTGTGAGTTATATGATGAGGATCGTCCGAGAGAGGACTTCACTCTTCTGTGAGTTATATGTTGAGGATCGTTCGAGAGAGGACTTCACTCTTCTTCTGTGAGTTATATGTTGAGGATCGTCCGAGAAAGGACTTCACTCTTCTTCTGTGAGTTATATGTTGAGGATCGTCCGAGAGAGGACTTCACTCTTCTTCTGTGAGTTATATGATGAGGATCGTCCGAGAGAGGACTTCACTCTTCTTCTGTGAGTTACATGATGAGGATCGTCCGAGAGAGGACTTCACTCTTCTTCTGTGAGTTACATGATGAGGATCGTCCGAGAGAGGACTTCACTCTTCTTCTGTGAGTTATATTCAGTGGATCGTCCGAGAGAGGACTTCACTCTTCTTCTGTGAGTTATATGTTGAGGATCGTCCGAGAGAGGACTTCACTCTTCTTCTGTGAGTTACATGTTGAGGATCGTCCGAGAGAGGACTTCACTCTTCTGTGAGTTATATTCAGTGGATCGTCCGAGAGAGGACTTCACTCTTCTTCTGTGAGTTATATGATGAGGATCGTCCGAGAAAGGACTTCACTCTTCTTCTGTGAGTTATATTCAGTGGATCGTCCGAGAGAGGACTTCACTCTTCTTCTGTGAGTTATATGTTGAGGACCGTCCGAGAGAGGACTTCACTCTTCTTCTGTGAGTTATATGTTGAGGACCGTCCGAGAGAGGACTTCACTCTTCTGTGAGTTATATTCAGTGGATCGTCCGAGAGAGGACTCCAATCATCTTCTGTGAATTGTACCGTGTGGATCGTTCGAGAGAGAGTGGACTCTAATCTTCTTCTGTGAGTTATATTCAGTGAAAAGTCCTAGAGTGGACTTCAAGTATCTTCAGTGACTTATGTTCTGTTGACTGTCCGAAAAAGAGGTCTTCTTGTATCTTCTGTGAGTTATCTTTAAAAGGCACGAGGGAACTGAATAATGTGTAGCATATAATACCCAGCAGTGAGGGAGTGAGAGCAAACAGAATATAAAGGCTGGTGATGAGATAATTATGACATGATAGAGATCAGGTGTGGTGATGAGGGAATCGAGTGCAGGTGAGGATCCAGGGGAATGCTGGGAAATGTAGTGCGGGACAGGACCAGGAAACCAGGGGAACCGTGACACCGTCGAGCCGTTTACTCACTGAAATAACTATATCTGGCCCGAGAGCATCGGTTCCCGAGCAGACTGTGGAAAACCTACGGTGACTGGACAAGTTTTCTTGCGTGCGTCCGCTTTTAACGCGTCTTGACTGTCGTACAGTCTGACATTAATGACGACTGAGATCTTACAGTGTGACATGGCTTACAGCGAGGATCATGTTCGCAGCAACAATCGTAAAGGACTATTATAAATGGCACAGTGTGCGCCGGCTTTAGTCTTGAGTTGTTGAGTTGTTGTATTATGTGGGGAACTGGTATGCATGTAAGAGGGAGAGAAAGTTGTTTTTGTACATGCAATGCTAGCAAAGAGACATGTGAGTTACCTGAATGTGATCTCTTGATTTACGTGACTATACAACAATGTCCACTAACTCTCATTAGAGTATTAGTAGACTGTATAGTATTAGTATACTAAGTATTAGTTGTGATTGACGATCAGTTAAACTTCACAGAGCACATTTCTAGAGCTGCCCGGTCCTGCAGATCTGCCTTATACAACATTAGGAGGATCAGGCCCTTCCTATCAGAGCTACACAACTCTTGTTCTCTCCAGACTGGACTATTGTAATGCTCTCTTGGCCTTCCAGCATCAACTGTCAAACCTCTGCCACTGATCCAAACACTAATAACACTATATCATTACAATCAACATCACTCTTGTGTTTATGAAGAGAATGAGTCAGTGTTTCAATACTCTTGATCTTGTTTTATGATATTTTTATAAAGTTTTTAATCTCCTATAAATGATCAGTTTGTCTGCGCTGCTTCACTAAAGCAGAAGTGAAAGTGTTCCAGTCCAGATCATGTAACCAATCAGAGAGTGAGACTGAAACCCCATTTGCATTGTCAGGGTGGAGTGATTGTGATCCTCTCAGAATAGAGCAGCTCTGTCTCCAGAGACCATGTTCAAACCCCAAGAGCTTTATTTGACATTTACTGCTACATCAACCTTCTGAAAAGCACCTGCATCTTCATCTGTTAGTTGAATGATGTTGTCAGACACAAAGTGAACTTGTTGAGAAGCTTTATTGAATGTTGCAGCAAACACAGCAGATTGAAAGATCACACACACACACACACACACACACACACACACACACACACACACACACACACACACACACACACACACACACACACTCAGTTTCAGTATTGAGTTGTAAATCACTACAGCTGCAGCACTAGACTCATGTGAATCCTGCCTGACACAGGACACTCAGATACGGCTCATCTTCAGGAGAGAAACATCAGCACTCAGAGCTCTTGTGGAACGAGACCTCATGAGGAGCTCCATCATGTGTTACTCTGCAGACGTACAGCTCTCCCTCTTCCCAGCGTGCTTTGCTGAGGGTCAGGACGCTACTGCGGCTGTAGCGGCCGTCCTGCTGGCTCTCTGCGCTGGTCAGAACCCCCTCGGTGACCTCTGACCCGTCCAGTGTCCAGCTCACCAGCGCCCCCTGTGGAGAGTAAGAGCTGAGCAGGCAGAGCAGTGCGGCTGAGTCTCCAGAGATCTGCAGAGAAGAGGGCGGCAGCAGAGACACTGAGGGCTTCACTGTGGGACCAGCTGCAGGAGACAAACACAACACATTCACACACACACACACACACACACACACACACACACACACACACACACACACACACACACACACACACACACACACACACACACACACGCACACACACACACACAATTACATTTTTAATGCATTAATTATTCATTGCTATATACATTAAAATGCATGTATGATCTAATCAATAAGTGTAACAGCAGTTATAACACATATTATCTATTATCAGGCCGATCTGACTGCTTTAATTCCAGCAATTATTCACTCTGAACATAAATATCTTACATTTTGAGATATTCACCTGAACTGAAAATGTAACTCAATTTCAAACAGAGTTAAAACACAATTGAATCATACAGAATGAACAAAACACTGAATTATAAGCACAACATGAGCAAAAGAGATTCAGTATCATTGACTGAACTACAGAAAGCAGCAACATTTACATTCTGATGTCAAATCTCTTTTTCCATGTATGATTTCTATAATAAAAGATGAACTAAATATGAACTCAGTGTAGAAATAAATGAAGGAAAAACAAACCTGTAATAAACTGATTAAACTCATAGTGAGACACAGTGTGGAAATATGTTTAGAATTCCTTTTTTTGTTGAAAGGAATAATGCTAATATCATATACATCTTACAACAATATCAGTAACACTTTATTAAAAGCCTTCATACATATTGCATTATAAAAGTCTATTTCTAAGTCCATATTGTTACACCTTTAGAAATTATAATACATTAAAACTCATGACAAACAACTAATTCTAGATGTAACAAGGATTTGTAAATATTATAATGCATTTTAACTTTGGTAACAATAATTTATGAAAAATATATAAAGCATTATTATCTACATTATTTATAGCTTAATAAAGCATTATACATAAAGGCTTCAAGTAAAGTGTCACCACAATATCTAATAATCATTATTATTAATAAATGTTGTTCTTGTTTCAACTGTAAAACACTTTCTAAAATCTAAATTGTATTTTTTTATTAGGTGATTAAATAGACAGACTTACCGATCACCAGTTTAGTTCCTCCACCGAAAGTCCACCACAGTGATACAATCTAATGAAACGCTCGTACAAAAACCTCTATTCCACTCGAGTGAACACACACTCCAGCAGAGAGAGAGAAACAACACTTCAACACACTGATATTAGAAGATCCTCAGCTCTTCTCAACACTCACTCATTCAGATTTGACTAAATGCTTTCTGATATAACACTGTTTAAAGAAATATATTTGATGAGCTGTGACCTCTGAGGTGACCTTTGACCTCTTTGATCATGGATGATGTTGTGGAGTTTCTCATAATGATGCTTCTGTTCTTCATATGCAGATCAATCATCATGATTCACAGAAAAACCTGCAGCTTCAGACTTCAATCTTCAGTGAAAATCTCTTCAAATAATCTGAGTTTATTGAATATTAGAGCCAAAGTCAATAGAAAGTGTCAACAATGAAAATATAAAAGGTATTTTGCATGTTCTACACAGTCAAGCATGTTTTCATATTCAAGGTCTGTTCTACACTCTAAAAAACGGTGGGTTATTTTTGTGTACCCAATAGGTGGGTTAAAAATATTGGGTCGTTCTATTGGGTTATTCCGAACATTTATTGGGTTGTTTCTATAACAACGCAGACCGTTGGGTTAAAGTTCAAATTTCAACGGTAATCCACCGCCGCAACTGTGACAGAAGATACACGGGTGAGTTAATTACACTATATAAGCTTGTAGATATAACGTTACAGGTTTTTTTTCGTTATAAAGTGATTTTAAGCTCTTACGTAGTACTATTGTCGCATTTTCCTAAATGTGTAGCTTATTATTTCCATGTTTATATCTCCCCTGTCGACTGCTTTTTGTCTGGTATCTGCGACTAGCGACGTCGATGCTTGCAATATAGCCATTTATTCTTATACTCGGTTGTGATACTCTTCCTTACTTTCTATGTTCTTTCCAATACTTTTTGGGAAGTTATTCATTTTTTCAGATATTTAACCGACGCGCTCAGCTTCAAGACCCAGCGCAAGCCTAGTCCACTCCATCCAGTGTCACGGTCAGGAAAAAGGTAACTTATGCTGTGTTTATATAAAGGCCTAACGTTACATTGTAGCGTAAATGTCTACTTAGGCTATCCCATGTGAATTTAAAATACTACAAAGTATTAAACATTTAGAAAACTCTATAAAGATAAAAAGTTATGTTCAGGATAGTAAGTTAGCCTATTAACGTTAATAGCCAGTTACATAATTACTTTTCAGATCGCCACATGTAACGTTATGCCCTTTAAATAAAATTACGGCTGAGACTTTATTCTTTTATAATAACATTTTATTACTTTTTAAATGACAAATAAGTCATTTAAAAGCAGTAAAATGACATTTTAAATGGAGGACATTTACCACCCATGCATGATCTCCTGTGATTTTACAGTGAATTTATAGTAGGTTAGTGACAATAGGCTTTATTATTGTTAATTCACTTTATATTAACTAAACATTTTTACACAGGATGCTATGGATTCATATGTAAGGGAAACGCTTCAGAAGTGGAACCTTGAAACATTAATTGACAGATTTGCAGGTGAGACATAATGTAGCAAATCTGAAAAAGGAAACTCTCTCTCAGTTGCTAACCTTCCTCACAATTAAATAATGTCATCATTAATATAGTGAAGCCTTTTTAATGTGACTTCATGTAAACCAGAATGTACTACCGGTAGTTATACAGGGTCATAAATTATTCAAATGGCACCTCTCTTTAAAGGAATAGTCCACCAAAAAATGACCATTTTGTTTAAAATTTTCTCAACATGTCCCTAATAACCTTTTTAACACCCCAAATAACAATTCTGACACACACACACACACACTGATACTGTAATTTCCCCAGTTTTTTCCTAACCAGCAGACAACAGAATTCAGTCTTTTAACACCTAGATCAATATTCAGAAACAACCTATATTTAATTTAGATCACCATTACAGTGATTTTTTTCTATAAAATTATAACATTTCATAGTATGCAATCTAATGGTATAGTTGAGTAACTTTGCTGTAAATAGGTTAAAAAAGGTACAACGTATCACCCAAAACAAAGCATGTATTAAGAAGTGAATAATACAAATTATGTATCATTTTTTAAATTAAAAGTATATATTTTTTATACAATTGCTCTGTGGACTTTAATGGAAACCAAACACCAAGAGTATACAGTGTACATGAGGAGAATATGAGGTTGATCAATGGGACCATTTCTTTTTTTGGTGAATTATCCCTTTAGGTATATCATGATGAGGACAGCATTGTAAGCTAGTTTGATTTATTTATTTATTTTTTGTGCATAATGGATGGTTAAGGGAGATGGAAAATATTATAAGAAAACAATGATCTATGAGATGTCCTAACAAATATTGTCAAATAAAGCAGTGTCTGCCATTTATTTGTCTTCTTATTTTTCCTTTTCTAGAGGAAGAAATTGACCAGCAAAGCTTTCTACTTCTTGACGACACCACCATAACAGCACTTATACCAAGAATTGGCCAAAGAATAAAATTTACCAATTATTTTAAGCAGTTGCACACTGTAAGTAACTAAACATACAATGCCTTTCACATGCTTCAAATGTAAAAAATCCACTCCAAACCACAAAGAATATTTCTTACAATAATTCAGGCTCATTTCTTGCTGCAATTCAGGGAGAATTTGTAAAGGGTCTTGAAAAACCCCCATTTACTGAGGTTTATGTTCCTGATTGGGTAGTAGTTAATGGCACAGAGTACAGACCAGGCATGGCCATTACAACAGGATGCACAGAGGATGGAGTACCTCAGTTTGGGCTGATAAAAGCTATTGTAACTATCGGCCTCAATGTTGATGTGAAACTTGTTGTCAAAAAATGGCACACTGTAGGTTTTGACCGCCATTACTTTGCATACACGGTGTCCCCTGATGAACCTCTCGAGGCTTTTTCTGTGAACTCACTGCACGATTTTCAACCCTTGCATGCAGTGAAATCATATAATGTAGAGGATGACTTGTACTACATTCCCTTGCGCTACAGATGTTTTTAAGGCTTTTTAAATTTTTTATATGTAATGAGTTGTACAAGCTTTTACTTTTTTCCCCCTTATCAGTATATCTTTATTAAATACATGCTATAAATAGAAGTTTCTTGTACATATAGACATACACACTTTACCATAGGTTATATTAATATATTAATAGGTTTGTTATTAGAATTTTAAAAGGCCAATTCTTGATGTGGTGCACGAATCAATTGCAAGGCATATTTTAGGTTTGTAATCTACAGGAGCTGTATTGTCCAATTATAGAAATATATATATATATATATTAGTTGAGTATGTAAAGTATATTGTAACTGGAATTAAAATGTATTTTCTTTACATACAGACAGAAGAACACTCTGAAAACAATGAAACCGAGAGACCTACCAAAACTGAGGTTCCTACTGTGACACTGACTATTGTGGAAAATTCAACCTCATTTGTACGTATTTCCTTTTCCCTGATATTTAAGTACCTTACAAATACACACTTTACAGAGACCTTCATCAGTGATGTTGAAATTCTCTGACCAATTTCTTTGTCTAAAAACTGTAATTAGTCAAATGTATATGTTAGAAGTGGGAAGTGTTTTTTCATTTGTTCAAAACTTAGGAAGGCAATCCTAGCATTATGAAGTTATGCTGATGTGCAATTCTAAACAATTTCTTTCTCCATTAAGGATATACGACAGATTTTAGAGGGAAGCACACATGGGTCTTCTATTCTCTCCAATTTGGAACAAAACCACAACTTATGTCTTGAAGACCGAAGGAAAATGGTTCGCATTTTGGTGTCCCATTTAATGGAGAAGTTTGGGGAATAGTAAGTGATGTTTTATTCATTGTACCACTTTACATAAAGTCATTCAATCATAAGCGGTCAATTCAATTTACTCATAAGTAACCTAATATCTGTACAATCCTTCTACCACTTAGTCCATCACCAGACCGAAAGAAAGAGCTAGCTCTGACCCTGGTCACACAATTTCCATGCCTTAGAGATTCGGAGGGCAGTGGATATGTGAGTATGCTGATCCCCAGTTTATCAGAACTATACTCACCTTCACACAGCAGTAGAATATTTGACAAACAAGACATTTTTAAGACATTTTTGGGACATGTTATCCATTTAACATTTGTGTTGATGTTTTAGGAGGTATGGTATACACCAGGGCGATACCGCCATCCGGCTACAGGGTTTTTGGAGGAACGACTCCGTAATATTAGGAAACGACTCCACAGTCACAGTTCTACATCTAGAGAGAGGTCACAAACCACAGATGAACGCCGAGCTACTGTGACTGATAGGATCACTTTATTGCCAGGTAAGAAAAATGTAACCATCGGTGCTGAAGCCTTATTGACGTTCTTCTTTCTACTTTCTTCTTTTTTATTCCTTAAATCCAAATTGTGCTGTGATCAAAGCAGTTTAATGTGAAACTGTCTAAATAATCCACAGATTTTGTTATCCTAATTTTGGAAATTTTAGTAGTAACTGTTACATGTTTGAATCATAAAATGTTGCCTGTCTTGCAACATTGCTTTAGGTTGTTGTGATATTAATCACTCTGTTTGATTCATGCAGATTCACAAATCAGTGAGGCAGACAGTAACAAAATGACAGAGTGGCTGAAGAAGAATAAGCAACCAGTTAGTCAAGTTGAGGAATATATGAGAGGAACAGCTGTCTACAGAGCACAGTGGATAAGAGAGAACGGATCTAAATCTTTAATAGAGATCACCCAAGAGTATCCAAGACTTCTGGACACACCTGGAATGGTAAAGAAATGTTAAATCTATAAAAAGAAAATGAGGTTTGCATTAATTTTAATAAACAATTCATCCTAATCTAAACAACTCATTTGTTTGATTGGACATTTAAAAAAAATAACTGTCCAGCCCTAAAAAATGATCCCACTTGATTTGATTCACTAAGCTTGATTTTTTCATCAAAACAATGTCCACACTTTCATTGTTACTGCATCATATGAGGTGTTGGTGTGATTTAAATTATTATTATTATTATTTTAAGATTGCTCAGGACTTTGGTATTTTATACCCACATGCCAAAGAGAAACTTTTTGAGCTTTGGGGACATGCATCTCAACGAGTCCTGTCATATTGCAAGACCGAGAAGAGAGCCTTGGATCTTCTTCCAGTCCAGACTAACATTTCTTCTGGTGAGAAAATCCTGCACTGTACTTTCATGTCAAGTTGTAATATTTTGCCTATAATGTAATGCGCTTGTTTAAAGATTAATCCATTGTTCTTTCTGTTTTATGTAAAGACACTCTTGGAGATGTTGCTCTGAAAACCCTGCCAGCTATCCTTCCTCCATTGCCATACAAAACGGGCTGCAAGATGGTCCGGCCCTCTTACCAGGAGGCAAAACAAGCATTTGTTGATTTACAGCCTGTGGGTACATCATTTATGACGACACATTTTGGGTAATATTTGATCCATGTGTGCATATTTACCATTTCAAATTTCTATTTAAAGGTTGGAACAAACATCATTCAATATTTGGAGGAGGAGGAGCAACGGAGGCAATTCCCTCATGTCCTGCAGCTTGGGGATAAATTGAACTGCTCACAAGCCTTCGTCATTGTGGGAGGAGCGGCACTAGAGCAAGACAGCCTTTTACAAGCTGTGGATACATGCTTTAAATTATTTTATGTTTTAGACATTGAGTATCCAAAGCCGTCTGCAGCTGTTTGGCAGTTTCTACAACACACAATATATTCTGTGCCAGGAGGAGTTCCATCAACTCACTGTCGCCTACTAAGGCAGTTTATAATCGGATAAGCTGGACTAGCTTTGGTTCGTTTTGTTTGTTTATTTGTATTTTTGTGCTCCATGTTTCTTAGTTTTAGCACTGATATTCTGTGCCTGGAGGTGTTCCCTCAACACACCGCCTTATGAGGCAGTTTATAATTGCATTACTTTATTTATTTATTTATTTATTTATTTATTGAAACAGTTACTTACCTTAAGGAAGTAAATTAAAACAATTGCAACAATAACAATGAAAATGTTTACAACTTGTAATGTTTACAACTGTTTATTTGTGGCAGTTTATAATTGCATTACTTTATTTATTTATTAATTTATTTATTTATTGAAACAGTTACTTACCTTAAGGAAGTAAATTAAAACAATTGCAACAATAACAATGAAAATGTTTACAACTTGTAATGTTTACAACTGTTTATTTGTGGCAGTTTATAATTGCATTACTTTATTTATTTATTAATTTATTTATTTATTGAAACAGTTACTTACCTTAAGGAAGTAAATTAAAACAATTGCAACAATAACAATGAAAATGTTTACAACTTGTAATGTTTACAACTGTTTATTTGTGGCAGTTTATAATTGCATTACTTTATTTATTTATTAATTTATTTATTTATTGAAACAGTTACTTACCTTAAGGAAGTAAATTAAAACAATTGCAACAATAACAATGAAAATGTTTACAACTTGTAATGTTTACAACTGTTTATTTGTGGCAGTTTATAATTGCATTACTTTATTTATTTATTTATTTATTTGTTGAAACAATTGCTTACCTTTTGGAAGTAAAATAAAACATTGTAAATATACTGAAGTTGTGAGTTATTTATTTACATGGCAATAATAATAATAATAATAGTAATAATTTTAGGTTGGTTAAAGCATCATTTTGGCTAAATAACCCAACAAATGAGTTGTTTGTAACCCTATTTATTGGGTTAAACTAGTAACCTAATTTATTGGGTTAAAATAACCCAACAATAGGTCGGTGCTATATCAACCCACCATTGGGTTAGCTGTTGGGTCGGTTTTAACCCAACTTTTTTAAGTGAGTAAAAGTATCTGGACCGGTTATGAATCTCCACACAAGATCATGAAACGTGAACAAGCTCTAATATGTCTCCATCTTTAACAGCCTGTTTCTTCTCCATTTGATGATTTCAGACACACATGAGGCTTCATGATAGATGGAGTGACACCATGAACTCTGATTAGAGATTCACAATCAGTCCTGATACTTTCTGAACAGACTCATGATTCATGATCTTACTTTAGTGATGGCGGTTCATCTAGTGGAAGTGTAGCAGTGATGATGGTCACATGACTGAATATGGACACAGAGATGGACGTTCATCTGCACATCCTCAGTGTCTCAGGAGTCACAATAAAAATACAAAATAAAGTCATGATTCTGTAACTCTAGTGTATATTAGTTTGTTATCAGCACAAGCTGTTGTAAATCCTGCCCACTTCTTTGCATTGTCAGCACATGCTTCAGTGCTCTGAGAGTGTTTATAGTGCTGTGAGTTTAACACTTCATGACTGAGAGCAGAACAGAACACAATCTTCATCATCACACAAGACTAAACTACAGCAATGAACACAATCTACATCTTCATCTGGACCATTGCACTGTTTATTCAAGGTAAGATGTAAAAACTGACTCTGGTTTTGGTGTTTTTGTAAAAGTATATGATGATAATAGTTTTAAACACTAATAGTTTTTCTTTTCTCTTCTTCAGAATCCAGAGGAGTGACTCTGACTCAACCTGAAGTTAAAACTGTCCAACAGAGTCAAACAGCAACAATAGAGTGTCATATAGATGTAGGAATACGCGGCAGCCACTTATACTGGTATCAGCAGAAACCTGGAGAAGCTCCTAAACTCCTGATTTATAGCATAAACAGCCTTTATACTGGAACTCCATCTAGATTCAGTGGCAGTGGAACAGCAAATACTGGACGAGATTTTACTCTGACCATCAGTGGAGTCCAGACTGAAGATACAGGAGATTATTACTGTCAGAGTTATCACAGCAGTGGTAGTGGAGTGTTCACACAGTGATAAAGAGTCGTACAAAAACCTCTGTCAGTCAGACGTCACAGTGACTGCACTGATACAGCTGAGAGAAACTGCAGCTGCTGATGGAGGATCACAAACTACACAATATCAAACCTTTCACACACTTTATTTAATATGATATGAATGAATTATTATGATGTAAGTAAACATGTGACATACACTGTAAAAACTGAAGGAGCCTCAAATATCCTGTCGGATACTCAAGGAACTTCAAAATGTAATTTAAGTGCCTCAGAGCTCTTTCTCCTATAGTAGGGTTACTGGAGGAGCATTGACAATCTTTGAGGTTCTTGCTGGAACTTATGGGATCCTTTAAGCACTTTGTATTTAGTTCAGAGATTCTGGAGTCACCTTTTCATTGCTATGAGACCTCAAAGTGCTTTGGGGGAAAATAGAGGAACTTGAATGCGATAAAAGGGTTATTGGAAGATCTTTTAACATTTAAGTGGTTCCTGGAAGATCTCTTATGTTAAAGCCAGCATCTGGAGGAACCCAATGGTTCAGTGAGACCAGAATGAGATTATTATTATCCTATTATTATAGGCTACTTAAGTTTGATTCAGTATACATACCCAGGTGAAAAAGACGTACTATTAAAAATGTACTTGAGTGTGTTTTTAGTAGACCTACAATACAAATATACTTTAATGCATGTTTAATACATTTAACAGTAGCCTACGTCTTTTTCACCTGGGTAGCTTACATTTATTTAGTATCTATAGGCCTATTTTATTGATTAATTTAAACCTTAAACAACAACACTAAATAATAATAATATTAATATTAATTCATCAATTATTATTGAATAAATAATAGTAATAAAATAATAATTTTTACCTACTTCTTCATAAATTATTATTTGATTTATTGTAATTATACAGGAGGAGAGAAGTGTTATTCTGTCACGAAACTGCTGCTATTCCTCTGCTGTCATCGCTTCAGTGATGCTCGCGCTGCTCGCGCGCAACAAAGCTCAGCTGATCAACGTCATCGGGTCTGAAGTAACGGCTCCTCTCATCAGAGCTTCCGCCGTTTGTTCGGCTCTCCGTTACAAGGTTTGTAAACTCGCCAAATAAATATAAATACGAGTGTACTCACTATATATTCAAACACACACATATATAAACTAAATTTATTATACATTACTACGTTTTTACAGTGTTTACCACTAGTTTATTGCACAGTATCTGGTATGAAGGTTTTAGCCGCGATGCTAACTACGTTGATCTAACGTAAGTTAATGAGCAAATGGAAATTATTGACTTATTGTCTTAGATTGATTTAGTCATTCAATTCAACATATTCTGTAAAATGTGTCTTCAAATTGCTGATATAGCCTATAATTTAGCTGATTCGTGCTGTCATCATTGGTGTTTGTTATGAATAACAAAAGCAGGTTAATATAGTTTGGTCTGTTTTTGTTTAACGTTAGCCTAACTTTACTTACTACATGTGCCCTCATTCTCTCAAATACCATTTTAAAGCCATTTACTGGTCAATAAATATTATGTTGTGAATAATCAGCTTTGTTCTTTTGTTTCCCCAGAACAACCAGTACATTTCTAAAATAATCTGAACATTTCAGTGGCAACATTGAATTACAGTAAGTTACCTACACCACATGCACGTACTTTATTACTATGAACTTTCTCAGTGTGAAATTGTATTGTTTGACTGTGTACTTGTGTTTTTTAATCAGTTATTCTCTGAAAATCTTCCCTCATGCTCTCAAATCTCATTCATGTTACTCAGAAAAATAATATCACAAGTTTGGAGCCAATAATGCTATGCATTTTTTTATAGGCTATACCTTAATCATATGCATTTGAATATAAGACATTTGAACCCTGAATTATAACATTATAACCCTTTTTTCGACAAAAAAGAGGAAAAAGCTATTATATGGCTTCAGATGACTTACAACACAACCCATAACACATGAGTTGTGAACTCATTGATTATTTTTAGGATCTTTTCTGGGACATTTTTGGAGCTTAACCATTTTTACATAAATTGTTGCATTGAATTGAACTAGACAAGTGTACATTTGTTTACAATTTTTTTCTGCTTGTGTTTCATGCAGTGATAATGAAATGGTGACGGGTTGCATTATGCCTGAGATCTGCTTTTGAGTTCCACAGACAGAAAGTCAAACAGGTTTGGAACGTCACAAGGCTGAGGAAATTATTTAAATTTCACAACTATCACTTTAATAACCTTATTAACAGTACATTTTGTACTTTGCAGGGATCTCGGTAAGCTGAAATACAAGTTTGTAGACCTGAAAATCCTGAAAAAATTTGAAAAAACAAACAGAAAATGAAGCTGATGCACCTTTTCACTTCTCTAACTCGTTAAGTACCTCACGTGTCCCTTGTGAAGATTTTATAATTGATTGCATTTTATGTTGCAGCGAGTAAAGGTGCGTCACATTTGTGAATTTCGTGAAATTACACGGGCAAAAAGCTCCATTGACCATTGTCAGCAGTGTAGCGATGTAATGTATGAAGCACCACACAAAATTGCTGATCGTGTGGATTCTTATTGAAATGACTGAATTCACCAGTGAACATTCACAGAACAACAGATCATTTTACTGCACCTTAACTCTGTTAAAATGGAAAATGTTTTCTGCTTGTTGTGACATAAGGAATACTGTTTCCGGGTCGAAGCCTCTACTTCTACTTCCTCTATCTTGTTTCTAGATATTGACAATACTCAACAACCATTTATGGGAACTGTTGATTCAAGTCACACATTTAAGCTTTTCAAAAGCCATAGTGTACATTACAGTCTCCAGTCTAACGGCATCCCAGACTTCAACATTTTATGATTCAAAATAGCTGAATAACTAACCATCTGAGATTTCGGAATAGAGATAAAGGTTAGGATCATAATTTTCAGGAATATTACAGCACAATGAGTGTATATTAGCACTGTTTGTTGTTTGTTTTTGGCATCTGATAGAGCTTTTGGACTTGGAAACAGTGAAGTCAGACTTAACAAGCGGACTGAAACATGTTTTAAAATTAAGTGAAGATGGACATTTTTAATTAGTCAAAATTAAAAAAAAATTACATTGATTTCTTACATGGAACATGTGTTTTCCATGCATTTTGTTGAGATGTCTTTTCTTGTGTAGCTTATTGTATACACGGTTGATTATTCATGTTACTTATGTATTATACAATTTTTTTTGTGTGTATTCATTGATATTAATCTATTACTAGCTTTTTTTCCCAAGTGCATGGAAGTGTATGTATTAAAATGGATCTAAAATATGTAATAAACAATTCTTATTTTGTATTTGGTTCAGTTTGTTTATTATAATAGAAGTTAATGGTGGTAACCATAGTAACAACATGAAATTAATTTAATACAAATAAAATAAAATTGAAATTTGGTTCCTGGAGGCACCCACAGTGGTTCCACACAGTGCCTTATATAAGAGTTCCTCAGGAAACCTGTGTGGTTCTTCAGAGAACCGCCCCTTTTTAAAGGGCGCCGGTGTGGCAAAGTGAAGAACCCCAAAAGGTTCCTGCAGGCACCTTTTATTTTTACAGTGTACAATCTAAGATCCCTTATTTAGTATCCCTTACTAAACTGGACTAAAATGTGTAGAAAATGTGGTAACACTTCAGAATACTGTTTATTACTGCATAACTAATAAGGAATTACTGAAGAACTAATTAGTAATTAGTACAAAGTACACAAATCAAGTACTTGAGTAAAAGTACAGATACCCCAATAAAATATTATTCCAGCAAAATTATAATTAGGCCCATTCATTTTCAAAATGACCTTAGTAAAAGTACAAAGGAAATTAATTTTTAAAGTACTTAAAAAGTAAAAAGCACTGATCAATGTTTTTTTTCTAGAAAGTTTTAGTCATTCTTCAGCACTAATAAGAAAGATAAGCACAGACACTAAAGTGTTACTGAAAATGTGAGTGGTGCTTGTCGCTGTAAAACTTTCCACTACAATATTATCTATATTATTTACTGTATATCAATCTCTTTTTAATTGCACTTCCATACTCCTCCACTAGAGGGTCACTTGTCTTTTTCATAACTGAGTTCTGTTCACCTTTCCTTTAAGACCGCGGCGGCATCTGACATCACATACTTCACTACTATATAGTAGGTGAAATATAGTTTGTGACCTTGGTTTCCAAATGAGATGCAAAATTTGCTCTCATCAGAAAAGAGGACTTTGGTCCACTGTGCTTTATTAAAGGGCACCTATTATGCAAAATTCACTTTTACATGGTGTTTGAACATAAATGTGTGTTGGCAGTGTGTGAGCAAAACCACCCTAGAATGATTAAAATCCACCCAGTGTTTTTTTTTTTTACAATCTCAATAAATCATAAGCACTGTCTCAGAATGAGCTGCAGTTTGAGCTTAGACCCGCCCTGAGTGAGCTGGACACAGAGTCCGCCATTGTTTCGACGCTTGAGCAGCTGTAGACAAGAATGTCTCCTAAGCGATTGAGGTGTGTTGTTGTTGGATGTCAGAATGAACATATGTCTTCATTTACTCTCGTTGTTACTCGAGGATGGATCTGTACTGTTCGTGATCCAGCTTACGGTCTTCAGAGCGACAGGACTAACGTTACTGACCACGGCAGAAATGAAAGTGAGAGCGCGCTCTTTATGACAGCTCATCGAGTCATTTTACGGATATAAGGTTTACCAGTTTATTAAGCGCCCACTGAAAAGGTGTGTATATATTTGTTTACTGTAACGAGTGTTTTGTGTACTTCGCTGTGTATGTTGATGATAATAAAAGGGAGAGAGAGAGAGAGAGAGAGAGAGAGAGAGAGAGAGAGAGAGAGAGAGTTTATGGATAAGACTTTAATGCTCACTTCTTATACTGTGTTTATTCAGCTCTTACTGTGATTCTCTGGAGTAAAACAAACGCTCATCTTTTGTGTAATGTACAATAAAGTTCACTGAACTCGTCAGTATATTTTGGTCATCATTCGGACGGGGTCTGCTACAGCAGGCTTGTATTAATAGTGGATAAAAGCAGATGACAAGTAAATTATAACCATAATTAACCCTCTGAGGTCTGAGGGGTTTTTGGGGTCCTTGAGATGTTCTGACATGCCCTGACATTTGTGCTTTTTTCAGTTGCTTATAAACATATTAATGGCAAAAAAAAATTACACACTATTTAGCACAAACAGGGCTACCATAATATGTGAGCAACAAGAATGTACATGTCTGCATTTTTGAGAGAATAATGTTTATGCGTGGTTATTGAAAAAACTAAAAACTAAAGTTTCTGAAATAAGGCCATAAAACACATACTAAATATGTGCCAATAAGACTTTTGTCTAATAGATGTCATTGCCTAGTGTTTTTTCTTCAAAATGATGTGAAAATCATCCTGCCCTTATCATTCACATAACACAATACATTGATTTGAATTTTGCAAAGCACTTTCTGTTTGGAAAGGCAATATGCGGAGTGGGCGTCAACGATCATGCATATTTAGTGGTTCACACCTTAGGAGACAATGGGGCCTGCATACTTAATGACCCTTTCATTCAGGTGAGTCACTGAGCCACAAGAATGCAAGAGCAACAGTTGGAATCATCTCAATTATTTTTTATTTTTCCACATAGTGTGCTTGCAATTTGGCCTATAATATCCAAGGAAAACATGTCTAGTAATTGTGCAGTTAATTCTCATACTGTATTTTCAGTTTTGGAATATTTATCCTCTCCCCAAATTTGTCACTAATAAAACACAATAAAAATTATTTAAAGAAAAGGCTTATTACCTTATTACCTTTTAATAGTTTGTTTACATCTACCTTGTAAATATATTTTTTTATTAAAAAGGTTACAATTACAACAACAATTCAAGTGTAATCTTTCTTTGTAAAAACTAAAGTATACATTTTATCATACATATTTCAAAGTTAAGGATTTGATTGATTATTTGATTACTTTATTTTTGACAAAACATACTATATTTAACATGAGCAAATATTGGCAAACAAATATTGGCTTATTTGAGTTGGCAGATATTTTACAGTAAAAATGTATAATCTATCCAAAACTAATCAACGAAATGTTGTCTTTCATATGTCTGTAACATAGCTCTTTCATTTTTATTATAAGAAATATAAATGTTAATTTGCAGTTTAATACGTTGCTTATACAAATACATTTTATTTCAACATTTCAGTCGATTTTTACTCAGTATAGCAATACAGTTTGCTAAAACCGAAACATTCATTCACAAACAGAAACGCCTGACTGTAACGTTGTTTTTATGAAATATTAGGGCATATAAATGTTAATTTTCAGTTTACTCATCTCAGTATAGCAATACAGTTTGCTAAAACATCATCATTCATTCACACAGAGACGCAATTTAAATTTAAACTGTCTTTTTGCGAGCTGTGATAAACAGCGGGCATCTCTGCGGCTGCCGTTCATTCATTCACAGAAACGCGATTAACTTGAGAAGGAAAAAAAACGTACTACATATTCGGATCCTCTCTCCTGCAATACCCGCACTCTGAGGTAGATTTTCCGTTATTATTATTCCTCACAGCGCTGCCAGATGGTGTAAACACGTAGGCTACAATGATATGATTAAACTTGTGTTTCCTCGAGCTGATATGGGGGCGTTCACAGGTTTGCCTCAGTAATTTGCGTTTGAATAGCGCGCGCTCTCCGTGGGCGGAGTCACATTACCTTTGAATGAGCTCTAATTAGCTCGACTGGAATCGCTCTCTTTTAATACAGATTTCACAAGATGAGAATATTTGTTTTTTATATAAATTACCTCATTTTAAAGAAGAGAATTCAAGCTTCATGCCTGTGTGTCTGTATGCCTGTTTGACTCAGTATTCGCTGAGTTATTGTTCATTTTCGGACGCGTTTCAGAATGGTCTTCACTGACAGAGAGAAGGCAGAACTCGCATCACGTTTATTTTTCTTTATTTGGCAAAAAGCACAACACTTTGTTTTTATTGTGAGTATACACAAAAATAATACACATTTAACAGAATCGATTGATGTATGAAACTTGCTTGTAATATCAAAGTCAACAGAGCAAAATTAATTTCTTTTGAACTGAACTGAAAAAAATCCAGCAAAACGCGCGGGCGCGTTTGTCGACCTCAGAGGGTTAAAACACAATTGAATCACACAGAATGAACAAAACACTGAATTATAAGCACAACATGAGCAAAAGAGATTCAGTATCATTGACTGAACTACAGAAAGTAGCAACATTTACATTCTGATGTCAAATCTCTTTTTTCCATGTATGATTTCTACAATAAAAGATGAACTAAATATGAACTCAGTGTAGAAATAAATGAAGGAAAAACAAACCTGTAATAAACTGATTAAACTCATAGTGAGACACAGTGTGGAAATATGTTTAGAATTCCTTTTTTGTTGAAAGGAATAATGCTATTCTTATAACAATATCATTGTTTTAGATTAAATAAGTATACAACAATATCAGTAACACTTTATTTAAAGCCTTTATACATATAAATATTATATATGCTATGTACATTAAAATGCATGTATGATCTCATCAATAATTGTAACCGCAGTTATAACACCTATTACACATTGTTACACATCTAGAAATTATAATACATTAAATTCACCATTTTCCGATGCAACAATGAATTTGCAAATATTATAAAACATTTTAACTTTGGTTGCAGTTATTTATGAAAATATATAAGGCATAATTTATAAGTAAAGTTTGCCACAATATCTAATTATCATTATTATTAATAAATGTTGTTCTTGTTCTTTCTGAAATCTAAATTGTATTTTTTTTAAATATGTAATTAAATAGACTTACATTTGATCACCAGTTTAGTTCCTCCACCGAAAGTCCACCACAGTGATACAATCTAATGAAACGCTCGTACAAAAACCTCTATTCCACTCGAGTGAACACACACTCCAGCAGAGAGAGAGAAACAACACTTCAACACACTGATATTAGAAGATCCTCAGCTCTTCTCAACACTCACTCATTCAGATTTGACTAAATGCTTTCTGATATAACACTGTTTAAAGAAATATATTTGATGAGCTGTGACCTCTGAGGTGACCTTTGACCTCTTTGATCATGGATGATGTTGTGGAGTTTCTCATAATGATGCTTCTGTTCTTCATATGCAGATCAATCATCATGATTCACAGAAAAACCTGCAGCTTCAAATAAATGATTTAATAATTCTGAACATTTCAGATGCAATACGGTAAAAAAAAAACTTGAAAACAAACCCTGGACCATACCATTGTCCCTAAAAGTGGATGACATAATTGTTACTAATAAAAAAACTCCACGGCTGAAGCATTCAATCACCACTTCATAAATTCTGGCTTTTTTTCCAAGGTGTTAAACCCTATTGCTATAGCCCCTGCAGCCTCTAATACCTGCAGCCTTTCAACACTTCCTCACAGTTTTTCCATCCGGTCTGTTTTAGTGGGGGAAATCCTGAAGGAATTGACCGCTCTGGACCCCAATAAAGCAGCTGGGTCAGATGATCTTGCCGCTTTCTTCATAAAAGGAACACTCCACCGTTTTTTGAAATAGGGCTTATTCACCTTCTTTCCTACATTTAGATAGGTGGGCAAATGCATTTTTGTCTCAATGCATGCATTGTTTTAGTTTGACAGGCTCGGTGCTAGCTTAGCTTAGCATAATGAATGGAATCCTTTGTTGCCAGCTAGCATGTCCTGAGTAAAAGTGATATAAAAAAAAACACCTAATTACTTCTTGTGGCCTGCGTATTCACAACGAGTAATAATATCGATGCAGATTAACACTAGGTGATTTCCTAGGCAGATACTGACTTATATATTAAGGACTATAAAAGGGGGAAGCACAGGCGAAGCACTGCTACTTGGGCGTGATATCTCTGCGCCCAAGTAGCAGTGCTTCGCCTGTGCTTCCCCCTAACATAGTCCCAAGTCAATATCTGCCTAGGAAATCGCCTAGTGTTAATCTGCATCGCTATTTGTACTCATTGTGAATACGCAGGCCACAAGAATTAATTAGGTGTTTTTTTTTTGTTTTTTTATATCCCTTTTACTCAGGACATGCTAGCTGGCAACAAAGGATTCCATTCATTATGCTAAGCTAAGCTAGCGCCGACCCTGTCAAACTAAAACAATGCACTGAGACAAAAATGCATTTGCCCACCTATCTAAATGTAGGAAAGAAAGTGAATAAGCCCTATTTCAAAAAACGGTGGAGTGTTCCTTTAAAGTTGCTGCCTCTGTCATTGTGGCTCCTCTAACAGCCCTCATTAATCTCTCCCTCCATATAGCCAATATTCCACCAGCTTGGAAAGAAGCGGTTGTGCTTCCTCTGTATAAGGGCGGTGATCAGGCTGACCTAAACAATTACAGGCCAATCTCCATCTTGCCTTGTGTGTCTACAATTCTGGAAATACTTGTCACTAAACAACTAATCAATCATCTTAATGTGAACGGTATCATCTCTGGGGCACAGTCTGGCTGCCGATCAGGGTATGGTTGGCGTTACAGCTACCACTAAAGTGCTCAACGACATTACATCCGCGTTAGATACCAAACAACACTGCGCTGCTGTATTCATTGACCTTGCAAATGCTTTTGACTCAGTGGACCACAACACACTCATCTACAGACTTAGCAGCATTGGTGTCAATGATCACTCATTGGTTTGGTTCGCAAATTATCTCTCTCACCGGGTTCAACGTGTAAGATTTGAAAACCTTTTCTCCCATTCCCTCTCGGTCACCAGGGGTGTCCCCCAAGTCTCCATCCTTGGCCCTACACTTTTCTCAATTTATATTAAAGGGCACCTATTATGCCCCTTTTTACAAGATGTAATATTGGTCTTGGGTGTCCCCAGAATGCATTTGTGAAGTTTCAGCACAAAATACCCCACAGTTAATTTATTATAACCATTTGAAAATGTCATTTTTGGGGCCTGTTTTAAAAAGAGCTGTTTTGGTCTATACCACCTTAAATGTAAATGAGCTGCATATCCCCGCCCTGCTGCTGGACCCAGATGATGAAGAGAGTCCGGCACAGAATAAACACGAATGAGAATGGACTAAACGTCTCGGAATGGTTATTTGATACATTTATGTACTTAAAGTTTTAATCGCGTCCCCTTTGCAATTATGGATGTGCAACACACACACACACACACACACACACACACACACACACACACGAACTGTGATAACTTTCGCGCAATATAACGTTTGCAAAGTACAAACGAAACGAAATTTATTTTTTTCTTAAGGGGAGGGAGATAGACGTTTATATACTGTCTATGGAGATAGAGCAGACCTTAATTTATTTACATTTGTAATTGCTGCAAAAAATGATAACCTACGTGACATAAAACTGTCTGACGTTGTTTGTTGAGACATCTATGACGACGACAATAAATAGCTTTAGACGCATTTGTTGTTGAACTGGCTGACATCCATTGAAATGACTATTTGCTCATAAATCATAAAATACACTTACTTCTTCTGGAGGTGACGTTGGATCGCGAACAGTAGGCAACGATCCACACTTGAGGATTAACTTTGACCCTCGTTCACTAAACAGTCAGTCAGAAAATGATTCTCGTATTTAGGAAGTTTAAGTGGCGCCTTTTCTTCATAAATAAAATCCATCCGCTGCATTTTCAGTGGCTTCTGATGTCAGTGAAGACTAGTATGTCCATTCTTAAATCCCACAACAGAAAACCTACACTTCTTAGGAGACATTACACATAAACATTACACACCGGCTGTCGTTGAAACAATGGAGGATGGTGACGTACAGATCACCGAGGGCGGGGTCTATGCCAAAACCAGATGTCAATCAAACCGCGTCGGTGGGGCTTAGCGCAATTCTACGTCACAGTGCGGGCAATCTTAGAACAGGGCGTTCTGAGACAGTGCTTATGATTTATTGAGATAGTAAAAAAAACTACTGGGTGGATTTTTATCATTCTAGGGTGGTTTTGCTCACACACTGCCAACACACATTCATGTTCAAACACCATGTAAAAGTGAATTTTGCATAATAGGTGCCCTTTAATAACATTCATGCTTTTAAAGGTGTAGCACAGAACTGTACTCAGAGAAACTGCTGCGTATGACATATGTTTAAAATAATTTACATTCATGATACTCCAGACAAAACCTAGTGTCTTATCAGCCTGACAAACATAAGCAAAAATATTTCACAATGAATAAATATGTGCAATTAATCACTAAATGGTTCAATAAAATTATTCTGAAAGTAAAATCTATGTAGAGAGTTTATGATTTTGTTATCAGCACAAGCTGTTGTAAATCCTGCCCACTTCTTTGCATTGTCAGCACATGCTTCAGTGCTCTGAGAGTGTTTATAGTGCTGTGAGTTTAACACTTCATGACTGAGAGCAGAACACAATCTTCATCATCACACAAGACTAAACTACAGCAATGAACACAATCTACATCTTCATCTGGACCATTGCACTGTTTATTCAAGGTTTGTGTAATACAGTTTTTATAATTATTATTCATTATCTTAATATGTGAAATATATATGTTTATCATATACTGTATATCATCATATATATAATTTTTGTTTGTGTTTTCTCTTAGAGTGTAGAGGACAGATCACTGTAACTCAGAGTCCATCAATAACAGCAGTTCAACCAGGAGAAGAAGTCAGAATAAACTGTAAAACCAGCAGTGATGTGTATTTGTATAATGGGGTTTATGATGAGTTAGCCTGGTACTCACATAAACCTGGAGAAGCTCCTAAACTCCTCATATATGCAGCAACATACCGTTTTACTGGAACTCCATCTAGATTCAGTGGCAGTGGATCTGGCAGTGATTTTACTCTGACCATCAGTGGAGTCCAGGCTGAAGATACAGGAGATTATTACTGTCAGAGTTTACACTGGCCAGGCAGCACTAGATGGTTCACACAGTGATAAAGAGTCGTACAAAAACCTCTGTCAGTCAGACGTCACAGTGACTGCACTGATACAGCTGAGAGAAACTGCAGCTGCTGATGGAGGATCACAAACTACACAATATCAATGTTTAGCTAGGTTTCCAAAGACTTTAAAAATATACATTAATCGATAGTAATATATTTGATATTAAATAAGAGTTAGAGCTGATATTGATTATGGCACTGGGATGTTTTATTGTCAGTGTATTAGTTGTGTTTTGTATTTGGAGCACACATGTGTTGTGAAACTGATGAAGATGTTTTCTTAATTTGCAGGTGTTTTTCTATTTGCATGTATTTTCTTCAGTTGCAGCGCGTTGAGCTCTCTCGGCCACCGTACTTTCCTGAGGTAAATGTAACGTTCATTGACATAATTGTTCACCTGCAGTTTTATTGATCTCTTTCGTGGTTAAAAAACACCGATTGATCGATATTATGGATGAGACATAAATACCTTTTGGTAAGTTGTACTGTATCTTTAAATAAAAAGTAACACATGATCGGTTTACTTGAACTGAGGCGCTACAGCGATCGGTCACGTCACATTTACAAGCGCCAAAATGGTATTTATTTTCTGAATTTCGTAATAAAATGGACAGAACATGAGAGCTGAGAATTGTTTTCATATCAAAAGTAGCCTGCTCTGTCTAGTCTGTCGGTGTCAGTGTCCTCTTTGCTCCGCGATTTTTCTCTGCGTGAGAAAATGGATGTGAGGCATGAGAGCGTGTGAAAAGTGTAAATTGCGTGAGTCTCACGCTGAATGCATAGAGTTGACAGCCCTGCTTTTAGAAGGGGGATAAATCGACGGCAGCGTTCCTCCTTCCGCCGTGCTTCTTCTCCATGTGAGGATTCATTACATTAGACTAGAGTGCGCACTGCGCCGCATGCACACAGTGCTTCTACATGCGGGGATTGTTTACATCAGAGTGCGCACGTGTTTCACACAGCATATACGCAGTGTTTTTTTAAGCGGTTGATGGAAAATAAGCTAATGCGCCTATAAATCTACCTCTGTATTTTGAAGTGCCCGCGATAACAATATCGTGCATATTCATTACCGCGGTTTATCGCATTACCGAATACCGGCACATGTCTAGTCTCTGTACATGAACATGGTAAAGTGAAAATCAAACACCTTGGAAATGAAAGGTATGTACAATGTTTTTAGGAATGGCACAAAGGTCTCTGTCTTTGGATCATTGTTTTCAATGTGCTCTTTTGTCATTTGTTGTGTATTTTTGGATTATGTTGTGTTGTAAATAAATCCAAACAATCTAAAAGCCATTCTTTTTTAAATCTCCTCATTCTTTGTGCAAGGTTGCTCTGAATGACAGGGCCTGATAGCTCCTAATAGGGCAGTTAGGGGAGTGTCTTTGTCTTTCTCAGGTGTTAAAAGCTTACATATT
This sequence comes from Leuciscus idus, assembly GCA_021554675.1. Taxonomy (NCBI): domain Eukaryota; kingdom Metazoa; phylum Chordata; class Actinopteri; order Cypriniformes; family Leuciscidae; genus Leuciscus; species Leuciscus idus. The sequence continues at coordinate 28,811,021 of CM038643.1, read as the reverse complement.
CATGAGATGATCACGCCTCTTCGCATAAGGCTTTTACACACAAAACACGTCTTAGAAATTTAAAATCAATATATTGTCTTATCTGAATGAGCAGTCAGGGTGATTTTCACATAGTTTTGGAGCAAATATTCTAGGCTACGTGATACAATTTTCAAAAGTCTTGTGAAGAAATAATCAGTATGGGTTTCATGGCCTTATTTCAGTGACAATTTTTTTTGGTATTTTCACAAACCACGCATAAATGTCATTATCTCAAAACTACAAACTTTTACATACATGCTGCTGATATATTATTGTAGCAGAGTTTGTGCTAAATACAGTGTAATAAGACTTTAGCCATGACAATGTCACAAGTAACAGAAATAAGCACAAATGTCAGAGCATGTCAGAACACCTCCAGGGCCAGAAAACAGCTCAGACCTCAGAGGGTTAACAGGCGGCTGGCTGGCGGGTTACATCGTTGCCTGTTTAACACTGTTTGATTCTTCCTGTCATTGTTGTGAATCAGTGTTTGCGTGTAGAGTGTTTGATGGACTGACACCGCGTTAATTGTTTTGTTTTTCTTTTTAACTCTTGTATGGAGGCCTTTTCTTGCTGCTGATATCCAAGAGGATTGGCCTAATTTTGATTTCTTTTGTTTGACCTTTTTTTATGTGATTTGTCCATGTTTAATTGTTTATTTTGATTTATTGTGTGATTGTGAGTCTGTTCATATTGCTAATCCAAGTACCACCTTGGGCTTTAGAACGGGTGGCTTATTAGACATTGTGTATTGTAATTTTGTTTAACTTCCATTGTCTGTCCATTGTCCAGGTGCTGAGAACTGCCAGTGGGAGCAGTGCCCCTTGCGGTGGCGGGTCCCTTGGTGTGCTGTGGCTGCGTGTTCACCAAGTGTGGTCATTTCTCTTGCGGTGTGTGTGAAATTTGACACGTGTGATTGGGGTGTTTTTCATGGATGCTCATTGCTTGAGCCACTAGCCTCCCACTGGTAAGATTCCGCCCTATTCCCCTCCTCTCTCGGGGGTGTGTGTGCGTTGTGAGTATAGTGAGTGCAGTGAATACTGAGTGTGTGTTTTATTTGATTTGGTGTACAGTGCATGTTGTTTACTGTGAAATCTCAATCATTGTTGGAGTGAAAATAAAAATTCTATTTTTGTACTGGACCACTGTCTCTGGCTATCCATCAACGAACTTGAGTGCCTGGTCGAACAAAATACTTAATTCTTTGGGTGTAAGTCCCATCGTGGCGTAGTCTGCAAACTGCCTGGGCCTAAGCCCTGAAATGTGTATTCCTCAATGCCACACAGGCAACGTTAGTATTGCGTCACATCGCAAGACTGAGACCGCCTGTTGTCTGGGCACACCCGCGATCTCGCCACTGGTGGGACACAATCGTTCCGGATTTCACCGCTCAGCAGTTTGTGCAGAATTTCCGAGTGTCCCGGGAGTCATTTGAGTACATCTGTGGTCGAGTCAGGCCTGACATGGGGAGAAGGAACACAAATTACCGTATGTGTGTCACAATCCGAAAGCGAGTGGCAATTGCCATCTGGAAACTGGTCACCGGCAGCGAATACAGGACCATAAGCCATCTTTTTGGGGTAGGCCTCAGCACCGTCTTTAACTGTGTTCAAGACTTTTGCTATGCAGTCAACAGGGTGCTGCTTCCTGTGCACATTACATATCCTGACGCTGACAAGTTTGTAGAACTGGCCACATTCTTTCAAAATCGTTGGAGAGTACCACAGTGTGTTGGAGCAATAGATGGAAGTCACATCCCTATAATAGCACCAGAGGAGTACCCTAGAGACTATTACAACTGGAAAGGATGGCATTCGATTGTTCTCCAAGCAGTGGTTGATGGTAAAGGTCTTTTCTGGGATGTATGCGTTGGCTATAGCCAGGTAGTGTTCACGATGCAAGAGTACTGAGACAATCACATTTGTGGGAAGTCCTAAATGACGGGGAGTTATTGGGCCAAAACAAAATGAACATCTCTGGGTGTGATGTTGGACATTATTTAATTGGTGACCCAGCTTACCCCATGCAGAACTGGCTCATGAAGCCCTTTTCAGACACTGGCAGACTGACACATGAACAACAGACCTACAATTACCGGCTGAGCAGTGCACGTTCAGTTGTGGAGATGTGTTTTGGGAGACTTAAAGGTCGATGGAGGTGCCTCCTAAAAAGAAACGACTGCAGGCTGGAGCTGAGCAAGCAAATGACACTCGCCTGCTGTGTGCTTCACAACATTTGTGAGGAACATGGGGACAACTTTACAGAGGAGCATCAAGATAGGCCTATAAACAGTCAGCCTCCTGTCCAGGCAGTACCTGAACATGGTAATCAAGAAGGGGCTGACATCAGAGCTGCGTTAATACAGTACTTTTGTAGAGGGGATGACTGACTTATTTTTTTCTTAATTCATTGTAATTCTACCTGTGCTGTATTTTTGTTCAATATTTAAACTGCCATAACACCAGATGTAACATACTTGCTGAGTTAATAGTTCTCTCTTTCTGGTTTCCTGAAATTCAGCAGTGTTTAATCTGCACAAATGTAAATAAAAAAATTTTTTTAAACCTTGATTACTTGCATTTGTTTTTGTGTTGATTAAGCATACTACAGAAGACAAGTTTCTGTAGAAAACATTTATTTAAAAAAAAAATACACTTTAAAAACTTTTAAATATTTTAAATATTAAAGTGTGTACAGTGCAGTGTGCAACATTGTTTCTTTGATTCAGTAGCAGTCATCAGTGGGATTGCCTCTCCATCACCATGACCATACGCTCCATGAGTCCAAGCATTGCAGTTGAGTCTGCATCCATTTTCTTCATCAAGGTATCATTCATGTCCTTGCAGTGCAGCAGGAACCTTTCATCAGACCTCTCGAAATATTCCAGCAGCTCCCCATTCATGTCTCGTTTCCTTTTGCCTGTGCACAAAAAAAAAACACTACAATTAATACAGATCTTCCTTGTGTATTTTGCAATTGTAAAGAATCAAACACAAGAGTCAATGCAACATATTAACAAAATAATATTATATTATACTGTATTACTACACTGATACACCTTATATCATATGTCTACTATCATATCCCTAAACTACCACTAGTTCATTAGGCACTTAATGCAAATGTAATCAAATTGAATGAAGAGTGATATATTTCAGTTTCTTGCTAACAAGAATCCTTACCCTTTCTGGTCTGCTGACTGGAAGAAGCAGATGATGAGCTTTCAGCTGCTGAGTTGCAAGGCGGTACTGGTGAGCTGCAGTGGAGTTGTAGCGGTAGCTCCCGGTCAGATTCACTATCATCAATGCCCAACAACTCTAAAAACAACAAAAATAAGACCGTGTTTTAATTACAAACGTTAATAACGGATAACAGACCGTTGCCATGAAAAACAGTGTGTTGCTATGGATGCAGTTCAGTTCACTAAGCAATATAATCGTTTTTAAATCAATAAACTCTTTTTTTAAATCAATATTTTGTGTTCAATTATTGATTTATTTGGTAGGTTATGTCTTTTTGGTAGGTTATGTCAAAGATTATGTCCATTTATTCCCTAATGTAAAACTTACCTAGCAATAGCATGCTAGCTAGCTGACTGGTCAAACAAGCACAGCTACTAAGTAGCATTGTAAACAAAACAGCTAAGAAATGTATAGTTGGTTTGTAACAAAGGTGAAACATTAGAAAAGTTAATCTTACCGGAATCAGTAAAGTTGTTGGCAATACCCTGCAGCGGCGTCTCATCCATCATAGACTCAAGCATGGCAGTGGCAGAATTTAATGCCCCGGTGATCTGGCACGCTGGTCTGTCGCCGAGGGCCGAGTCCAGAACCTCAAAATGAGGATTTCTACAACGTGGCCGTCCATTACCACTTCGACCCAACTCCTTCTTTTGGTCCCTGTAATCCTTTTTTAGTTTTTTTTTTTAACTTGTTATTGATCTGCTCTATGGTTCTGTTAAACCCCGCTGCAGTCATCTCCCTCTGGATCTGCTCGAACACAGGTTTTGTTCTTGAAGCACCTTCGATTTTTTCCTGTACCTCTGCCGAGGACCATACCGCCAACAAACAATTAGTCTCCTCCACCGACCACTGTTTCGCTTTAGTTTCCATCTTTCAGCAATAATTTCTACTAACGTTAGCTAGCGCTGTGTTTTTAGCAATGGCGGTCACCGTTGAGTTGTAGATCGCAATAACCCCGCCCCCAGCATGACGTGGTAAAAGAACGGTTCTAGTCCAGCAAGGAGTTGGTGCCGCTTTGGAACCAATTTTCCTGGCCGAGAACCGGTTCTTTGCTGTCGAAACAGAAATAACTGGTTCGCGAGTAGGCACCGGCTCCGAACCGGCACCAGCACTGCCTTGGTGGAAAAGGGGTATACTAGAACTGAATGGTAAAGCTGACACTGATGTCAACTGTGTGCCAAATGAAAAAACAGTGCCTTTTTCATCCTTGGACCCAAAGCCGACAGATGGACATTCCCAATTTACACCTCCTCATACACGACCCCACTTTAATGGATTATCTTGATTCCTTGGGACAAGATGCCTGCTTCACTCTCAGAGGGAATATTAAGAGGGCACAAGGCTAACCCTGCAGAGAGACGAGTGTATCAGGATGCAGTTGTCTGGCTCATGCCTCCCTAAGTGACGCTTAATTTGCTGCAGCTGTGAGTGGTTCTGGGCAGTTAACTTTGAGCCACTCGCGAGGGCTACACCCCTTTATAAACCGGGACTTTGCTTTTGACAAATGATGTCACCGGTACGCGACTTGTCTTGTTTACCTGCCCAGCGACCTGATGTCTGCCTGGTTATCTGTCTACCGTAGCGCCGCAGGTGTGGTTAGCTTCGTTTCTCTTTCCACTCATTAACTTTATAACGTGGGCTTATAGGGAATGTTTCGTGCCATAGAATCCCCGGTGCGGCAGCAGCCCTTTCACCAGCTGAGTGTGCGCCCTGCGATCAGCAATCAGAGCTCAGGGCCTGTGACGCAACGCTGTTAATCATAGGTATGTTGCTATACTGGGTAATGGTTGAATGGCTAATGTGGGACATATTTGTAAATGGACATCCTGTGCATTTTAGGGAGTGCTATTTAACCGGGGGTGCGGCCGCCAGTTGGTTACATCGACGCTGAACATCTGCTGCTTTGCTTATGCTTTTCACGTTACCTGTTTATGGATTTCCGTCGTACCTGGCTGCCTTTTCACACGGGACCAAGGATTATTCAACCTGTGGTTAACAGGCGGCTGGCTGGCGGGTTACATCGTTGCCTGTTTAACACTGTTTGATTCTTCCTGTCATTGTTGTGAATCAGTGTTTGAGTGTGGAGTGTTCGATGGACTGACACCATTTTAATTGTTTGTTCTATTTATTTATTTCAAACTCTTGTATGGAGGCCTTTTCTTGCTGCTGATATCCAAGAGGATTGGCCTAATTGTGATTGTTCTTTTGTTTGACCTTTTTATGTGATTTGTCCATGTTTAATTGTTTATTTTGATTTATTGTGTGATTGTGAGTCTCTGTTCATATTGTTAGCCCCAGTACCACCTTGGACTTTAGAACGGGTGACTTATTAGACGTTGTTTATTGTGATTTTTGTGTGTAATTTTGTTTAACTTCCACTTGTCTGTCCAGGTGCTGAGAACTGCCAGTGGGAGCAGTGCCCTTGCGGTGGCGGGTCCCTTGGTGTGTGCTGTGGCTGTGTGTTCACCAAGTGTGGTCATTTCTCTTGCTGTGTGTGTGTGAAATTTGACACGTGTGATTGGGGTGTTTGTCATGGATGCTCATTGCTCGAGCCACTAGCGTCCCACTGGTAAGATTCCGCCCTATTGCCCTTCTCTCTCGTGTGTGTGTGTGTGTTGCGAATAGAGTATAGTGTGTGGAGTGAATATTGAGTGTTATTTTTTTGTTGTTTGATTTGGTGTACAGTGCATGTTGTTTGTTGTGAAATCTCAATCATTGTTGAAGTGAAAATAAAGATTCTATCTTTGTACTGGACCACTGTCTCTGGCTATCCATCAACGAACTTGAGTGCCTTGGTTGAACAAAATACTTAATTCTTTGGGTGTAAGTCCCATCGTGGTGTAGTCTGCAAACTGCCTGGGCCTAAGCCCTGAAATGTGTATTCCTTCGTGCCACACGAGTAATGGTGAGAACTGTGGTGGCTGCCATGCAGAAACACTGTCCAAATCCCAACAGGGCTGCCTGCATGGAGATAGCGAAACTGATTGTGTCAAAATATCCTTTGACCTTTGCAGACACAAATGAGGAAGGTGAACAGTTGGGGATAGGTTACTATTCTCTTGTTAATCAACTTAAAACAAGAGTTGAGCATGTTAACCACAACAATGTAACTGAGAGAATACGGAGAATGAGAACAACGACAGAACTTGGCACTACCACCAAAACAGCTATGGCTGTCTACAAATTGGCAGCCAAAATGTCTCCCAGAAGGAGAGTCAGTTGACTCCTTAGAAGACCGAAGAAAAAATATGGTCACCATATTTCAGTCTGCTGGCCCCAGAGTTGTGGACACTCCAGATATTGACAATTCAATGAGACTGACATACATCTATCAGCGTCACATGATAAACAGCTGCCCTCCCCCTAGTACAAATGAGATTGAAGAACAGTGGCCTTTCCTCTTTACAAAAATAGGACTCTGTGCCCATTTCAAAACTCTCACAGATATTGATATCTGTGATCGAGTAGGACAGGCTCTTCAAACCAAGGGGAAGAGGATCATAGATTTCTTCCAAAGACAGACTCAGAACAGAGACATTAAGTGTCTTCTCCGGGACATTGAGAGTGACACAGTGACCATGCAGCATCACCGGACCAGCATAGAGAAACTGCTTCTTTTGATGAAGCACTTCCTTGAAAAAGAGAATTCCATCTTCATTTTGGCGGATGTAAGTGGGTAATAGTATTGTGAATTACATGAAATGTTATTTTAAGCTGCATTTTAAACATGTAGTAATAATAGGTATTTTTGTGTTTTAAAGACAGCTGCAACAAAGGCATCCATCGAGAAAGACTTCAGCCTTCCAGCCACACCAAGACTCATAATGCTTGGTAAGAGAAGATTTTGAGGAATGTTAGTGTACTTCATTTGGTATTTGCCTTTTAAAGCTTGTAATATATATCTTTTTTTTTTCATTTATTTTTTAGGGAACACATTTCTCTCTTCCACAAAGTGGATGGTAAGCATTGAGGGAAAGGTGGCCTATGTTTTGGATGAGCACCTGGGATTTGCAGATGCCTTATCTGTATTCTTCAGCTGCTTCTATGTTTTCAACATCGAATACCAGGAGTATGCCTGTGCAACACTGGAACTCATACAACGGTAAGTACCTCTTTGATTCTCCACATATTGTTTTGTTCTGTTAATTCAAAGTTTAAAATGTTTAGTTGTCTGTTTAACTAAATCACAAAATGATATAGTTTTTCACTTCCTTGTAGCTGTAACTAGCCATGTACCATTATATTTCATCTGCCAAAATAATCCAGAAAATTGTGTTTGACCAGGACTGCTTAAATTCTAGAAGATAAAATGATCTTGTGGAATTTAAGCAGTCCTGGTCAAACACAATTGTTGGATTGTTTTGGCAGATAAATATATGAAAACACTTTTGAATAATGGTCTGTCATTTTACGTAACTATGCAGGATTACTGACTAATATGGAAACAAGATTTTCTAAGCAGTAAGTAATAGTAAATGAAGGACTGATATATTTTTTTATTAGGTAATCAATAATTACTGAATGAGATTGGCCTCAATAAGAACTAATAATTATGACAATTTTATGAATTTTTTTTTAATTAAATGAATTACTAATCACAACATTAGCCTGTGTCTGAGACATAATCACTTGTCTTTTTTTACACTGAATATGAAAGTGGGAAAGTGGTTTTGTCTCAGACACAGGTTAATGTTGTGATTAGTAATTAACTTAGTAGAAAAGTATTTCATAAAATTATCATAATTATTAGTTCTTAATGAGGCCAATCTCATTCAGTAATTATTGATTATCTAATAAAAAAGATCTCAGTCCTACATTTACGATTACGTACTGATTAGTTATTCTTTTGTCCATGTTAGTTATAGGTAGTAGCTGTAGTGATACTGTAGAACTACTCATTTGTCCTGATTTACTTCCTGCATAGTTACCTAGAAAAGGCACAGTTCACTCAATAAAAATGAAAATTCTGTCATCATTTACTAGCCCTCAAGTTGTTCTAAACCTGTATCAATTTATTTGTTCTGCTGAATGCAAAATAATATATTTTTAATAATGTTTTTAACCAAACAGTTTTGAGGCACCATTCACTTCAATATAGAGGGAAAAATATGGAAGTGAATTGTGCCCCAAAACGAAATAAATGATGACAGAAGTGTATCCTAAAACTATCCTTTTAACGAAGGACCATTATCCTAAAGTGTTACCAAAAACATTTAAAGCAAAGAAATCTAAAATGCCTTTTTCTACTCATGGCTTAAGAAATACAGCACACAGACTCTAAACATATTTAAGCCTGTTTTTAAGATTCTTTTGTATTTCAATTGTATAGTAAAATTCACTTTTCTTTAAATTTTATTTATATTAATTAAGAATTGTATTGTATTTAAATATATTGCGATGTTTTTTGTTTTTGTTTTTACATTAATTTGCTCTTGCTTAAAGGTTTTTTGTGAGGATAAACCCAGAGGAGGGAACAAAATGCCAAAACCGGAGTGAGTCGGAAGACAGGGGAAGTTGTGAAGAGGAAGACAACAGTAATCAATAACAGAGTGTCATCCTTCCTTCGCCACCTAATGGAGTTCGAGTGGGAAAACTTGGACTAGGTGAGATGGGACATAGGACATGTACCGTAAACAGACACTCTTCAGTTTGAGGATATAATGCAGTATACTTTTAATTCATGCTGCAATAAAGGTTACAATGTTGTTTTTGATGAAATAGTTTTGAGGTGATTCAGTAATATGATCATTTTGGAGGATACAGTTTGTTCTGCTACTATTATGGACTGACAGTTCTCTATTATTTTTTTTATATATATTTTTTTTTACTCCATATCAATTCCGTTAAGCTAATTAATAGAATCGCCTCTCAGTAATATGCAATAAGGTTCAGCATCACTACAAAGTACATTCTTCAGAATATTCATAGCGTTGAATCACCATCTCCCTAAAAGAGTTTCAACAAAAACTAAAAATTTCATTTCACATATTTATGAAGGCATTTCAGGACTGGATTAAACAGCATTTGTTTAGCTAGGTGTACCTCAAAGTGTTAACCAAGTGTATAAAATACTGTTTTACCATATGATGAAATGTAATGGGGTTCATTTTTAGGATTTTTTATTAAATTCCATCTGTGTAAATGTTTGTGTATACTCAAAATGTATGACTAACTTTATGTAATTCTTTCCTAGAGGGACTTCTGACAGATTCCTTGCCATAATGGAGCGTATTCCTGGTTGTGTCAAGTCATCAAATGTGCCAGGTTTACTGAGAAACTTGAGTACTTGTGTACTTTCAGAATTCATTGGCTTCAGATATTTAGGTTTTAGTCATGTATATGAGTATTTTACACCAAATTTACAGTATTCCTTAGTGACTGTTATTTCTAATGTAATTTCCTATGAATTTTAATACTTAAATGCACTTTGTTAATTCAATACTATGTTATTTTGTCAATTCTTAAATGTATTGCTTTGTTAATGGGTTTATGTTAAATCCAGTATACAGACAAAGGACAACAAATGTTGCAAGGTCCCAGCATTGTATCTTTAATGACTGTTTTTCTGTGTGTGTGTGTGTGTGTGTGTGTGTGTGTGTGTGTGTGTGTGTGTGTGTGTGTGTGTGTGTGTGTGTGTGTGTGTGTGTGTGTGTGTGTGTGTGTGTGTGTGTGTGTGTGTGTGTGTGTGTGTGTGTGTGTGTGTGTGTGTGTGTGTGTGTGTGTGTGTGTGTGTGTGTGTGTGTGTGTGTGTGTGTGTTAATATACAGTGTTATGTGCAGCGTCCAGATACTTTGTTATAAAAACTATTTTCTGCAGTGTTTTTAAAATAAGTGACATTGAATGCACTCTAATTGCTTTTATACATGTAAATTCATGCTCTATTTTGTATATTTATATTAAGTTATTTATATTTATATGTATGTAAGTTATTCTGAAAATAATATATGAATAATAACAGTGTTGCCAGTAAGTTACTGTAAAAAACCCTGGAAAAGTCTATCAGAGCTACACAACTCTTGTTCTCTCCAGACTGGACTATTGTAATGCTCTCTTGGCCTTCCAGCATCAACTGTCAAACCTCTGATCCAAACACTAATAACACTATATCATTACAATCAACATCACTCTTGTGTTTATGAAGAGAATGAGTCAGTGTTTCAATATGTTCATCATGTTTTAGGTGTAATATATGATCCTGTCAATCAAACTGAACAGACTGCATTCAGTCACTTCTGCTGTCTGGACGTGATGCTTTCCATTTGAGACACACAAACTTTTACATTCTTACACAATTACTGTCACAACGGCTGATTCTTGAGTTGTGATCATGGATTATATTTTTAATAACATTTTCATATACAGTATATTTACGCCATCGCCTATAAATGTAATGATTATGTAACAATTAGTGTCAGAACGGCTGATCTTGATATATATTTTTATACAATAAAGTTTTTAATCCCCTATAAATGATCAGTTTGTCTGCGCTGCTTCACTAAAGCAGAAGTGAAAGTGTTCCAGTCCAGATCATGTAACCAATCAGAGAGTGAGACTGAAACCCCATTTGCATTGTCAGGGTGGAGTGATTGTGATCCTCTCAGAATAGAGCAGCTCTGTCTCCAGAGACCATGTTCAAACCCCAAGAGCTTTATTTGACATTTACTGCTACATCAACCTTCTGAAAAGCACCTGCATCTTCATCTGTTAGTTGAATGATGTTGTCAGACACAAAGTGAACTTGTTGAGAAGCTTTATTGAATGTTGCAGCAAACACAGCAGATTGAAAGATCACACACACACACACACACACACACACACACACACACACACACACACACACACACACACACACACACACACACACACACACACACACACACACACACACTCAGTTTCAGTATTGAGTTGTAAATCACTACAGCTGCAGCACTAGACTCATGTGAATCCTGCCTGACACAGGACACTCAGATACGGCTCATCTTCAGGAGAGAAACATCAGCACTCAGAGCTCTTGTGGAACGAGACCTCATGAGGAGCTCCATCATGTGTTACTCTGCAGACGTACAGCTCTCCCTCTTCCCAGCGTGCTTTGCTGAGGGTCAGGACGCTACTGCGGCTGTAGCGGCCGTCCTGCTGGCTCTCTGCGCTGGTCAGAACCCCCTCGGTGACCTCTGACCCGTCCAGTGTCCAGCTCACCAGCGCCCCCTGTGGAGAGTAAGAGCTGAGCAGGCAGAGCAGTGCGGCTGAGTCTCCAGAGATCTGCAGAGAAGAGGGCGGCAGCAGAGACACTGAGGGCTTCACTGTGGGACCAGCTGCAGGAGACAAACACAACACATTCACACACAAACTTTGGTTACAGTTACAGTTATAAGTAAAGTTTGCCACAATATCTAATAATCATTATTATTAATAAATGTTGTTCTTGTTTAGGACAATAAAAGATGAACTAAATATGAACTCAGTGTAGAAATAAATGAAGGAAAAACAAACCTGTAATAAACTGATTAAACTCATAGTGAGACACAGTGTGGAAATACGTTTAGAATAAATTTTTTGTTGAAAGGAATAATGCAATTCTTATAACAATCGTTATATATCATTGTTTTAGATTAAATGATTATACAACAATATCAGTAACACTTTATTTAAAGCCTTTATAGATATTGCATTATAAAAAGTATTTTTAATGCATTAATTATATATTGTTTTGCACATTATAATGCATGTATGATCTCATCAATAATTGAAACCAAGGTTTTAACACATTATAATATTATCTATTCATTGTTACACCTCCAAAAAATTATAAGACACTAAAACTCATGACAAACAACCAATTCTAGACGTAACAAGGAATTAGCAAATATTATAAAACATTTTAACTTTGTTTACAGTAATTTATGAAAACATATATGACATTATAACATACGCTATTGACACCTTTATAATGCATTATACATAAAGGCTTCAAGTAAAGTGTCACCACAATATCTTATAGTCATTATTATTAATAAATGTTGTGGTTTTTTTTCACTATAAAAAAACACTTTCTGAAATAAAAATGTTATTTTAAAATTTAATTATAATTTTTTTTATTAGGTGATTAAATAGACAGACTTACCGATCACCAGTTTAGTTCCTCCACCGAATGTGTACCACAGTGATACAATCTAATGAAACGCTCGTACAAAAACCTCTATTCCACTCGAGTGAACACACACTCCAGCAGAGAGAGAGAAACAACACTTCAACACACTGATATTAGAAGATCCTCAGCTCTTCTCAACACTCACTCATTCAGATTTGACTAAATGCTTTCTGATATAACACTGTTTAAAGAAATATATTTGATGAGCTGTGACCTCTGAGGTGACCTTTGACCTCTTTGATCATGGATGATGTTGTGGAGTTTCTCATAATGATGCTTCTGTTCTTCATATGCAGATCAATCATCATGATTCACAGAAAAACCTGCAGCTTCAAATAAATGAATCAATAATTCTGAACCTTTCAGATGCACATTGTTTAATATATAATGACTTGATTATGAGTCCTGATGAACTTCATGCATGTGGAAAATGTGGGAAACAAAATAGATATCATGAAAATATTTTCCCAGAGAGCAACATGTCAACATTGATTCCAAAGACCATAATGGACTTTTTTTTATGACTCTAAATATAGTAAAACTGATTTATTTAGTTCTTGATTTGTCATTGTTAACATGCTTGTAAAGGTGTAGCACAGAACTGAACTCAGAGAAACTGCTGCGTATGACATATGTTTAAAATGATCTACATTCATGATTCTCCAGACAAAACCTAGTGTCTTATCAGCCTGACAAACATAAACACAAATATTTCACAATTAATAAATACAGTATGTATAATTAATCACTAAATGGTTCAATAACATTATTCTGAAAGTAAAATCTTCTATGTAGAGTTTATGAGTTTGTTCTCAGCACAAGCTGTTGTAAATCCTGCCCACTTCTTTGCATTGTCAGCACATGCTTCAGTGCTCTGAGAGTGTTTATAGTGCTGTGAGTTTAACACTTCATGACTGAGAGCAGAGCAGAACACAATCTTCATCATCACACAAGACTAAACTACAGCAATGAACACAATCTACATCTTCATCTGGACCATTGCACTGTTTATTCAAGGTTTGTGTAATACAGTTTTTAAAATGATTATTAATTATCAGCAGTTCAACCAGGAGAAGAAGTCAGAATAAACTGTAAAACCAGCAGTGATGTGCATGGTGGCAGTTACTTACACTGGTACTCACAGAAACCTGGAGAAGCTCCTAAACTCCTCATATATCAGACATCAAACCGTTATAGTGGAACTCCATCTAGATTCAGTGGCAGTGGATCTGGCAGTGATTTTACTCTGACCATCAGTGGAGTCCAGACTGAAGATACAGGAGATTATTACTGTCAGAGTGCACACTATATCAACAGTCAGTATGTGTTCACACAGTGATAAAGAGTCGTACAAAAACCTCTGTCAGTCAGACGTCACAGTGACTGCACTGATACAGCTGAGAGAAACTGCAGCTGCTGATGGAGGATCACAAACTACACAATATCAATGTTTAGCTAGGTTTCTAAAGACTTTAAAAATATAAATGTATCAGTAGTAATATATTTGATATGACAAGAGTTAGAGCTGATATTGATTATGACACTGGGATTTGTCAGTGTTTCAGATCACAGTATGAGAGCGATGCGGAGTGAAGCAGAAACACCAGTTGTTTTTAATGTGTAAGTGTTTAATAATGTCAGTGGTCTTCACTATTGTTATCATGACAGACACACTGATGGGACGAAGTCAATAGGAGAGACACTTTTACCACAAGGTATCAAAAGTTACATCCAGTCATAAATGACCATGTCTAAATATCATTCTTTGTCATTTACCAGTCAAATTTGTATCTGAGACAAGATGATTTCCCTTAATGACAAAAAACAAAAAGCAGGATTAGAATATATTCATCCCAGTATATATTTTTAATGACCTTAAGTTATTTATCTTCTACATTAGCCCATCATGTATCTAACCATCCAAGAGCACATTCAGCATTAAGAGCTGGACAGAAACTCTGCAGATACGCTTACATGAACTACTTGTGTTTCAATCGGACTGAATTCATTCCAGTTGATGAATCTGAATGTAGAGTTTACATGAACGCTAAACATGTGATCGGGTTAATGTGCGCGTTTATTGTGCATACTTAAAATTAATATGATGTTCACTTTTACTAGTTTGTACTTGTATAAGGCTATCTAAAAGGCTGTTGTCCATTATACGTTTGTACTACTGAAATTCCCACAAGGATTTCAACATCATATTATTTGAAATGCATCATTAATATTTTTTTTTTTACTTGTTTAAATTCAAACAACACGTGTAACACACGACTAAAGCTGATTGGTTCCAGAGCCGTTGAACGGCTGTGATTGGTTGTTATGATAATGAGCTTCTGTTGATCAGATGTGCTGTGTGTGTGTCATCTCTGCGTATGTTACTGGAGTGTGATTAGATTTAGAAGTAAACATTTAAACCGTTAGATTATATAGAGGATCGTGTCTCTTTAGAGGACTTGGAGGAAACCACACGATTCATATGATTACGCCTGTTTCACACATAGGCTTCTCCATTTGCAGTGTGTATGTGTCGCAGGAGCAGCACTATTGTGTGTTCACGGATGCTGTGTTTGCAGTGCACAACTGATCCACGGCTTTACCACAAACACAAGATTTATACACTATTTTTTTATCAGCATTTTTATAAAATAATATAAAAAGTTTTGTCAGTATTGCGATTCTATTTGTACACAGTAGCCTATATAGGTCTACACTATTTCACAGACGTAGAGCCTATTTACGTGTAAACGAATACATTTAAAATAAAATAAAAGTATTATTTAATGCATTAGCCTACTTCTATATAGATTTATATATTAAGTTGCTCAAGCAAGTGGCAAAACATTTAAACATGTACTTATGTTAATAATGCAAACATTTTAAATTAAAACATACAAATGACAAAAACAGCCGTCTCTCATACCTTTTCTTTTGCATTTAAATCTTTATACAAGAAATATTGTGGGTCATAAAGAACTTTTTTCCACCTCCAGTTTGCACACTAAATATGGGTTGGAGCTTTTAATTTTGAACTCTCAAAGTGCACCAGATTGATGAATTTAACATTAAACTGCACAACATTTTCTTCCGGAGGAGGGCATGCCCCCGAACCCCCTGGAGGACCCGAGGTCACCCACCACAGTTTTACTAAAACTCCTGTGAGAAACACTGGTACTGCTCTGCCAGAGCCGCTTATAGCTTGTGTTAGGACTCATCACTGTGGAGTATAGGTAAATTGCTTTAATAAATGACAATTTTTTTTTGTTGTTATTTCATCTATTAACTCTCGCTCGTTCCTACTAGAATAGGAGATGGTGTATATATTCAAGGGCGTGCAAAAGATGGTTGGTGTTTATGATCATATGTAATGGGCCGGTCTGGGCCAAAATGCCAGGGCTGATTTTGTTTTGTCCCAGTCCAGCCCTGCGAGTGTCCTGGCATACAATATTATGCACAACTTCTAATTTCCTTCAATCTTTTTAACAGAGATGAATATGTTACCGTGACCACAATAGACACGTTCATAGGAAATACTCTAGGTTTAAATAAACCACAATTATCAATATACAACATATACAACATACCCTCTAATACTCACAGGTTGTTTTATTGCTGCAAATAACTATATCAGTGAGTTTTTGATTGAACTTTGCTCACTGTAAGTTGTGTTGGGCTTCTTCTAATCTCATGTTCAGTGTAACTCATAGAGTGCTTTATAGACGACAGACAAGAGGATAAAAGACACTCATGTCCAGCTTGATGAGGATATAGCCAAAGCTTTGAAAGGTAAACTAAGAAAACAACAACATTCTAATGCATATCTATACAAATTATAATACACATATTCAAACATTGATACAAAAATGTTAATCATTGGTTAATTTTATATAAATTTGCTCCAGCACCTTAGCCGCAAGGCAGAGCTGCCAACTCTCACGCATTCACCGTGAGACACACACAATTGACACTTTTCACACGCTCTCACGCCACACATCCATTTTCTCACGCACAAAAATCGCGAAGACTAGACAGAGCAGGTTACTTAAGATATAAAAAAAATCTCAGCTCTCAGATTCTGTCACTTTTATTACGAAATTCAAACAATAAATGCCGTTTTGGCGCTTGTAAATGTGACGTGACAGATAGCGGCACGTGACCCGATCATCTCTACTAGCTAACAGTAGATAAACACGAATGAACACTGTTGAAAGATACAGTACAACTTACCGAAATGTATATTCCTCATACATAATATCGACCAATCAATCAAACAAAGGGGTCAATAAAACAGCTGGAGAACAATTATGTCACATAACATTTACCTCAGGAAAGCCATTTGATGACCATATAGGCTATACTAGCACGTTAGTTGGCTATAGAAACAAAGAGCTATAGAGAGTATTTATTTAAATATGTGTACTATATTACATATTTACTACTTACATCATTAAATAAAGTTGTTATTATAATAAAAAAAATGCATTATATTTATTATATTTGAGTTATTTTTAACCTTAAATAATACTGCCAGCTGATAGGGCTCTCTGTGTGTTTACAGCATTAGGTGAGTTGTTGTTTTTTTCTTGAGAAAAATGAATGCCTATCTTGTGTAGCCTACCTAATACTGTATTTATCCAAATAAGTCAATATTAAATCAAATCGCAATAATTGAATTGAATTGAATTGAAATAATAAAAAAGCATAGCTTACCAGAAATTGTACCATGTAAACATTGTAACATGTTGTCACTAAACCTAATAAAATTCAGTTTAGTTACTAAAATGGTTTTACAATCACAATACTCTTATTGTGATGTAATTTTTTTTTTACATCACCCCGAATTATTCTACAATATTCACTAATGACAGTAAAATAGACCATCCTAAGTCAATTCCTCTCTCAACCAGTAGAAAATGCATTGAACACCTGATTATGCATAAAAAAAAAATAAAAAAAAATCTGAATTTTTTTTTTTTGAAAAACACCTTGATATAAATTTTTGCTCAAACCGCCCAGCACTAGGTTGGATTATTGTAATGCTCTTTATGTTGGTTTAAATCAAAGCTCCATTTCACGCCTTCAACTTGTGCAAAATGCTGCTGCTCGGTTTTTAACAAATACATCTAGGCGTGCACACATCACTCCCATCCTCTACACTTTACATTGGCTTCCAGTGCAGTTTAGAATAGATTTTAAGATTTTGTTGTTTGTTTTTAAGGCCCTAAATGGCCTGGCCCCGGAGTACTTATCTGAGATTTTAACCCTGCGTGAGCACAGCCGGTCGTTACGGTCTTCAAACCAACTGGTTTTAGAAGTCTTCTTTCTTTCTTTCTTTCTTTCTTTCTTTCTTTTTAATTTATTTCAGACATGTTAATAAGTTCCTACACTTTGTTTCTATCACACACAGCCAGTCTTTAACTCCCACAAGAAATTGAGCACATAGACACATATGTGCATAGAAACCCTCATCCATATCCATATGTACATACATATATATATATCCACACATACCCACACCTACGTGCATACATACATACTCATATACATATACACATACACAGGTACATATACATACCTACATACATATACAAACACTTAGATATATATACACAAACACAAACATATACACACAAACAAATACACACTAACACTCTTTAACATGTCTGAAAAGAGGTTGGAAGAAGTAAACAACTTATTTAATCCTACCCCCTCTCCAGTATTCAAAACTTACATTTGCAATAATCATCCTGTTTCCAAAGTCTTATAATCTACAAGAAAAAAAAAAAAAAAGAAAAAAAAAAAAAATTAAAAAAAAAAATTTATATGAACATATATCAATAGAAAGTAATCTAATATTATTCTTATAGTAAATTCTAGAGCCTTGACTTAAAATCCTTATTCACATCCCCCTACCATACCCACATACACATTCATATGCATACACACCTACACCACAATATCTCGTCCCACTCACATGTACAGGTCTATCTACCCTGTACGAGACATCCATTCACCTCTGGCTTTCATCTCGATACTTCACAAAAATCATCAGTCTAAACCTCTTTTTAAACAAACTCATGCTTGGACATTGCTTCAGTTCTTGACTGAGTTTATTCCAAACCCTAACACCACAGACTGAAATGCACATCCTCTTCATGGTTGTTCGAACACTCTTTATCCTAAAGTTGCACCTTCCCCTGTAATCATAACCCCCTTTCCTATCCGTAAAAAGTTTCTGTATATTATCTGGTAGTTGTTTGTTCCTGGCTTTAAACATTAACTGAGCTGTTTGAAATTCTACCAGATCTGAAAATTTTAGTAGGCAGGAATTTCTAAATAACTAATTTGTATGATCCTGAAAACCTGCCTTATGTATTATCCGGATGGCTCTTTTCTGGAGTGTGCACAACGGTCGGAGTGAGGATTTGTAGGTGTTACCCCAGGCTTCCACACAGTAATTTAAATAAGGTAGAATTAGTGAAAAGTATAATATATGTAAAGCTTTTATATTCAAGAACTGTTTGGCTTTACCAAGAATGGAGATACTTCTGGATAATTTAGACTGAACATGATGAATGTGTGGCTTCCAGCTGATCATGTGGTCGATCATCACCCCCAGAAACTTCATTTCTGTAACTCTATCAATATTTATACCGTCTATCACCATTTTTACATCGCTGTTCCCCTTATGCTTCCCAAACAACATACATTTTGTTTTATCCAAATTCAAAGACAGTTTATTTAAATCACACCATTTCTTTACTTTGATCAGTTCTGAGGTGATGTCCTCCATAAGCTGTTGCAGGTTTTCCCCAATACCCAAAATATTTGTATCGTCAGCAAACAGAACATATTGCAGTATTTTTGATACCTTACATATATCATTCATGTATAAGATGAAGAGTTTAGGACCCAGCACTGACCCCTGGGGGACACCACAAACAATGTCCAAGCATGATGACTGAAAATCACTTATTTTCACAAATTGTTGCCTGTTACTTAAATAACTTTTCATCCATTGTGAAACAACACCCCTGATCCCATAACGCTCCAGTTTCTTAAATAATATTTCATGATTTATTGTGTCAAATGCTTTTTTAAGATCGATAAAGACTCCAACTGCAAATTTCTTTTGGTCTATGGAACTGGTGATTTCTTCTATTAATTCCAGAACTGCCAATGAAGTGGATCTTTGTGATCTGAATCCATATTGACTTTCAGCAAGTAATTTGTGTTTGTCAATAAATTTGTCTAATCTGTTAACAAACAGTTTTTCTAAGATTTTAGAAAACTGTGGTAGTAGGGAAACAGGCCTATAATTGGTGAAATGGTGTCTGTCCCCAGTTTTGTATAATGGGATGACTTTTGCGGTTTTCATGCTATTTGGAAATTTACCAGTTTGAAAAGAAAGATTACAGATATGTGTCAATGGTCGAACAATTGCTTCAATAACCTTTTTGGCTATTGTCATATCAGTACCATCACAGTCTGTTGACAACTTGTTTTTACATTTAAGTACAATATCTATGATATCTTTCTGCTCCACTGCCATGAGAAACATTGAATTTGAATTCCTACATATTAGTTTCTCATTCCAATAATCTGCTGATCCCGGATCAAGGATTTTTTCTGCCAGTTTAGGTCCAACACTTACAAAGTACCTATTGAAGTTATTAACTACATCGTTCATATCATTTATGATTTCATCATTATCAATAAAATACTGTGGATAATTATTTTTACTATAATGTTTCCTAATTACCTTGTTTAATATATTCCAAATACTTTTAATGTTACTTTTATTCCTATCTAATAATTTGCTATAGTATTCCTGTTTTGAGATCCGTAATATGGTTATCAATTTATTTTTATATTTTTATATTTATTCTCAACTTGTTCAGTTCTATTTTTTAGGAATTCTCTGTAGAGTGTATTCTTTTTTTTACAGGCATTTTTCAATCCTTTTGTGATCCATGGTGTATCTAATTATTTATTTCTTTTGGTGATTTTCTTAATTGGACAATTTCTATCATATGTTGATTTAAAGGTATACAAAAAAGTTTCATATGTTTTATCAATGTTATCTTCATTTAATACCAACTCCCAGTTCTGATTAAATAACTCTTCTTTAAGTGAATTGATTGTCTCCTCAGTTCTTATTCTTTTAAATAGCTGTCCAGCATCCTGTTTATTTCTTGTATAACAGCTGTCATATACTAAGAAAACAGGTAGATGGTCAGAGATATCATTAACTAATAGTCCGCTTATTGTTTTGTTATCCAATAAGTTTGTAAAAATATTATCTATTAACGTGGCACTGTGAGAAGTAATTCTACTAGGTTTGGTAATGGTAGGGTACAGAGTCAAACTGTACATTGTATCGAAGAACTCTTTTGTTGGTCTGTGATTATTTGGGTTAAGTAAATCAACATTAAAGTCCCCACAGATAAATAAAGCCTTCTGAGTTGAAGCTGTGTATGTTTCCTCAAACCACTCCTTAAAGATTTCTAAGTTAGAACCTGGAGTTCTATAGATGCAGCTAACAATTACATTCATTTTCTTTTCCATAATAATTTCCACTGTTATACATTCAAATATATCATTCATCACCCTTGTCATGCTTTCCAACACTTTATACTGCAGGTATTTATTTACATACAAAGCTACGCCTCCACCAGTCTTCCCCTCTCTGTTTATGTAGTTGAATTCATAACCATCCAGTTCAAAGTCAGCTCCCTTCTCAGTGCTGATCCATGTCTCAGAGATGGCAATAATACTGAATGGTTGTTCGAACTGATTTAAATAATGCTTGATTTTATTAAAGTTTGCATATAAACTTCTGCTATTAAAATGTATAATAGAAAGTTTATTTTCTGCTTTAATAATCCTATTGTACTGATCCTCAGGTCCCAAGGTCGAAGTATAAGCGATGGGGTGATCAGGCGTTTGCAGTTGTTCCCCCGACACTCTGGAACAAGTTACCCCCTGATATTCGTACAATTGCAGATGAAACTCTTGAATGGCTTTTAATACGCAGTAGTGGTGTGACAATTTCCTTTTTCTGTTTCTTTTCAACTTTTTCTTTTCTTTTCTGATTTTACAGATATATGTATTTATTGTATGATATGTTGTTTTATTTTATTCTATGATGTGAAGACCTTTGGATACCTGACGGTTGTTGTAAAGTGCTATACAAATAAATGTTGATTGATTGATTGACTTTAAGCCTTTAGGAACTCCAAATGGTCACTGGGGAAAGAGGGGGTGGAAAACAGTAAAGCAAATGTCTTTGTTCATTTCAAATATCTTGGATTATTTTCAATCCTACAATTCCGCCCTTGGCACCGTTGGCCACACACATGGAGTCCAAAGGTGACAGTCCATAAAGACATGCTTTCTGTTGTGTTTAGTTGCATCTTCAGACTTTTCGTCCAGGCTTGTTGCAATAGCAGTTGGTCAGTGTTCAGTCTTTGTTCTCCTTTCAGCCCTGCATGAGGAGGCTCTATCAAATGTGTTGCACTGTTCATAGATATGCAGATCATCCATCGAACACTTCACACCTCCACAAGAACAGGCACTGAATCTGGGAGCAAACGATGGTTCCTCTTTCTGAGACGGGACACGGGATATGAACTTGGGTAGCAGGGATCCTGTGAAGAGCAGAACAACAAACAGAACAAGCATACATGTGGCATTTGTCATTGGTCAGAGGTTTGATATGGTCAGATTAAAATTTGTCTCTGGCAAAAAGCCCTGAAATTTATGTACTTAAAAATATTGTCAAGGAAGAATAAAAGAAGATCTTACAAGCTCTTACACTGTTTCTGGAAACATTTAAATAAATTGCATTATAACAAAACAACAAATGCTGGTTTAAAACACCATTTCATGAAGAGTATCATCAAAATATGCAGTGTAACCAAACACAGAGATTCAATTGAATTAATGTCCAAAAACATTGTTGCAAGTCACATGGACAAAATACAAATAAGCAGAAATCAGTGTCAGAAAAAGTTTGATGCTCAAAAAGTTTCAGAAATGTTTCAAATGCATTAATGATAACACAATTTTTTGTACTTAGGTAAAAATTTGAAATACTGACATACATTTTAAAATCTAACTTGGTGAGACAAATTATAACTTAAGTTATAAAGTAAAACCAAAGAAAAACAAAATAAACAATTACTGGATGCAATTCACAGTTATAATTCAGTCTAGATGTAAAGACTTGGGCAGAATCAGATAGATGCAGATTTGACTGTGTGTGAAGATCAGATGATGTGGCTGCATTTAGCTGTGGCTGTGTGTAAATTCATCATCCCCCAACCAAAGGTGAGGAGGTTTTACAATTGTGATGCACATTTGGTCCTGTTGTTGTAACGGAGTCAGCCTGAGAATGTGAGTATGAGGTGTGATCTGCCTCAAAATCTCTCAACACCAATGTTTCCGTTTAGGAGCATGAGGAAAGTGCAAAGTACAGAGTTACTGAAAGTTAGTTTTCCACTAAGGAGACAAACAAATTCACCATAGTCAATTGCCATGCAATTCCAGTACAATTATTCCAGTTTACACAAGATACATGGCCTAGAATGCATAGCATCTACAACCTTTAACCTAAATGTTTCTTACAACACTTACAGTAAAGCAATCATGTGTTTTAAAGAATAAACTTGATTACCCTATGTGCACATGTAGTAGCACAAACAACTATAAAGTGTGTTCTATGAGCACAATGTGTTACGCACAATTACACATTTGAAAATACAAACAGGATCATTGCAATTTGGATATTAAACTTGTTGCTATTGGGCTACTAACCCACTAGCAAGTGAAGTTAATAGCTGAAGGCCTTGCATGAACAATGTAGTTAACTCGGTAAGAGTTTTACCTGTACGTGCAGATCGCTGATTTTTGCCCTTAGAAAGTGGTTTTGTATTTTTCTGAATATAAGGAGGAGGTCTGGCCCTTCCCAGAGACCAACATTTTTCCTCTGTATGGCCTATTTTCTGACAGGAACTGCAAAACCTGCTTTCTTTACCATAGGGATGTTTGCTACGTTCTGCTGGAGTTTGAGGGTTTTCGCGTCTCTCTAATGCGTGTACACCATGCGTTCTGGTCCATGACTCTGCACTATTACGGTGTTGCATCACCTTAAGAACTGAAATAGACACACTTTCTTGGTCAGTTGCACATGCATTTTCTGAACTAAATATTTCAGATTCACTAGAGCAAGTCACTCCACTAAGAAGTGAACATGCTTTTTAGTCCCAACGCTGTTAAGTATTTTGGGAGACATGGACTTTTTAGCATTCAGCTTAGCCTTGAGATCTGCAATGGTCTCTTTGTGATATCGTTGCCTTGTCCTGTATGTAAAAAATGGCAGTTGTGGCCTCGTGACGCTTTAGCGGCCTTGGTTCAGTGTGGCCTAGTGGCCGTTGTCTCTGTGTGGCCTAGTGTCGGTTGTCTCTGTGTGGTCAAGTCAAGTCAAGTCATCTTCATTTATATAGCGCTTTTAACAATGTAGATTGTTCCTAAGCAGCTTTACATTGATAATATGAAGTTAAAGTAAAGTGTTTTGGCTTTATAGCAGCTCTAGAATAAAGTTATTGTCCAGCTAAAGTTGTTTGATTGATTCACTTCCGTCGCAACGATCATTAGTTATGAACTTAAGGGCCGCTAACACGACACCGTTCTAACAGAAAACTCTTCAGTTCTTTCTGCGCAAACTTCAAAAACGCGAACCAGTGAGAACAGCGATGGCGTGCACATGCGCATTATGAGTTCAGTCTATAGGTATGTGTGTTTGAATATATGTGCGCAGGCGTCTAGTCCTTCCCTACAAATCAACCCTCAACATACTACTTGTCTGGCCTTTAAAATTTATAATACCGAATTTTTATCGCTTCCACGTAGCCACGCGAACCGGAATTATCCCGACAACGCTTTATCTGTAGAGAGGTTAAGGGAGGGGAGGGAGGCCTTCACAGGGAAGAGCCTGGTTGACATTTCAGGACTGCGCTGTCGTCCTTCATCACCTGCACCTGTTTGGCCCAGCATGGCCTGGCTCTGTGTGGTCTATCACGGCTTGTGGCTTTCACTGGCTTGTCTCTATGTAGCTATGTTAGCCCTCATTCTCGGTTTAATGTTCCACTATTCCCCAGCTCCTTGCTTCTTTTCAACACGTTTTTCCTGTAGCTCAAACAGTAGAGCGTTGGAGCTTTTAACACTAAGGTCACGGGTTCGTTCTCCAGGGAAAGCAAGAACTGATAATAATGTAAATGTGTTCCTTGAAATGTAATGTAAGTCGCTGTGGATAAAAGTCAAGTCAAGTCATCTTCATTTAGCGCTTTTAACAATGTAGATTGTTTCAAAGCAGCTTTACAGAGATAAACGCATAATTTATGGTAACAGAGATTGTTTTGGCTTTATAGCGGTTCTTTAGTAAAGTTATTTTCCAGCTAAAGTTAGTTTTGATTGATTCGCTTCCGTCGCAACAATCATTTGTTATTAAATTAGGGGCCGCTAAGACGACACCATTCTCTCTACACAGACTTTAAACGCGAACCTGTGAGAAACGCTGATGGCGTTCACATGCGCATTAAGAACTGGTTCTATAGTTATGTGCGTTTGAATATATGTGCGCAGGTTTGGAATTCCCTACAGACCAAGCCTAAACAAAGTACCGGTGTTTCCTTATAATTTTTGATACAGAATTTTATTTTATTTTATCAATTCGGGGTAGATACGCGAATTGAGTTTCCCGACTACGCTTTATCTGTAGAGTGGTAAAGGGATCCTCCATAGGGAGAGACTAGTTAGCACTTCAGCACTGCGTTGTCATCGGGTCCAGGCGAAGGTCCTTCATCAGATCTGGATACGGCCTGGATCTGGCAGGCTGCGGGAAAACCTTGGGATAAACAAAGACACTAAAATTAGCGTAGATGCCATTCTTCTTATGATGTAACGAGTACATCAGGATTTATGGGAAGTGTTCCCGGTTCCGGCTGACCTAATCTATGCAGCCTAACATTGAATTATAATAGTCTATAATGTATTATGTGAATGCTAGGTCAAAGAGATGTGTCTTTAATCTAGCTTTGAACTGACAGACTGTGTCTGCTTCCCGGACAATGTTAGGAAGACTGTTCCAAAGTTTTGGTGCTAAATAGGAAAAGGATCTACCGCCAGCAGTCGATTTTGATATTCTAGGTATTATCAACTGGCCGGAGTTTTGAGATCGCAATAGACGTGAAGGACTATAATTCGTTAAGAGCTCACTCAAGTACTGCGGAGCTAAACCATTTAGTGCTTTGTAAGTGATCAGCAATATTTTAAAATTGATGCGATGTTTAACCCTCTGGGGTCTGAGGGGTTTTTGGGGTCCTTGAGATGTTCTGACATGCCCTGACATTTGTGCTTTTTTCAGTTGCTTATAAACATATTAATGGCAAAGGTATAATTACACTCTATTTAGCACAAACAGGGCTACCATAATATGTGAGCAACATGCATGTACATGTTTGTATTTTTGAGAGAATAATGTTTATGCATGGTTATTGAAAAAACTAAAAACTAAAGTTTCTGAAATAAGGCCACAAAACACATACTAAATATGTGTCAATAAGACTTTTGACTAATGGATGTCGTTGCCTAGAGTTTTTTCTTCAAAATGATGTGAAAATCATCCTTACCTAATCATTCACATAACACAATACATTGATTTAAATCTTGTAAAACACTTTTTGTTTGTAAAGGCAATATGCGCAAGGGGCGTCAACGATTCAACACCATCATGCATATTTAGTGGTTCACACCTGAGGAGACAATGGGGCCCGCATACTTAATGAGCCATTCATTCAGGTGTGTCACCTATAGCCACAAGAAAGAATGCAAGAGCAATATCTATATCTATCTATATCTATATATATATATATATATATATATATATATATATATATATATATATATATATATATATTCTACCAAATTGGTTCACAGTTGGAAGCATGTCAATTTTTTATTTTTCACAAATTGTGCTTGCAAATTGTATAATATCCAAGGAAAACATGTCTAGTAATTGTGCAGTTAATTCTCATACTGTATTTTCAGTTTTGGAATATGTATCCTCTCCCCAAATTTGTCAATAATAAAACACAATAAAAATTATTTAAAGAAAAGGCTTATATTTACCTTTTAAAATTTGTTTACATCTACCTTGTAAATATATATTTTTTATTAAAAAGGTTACAATTACAACAACAATTGAAGTGTAATCTTTCTTTGTAAAAACTAAAGTATACATTTTATCATACATATTTCAAAGTTAAGGATTCATTACTTCGAATATAGCCTACATTGACAAAACATACTATATTTAACATATTAGCAAAAATTGGCAAACAAAAGCTTATTTCAGGTGGCAGATATTTTACAGTAAAAATGTGTAATCTATCCAAAACTAATCAACGAAATGTTGTCTTTCATTTGTCTGTAACATAGGTCTTTCGTTTTTATTATAAGGAATATAAATGTTAATTTGCAGTTTAATACGTTGCTTATACAAATACATTTTATTTCAACATATTTCAGTCGATTTTTACTCAGTATAGCAAAATAGTTTGCTAAAAGCAGATCATTCATTCACACACAGAAACGCAATTCAAATTTAAACCGTCTTTTTGCGAGTTGTGGTAAACAGCGCATCTCTGCCGTTCATTCATTCACACACAGAAACGCAATTTACTTGAGAATGAAAAAAAACTTACTACAGTATTCCATCCGTTGCTCCTCGAAATACCAGCACTTCTGAGGTACATTTTCCATTATTATTCCTCACAGTGCTGCGAGACAGTGTAAACAAGTACAATGATCTGAATAAACTTGATGTGTTTTCTCGAGCTGATATGTGGGCGTTCACAGTTTGTATGGGATCGCCTCAGTCATTTGCGTTTGAATAGCGCGCGCTCTCCGTGGGCGGGGCAGATTAAAACGTAATGAGCTGAGATGAGAACGACTTACATCTCTCTCTTTTCATAAAGATTACATAAACAGAGAATATTTTTTTTAATAAAAATTACTTCATTTAAAAGAAGAGAATTCAAGCTTCATGCCTGTGTGTCTGTATGCCTGTTTGACTAAGTATTCGCTGAGTTATGATTCATTTTCAGACGCGTTTCAGAATGGACTTCACTGACAGAGAGGAGGCAGAACTCGCATCATGTTTATTTTTCTTTATTTGGCGAAAAGCACAACACTTTGTTTTTATTGTGAGTATACACAACAATAATACACACTTAACAGAATCGATTGATGTATAACACAAGCATATAAGATAAAAAGAAAAAATCTTTTTTTTTGCACTGATAAGGAAAAAAACGAGCCTATCGCGCCGACCCGATAGCCGACCTCAGGGGGTTAATAGGGAGCCAGTGCAGTTTTGACAGAACCGGGCTAATATGGTCTTACTTCCTGGTTCTGGTAAGAACTCGAGCTGCTGCGTTTTGAACTAGCTGTAGTTTGTTTATTAAGCGTGCAGGGCAACCACCCAGTAGAGCATTACAATAATCTAGCCTTGAGGTCATGAACGCATGAACTAATTGTTTGTCAATGAGAGCATATGGCGTCATTTAGATATATTTTTAAGATGGAAAAATGCAGTTTTACAGATACTAGACACGTGACTTTCAAATGAAAGATTGGTATCAAAGTCAAGTCAAGTCAAGTCAAGTTTATTTGTATAGCGCTTTTCACAATACAGATTGTATCAAAGCAGCTTCACAGTATTAAATTAAAATAATACAACAAAGTTTGTTTCAAGAGGAATTTATTGATTGATAAAATTAAATTAAATATCCCCAAAATATCCCCAACTGAGCAAGCCAAAGGCAACAGTGGCAAGGAACCGAAAAACTCCATCAAGTGACCTAATGGTGTCCTAAAACTCCATCAGGTGACCTAATGGAGAAAAAAAAACCTTGGGAGAACGGCTCAGTCGAGGGCCAGTTCTCCTCTGGCATTTATGAGCTAGAGGCCGGATTGTAGTTTGAACTGTAGGATTATATGAATGCCTGGCTGAAGAGATGCGACTTTAATCTAGTTTTAAACTGGGAGAGCGAGTCTGAGCAACGAACAGTATCAGGAAGACTATTCCAGAGTTTTGGAGCCAAATGTGAAAATGCTCTCCCTCCTTTGGTGGTTCTGGATATCCTAGGTATGACCAAAAGCCTTGAATTTAGTGATCTTAAAGAGCGCGATGGATTATAGGGTGATAGAAGATCCGTTAAATAGACTGGAGCTAAGCCGTTTAGGGCTTTATAAGTCAGTAGCAATATCTTATAATTAATACGGAGCTTTATAGGTAACCAATGCAGTGATGATAAAATCGGTGTTATATGATCAGATTTTCTTGATCTCGTAAGAACTCTAGCGGCGGCATTTTGGACTAACTGTAGCTTGTTTATTGAGGAATAATGCTGCTCTAGTTTTAGATTCAATCATTATAAAACAATATCAGTAACACTTTTTTTAAAGCTTTCATACATATTGCATTATAAAAGTATGTTTTAATACATTAATTATGCACTGCTATATACATTAAAATGCATGTATGATCTAATCAATAATTGTAACAGCAGTTATAACACATATTATCTATTATCAGGCCGATCTGACTGCTTTAATTCCAGCAATTATTCACTCTGAACATAAATATCTTACATTTTGAGATATTCACCTGAACTGAAAATGTAACTCAATTTCAAACAGAGTTAAAACACAATTGAATCACACAGAATGAACAAAACACTGAATTATAAGCACAACATGAGCAAAAGAGATTCAGTATCATTGACTGAACTACAGAAAGTAGCAACATTTACATTCTGATGTCAAATCTCTTTTTTCCATGTATGATTTCTACAATAAAAGATGAACTAAATATGAACTCAGTGTAGAAATAAATGAAGGAAAGACAAACCTGTAATAAACTGATTAAACTCATAGTGAGACACAGTGTGGAAATATGTTTAGAATTCCTTTTTTGTTGAAAGGAATAATGTTATTCTTATATTAATATCATTGTTTTAGATTAAATTAGTATACAACAATATCAGTAACACTTTATTAAAAGTCTTCATACATATTGCATTATAAAAGTCTATGCATGTATGATCTAATGAATACATTGAAATATTATCTATTCATTGTTACACCTTTAGAAATTATAATACATTAAAACTCATGACAAACAACCAATTTCAGATGTTTCAGACCTCAGATGTAACAAGAATTTGTAAATATTATAATGCATTTAAACTTTGGTTACAATCATTTATGAAAAAAATATATAAATCGTTACAATCTACATTATTGATACCTTTATAATGCATTATACATAAAGGCTTCAAGTAAAGTTTCACCACAATATCTAATAATCATTATTATTAATAAATGTTGTTCTTGTTTCCACTGTAAAAAACTTTCTGAAATGAAAATTTTATTTTTTTCAAATATGTAATTAAATAGACTTACATTTGAAACCCACAGTTTAGTTCCTCCACCGAAAGTCCACCACAGTGATACAATCTAATGAAACGCTCGTACAAAAACCTCTATTCCACTCGAGTGAACACACACTCCAGCAGAGAGAGAGAAACAACACTTCAACACACTGATATTAGAAGATCCTCAGCTCTTCTCAACACTCACTCATTCAGATTTGACTAAATGCTTTCTGATATAACACTGTTTAAAGAAATATATTTGATGAGCTGTGACCTCTGAGGTGACCTTTGACCTTTTTGATCATGGATGATGTTGTGGAGTTTCTCATAATGATGCTTCTGTTCTTCATATGCAGATCAATCATCATGATTCACAGAAAAACCTGCAGCTTCAAATAAATGAATCAATCATTCTGAACATTTCAGATGCACATTGTTTAATATATAATGACCTGATTATGAGTCCTGATGAACTTCATGCATGTGGAAAATGTGGGGAATAAATAGATATCATGAAAATATTTCCCAGAGAGCAAAATGTTAACATTGATTCCAAAGACCATAATGGACTTTTTTTATTATGACTCTAAATATAGTAAAACTTATTTATTTAGTTCTTGATTTGTCATTGTTAACATGCTTGTAAAGGTGTAGCACAGAACTGTACTCAGAGAAACTGCTGCGTATGACATATGTTTAAAATGATCTACATTCATGATTCTCCAGACAAAACCTAGTGTCTTATCAGCCTGACAAACATAAACACAAATATTTCACAATTAATAAATTTGTGCAATTAATCACTAAATGATTCAATAACATTATTCTGAAAGTAAAATCTTCTATGTAGAGTTTATGAGTTTGTTATCAGCACAAGCTGTTGTAAATCCTGCCCACTTCTTTGCATTGTCAGCACATGCTTCAGTGCTCTGAGAGTGTTTATAGTGCTGTGAGTTTAACACTTCATGACTGAGAGCAGAACACAATCTTCATCATCACACAAGACTAAACTACAGCAATGAACACAATCAACATCTTCATCTGGACCATTGCACTGTTTGCTCAAGGTTTGTGTAATACCGTTTTTATAATGATTATTAATTATCTTAAAATGTGATTTTTATCATATACTGTAAATCATCCTATATATCATTATAATTTTTGTTTGTGTTTTCTTTCAGAGTGTAGAGGACAATATACTGTAACTCAGAGTCCATCAATACCAGCAGTTCAACCAGGAGAAGAAGTCAGAATAAACTGTAAAACCAGCAGTGATGTGTATAAGTCTAGTGGTGTTTATCATTGTTTAGCCTGGTACTCACAGAAACCTGGAGAAGCTCCTAAACTCCTCATATATTATGCAACAACCCGTAATACTGGAACTCCATCTAGATTCAGTGGCAGTGGATCTGGCAGTGATTTTACTCTGACCATCAGTGGAGTCCAGACTGAAGATACAGGAGATTATTACTGTCAGAGTTATCACTGGCCGGGCAGCACTATGCTGTTCACACAGTGATAAAGAGTCGTACAAAAACCTCTGTCAGTCAGACGTCACAGTGACTGCACTGATACAGCTGAGAGAAACTGCAGCTGCTGATGGAGGATCACAAACTACACAATATCAATGTTTAGTTCAAAGTTTCTAAAGACCTTAAAGGTAAATATGATATAAGATTGTCTTAATGCTAAAATACATAAACCCAGTTCGCAGTGATGTAGTGGTGCCTGGAGAAGTGGGTATACTCTTAATTTATGCCCCCAATATTTGTTTAAGCGTCCCAGCAAAGGATGAACGCTCTGTGTTATAAACAGTGACATGTAAGACTAGTCTTGCATATTAGTTCACCCCAAAATGGGCCAGTAGTATTTGCACATTATCACTTAACTTTTGCTGCTTGACTTCACGGAGAAAGGATCATTATGAAATTAATATTATCCACAGAAGAGGTGCAGTTTCTGTGCAATTAATACTGGCCCACAGACTACAGGAAGAGACAACTAAATAATTATGTATTTTGAGTGACTATTCCTTAGTCCATCCACACATGAAAATTGGACCACTAGTCTCTAGGTATACTTCCTGCTCAGCTACTGTTCGGACGCTCTTGCTTACTGCTCCGCGTTTTGCTCTATCGCTTTTACATTTTATCTCCTATTTTTTCTATATTTTATTTCCTTTATTTTATTTCCTTTTATCACCTAATTTTAACTTCAGCAAATCAGCACAGTGCTCATACGACAAAGTTTGGATTACTACAAAAACTGAGAATTCTTTTACCCGACCAGCTTACATACCGGGAAAGGAAAACACAACTGCCTACAAGGATAAGAGAAAATGCCTCTTCTGGAATCTACTTGCTGCACTAACTGCCACAGACTTTTACAAAGGATTGCAGTTCTAGAAACAAAGTTATTTACGGGACCACCAAACCAGACGGAACACACAACAGAGCTTCGTCAGGGACACCCTCAGCATATAGCCGGTGAGTCCCATGAAACTAGTACTCCTCGACAGGTAGAGAAACAAGCCGATCGACTTACTAATCGATGGCACAAACAGGGAGCTAAACCCAAAGGCACTCGAGACATCAGATTGTCACGAGCATCACATATTACCGCAGTAGCATCCTCTACCCCAGATACAGCTCTGACAAGGATTGCAAACACTGGTCTGCTACCACTGCCTATACATCTTGAGAACAGATTTGAAGTACTAATGAATGTAAATGAGGAATCCACAAATGTGATGAATGTGATCGAACACAGACTGAATAGGCCAGTAGCTAACACTGATGCTAACTGGCGCTCAAGGTCGAGCAGACAGCGGCACTCAGCTCAGAGCTCAGCCGAGCCCAGGACTCTGATAGTGGGAGACTCCATAATCAGAAACATTAGCACCAGGGATACAACTACGTGCTGCCTTCCACAAGCAACAACTTCTGATATAAACAGGGAACTTCAGAACATTCTGATGAAACATAAGACTGCTAATCGACTCATCATACATGTGGGGAAGAATGATATTCATAAAGAGCAGTCAGAACTCCTTAAGAAGGATTTCAATAAACTTTTTGAAACACTTAAAAGACTGAAAGTTCAAACATTCATCAGTGGACCACTACCAGCAAGAGGAACAAACAGGTTTTCACGGTTGCTTGGGCTAAATACATGGCTGCAAAAAACCTGCAATATAAAAGCAGTGAACTTCATTGACAATTTCAATCTTTTCTGGAGTCAACGACAACTGTTTCATCGGGATGGCCATCACCCAAACAAACTTGGTTCAAGAGTGTTAAAGGACAATATCTACTTCTCCCTAAATCATCCTTCTGCGGTTTGTGCCAATCCACTCAATCTGAACGGCACACACACACCTGGACACAGTGTGAATGACCACGGGACTTCACTTCAGCAGCAAAATGGACATGATAACACCACTCCGCCACAACAACCTCTGCTCACGGACACAATCTCAGCTGAGCCCTGCACACAGAGCTCACCACAGATAGCCATATCAGAACTGCTTGAAGATTCAGCACCCAAGGACGACTTCCTGGAAAACAGCCAGGGAAGCCAGGACAGCATATTACAGCCTCCTATAACACCAGAGCAACAGCCCCTTTCACCAGACACTTTCTCCCTCTCCCCTGCAACGCCATTACTGTGCTTCTCACAGAAAATGGAAGAACTGGTGCATGCTGGAACCAGACTATCCCACTCTTTTGCTGCAAGCCCCCAGATACCAAAAAAAAAAAGACAGGCACCACTACCACCAAAGCCTGCGGGCCCAGCTCGCCCTCCCCCTCCTCCTGTGAGAGCTCTTCGGCCTCTGCCACAACGCCAGGGCCCACACCCTCCTCCTTCTGCTCGAGGTGAACCAAAAACAACTGATACCAGCTCTCAGTGATATGTGTCGGGTCCCCGTTTTGATAACAGTAACTTTCTCAAATGTTTACAAAACAAGCGGGAACCCAGTGTGCCTGTATCTTTCTCTATTGCTGTTCTATTACATGATAGAAAGTCTAAGGCCTTCAATAGCCGTACAGCAAACCCAACTAATCTGGTGCCTATTACACGTCAAACTAATATTGCTGTGGGGAAAAGTAAGTCTGTTAAGTTAGCTCTTTTAAACATTCGCTCACTTAAAAATAAATCACTTCTAGTCAACGACTTAATAACCACAAACAACCTGGATTTTATGCTTCTAAATGAAACCTGGCTAGAAGACAGCTGCAGTGCAACAATCCTCAATGAAGCAGCCCCTCCTAACTTTACTTTTATGAGTGTCTGCAGAGCTGTTAAGAGAGGTGGGGGTCTAGCTGCTCTTTTTAAAGATATCTATCAATGTAAGCAAATATCATTTGGGAATTACTTGTCTTTCGAATATCTGGGTATTGTGTTAAAAGGTGCTCCACGCATTTTACTTTTCATTATTTACAGGCCTCCAAAATACTCTCCAGCCTTTGCTGAGGACTTTACAGAACTGTTATCAACTATTACCTCAGAGTTTGACTGTTTTGCCATTGCTGGAGATTTTAACATCCATATAGATAATGCAGAAACCAATATGGCAAAAGAAATCAAAACTGTTTTAAAAACATTTGATCTGACTCAGCATGTACATGGACCCACACACAATCGTGGACACACTTTAGATTTACTTATCAGTAAGGGTCTAAACATTTCATCGATTGTTATTAAGGATGTAGCACTGTCTGATCATTTCTGTATTTTCTTTGATATATTGATCTCTCCTGCCACTGAAGCTAGATCTGTGTCTGTCAAGAAGAGATGCTTAAATGAGAACACTAGTGTCCTATTTATGAAGGCTATATCTTTAACACCAAGCATATCTGCAGACTCTGTTGATTTTCTCCTTGATTCTTTTAACTCAAAAGTTAAAGGTGTAATTGATGATATTGCTCCTGTGAAAGTCAGGAAGAAGAGTGGCAGACAAAAGGCACCTTGGAGAAACTCAACAGCAGTGCAAAATATGAAAAGACAATGCAGAAAAGCAGAGCGCATGTGGCGGAAGACAAAACTTGTAGTCCATTATAACATCTACAAAGACAGCCTTCATGCTTTCAATATGGAACTAGGCAAAGCTAGACAGACTTTCTTCTCAAATATTATAAACAGTAATTTAAACAACACACGCACTCTTTTTGCTACTGTAGAGAGACTGACAAACCCCCCAAGCCAGATTCCCAGTGAAATGCTCTCAGACAGCAAGTGCCGTGAGTTTGCTTCTTTCTTCTCTGAGAAAATCAATAATATCAGAAAGGTGATCAGCACATCCTTGAGTTGCGCTGGGGTCAGACAGATCAAACCACCTGAGAAAGTAGTTACTATGTCTGATTTCAAAGAAATTGATGGCAAAATTTTGGAAGAAACCGTACAGCACCTTAAAACATCAACCTGCGCTCTTGACACACTTCCCACATCGTTTTTCAAAAGTGTGTTAAACAGTTTAGAAGCAGATCTTCTAGAAGTGGTAAATGCCTCACTTCTCTCTGGGAGTTTTCCAAACTCCCTAAAAACTGCAGTTGTCAAGCCCCTCCTGAAAAAAAGCAATCTGGATAAGACCATATTAAGCAACTATAGACCAATCTCAAATCTTCCTTTCATAGGTAAGATCATTGAAAAAGTTGTCTTCAATCAGCTGAACAAATTCTTATGCTCGAATGGATACTTTGACAATTTTCAATCTGGTTTCCGACCGCACCACAGCACAGAGACAGCGCTCATAAAGATAATAAACGATATTCGCTTAAATACTGACTCAGGCAAATTATCAGTGCTGGTACTACTCGACCTCAGTGCTGCATTTGACACTGTCGATCACAACATACTTCTGGACAGGCTGGAAAACTGGGTGGGGCTTTCTGGGATAGTCCTAAAATGGTTCAGGTCATACTTAGATGGGAGAGGTTATTATGTGAGTATAGGAGACCATAAGTCTGAGTGGACATCCATGACATGCGGAGTCCCTCAAGGCTCAATTCTTGCGCCACTCCTGTTCAACCTGTATATGCTCCCAATGAGCCAAATAATGAGAAAGAACCAAATCTCTTACCACAGCTATGCAGACGACACACAGATCTACTTAGCCCTATCACCCAACGATTATAGCCCCATTGACTCCCTGTGCCAATGCATTGATGAAGTCAACAGTTGGATGTGTCAAAACTTTCTTCAGTTAAACAAAGACAAAACTGAAGTCATTGCGTTTGGAAACAAAGATGAAGTTCTCAAGGTGAACGCATACCTTCACTCTAGGGGTCAAACAACCAAAAATCAAGTCAGGAATCTTGGTGTGACACTAGAGTCAGAGCTTAGTTTCAGTAGTCATGTCAAAGCAATAACTAAATCAGCATACTATCATCTGAAAAATATTGCAAGAATTAGATGCTTTGTTTCCAGACAAGACTTAGAGAAACTTGTGCATGCTTTCATCACCAGCAGGGTGGATTATTGTAATGGACTCCTCACTGGCCTTCCCAAAAAGACCATAAGACAGTTGCAGCTCATACAGAACGCTGCCGCCAGGATTCTGAGCAGAACCAGAAAATATGAACATATCACACCAGTCCTCAGGTCTTTACACTGGCTCCCAGTTAAACTTAGGATTGATTTTAAAGTATTATTACTGGTATATAAATCATTCAATGGCCTAGGACCTCAATACATTGCAGATATGCTCACTGAATATAAACCCAACAGATCACTCAGATCATTAGGATCATATCAGCTTGAAATACCAAGGGTTCACTCTAAGCATGGTGAGTCTGCTTTTAGCTATTATGCCAGCCGCAGCTGGAACCAGCTGAGAAGAGATCAGAAGAGATCAGATGTGCTCCTACTGTAGTCACATTCAAATCCAGACTCAAAACACTTCTGTTTAACTATGCATTTACTGAATGAGCACTGTGCCAATGTTCGTCCGACTGTTTGTACTGTATTTTATTTTTTATTTTTCTAAACTGTTTTAATTATTCTTATTTCTTTTTATTATTTTAATTTCTTCTATGTAAAGCACTTTGAATTGCCATTGTGTATGAAATGTGCTATATAAATAAACTTGCCTTGCCTTGCCTTGCCTTGCCTTGCCTCTCACGTTGCAAATAGTCTGAGCCAGTAGTTTATTTTGTGAACTATCTCTTAGAACAGCTGATTTGCAGCAGATAGTGTAGGCCAGAGTGTGCCACCATTATACGTTTACACTATCTGTTGCAAATCAGCTGTTCTAAGAGATAGTTCACTCAAAATTCATAATTATTTAGTTGTCTCAATTCCTATAGTCTGTGGGCCAGTAAAAATAAACTAATCTCTGACTGAAACACCACGCTTACCTCATCTTGAATATATCATATTAGATTAGTTTATTTTAACATTAAAATATCATCATCATCATCATCATCATTCAAAGAATTCAACAATATATTCAAAACAATGTTAAAACATAACAATAACAAAAATATATACATTTTACAACATTTTCATGAAAACGTCTCAGGTTACGTATGTAACCCTGGTTCCCTGAGAGGGAACGAGACGCTGCGTCGAGACGCGGTGGGAACGCTCTGCGTGATTGCGTCGTGAAGCACGTGTATAATCAGTCCAATGGAAAGACGAGACGTCATAGGCGGGTGACGTCATCGACCAGGAAGCTATAAAGCACCCCTGCGACAGACCGCGGCAGCTTCTGAAAGCCGAAGCAAGTCGATCACAGGCATGCAGGGAGTATGGCAAGGCGACGCAGCGTCTCGTTCCCTCTCAGGGAACCAGGGTTACATACGTAACCTGAGACGTTCCCTTTCAAGGGAACTTCGAGCTGCGTCGAGACGCGGTGGGAACCCTATACCCACGACGCCATATGACAAATGCCTGTTCTGTATGAAGACCATGCGCATACTAGGAAACAAGCACCCTAGACCCTGGAGTGGAGCCTAGGTCCAAGTCATAAAATCTAACAAATGTATGCGGTGAGGACCTGCCTGCCGCATTACAGATGTCAGAGTGAAACTCCTGATAATAAAGCCTTAGAGGCAGCCATACTCCTGGTAGAATGGGCCGGGACAGCCAAAGGTGAAGGCTGTCTGGCCGCTTCATAAGCAAGTGAGCCTCAACTACTCACTTGCTCATTATCTGTTTAGATGCAGGGCAACCTATCTTAGGTAACCTGAAGCAGACAAATAACTGCTCTTATATATATATGCCACAGGTTGCAGCTCTGTGGACATAAGCATCCAAGAGCCCGGACAGGGCAAAACAGATTAAGTTCTTCCTGATCTGGCTTGTATTAAGGTGGAGGACAGAAGGCCTGCAGCACAAATGACCCACAAATTTAGTAGGAATACAACCCGGCAAGGGGTGAGGAAAGACTATCACCATACCAGGTGCAAATCCAAGTACGTGCAGGCCTCAGCCTCAAGTACCACGGAGAAGATGAAATAAGGATCTCTCCTCAGAGATAACCCAGCAAAGAAACATTCATTGCAGAAATCAAGTACTGTACCATAGGGCAGATAGCAAGATTCAGAAGGCATTCTCCGCACCAGGCAGAGAATAGTTTCCATTTCAATGCATATTCAGTCTTCTCGTGGAGGGAGCTCTAGACTGGAGTATGGTCTCCACGACCTCAGTCGAGAGACCTGAATCTATGAGCTGGGCCCCCTCAGAGGCCGAGCCCATAGTATCCATAACTCCGGAAGAGAGTAACTCCCGGGAGCAAAGATATCGGGAAATGCGTACAGGTGTAGCCTCAACCACACCTAATACGTTGCATCCAGTTCAAGCAGAGCTGGATGCATCAGGGAGAACCAAATGGGCAATGCGTTGTATAAACGATGCGAAAGGTAGACTTGAGTTTTGACCGAAGTTCTCCTAAAGGAGCTCCACCAC
Source organism: Leuciscus idus (assembly GCA_021554675.1). Taxonomy (NCBI): domain Eukaryota; kingdom Metazoa; phylum Chordata; class Actinopteri; order Cypriniformes; family Leuciscidae; genus Leuciscus; species Leuciscus idus. The sequence continues at coordinate 28,772,199 of CM038643.1, read as the reverse complement.
CTTGGGGTGAAGTCCCCATTCCCCGGGCCTCAGCCCCTGCCTCAACAGGATATCTGCTCTGATATACGAGACCATCAGTGTGTTGTCCGGAAGGACAAGCACATGGTGACCTCTCAGGTCTGGCAGGAAGTATTTGAGAGCTCGAAATACCGCCATCATTTCTAGCCGATTTATGTGGCAAGAACGTTGATGGTCCTGCAAAAGACCTTTCGCCGAGCGGCCACTCATGACCGCCCCCCATCCCGTGAGGGAAGCATCCGTCGAAAGCGTTACGCGTCGACAAGAAGCCCCCAGCACTGGGCCCTGGGCGAGGAACCAAGGTTTCTTCCACATGACCAAGGCACGAAGGCATCGCCGCGTGACCTTGATCGTGCGAAATGGATTTCCCCTCGGAGAAAACCTCTTGATCCTGAGCCACTGCAAAGGTCTCATGTACAAAAGGCCAAAAGTGATTACGTTGGACGCAGCTGCCATGAGCCCCAACAGTCTGGCCTAGTGACTGGCCTAGTTTTATCCCCTTTACGGCTGTGAGAATTGCAGAAATACGTGCAGGAGACAGACGTGCTTGCATTATTGTCGAATCCCAGAAAACACCCAGAAAAGTGGTCCTCTGAGCTGGGAGGAGCACACTCTTCTTGGCGTTGAGCCACAACCCCAACCTCTTTATGTGAGACAGAACGACATCTCGATGCCGAACCGCCAACTGCTCGGACTGAGCTAAAATCAACCAATCGTCGATAAAGTATAATACGCGAATGCCCTGGAGTCTCAGAGGAGCCAGAGCTGCATCCACACATTTTGTAAAGATGCGGGGTGATAAACCTAGGCCGAAGGGAAGAACCCAATACTGGTATGCTTCGCCCCCGAAAGCAAACCTCAGGAACCTCCTGTGATATGAGGATGGATAGATAAGTAAGCGTTCTTCAAGTCTATTGTGACAAACCAGTCCTCGGACTGAATCTGTGACAATCATTTTAGCGTATAGCATACTTTGAACTTGAGATTCTGAAACCTGCTGTTTAATTGACGCAGGTCTAGAATAGGACGCAACCCCTCATCCTCTTTCGGAACAATGAAGTAACGGCTGTAAAACCCTGACTGTCTGCTGGGAGGAGAAACCCCTTCTATAGCTCCTTTTGCAGAAGTGTCAGTACTTCCTGCTCCATAACCAGAGCCTGCTCGGGGTCCACCACTGTGGGGAGGACCTCTAGAAATCTGGGCGGACGAGAACCGAACTGAATTCTGAAACCCTTTTCTAAAGTGTGCAGGACCCACTGAGAAATATATGGCAGTAGTTTCCACGCTGCCAGAAATTCTACTAGGAGAACCAGTCTCTCGAGACTGGCCTCTGGATTTGGTTGAACAGTCACTTTGGTGCCCTGAAGCGGCGAACCGGCAGGGAACAACCAAACTGACCGTTCTACGCCCCTCCTCGGAGGATCGTATGGGGACGCTGACACCTCGGTGCCCTGAACGGAGAACCGGCAGGGAACAACCGAACTGGCAGCGCTGCGACCCTCCTCAGAGAGTCGCACCCCAGAGGGTGCCGAGGAGAAACGATTTCTCAAAACCGTCCCTGCCCCGGGGAAACCTTCAGAAGCCTGATAGCCTCAGCGTCAGGACTTCTTGTCTAAGTTTTAATAGAGATAACGACAGTCCTCAGATCTTGCCTACCTCTAACTAGCTTTGTTCCGACGACCCTCCTCGGAGGATCGCTGGAAAAAAGCAGGCACCTCGGCGCCCTGAAACGGCGAACCGGCAGGGAAACCGAAATGACTGCTCTACGACCCTCCTCGGAGGATCGTTTGGGGACGCTGACACCTCGGTGTCCTGAAACGGCGAACCGGCAGAAAAACCGAACAGCCAGCGTTGCGACCCTCCTCAGAGAGTCGCACCCCAGAGGGTGCCGAGGAGAAACGATTTCTCAAAACCGTCCCTACCCCGGAGGGGACCACCCTCAGAAGCCTGCAGCCTCGGCGTCAGGGCTTCTTCCATTTTTAGCTATTTTAGAGATAAAACAGTCCTCAGATCTTGCATATCTCTAACTGGCTAGACAGTGACCGCCACCCAGGTCCCCATCGATTGTGGATGAGCCCGAATGGCGAATCTTTGTTTTACCGCACTCTATGCTGCGAGGAGCTTAAGTATGCTGAGACTGCTCCCGCCCAGCAGTCTCAGGAACGTTAGATCGGTGAGGAAGAAACCTTTGGAACGCCACTGAAGAGTTTATTTCTTCGTTTTTTTTTGAAAGCGGAGCGTCCAGAAGAAAAGACATATTTTATCTTAATTTTTCTTTACATCAGAAAAACTATATATATATATATATATATATATATATATATATATATATATATATATATATATATATAGATAAATAAATATAACACTCCGTGGCCACCAGTAGGAAACAACCGAACTGGCAGCGCTGCGACCCTCCTCAGAGAGTCGCCACCCAGAGGACGCCGAGGAGAAACGATTTCTCGAAACCGTCCCTCCCCGGTATAGTTTATCTGTTGCGCGACGCAATTCTCGAATAGCGTCAGTGCTGTTACATCCTCACATTCATCCATGCTTATATATTTTACCTACCAGTGCTGCCTAATAATATTTATCTATTATTTATGGTGGCTGGTGGGTAACGTCGGGGTTATTATGACACCAACACGGGAGAGAGATAGCTCGCAAGCGTCTCTTTAACCCGAGGCACTGTCATACCATGATACTTAATACCCATAACATTACTATAGTAAAAGTTTAGGGATAAAACACATAAACAGAAACCGGTTTATTCCACGATCTCGACACCTCAGTGTGGAGATAGGGAAAAAACGGCACTCCCCGACGAGGAGGCTGAGATATAGAGTTTTCCTTATACTTTCACTCTCATATATGTTCGGTTGGCCAGTAATATTTAACTTAGCAACAGCATTATATAAAACCTCCTTTTATAAGCTCCTCTTTATTCAACAGAGTTATGAGCTGACTTATTTATTTATTTATTGAAAACTCATAAACATCTGCCTTATTTTCTTTTATTTATTTATTTTTAAAACAAAAACACTAACGATACCAATTCCTCGGAACTGGAAATCGCAGCATGAGTGCCTCATCCCGGGGAGGAGAAACCGCAGAGCGTGCTTCTCCCCGAGAAAAGGCACGTGGATCGAACAGGTGTTTGGAACCATTTGCGATCCCCAAGATGCGCGTCGACGCCGTGCCTCGGCAGCAGCGGGACCCGCGCACCGAACCGTCCTCCTCGAAGAACGGCCGGCGGGAGCGGAGCGTCCTCACGGACAGCTTCTCGCAATGCTCACAGTCAGCCCCCTCGAGAACTGACTGTTGGCATGCTCCACTCCCAAACAAGCAACACAAAGCTGAAGTGTGTGTCCCCACCCGTGATATAACGTGGGGAGGGAACAACACAACACTTGCTTGCTCTCTTTTGCCATAATAAATGGCAACTTGACAGACAACAATAAATATGACAAGGACAGAATACACAGATCGCTTGCTGAAGGCACAGAAAGCTGCCGCGGTCTGTCGCAGGGGTGCTTTATAGCTTCCTGGTCGATGACGTCACCCGCCTATGACGTCTCGTCTTTCCATTGGACTGATTATACACGTGCTTCACGACGCAATCACGCAGAGCGTTCCCACCGCGTCTCGACGCAGCTCGAAGTTCCCTTGAAAGGGAACCACAATGATATACTCATGCAGGGTTTCTAAATAAGTGCTTATATTTTTGGCTCAAGGGGCTTAACTTCAGTAGGTAAGTAGCGCAATTTCATAAATATGAAATAAGAAATAACTGATTTTGAATGTATAGTCAGTGCAGGTTTTTAAACCTGTCAAAAGCCTGTCTACCCCTGTACTCCAGTATATTGCAGACACACTTGCTCTCTGCAGGGGTTTTCACAGAGAGGCAGTACGGTGGTCTTCAACCAGGTCCTTGTATACTTTCTAGGATTAAACTTTGAAGTAGGGTCTTCTGCCCTCGGTTGAGTGTGTGGCTACTCAGCCTATGCAGCGAGCTAAACAGTAAGAGAAGGTGGTTCCAGGAATAACAGGACACAGTTTTTCTTCTTAGTGTCTTTACTGAAGACCTCTCTTTTTGATTTGTAAAACTGTGAACATACAAACAAATTTCATTAAAAATACATTATTTAACAAACCAAGACTCATTGATGTGAATTTAAATGCTGGAAGTGATCAGAGTTCAAGATATAAGAATCACAACATTACATCTTTAAATGATTCAGTTTGCCACCATGTGGTTGCGGAATATACTGCAGTTAATTGCAGTTTCAGTGCACAGATTCACATTGACTTATAAGATATTGTACAACCACATACTAAACAGAAGCTAGCAACATTAGCTTGACTTAGATCACAAACAACCTTTTTGCTTGAAAGAGTTCAAATAACCTCTTAAGTACCAGAAAAGTAACTAAACATTTAGAAAAAACAAAATTGGCCACTAATTACTTACAGATTATGGCATGTCAAAGCTTCCCAAAGATATAAGGGGACTGAGAAGAGTGAAGAATGTCAACACCTGACCTCCGGACATTTTCTCACACTGAGTGTAACAAACTTTTTTCCTGCTGCGTCAACACATCACAACAGAGCGCCGAGTAGCACACGCGATATAATCCATGAAGAAGAACCCAAAAGAAACACTAATGAGATACTGACCCCAAGTGGGAAAATAAAGAAATGCACCAGCGAACTAATACAATACTATTGAACATAGAGGGACAGAATACTCCCCGCCTGACATCTGTAGAATGTCATCCATAACTAGCATGTAACTACAGATAAAATACTATGAAACAAAGTACCTGATTCTAAGCACTGTCTTTAGACACCAATAACACAACCTCACTTATAGGTCTTGTGTAGCATCTGAGTTCCCCCTTGCGGAAAATCTTAACCTCTATTTTCCTGACAAGTCCATCCTCACTTGGGAAGATTTTGGTGATGAGTCCAAGTGGCCAGTTGTTCCTATGTTCAGGTGCCTCCTTTAACAGAACAACATCTCCTGTTTGCAAATTTGGTTTTACTGTTTTCCATTTGCGGCGGTTCTGAAGTCCTGAGATGTATTCCCTTTGCCATCGGCTCCAGAAAACATTTGCAAGGTATTGCACGCGCCTCCATTGTGCTCTGAAAAGATCCCTGCTCTCAAACTGACCTGGTGGGACTGGTGGGGTTGCAACTTTTTGTGTGAGTAGCATGGCCGGGGTAAGAATGGTTGGATTTTCTGGATCTGTAGAAACTGCTGTGAGCGGACGAGCATTTACTATTGCAGTGACTTCAGCCATTAATGTCACTAATATCTCATGGGTAAGTTTTGCATTTCTATGTTCTAGGAGCATTGCATCGAGGATTTTGCGTGTGACCCCAATCATGCGCTCCCAGGAGCCACCCATATGAGATGCATGTGGGGGGTTAAAATGCCATTTGCAGCCAGAGTCTTTGAGAAAACTGTGAAGTTTGCTGTTGTGACAGCCCTGTTTGTCTATTTGCAGTTCTTTGCAGGCGCTCACAAAATTTGTCCCACAATCGGATCTAAGAAGTTTGACTGCACCCCTGATGGCGAAGAAACGACGCAGGGCATTTATGAACGACGACGTGTCCATCGATTCTATAATCTCAATGTGAATGGCGCGTGTGCTCATACATGTAAATATGACTCCCCATCGCTTAGCATCCGATTGTCCACCCCGTGTTTTTCTGACTGTGACAGGCCAGGGGCCGAACACATCAAGGCCTACATATGTAAAAGGAGGGTCCGTGGACAGCCTGTCCTCAGGTAGCTCAGCCATGATCTGTTCCTGTTGTCTGCCCCTTAGTTTGCGGCATGTGACGCAGTTGAATATCACTCTGCTTATTGCTCTTTTACCTCCCACAATCCAAAAACCTGCAGTCCTGACTGCCCCTTCAGTAAAATGTCTGCCCTGGTGGCATACTTTCCTGTGGAAGTGTTCTATAATGAGCTGGGCAAGGTGGTGCTTTCCAGGGATGAGTATGGGATTTGTTTCGTCCGATGTCAACTGTGCACGTTTTAGTCTCCCACCCACTCTGAGGATTCCATTTGTGTCGACAATAGGGCTCAGTTTGCTAAGTGGGCTTGAGTTTTTTAGGGGCACACCTTTTTCAACTTGTCTTATGTCCTCTGCGTAAACTTCTCTTTGAACAGTGTGAATGATAGTGTTCTTGGCTTGGTTGAGTTGTTTTTCAGCTAAATGTTCATTACAGCTGTGCCAGCCATGACAGGAGCTCTCTATGTTCGGCTTAAATGACTGGGCAACGTGTTGGAGTTTGGATATAGCTTTAAGTAGTACATTCCAACTCGAAAACCTTTCAAATCTGACACTACTGAGTCTATCCTTTGAGAGAGTGGTGGCACAAGTAGTGACCTCAGGTCGCAGTTCATTGTCAGTCTCTGGGTCTACAAGCTCAAACAACTCTGCCTGTGCTTGACTTTCTCCTGAATTGGAAAGGAAAGCGGGTCCACTGATCCATGTGGAGTTAGAGAGCTGCTCAGCGGGTAGTGCTCGTGTGGCATGATCAGCAGGATTTAAATGAGTGGGCACGTAATGCCATTGGTGAGCTTGTGTGAAGCGCCTAATACGTTCCACTCGGTTATGCACATAAACATGAAAGCGTCTCTTTTTGTTAAAGATGTAACCGAGCACTACCTTGGAGTCTGTGTAGAAGCTCACCTGTTCGACTGCGATGTCTAGCTCCTCCAGGACTAACTCGGCCACCTCCACAGCCAGGACTGCTGCGCAAAGTTCAAGCCTAGGTATGGTGATGTCTGGTTTTGGGGAAAGCCGTGCTTTGCCGAGAAGGAAACCCACTTCACTGTGTCCATCTCTATCTGTGAGTTTGAGGTAAGCAACAGCGCCCACTGCCTTAGTGGAGGCATCACAAAAAACATGGATCTCCTTAGTTAGAGCTGCAGATAGTGGTATTGAGGTGTACATTCTGGGGATTTCAAGTTGTTGTAGATATTTGAGGGAGTCTTTCCATTGTTGCCACTGTTGTAATTTGTCTTTAGGCAGTTCGGTGTCCCATTCACAAATGTCAGTGGAAATGCCTCTCAGTATGGCCCTGCCTTCTACAATGACTGGGACAGCAAAGCCAAGCGGGTCGTACACACTATTAATGACCGACAGCACTCCCCGTTTAGTGAATGGCTTTTCATTGACTGTTACCTGAAACTTGAACAGGTCTGTGGACAGGTCCCAGCCCAAGCCTAAGCTGCGCTGCATGGGTGGGGTAGTCTGCCCGAGGTCAAGGCCCTGCATGTCCGTTGCAAGGTCCTCACTTGGAAAAGCACTTGTGATGATAGGACAGTTGGACGAGATTTTGTGCAGGCGTATATTACACTGAGCCAGCATCTTCTGAGCTCTACAGAGAATGTCAATGGCCTCATCTGCAGAAGAGAATGATTTCAGTCCATCATCTACATAAAAGTAACGCTCAATGAACTCTCTTGCATCACTGCCGTATTCCCTTTCTCCCTCCATCGCTGACCGTTTCAGTCCATAGATAGCCACTGAAGGGGAGGGGCAGTTCCCAAATACATGTACTCTCATCCTGAATTCCTGCACTTCTCCATCCAGATCATGTTTTTTGAACCACAAGAAGCGAAGGTAGTTGCGGTGGTCCTCTCTGACTAGAAAGTTGTGGAACATTTGCTCCACGTCTGCCATGACTGCGTATGGGTCAGACCTGAAACGCATCAGAACTCCCACAAGAGTGTTATTGAGATCTGGCCCTTTTAGTAGCACGTCATTGAGAGAAACATTACTACATTGAGCACTCGAATCAAAAACTACCCTAATTTTCCCTGGCTTTTGATGGTGGTAAACTCCAAAACTAGGGAGATACCAGCATTCTTGGTCTGGAGTAAGAGCAGGAGCTGGTTCGGCGTGGCCCTTACTGAAGATTTTGTCCAAAAACTCAACATAATGCTCCCTCATTTCAGGTTTCCTTTTCAGCGTTTTGCGGAGCGACATTAAACGACTGAGGGCCTGGTCCCTGTTGTTGGGCAAACGCCGTCTGGGGGTGCGGAATGGGAGTGGAGCTACCCAATTATTCGCATCATCTTTTGCAAAGTATTTGTGCATAATGTCCAAGAACAAAGCATCTTCTGCTGAAAGTGCCACTTTGTCATCATCTGCTGTTTGCTGGAAAATGTGTCTGCCCAATTCAACTTGTGTCTTATCAAGTGTATGACAGCTTTCTGTGTATTTGTCTTTGATATAGATTTTGTTTTCACAGGGGCTGAGGAAGGTAGGGCGGCCGTTGTTAAGAATGTTTGTCTTAAAAGAGTTCACTGTGGGTTTGTGGGCACCTGAGAGGCAGACATCACCTATAACTACCCATCCCAGATCAAGGCGTTGAGCATAAGGCGCACTGTTTGGACCATTCACCTGACTGCGGACCTTGTGAGCTTGGATGATGTCCCTGCCCAAGAGGAGAAGGATTTCTGCTGATGGGTCCAGAGGAGGAATCTGCAAAGCGATTGCCTGTAGATGAGGGTGAGCCGACGCAGCCTCAGAGGTGGGAATCTCATCCCTGTTATCTGGAATCTGATCACATTCTGTTAGTATGGGCAGCAGCATGGACACTTTCCCATTTACATTCTCAATAACAAAGTCAATAGCTCTGCGCCCTCCAGTCTCTGATAAACCAGCGCATGTTTTCATGGTGTATGGGAGTGTGGTACCTTTTACATTAAACATGTCAAAGAAGGCAGACCTGGCTAAGGATGAATTGCTTTGGTCATCTAACATGGCGTACATCCTCCTTTTCTTTCCAGGGGATGTGCGAGGATACACGTTGACTAAGCAAATCTTAGAGCAGGATTTACCTTTGAGGCCTTGGCCACACACTTCTGTGCAACTGGTTGTAGTTACAGGGCTTGGGGAATCGGACTCCCCGCCGTGGCTCTGAGGCAGAGGGTTAGAGTCTTTAGGTGTCCACGGAGGTGGACCAGCATGCATGGCGGACACATGCACATCACTATTACATTCTGAGCATTGGATAATGGCTTTACAGTCTTTAGCTCTGTGACTTGTGGAAGAACAACACTTATAACAAATAGCGTGTTCTTTGAGAATACCTTTTCTTTCGTCCAGTGTTTTTGACCTAAATCCCCTGCATTTAGCGAGTGAATGGGGCTTGTGGTGAATAGGACATTGCTTGTCCGGATTGAGAACGGATGTTTGAGCTGTGCCGTTTGTTTGACTGATATCTGTTTTGTTCACTGCAACAGGAACTCTGTATCTGGTTGGTTTTACCAGTGTCTTGTCAACTCTTGGAGCTACTATGTTTGAACTTTGTAACATAAAGCTAGGGTCTGTTTTCATTTCAGCATAGTCATTTACAAACTGAACAAAATATGAGAAAGGTGGGTAAACTGCACCATTGTCTCTTTTGTATTTTGTCCCTTGTTTCACCCATGACTCCTGGAGTCCATAAGGGAGCTTTTCAACTATCGGGTTTATCCCCCTTGGGGTGTCGAGAAAGCTAAGGCCTGGCAGATAACTTTCACTTTGTGCATACTCTAACTCTAGCAGAAGATCTGCAAGCTCCTGCAGGAGGTGAGCGTCTTTATTGGATATCTTTGGAAAAGTCTGTAAGCGTTGGAAGAGTGACGCTTCGACTACCTCCGGAGAGCCGTAACTCTTGTCTAGACGCTGCCACAAACGTTGGAGGCCTGCTTGTGGGTTGTTCACATGGACCGCCCTGATCCTCAGAGCGTGTTGAAGTGACTCCCCGCTGAGCCACTTGGTTAGAAGGTCAAGCTCTTCGCTGGGCTTAAGGTTGAGGCCTTCTATGGCGTTGCAGAAGATGGACTTCCAGGACAAGTAGGACTCAGGACGGTTGTCGAAAACCTTGAATCCCACTGTCAGCAGATCACGGCGTGCTAGGTAGGCTGCTAGATGCGACAGTTCAGTCTGTGGAGTCACTGAAGGTCTAGGCTGGGGTGAAATGTCCATTTTTATGTGTGTAGGAGGGGACTTCAGCTGCTCCCTGTCTACAAAATCAGTGAGATGTTCACCTGGAGAGGAAGCGACTGGTGTTTGGCTCTGTTGTAGATAGTGAGAGTCGTTATGACTGACCAGTTGTCCTGTGTCAGGCTTTTCTTCTTCTTTCACTTGCGAACTGAAGTTGGTGAAGTGAGCATTCACATAGTCTCGAGCACGTCTGATGGAAGGAGGCGTCCTAGGGGAGATGCCTTGCTCAGTGAGGTCGATGGCGTGGTGCTCCTCGTCAGCTGCCGCTTCCAGGACATGCGCTGCAGCAAGCGCTGCTTCAGCCTCACCCTCCTTTTTCAGAGCGTTTAGCATTGCCTCGATGCGCGCCTTCTCAACCTCCATGTCGATCTGGCGTTTGGCGTACTGTGCTCTGGTGCGGGCAGCTTCTGCGTCTGCTCGGGCTCGTGCTGCAGCTTGGCTGGTGGACGAACGGCGTGAAGAACGGCGTGAAGAACGTGAGTAGCACTCCGACCGGGCCACCATCTGGGACATAGGCGGTGTAGCTTCAGGCTGAGACATCTTGGGTGCTTGATAGGTAGATAATCTTTTTACTCTTCTGCCCTCGGTTGAGTGTGTGGCTACTCAGCCTATGCAGCGAGCTAAACAGTAAGAGAAGGTGGTTCCAGGAATAACAGGACACAGTTTTTCTTCTTAGTGTCTTTACTGAAGACCTCTCTTTTTGATTTGTAAAACTGTGAACATACAAACAAATTTCATTAAAAATACATTATTTAACAAACCAAGACTCATTGATGTGAATTTAAATGCTGGAAGTGATCAGAGTTCAAGATATAAGAATCACAACATTACATCTTTAAATGATTCAGTTTGCCACCATGTGGTTGCGGAATATACTGCAGTTAATTGCAGTTTCAGTGAACAGATTCACATTGACTTATAAGATATTGTACAACCACATACTAAACAGAAGCTAGCAACATTAGCTTGACTTAGATCACAAACAACCTTTTTGCTTGAAAGAGTTCAAATAACCTCTTAAGTACCAGAAAAGTAACTAAACATTTAGAAAAAACAAAATTGGCCACTAATTACTTACAGATTATGGCATGTCAAAGCTTCCCAAAGATATAAGGGGACTGAGAAGAGTGAAGAATGTCAACACCTGACCTCCGGACATTTTCTCACACTGAGTGTAACAAACTTTTTTCCTGCTGCGTCAACACATCACAACAGAGCGCCGAGTAGCACACGCGATATAATCCATGAAGAAGAACCCAAAAGAAACACTAATGAGATACTGACCCCAAGTGGGAAAATAAAGAAATGCACCAGCGAACTAATACAATACTATTGAACATAGAGGGACAGAATATAGGGGGTCCGTTGATGTTAATCATCATTAAGTTTGATATGTTTGAGACCAGTAGGACAGCCCTTTTGTCTGTGCTTATATTGTTCATAAGGCTAAAGTTCCTCTCACACTCTGCTGTGCTGACAGGGAATGTTTTCATACAGTTAATGAGTGGTTTCAGGTCATTGGGCTCACTGTTGGGCTCTTCCAGTAGGTCCCGCATCCCATTCAGTGCTTGGTCTGTGCACAAGTTAAATCGCTTACACAGTCCTCTTGTTTGCAAACAATTCTTGTATTTCTTTACCGTTTATCAATGTCCACAGGAATTTCAAATCTTTTTCAGCCTTCTTGAAGGTCTTAGCGTTGTCAGAATAAATAACACTGCAGATACCACGTCTGGCAATGAACCTTTTAAAGGCAAGCAGGAACGCATCAGTGGTCAAATCGGAAACAAGTTCTAAGTGCACAGCTCGAGTTACGGCGCATGTGAATAAAGCAATATATGCCTTCTTAATCAGGGTATCTTCCGTCCATTTCATTTCCTATTTGAAATGAAATAAGCAGAAATGAGAAACGGCGCCTTTATTCGTTTTTTCGTTTTTTCCAAAAAACGAAAAAACGAGATTTCGGCTTGATTTTTCGTTTTTTAGTTCACAGGCAAAAAACGAATAAATGACTTCAAAGTTCGTTTTGCACATGTGGACGGTCATGAGGCGCCCCTGTCAGCCGATTGGTCAAGAAAATCTAAGCATGTGACGTCATCGGTAGTTTCCCAGGTTTATTCAACAAAATAATAGTCCTATGAGTCTGCGTATCGCATATTAAACTGTTCAGGGCAGGTCCTGGGCTTACTTATGTGCAACTTAACACGTTTCAGATAAATATTTATATATCAGAAATATTAAATATTAATCTGCACCCAGACGGTTTTATTAGCCTAAATCTGTCTGGTGCTGCGCTAGGCAGCGCAGCGGGTGAAGCAATGTTCAGTCAAGTGCATACGCAGCAGTCATAACTCTTCTTTTAGACAATACGCTCAGTTTTGGACAAGGGGTGGCTATTGCAAATACTGTAATGCAAAACTGCTGATGGTGGTGGGTACCGCGATGATGGTAAATAAAATTGTACTGTAACTGTAGCCGCGAGAGTGAGACAGCGAAATGATTGACAGGACGATAGCGGAGGAAAAAGCGCAAGATTTTGTTAGTAAAAAAATATTTATTTGTTTAATATAAGTGAGTTTGTCTTTGAAAACAACAACAAAACGGTGAAATAACAGTGTGATCACAAAACTGAGCGTTCGTTTTAAAGGGAAAATGTCCAAATATATTTGATTTATTTGTTAGCCTATGCTGTTGTTATTCCGTCTTAATCGTTTTGTTAATTCAAGTTTAATACTATGCAGGAGTTTTTTTTATTGTTGCCTACTATTTTATTGTTGTTGTGTTTTCATTAAAAAATAACAATGAACCGCATTCGTTTGAAAGGTTAATCCATATGTCTTTCATTTACTTGTGTTATCTCATCCGTCTTATTAGCTTTGTTAATAACGAATAGGCTAATGTTAATTAAAATTGTTCAAAGAGTGGAGGAAGATGTTGTCAAACATTAAAAAAAATCTAAAATAAGCGCTATATGCTGAACGTACCCTCGTGCACTGTTCGATTTCCGTGTAGGCTACTTACGGAGCGGGTCAAATTGACAAATTGGTCAAATTGTTTTTTAACCATTTTTAAAACCGTTTTCTTTTTATAAACAGAAGGCTATAGGCCTACTGACTTTTTTTGCATAATTTTTTTTTACGTTTTAATTTTTTCTTATACATTTTATGCCTATAACATCATAACTGAACAATTAAATGTAGCTGTATAATGAAAATAATGTTTACTTTTCCTAAGTTAACTTTCCCTTTAGTTTCCCATAGACATAGTTCCCTAGTTTCCCTAGTTTCATTCATTTTCTGTATCTTCAACAACATTTTCCTCAATCTCTGAAGCATCCTCTAACTCGGAAACATCTTCTTATCAGTATCATCAAAACCTGTGAAATTACTTATTTAAATGTCAGTCTTTGGGAGCTCATTTTTCCTGCTGTCTATGCCAAAGTCTTGTGCCACACTAAGCAAAATTGTGGGAAAGCTCATTATTCACTCATATGGGAGTGAGAAACAAAACATAACAAAAACATACATCAAATAAATGTTTATTTATTTATTTATTGGCTCTGTAAAGCTGCCTTTGAAAATCATAAAAGGTTAAAAGCTAGGTATTTCAGATATCTTGAATATAGAAATGAGAGCTTATTTGTTATCAAGCATGTTATCATCAGCAACTTTGCATGCATGATCATGATGATAAATGAAAAAAAGTCACAAAATACCAACAAACATAGGTTTAATATTATTTCAGGTAGATTGAAACAATAAATGATGGCTCATTTTTACCATCTGTGGCTGACAAAATATTTTGTCAATAAGTGGAAAAGCTAATTTTAGCTTCATAAGGTTGTAAAAAAAAAAAAAAAATATATATATATATATATATATAACCAAGCAATTTTATTATTTTGGGTCAGTAGCCTACAGTTGCATTAGAGCGTTAAAATGTTTGGGTCAAATTGATCCCGTGAACATCAGGAACGTAACCTACTATAGCCTAGTAATTTTGTTTGTATAGGCTATGTCAAAACACATCAGCATGTTGAAACTTTGCATGTTCGTCATGATAAATGAGAAAAAGTCACAAAATATCAAGAAAAAAATCAAGTTTAAACAAACTCGTGTTGTGTTTTGGCTATGCATACATATTACGTGTGTTTGTGGTTGTATTTTACGTTGTAGGCTACAATTACACTGGGTCACCAACATAGCCCAGCACAGTTTTAACTCCCGCATCCGCATAGTATTAAACTTGTAGCATAAAACAACAGCATTATAGGCTAACAAATAAATAAAATATATTTGGAAATTTCCCTTTAAAACGAACGCTCAGTTTTGTGATCACACTGTTATTTCACCGTTTTGTTGTTGTTTTCAAAGACAAACTCACTTTTATATTAAACAAATAAATATTTCTTTACTAACAAAATCTTGCGCTTTTTCCTCCGCTATCGTCCTGTCAATCATCTCCCTGTCTCACTCTCGCGGCTACAGTTACAGTACAATTTTATTTACCATCATCGCGGTACCCACCACCATCAGCAGTTTTGCATTACAGTATTTGCAATAGCCACCCCTTATCCAAAACTGAGCGTATATTGTCTAAAAGAAGAGTTATGACTGCTGCATATTATGCTACACCTTACTGAACATTGTGCTTCACCCGCTGCGCTGTCTAGCGCAGCACCACACAGATTAACTCCGCACAGCTAATAAAACCGTCTGGGTACAGATTAATTAATATTTCTGATATATAATTATTTCTCTGAAACGCGTTAAGTTGCACATAAGTAAGCCCAGGACCTGCCCTGAACAGTTTAATATGCGGTACGCAGACTCTTGGGACTATTATTTTGTTGAATAAACCTGGGGAACTACCGATGACGTCACATGATCAGATTTTCTTGACCAATCGGCTGACAGGGGCGCCTCATGACCGTCCACATGTGCAAAACGAATTTTGAAGTAATTTATTCGTTTTTTGCCTGTGAACTAAAAAACGAAAAATCAAGCCGAAATCTCGTTTTTTCGTTTTTTGGAAAAAACGAAAAAACGAATAAAGGCACCATTTCTCGTTTCTGCTTATTTCATTTCAAATAGGAAATGAAATGGACGGAAGATACCCTGATTCTTCTTGTTTTCTGGTTTCACATAAATTGGACCAGCAAAGTCAACTCCAGTAATCTCAAATGCTTGAGCCTCGTTAATGCGTTCTTTTGGTAACGGTGCACAGACCTGTTGGCCCGCCTTTACACGTGCACGTCTGCAGATTAAACAACGTTTGACACAACTCTTTGTCATCTGTCTGGATTTCAGTATCCAGTACACTTCTCTCAATTGATTAAGAGTGGCTTGTAGACCTGAATGCATCACTTCTTCATGTGCGTTTCTGATCAAAAGTTCTGAAAACACATCATTACCTGGTAAAATGTACGGATGTTTCTGGGTAAAAGTGTTGAGGCAAAAACAAATAACTAACAAAACAGCATCAGGCATAAGAGACATCAAGATCAAATTGTCCTTAAAAGATATTTATTTCTTGCAAGAAATGTTCCCAGTCCATCCACAGACCAGCTGCAGGCGGAGTGAGACCCAGAGCAGAGGTTGGCCAGCATTTTTATAGTGTTATCTCTTTCAAAAGCTATCTCTTACAGCCCCCACTAAACAAAAGACACAGAGGAACCCCTGTGGCTCCCCTAACCCCCTAATCTTCTCACCTCTGGGTCACACACACACACCCTGCAGCTGTACTAACATCATAAAAGAAACTCAAAATACAGCCAAAGAACGCATGGCATTCGTTTGTTAAATCATTGAAAATAAAATACAAAGAAAAGATGAATTTTTCCACAACAAAAGACCAGTTCGTTTCCTGCAATCTCCCTCCCACGCGCAGAATTCCACATTCATCCAGGAATGGTTTTAATGAAATGATTTTCGAATTCCTGTTCACATCATCATTTTTCAACAAACTATCCATTTCCTTTGAGAAACACTCACTTTGAGTTCGCTTGATCCAGTACTGCTCTGCTTGCTGAATCTCATCTGTACACAATGGTCCATAGCGTTTTTCCTGTGTCCGTGCATTATGCACAAAACGCTGTATCCATGATGTGATTCTTAAAACTCGGTTGAGTCCGCTGTACTTGTTCAAATCAAACAGCGGTGCAACTTTACAGTCTGGATCAATCATTGTTTTCTGAACAACATACTCCATCACATCAGTTTCATTCATCGTTTGAGATTCGGTGTCGTGCGTCTGCGAATCGTCTTTCATCCACTCCGGCCCGTACCACCAAAACATCTCTTTCTGGAGCGCTTGAGCGCTCATTCCACGCGTTCCGCGGTCAGCTGGATTCTCCTTTCCAGAACAATGTTTCCAGTTTTCTGGTGATGTCAGACTTTGAATTTCAATTACTCGATTCTCCACAAACGGTTTCCACTGTTTGGAATTACTCCTAATCCAATGAAAAGTTATCATAGAGTCAGTCCAGAAATACATTTTATTTTCACTCACATTCAGATTATTCGATATGAATTTTCCAAGTCTTGCTCCGATAAGCGCTCCCATTAACTCCAATCTGGGTAGTGTCATTTTCTTTAATGGAGCAACTTTAGTTTTGGAAGCGATCAGACTGGTTTTACACTCTCCATTTCTTTTTACGCACCGCAAATATGCCGCGGCGCAGTAGGCCTTCTCACTGGCATCTGTAAATACATGAATCTCACGTTCAACTGTGGTATTTACACTCGTTTCGTCACATTTCATTTCAACATCATTATCGTAACGACGTGAAATATTTATCCTTTTCAAATAGGGTACCTCTGAACGCCATTGATGCCAGGTTTGCGCAAGATCACTGGGAAGATCTTCATCCCATGAAATTCCTCTCTCCCACATCTCTTGAAATAGACATTTGACTCGAATGGTAAACGGGGACAAAAATCCAATGGGATCGAATATGCGCGCAGCTGCTTGTAAGACCTCTCGTTTCGTGTCTTTTTTATTCTGCAAAAAGTCAATCAGTTCATTAGTTTCAAACATGAATTCATCAGTGACTCTATTCCACGTTAGACCAAGAACTTTAAGTGGATTTAAGCCTTTGATTTCCACTATCTCATCCTTATTTCGTTGTTTCCATTCGTTTTGCAACTCAGAGGAATATGTGTTCCATTTGCATAATTTCATACTTGCACTTGACATTATTTCTTTGGCTCGCTGGGACAATTTAAGTGCATTTTCCACATCATCTGCTCCTGTTATGAAATCATCCACATATAGACATTCATCCAACACTTTGACTTCTTCAGGATATTTCTCTTCATATTTCTTAAGATGGTGTCTAATAGTTGCAGCTAATAGAAAGGGACTTGCTGATGCACCAAATGGCACACGCATCATTCTCATAATTACCACCTTAATCTCTTCATAAGGGGTGGGTCTTTCTTTGAACCCAAGAATCTAAGCACATCTCTATCTCTCTCATTCAGGCCAATTTGCAGAAAAGCTTTCGTTATATCTGCCATCATAGCCACTCTATGCTGCCTGAATTTTATCAAAATGCTTAGTAAGTCAGGGTTCAGATTCGGTCCCGTTAAGAGACATTCATTATGTGAGCGGCTTTCTCGTTCATGAGATGACGCATCAAATACAATTCGCAACTTAGTTGTACTCCTACTTTCTTTAATTATGGGATGATGAGGCAAATACACTGGATTTTCGGTCTCAACATTAGTTACATCTTCGATAATTCCCTCAGCTATATATTCTTGTATTACGTAATCATATTGCTCATACAACTCGTTATTATTATGAAAACGTTTTACAAGGCCGTTCAAACGATTTCTAGCAGTACAGTAATTAGTAGCCAAATTAATATTCTCTTCTCGCCAAGGCAAACTAACTTCATATCTACCTTGTAGGTACTTTACGGACTGCTCAAATTTCCACAGCGCATCTGTCTCTGGGTTCTGTTTGATGTCCGTAATCCCCAACGACTCAGTCTCCCAGAAACTACGCAGCTGTTCAGTCAGCACTTGTTCCTCACCGACACAGATATGCAGAGCATTTACATCCACTGTTTCAGTTGTCACATTCATTACAGGGATGGAGACAGTTCCTTGAATTAACCATCCGAATTTGCTCTCTACAGCCACAAGTCCATTATCCAGTCCCTCTGTGTTTCCTGACACAATGTTCCAATAGTAATCTCCTCCGATGAGAATTCCAAGACCTTCCTGTTCCATGCCTCTCACAGGGTGATCCGCGACTTGGAGTCCTTTTGCTTCAAGAGAGTGTCTGATTTCTTCGTTAGCCATTTTAATGTTAGATGAACATACACTTGGGGTTTCTAATAATTCAACTTTAACAGACACATTTGTTTTTAGGTTTCTCAAACTAGCCTTAACCTTTTTTACTGTCATTCTTTTGGCATTTACGGAACCAAACACGTGTAGCTTAATTATTTCTGTACCCACTACTGGTAGGTTCAAAGCTTTAGAAATATCTTCACGGATAAAGCTACGTTGACTCCCCCCATCTAACAAACATCTAGTAATTTGGCTTTGTCGTGGTGTATCTACCCAAACGGTTGCAGTTTGTAACAGCACTGCTCTATCATTACAAACACCTGGCGAAACTGAACATTGAGCTTGAGCAGTATCTACCTCTGGTTTTATCGTTGCTTCTCGTGTCTGGGTTGACTGTTGGTTACAAATTGTTTTATAATGTCTTTTGCCACACTGTGCGCATTCAATACCGTACGCCCTGCAATTGCGCGCAATGTGTCTGGGCCCTAGACATACAAAACACCTGCCTAATCGTCTCAATTTTTCTCTTCTAATATCCACTGTGGATTCAGTACAATCAGGAGAGCTATGATTAGGCTTACCACAAAACAAACAGTCACTGTCATTCAGACTCGACATATGGAATGCTGCGGCAGAGGAGGCTATGTTTCCGGCATTGAACCTTTTCGTCCTGCGCTCTGGCGCACACTCCTTGTCAATTGCAGCATTCCTCCTTTCCTTTTGAAACACTTCTTTCTTCTGAATGAGATTCTCAGTTCTTTCTCTGCTTTCCACTTCTTTTTTCAGAAAGTCCATCAACTCCTTTGCTTTAAGAACATTGTCAGCTTCTGATTTAGTGAATTCGAGAGCAATATCTTCTGGAATAATTTTCAACAAGATAGGACATAATAAACTTCCATAGGTGTCTGCTACAACACCTAGTGCGTCAAGGCTACGCACCTGTATCTCACAGTCATCATACAATTTCCGCAAAGCGCTCACATCAGTTGCTCGATTTACGGGAGTCATGTTCAGTAACTTATTCATATGAGCATTAATCACTAGATCTTTACGGCCAAATCGGGTTTTAAGCAGATCAATGGCAGTGTCATAATTAAGATTAGACAAAGTGAGGCCTGTTACTGCACTCGCTGCAGTGCCGGCCAAAAATGATTTCAAATAACTGAATTTGTCAGTCTTGCTCAAACGTTCATTATCATGGATGGTTGTTTCGTACTGACTCCAGAATCCTTGCCACTCACATATCTCCCCAGAAAATTTCGGAATGACTAACGTGGGAAGTTTGACTGTGTCTCTTCTATATGGTCCAGATCCAGATCCATGCTCACTCTGTCCAGACTGGCTTTCTACTTCTTCCATGCGCAACGCGCGTTTCACTCTTGTTCTCCTCACACTTATTGCATCCATATACTCCATTGCTATAGTTATCTCATCTTCCAAATCCTCTTCTTCAGTTACTGCTTCAACATTTTTGTCATGTTCTATGAGAATCTTTTCTTTATCTTTCAACTGATCAAGTAGTTCCTCTAGTTTCGCAAAACATGGTTCTTCTTTATCCAACTCACCATCAATTTTCTGATTGAGTTTTGTCGTTGCAGTTCGCATCACTCCCCGCTTTATCTTCAATCGCTTTAAATCCGCTGAATCCATGACTTAAGTTCGAATTCCCCACGCAGCTTCTTTCAAACAATTCTTTACTCCCATTCAGTCTTCTCCCTTTTCTTCATAAATTAAATCCTTGAAATCCCGGGTTTCGGCACCAGTTGTTGTGTACAAGGAAAGATTTCGACCAGAAGAGTTCTTGATGCTTGAATTAATTTTATTATCTATTGCTTTACAACTCGAGTTGCGTGGGGAAAGGGGAATGGGAAAAATAGCAGTATGGAGTCTCTTTGTGCGCTGCACGTGTTCCACATCATAGTTCCTTTATCCTAGGAAACTCCAATGAACCACGCCCACTGCAACAGGTTATGTCCATATATGGAAACGTGCGTCACACGAACCCCTAGGTTGAGGAAGCGTCTCCATTTGTAAAGTTAAATAAGCTGCAACGACAATTAATTAGGGACATGCAATATAACCATAACAAGTTGCAGGGATCCTGTGAAGAGCAGAACAACAAACAGCAAAAGCATACATGTGGCATTTGTCATTGGTCAGAGGTTTGATATGGTCAGATTAAAATGTGTCTCTGGCAAAAAGCCCTGAAATTGATGTACTTAAAAATATGGTCAAGGGAGAATAAAAGAAGATCTTACAAGCTCTTACACTGTTTCTGGAAACATTTACATAAATTGCATTATAAAAAAACAACAAATGCTGGCTTAAAACACCATTTCATGAAGAGTATCAGCAAACTATTCTGTGTAACCAAACACAGAGATTAAATTGAATTACTGTCCAAAAACATTGTTGCAAGTCACATGGACAAAATACAAATAAGCAGAAATCAGTTTCAGAAAAAGTTTGATGCTCAAAAAGTTCCAGAAATGTTTCAAATGCATTAATGATAACACAATTGTCTTTACTTAGGTTAGAAATACTGACATATATTTTAAAATGTAACTTGGTGAGACAAATGATAACTTAAGTGATAAAGTAAATCCAAAGAAAAACAAAACAAACAATTACTGGATGCAATTCACAGTTATAATTCAGTCTAGATGTAAAGACTTAATTAAAATTGCATTTTGTGAGGCAGAATCAGATAGATGCAGATTTGACTTTGTGTGAAGATCAGATTATGTGGCTGCATTTAGCTGTGGCTGTGTGTAAATTCATCATGCCCCAAAACAAAGGTGTAGCGACTGGGCTATTTGAACCATTCGTTCGTTTGTCCTGAATTAACAAATTCGGACTCTCCGTGTTTTCTAAGCACATTTATTCTGAAACCCAAAGCCTTTTTACACTCTGAACTGAGATAGGTAAATCAAGACTCTCGACAATCTAAATTACCATCATGGCTCCGACATGGCTGGGTTTAGAATGTTTTTGGACACTTTATGGCCACCTGGGAGTAGAGAAGAATTCCAAACCCTTTCTCTCTCCAAGCCAGAGACCCAGGTGGCCAGGAGATCTCACACACACACACCCTTTGTATTATAACTTAGAAATACCCCTTTTGATATATGTACAATTCCTGTATGCATATTTTATTAGTTTGTTTGATCATATAATATGATTTTCTATTGTCTAGCTCTGAAATGTATTGTTGAAGAATGTCTTTCCAGTGGAATCGCATTCCGTAACCCAACTCCTCTTTCTAGAGGATAACACTTTACGACCCTGCACGAAGCTGCAGCCAAAGCTTCTCTGCAAGAGATAACGGGAAGCGCAACGTGACAGACATTCCAACACACACATTAAGGCACACAGATACACTAACTTTGGACATTAAACTTAGAATATAAGCATGTCATTTTTCATATACTCCTGAGTGTTTTCCTAGGTTATATTCACTTCGTTTATGACGTTTATTTGAATGAACAAAGCTTAAATGTGTGTAATTATGCATATCTTATGTAACTTTGTGTATTCCTATAATCTTTCATATGACATGTTTTATATCATTTTAAATCTTGAGACTTAACGGAGTTGAATCTCGATAATAGATTGCAATGATATGATTATTACTATATGAATCGTCTTACTAGAGTATAAAGGCTCAAATTCTGACAACACCATAACTCCCTCGAGTGGGTGTTTCCCCCAGAGACAAAGGAGCTTTTCCCGCTTCAGATCTCTGGACGTTCATTGGTTGGTCACGCGAACAGAGGCGTCAACCTATCTTTTCCATAAAAGACCGACCCAGGAAATCTTCAATGAGCACTTTTACGAACCCTCTTCGTCAGCGAGAAGATCCATTTGGCTCCCTTTTAGGGAGCATTCTCCGTTTTCTCTTTTCTTTTCTTTAAGTCTTTTCTTTATTTTCGTCTTCGGACTCTACCTACGTTCAGTGAAATGCACGTAGCCGGCAACCTCAACTTTAAAGAGACTTGAACATCCCGCGGCCGCGCTCACAGAAGCCAGCCCTGCTTTCTTAAAGAAACACGCACGCTGCTCTTAGGACACACGCCCGAACACGACTCGGCGTTCTTCAGCAACAAAGAGAACCATTTTGCAAGATAAGTTATTGAACTTTTAATGTAATCTGATTTCTTGTTGTCTCTCAAGGTTACAGTGCCTGGGATTTTTCCATGCTGAGATCATCTCGGTGATCTCTCATCCTGAACTTTAGTTTCACTTTCTCCCTTTCATCCTCTCCCTCTCTCATCTGTTATCCGTTTAGTCTTGTATTTGTTTATGTGTTCTGTATATACATACATATTTACTCTGTGTGAATCGTAGTTATGTATTCATTAGTTCAATTGTATTAAAACCTATATACTTGATTGATCCTGTCTATAATTCTCACATTACGAGTCCCTGAAATGTTTGATCTAGCTACAGGCTTTACAATTTGATTATGGTTTAGTAACCTAAATTTATAAGGACAGGAGAATAGTTTTCATGGCCAGAAAACTGATCTTTCTGGAATTATAAGAAGTGGTAACTTTTATGAGAAAGTTGGTGAGTTAATCTTATGGTCGTTTGCGGGACAAACGACTGTTCGGTAATTACATTAATTTCCCATTAAGGGTTATTTCATAATCGATCTGAAATAGGATTATTGATATATGAATGATGAATTAGAATTCGTTGTGATTGATTATTCATATATACAAATCGATCTATTTTCAACTTCGAATAAATTAACGTAACGGTAATAGGCAAAATATTAATCTTATTCATGATTAATTATTACAATTCCCTATAGATCATTTGAGCTAATATTAATATTAATGTACAACCCATTGTTGCTACAAAGGTGAGGAGGTTTTACAATTGTGATGCACATTTGGTCCTGTTGTTGTAATGGAGCCAGCATGAGAATGTGAGTATGAGGCGCGATCTGCCTCAAAATCTCTCAGCACCAATGTTTCAGGAGCATGAGGAAAGTGCAAAGTTCAGAGTTACCGAATCCAGTTGTGAATAAGCATTTTCATGGTTAATGCAATTGTGATTGACATTGTAGCCACATGGCGATTCTGTGCTCCTGTAAATGGTTTTACTGCAGATATATGGAAAATAGCAGAGTTTTCCACTAAAGAGGCCTAGAATGGCCTAGAATGCATAGCATCTACAACCTTTAACCTAAGTGTATCATACAACACTTACAGTAAAGCAATCATGTAAGAACAAACTTGATTAGCCTATGTGCACATGTAGTAGCACAAACAACTATGAAGTGAGTTCTATGAGCACAATGTGTTACGCACAATTACACGTTTGAACATACAAACAGGATCATTGCAATTTGGATGTTTAACTAATAAACTTGTTGCTATTGGGCTGTTAACCCACTAGCAAGTGAAGTTAATAGCTGAAGGCCTTGCATGAACAATGTAGTTAACTCACTAAGAGTTTTACCTGTACGTGCAGATCGCTGATTTTTGCCCTTAGAAAGTGGTTTTGTATTTTTCTGAATATAAGGAGGAGGTCTGGCCCTTCCCAGAGACCAACATTTTTCCTCTGTATGGCCTATTTTCTGACAGGAACTGCAAAACCTGCTTTCTTTACCATAGGGATGTTTGCTACGTTCTCCTGGAGTTTGAGGGTTTTCACGTCTCTCTAATACTTGTACACCATGCGTACTGGTACATGACTCTGCACTATTACGGTGTTAAATCACCTTAAGACAGGGCTGGACTGGGACAAAAAAATCGGCCTGGGCATTTTGGCCCAGAATGGCCCACTATATGATCATAAACACCACCCATCTTTGCACGCCCTTAATTATATGCATACCAACTCCTATTCCTTAAAACCACTAATGCCGTGCAATGAGTGAGTATAGGAACGAGTTTTGACATTTATTAATTAATACAGTTGAACTATACTCCACAGTGATGAATCCTAAAACAAGCTATAAGCTGCAATGGCATAGCAATACCAGTGTTTCTCACCGGATTTTTGGTAAAACTGTGGTGGGTGGACCTTGGTTCTTCTAGGGGGGTCCGGGGGCATGCTAGGGGTTTCACAACTACTGATTTTTGCTAGTCGACTAGTTTTGCATAACAGTCGACGACTAGTCGACTAGTCGTTAAATAATTTATTCATTAAATTGACGCATTAACGCATTGAGCATTGTTAAGGAAGACAGAGGAAGGAGTTCTGGTGAATTATTGGAAATGTATGTTTGAAATTCAGAAATAACATAATAAATAAATTCATCAGTTATTCTTGTGTTAATACAAAAACAGCAGCATTCATTTAAAACATTCTTGTAATTAAAACATTCTTGTTATGAACTGCCACACCACGCGCATCAGCGAACGTTGCAGATAAACATTGCCACATGGCTAGCCTCAGACAATAACATTGTCAACATCACGACATATTTTTTGCATATAGTTTTAACTGTGCATTTTTCATTGCATCTTTAAAGATGAACTGAACTGAAAAAAAAATTTTTTTATAACGTGTTGTTTATGACAATTAAAAGTAAATTACACTAAAAAAAATTATTAAAAATATCATTATAGCTTTTTTTTAAAGCAACACAAAAATTGCGTTTGTTAGTATAAGAACGCTGGCAATTCTGATGACGTCACTGGAATGGTAGGACCTGCGAAGGTATATGGCAGCTGCAACTGCAGGTCCTATACACACGAAAATGAGTCATTTTGGTTACGTGTTTGAGCCTGTGAGGGACAGGCCAGTAGTACTGACTACCACCACAAGGAGGACGATCAGTTTCAGGCTCCACCTACAGTACAGGATCGTTTGGGGGGAGCGGCGCGCGCTGTATCGATTCGCCTCACTGATCAAGTGCAAAAGAAACTACGAGCATGCAACGCCGTTACGTTGTAAATTACACGAAATAAAAGTAATGCAGGTATGATCCAGATTGTATTTGCAATGTACATAGTCAATTATTAATGGAGCAATAGTGGTTCATGGTGTTATAAGAGGGAAATGTGGTGGGAGGTTGGAGGGCTGTAGTAGCCTGTCATGCACTCTCATTTATTGTATACAAGCACATTATGCATTTTATTAAATAGAGACTGCTTATATATGTCGTGTGCATTTAGAGAAAAATACTAAAACATGGTTGAGGTACTGTGCGTTTTAGAAAGTCAAGGCAGATAAATGGCAAATGTGATTGGACGAATTCATCCAATGGGATCGCTTGTTCAGTTAGCTGCACGCAAAAATGTTAAAATCAAAATACTCCCTGCATCAACCATGTTAATCCTGACACGATGAACATCAGCTAGCTTCAGGGTGAGTAGAGAGGGACATTGGATTCTGTTGACAGACCTGCTGCGGTTTAGTTAGCTGCCAGTAAACGCATCAATCTGTGATATCGTCGGAGTCATTATTTATTTATACAGTTTATATGGTCGGAGTGGTGGCTAGCTTGTGGAGTTTGACAAAAGTGCTTCCAACTCGTTTAGCTGCTAGCTCTTTACCTAGGTTGGATCGTTTGGTATCTAGCTTGGTTTTGTGACTCAATTTCAATGAATGCCGAGTGTGTTAGTCTCAGTTTTGTTGAACGCTATAAAGCCTGGTTTCCTTGTCAAAGGTAACGTTAGCCTGTGAAAATGTATCGTAACCCCAGCTGCCTTAATAATGCGTTTACTAGCAGCTAACTAAACCGCAGCAGGTCTGTCAACAGAATCCAATGTCCCTCTCTACTCACCCTGAAGCTAGCTGATGTTCATCGTGTCAGGATTAACATGGTTGATGCAGGGAGTATTTTGATTTTAACATTTTTGCGTGCAGCTAACTGAACAAGCGATCCCATTGGATGAATTCGTCCAATCACATTTGCCATTTATCTGCCTTGACTTTCTAAAACGCACAGTACCTCAACCATGTTTTAGTATTTTTCTCTAAATGCACACGACATATATAAGCAGTCTCTATTTAATAAAATGCATAATGTGCTTGTATACAATAAATGAGAGTGCATGACAGGCTACTACAGCCCTCCAACCTCCCACCACATTTCCCTCTTATAACACCATGAACCACTATTGCTCCATTAATAATTGACTATGTACATTGCAAATACAATCTGGATCATACCTGCATTACTTTTATTTCGTGTAATTTACAACGTAACGGCGTTGCATGCTCGTAGTTTCTTTTGCACTTGATCAGTGAGGCGAATCGATACAGCGCGCGCCGCTCCCCCCAAACGATCCTGTACTGTTAGGAGCCTGAAACTGATCGTCCTCCTTGTGGTGGTAGTCAGTACTACTGGCCTGTCCCTCACAGGCTCAAACACGTAACCAAAATGACTCATTTTCGTGTGTATAGGACCTGCAGTTGCAGCTGCCATATACCTTCGCAGGTCCTACCATTCCAGTGACGTCATCAGAATTGCCAGCGTTCTTATACTAACAAACGCAATTTTTGTGTTGCTTTAAAAAAAAGCTATATTGATATTTTTAATAATTTTTTTTAGTGTAATTTACTTTTAATTGTCATAAACAACACGTTATATAAAAAAAAAATTTTCAGTTCAGTTCATCTTTAAGAAAATATCATTTAAGCATATAGGCCGATACAAGTTTGATGTAGGTTATACTGAACCACTATATTTTTGTATCACCTGCGACACACTGGCTGCGTGGCGTGAGCGTCTCAGCTTAACAGGTCGGAGTTTGCACACTGCCTGCGTGAGACACGCGATTCAGGCGCGGCTCGAACCGCTAGAGTGCAGAACAGCGGAGTGTGTGTGGACCGAAGTGCATGCCTGAGCATGTGTTTTCGGTTAAGCTGCGTTGCTTTGACATTGTGGAAAATAGAATAATAGAAACAAAATGTATTAGTCTTTTTACCCGTTATTATCAATTTAAATTAATCTCGTTTTTATTTTAACTTAATTTCGTTTTTCTTTATTTAAATTTCGTTTTTTCTTTATTTAAATTTCGTTTTTTCTTAATTTAAATTTCATTTGTTTTATTTAGCCTAAATTTCGTTTTTTCTTTATTTAATTTTTTTTTCTTTATTTAAATTTCTTTTTTCTTTTTTTAATTCTACCCTTTAGCCTACTGTGTCAGTAATTTGTTAGTCAGAAAAATATTAGACAACCTTAAAAGTATCGCTTAAGTTAACAGACCTGTGTGTGTGCGTTTTATATCACCAGTGCAGTGTCCGTTCTCGTAGCCCCGCCCGTGTGAGGTGTGCCATTTCCCACTCGCGCTGTTCTGTAGTTTACTAAATGTTTATTAATTCTGAATGTGTCCCGTTTTGCGTGTCCATCTATATTGCACCAAATGCGACACTGCACTCCATGACCTTGACCGTTTTGGACGCATAGGTACCTCAGCGCCTGACGCCATTTTGTTTTCCGACTAGTCGATTAGGGCCGACAGCGCCGACTAGTGGTTGTGACAGTCGACTAGTCGGCTAGTCGACTAGTTGATGAAACCCCTAGGGCATGCCCCCCGTGAGAAAATTTTGTGCATTTTAATGTTAAATTCATCAATCTGGTGCACTTTGAGAGTTCAAAATTTAAAGCTCCAACCCATATTCAGTGTGCAAATTAAACGAAAAATTCAAACTCTTTTAGTTACAGTGTCTATTTACATTACACCTACTACATAATAATAGTTATAATATTAATCCAATGACAGTAATAGCCATGTTTTGTAAAACAAATGCACTAAAAAATAAAGGAAACTTTCATAATTAGTTTTGTACCAATTTCTATACTTGAAAGAGATAAGCACATGATCTTTTATTTTGACGCAAACTGCATCAAGCTTTTATTTTGGCGGAAAACATGGTTTACAAACGCCTCTCATTAAATTTCTAGTGAATTGCGGTAATCGTCTTTATATACTGTCTATGTAATCGTCAACTATGCAATGTGGAAATAATCTGTAACTGGGTTGTGGGTTCCTACACTCGATCATGACATAGCTTATGTGTTTTGAAAGTAGTTCTGCTTACCGCAGGCTCTACACTTTCTCATCTCTCTCCTGATCCTCCTCACTATCATCATCATCATCACTGGAGCTGATGAAGGGCAGAAAACATATATTTTGACACATTTTACAGTGTCTGCTTTAAGGGCCTGGTTCTATTTTTTCACGCTATTTCTCTGCACATTCCTTGCGTTTCTTCTCTATCTCGCTGACTATTTAGACAGATACACACTGACACTGCTGCACGCTCGCTCACTCGTTTAAAGTTGTGATTGGGCCAGCCCAGTGTCAATCAAGAAAATAACCAATGGGCCGCTGATCTACGCGTTTCATGGGCTGGTCTGTCAGAAAAAAAAAAAACTAACACTGACTTTTTTTTACCACTGCATTACACCGGCACAAACCCAGCGCCGCCAATTAAGCAAAACAAAACAAAACGAATAGGCCACCGTAAATATTTTTTTAAAAAAATAACAATAATAATAAAAATTATGTATGAGTATGAGATGTATCGGCCCAAAAAGCACGTCGGCCCACCGGGCAAATGCCCGGTATGCCCGATGGCCAGTCCAGCCCTGCCTTAAGAACTGAAATAGACACACTTTCTTGGTCAGTTGCACATGCATTTTCTGAACTAAACATTTCAGATTCTCTGTGAACATGCTTTAGTCCCATCGCTGTTAAGTGTGATGGATAACTTTTTAGCATTTAGCTTAGCTATACTTGAAGATAGACATGTTGTTAACTCACGTAGCCGTGTAAAACTTATGAAGTTTAAAGCCTCAATTATTACATCATGTTTTGATTTATTTTGATGTTTGCCAATTGTGTCCGACCATTGGAGCATTTCCTCATCTGGACATTTAATCCCAATGTACTCTTTCTTGAGTTTACACAAGGTAGGCTCAACTTTTTTTGCTCCATAAAGCAAACAATACACCACTATTATCAGAATTTTTCCCTTCCATCCCTGAGGAGATCTGAATATTCACAATATTTACAAATTATACAGTAATGGGACTGTTAAAGCTATTTAAAACCTTCTAAATTCTGTTTCATTCAATTCATGCAAATGGAGACTTTTCCTATCATACCATTAAACAATGAAAACAGACTTACCCATCCCATGGTCAGAAGGTCAGCTTTAATCCATTCACAAAATCAACTGTGAAAAAATGTCCTCATTCTGATGACCGATCACTCACTGCAAGGGATCCCAGGTTTCGGTACCATCTGTAAGGGTGGATTCCTGCAGTGGTTCAGTCTGCAAGAAATGCCGAATGACTAAAGAAACGTTATTAGCAAGATGGTAGAAAACTGTACATTTATTGTCTATTCCACCCACTGCCACTTATACCAACGACGGTAATAAGCGCAGTTACAATAGCTTAATATATATGTTGCAAAAACAGCCTTTTTCCACCTTAGAAACATTGCTAAGCTACGTAATATGCTATCAGTTTCTGATGCAGAAAAGTTAGTTCATGCGTTCATGACCTCGAGACTAGATTACTGTAATGCTTTATTAGCCGGTTGTCCTGCATCCTCAATAAACAAGCTACAGTTAGTCCAAAATGCCGCCGCTAGAGTTCTTACGAGATCAAGAAGATTTGACCATATAACACCAATTTTATCATCACTACATTGGTTACCTATAAAGTTCCGTATTAACCCTTTCACGCATAGTGGTCACTACAGTGGACAGCTATTAAAAAAGCATTTTCTTGAATTTGCACGGGTTTTTATGGCAAAGTTGCACATCAGCCTCTTCATTGGACCCTGGTGCATCATCCAATAAATTGCAACCAAGTGGCAAGTCTTTGTGTTTCGATTTTTTCCCCCTCCAAACCAAGATGGCCAAGGGTCAGTCAGACATGCCAAGTTGCTCCGGTATATCCACCCATTCCTTCTATCCTAGGAGACTCTTGTAGGTAAAAAAAAATATTGCAGCATCAAGCAATATCTAATGAGTCATATCACAGTAAAATTTTCATTCGTTTCCACATGCTGTATACATAAAGGCTTCAAGTAAAGTTTCACCACAATATCTAATAATCATTATTATTAATAAATGTTGTTCTTGTTTCCACTGTAAAAAACTTTCTGAAATGAAAATTGTATTTTTTTCAAATATGTAATTAAATAGACTTACATTTGATCACCAGTTTAGTTCCTCCACCGAAAGTCCACCACAGTGATACAATCTAATGAAACGCTCGTACAAAAACCTCTATTCTACTCGAGTGAACACACACTCCAGCAGAGAGAGAGAAACAACACTTCAACACACTGATATTAGAAGATCCTCAGCTCTTCTCAACACTCACTCATTCAGATTTGACTAAATGCTTTCTGATATAACACTGTTTAAAGAAATATATTTGATGAGCTGTGACCTC
Source organism: Leuciscus idus (assembly GCA_021554675.1). Lineage (NCBI taxonomy): Eukaryota > Metazoa > Chordata > Actinopteri > Cypriniformes > Leuciscidae > Leuciscus > Leuciscus idus. The sequence continues at coordinate 28,741,483 of CM038643.1, read as the reverse complement.
TGAGGTGACCTTTGACCTCTTTGATCATGGATGATGTTGTGGAGTTTCTCATAATGATGCTTCTGTTCTTCATATGCAGATCAATCATCATGATTCACAGAAAAACCTGCAGCTTCAAATAAATTAATCAATAATTCTGAACATTTCAGATGCACATTGTTTAATATATAATGACCTGATTATGAGTCCCGATGAACTTCATGCAAGTGGAAAATGTGGGTAAAAAATAGATATCATAATATTTCCGAGATAGCAACATGTCAACACTGATTCCAAAGACCATAATGGACTTTATTTTCTGGCTTACTCTAAATATAATAACTATTCATTTAGTTCTTGATTTGTCATTGTTAACATGCTTGTAAAGGTGTAGCACAGAACTGTACTCAGAGAAACTGCTGCGTATGACATATGTTTAAAATGATCTACATTCATGATTCTCCAGACAAACATAAACAAAAATATTTCACAATTAATAAATACAGTATGTATAATTAATCACTAAATGGTTCAATAACATTATTCTGAAAGTAAAATCTTCTATGTAGAGTTTATTAGTTTGTTCTCAGCACAAGCTGTTGTAAATCCTGCCCACTTCTTTGCATTGTCAGCACATGCTTCAGTGCTCTGAGAGTGTTTATAGTGCTGTGAGTTTAACACTTCATGACTGAGAGCAGAACAGAACACAATCTTCATCATCACACAAGACTAAACTACAGCAATGAACACAATCAACATCTTCATCTGGACCATTGCACTGTTTATTCAAGGTTTGTGTAATACCGTTTTTATGATGATTATTAATTCTCTTAAAATGTGATTTTTATCATATACTGTAAATCATCATATATATCATTATAATTTTTGTTTGTGTTTTCTTTCAGAGTGTAGAGGACAATATACTGTAACTCAGAGTCCATCAATACCAGCAGTTCAACCAGGAGAAGAAGTCAGAATAAACTGTAAAACCAGCAGTGATGTGTATTATCATAGTTCATATGGTCATTTCTTAGCCTGGTACTCACAGAAACCTGGAGAAGCTCCTAAACTCCTCATATATTATGCAACAACCCGTTATACTGGAACTCAATCTAGATTCAGTGGCAGTGGATCTGGCAGTGATTTTACTCTGACCATCAGTGGAGTCCAGACTGAAGATACAGGAGATTATTACTGTCAGAGTTATCACAGCAGTGGTGGAGTGTTCACACAGTGATAAAGAGTCGTACAAAAACCTCTGTCAGTCAGACGTCACAGTGACTGCACTGATACAGCTGAGAGAAACTGCAGCTGCTGATGGAGGATCACAAACTACACAAATCAATGTTTAGTTCAAAGTTTCTAAAGACCTTAAAGTTAAATATGATATAAGATTTTCTTTATGCTAAAATACATTAACCCAGTTCGCAGTGATGTAGTGGTGCCTGGAGAAGTGGGTATACTCTTAATTTATGCCCCCAATATTTGTTTAAGCGTCCCAGCAAAGGATGAACGCTCTGTGTTATAAACAGTGACATGTAAGACTAGTCTTGTATATTAGTTCACCCCAAAATGGGCCAGTAGTATTTGCACATTATCACTTAACTTTTGCTGCTTGACTTCACGGAGAAAGGATCATTATGAAATTAATATTATCCACAGAAGAGGTGCAGTTTTTGCAATTAATACTGGCCCACAGACTATAGGAAGAGACAACTAAATAATTATGTATTTTGAGTGACTATTCCTTAGTCCATCCACACATGAAAATTGGACAACTAGTCTCTCACCTTGTAAATAGTCTGAGCCAGTAGTTTATTTTGTGAACTATCTCTTAGAACAGCTGATTTGCAGCAGATAGTGTAGGCCAGAGTGTGCCACCATTATACGTTTACACTATCTGTTGCAAATCAGCTGTTCTAAGAGATAGTTCACTCAAAATTCATAATTATTGAGTTGTCTCAATTCATAGAGTCTGTGGGCCAGTAAAAATGAACTAATCTCTGACTGAAACTCCATGCTTACCTCATCTTGAATATATCATATTAGATTAGTTTATTTTAACATTAAAATATCATCATCATCATTCAAAGAATTCAACAAAATATTCAAAACAATGTTAAAACATAATATATATAACAAAAATATATACATTTTACAACATTTTCATGAAAACCACAATGATATACTCATGCAGGGTTTCTAAATAAGTGCTTATATTTTTGGCTCAAGGGACTTAACTTCAGGAGGTAAGTAGCGCAATTTCATAAATATGAAATAACAAATAACTGATTTTGAATGTATAGTCAGTGCAGGTTTTTAAACCTGTCAAAAGCCTGTCTACCCCTGTACTCCAGTATATTGCAGACACACTTGCTCTCTGCAGGGGTTTTCACAGAGAGGCAGTACGGTGGTCTTCAACCAGGTTCTTGTATACTTTCTAGGATCAAACTTTGAAGTAGGGGGTCCGTTGATGTTAATCATCATTAAGTTTGATATGTTTGAGACCAGTAGGACAGCCCTTTTGTCTGTGCTTATATTGTTCATAAGGCTAAAGTTCCTCTCACACTCTGCTGTGCTGACAGGGAATGTTTTCATACAGTTAATGAGTGGTTTCAGGTCATTGGGCTCACTGTTGGGCTCTTCCAGTAGGTCCCGCATCCCATTCAGTGCTTGGTCTGTGCACAAGTTAAATCGCTTGCACAGTCGCTTAACTTGTTCTTCACCATGGCGGATGCTGGGGTTTGATGGCCATTTACTCTGATCAAGGATGCTGAGGTCCTTGATGGTCTCATCTTCGAAAGACAAGCGTTGCTGAAGATTGTTGCGACTGGATCATCATGATTGTAGCGTGGGAATGAGTAAAGTGATGAAACCGTCATTTATTCGTTAGAAGTATGTTTACATAACCTCTTCAAACACTGATAACTGCCAATGAAAAGATATTTGTTGACATTTTTTTTAGATCAAGCATTGGAATAAGATTTGTATCGGTGGAGAACACCCAACAGAGAGTCAAATCCACCAACTACGGTAAGTTTTTTATTAGTCAATTTTACCCACTGTTTCGAAAACCTACACTGGGATTAATATATAGTATTGAGTATGATTCTCATCATCTAATGAAGACATTTACTGATAGAAAGTCTGAGTAACCTTTTGTCCTTTTGTCTTTCTTCTGAAGTTTTGCACTGAAAGGGGATTCATGTCACCTTCATCAGTCCTTTCTTTAATTCACTGGAAAACATGAAGGGAAAGACCCTCAGACGTGACAGAACAGGATAAATGCGGCTGCAGGTACAATTATATAATGGCTTTTTTTGTGCTTCCCTTGCTATGATACACATTTTTCTGATGGGATTGCCATGCTTTAAGTGCATGTTCACATTTTTAATCATGTAATAACTAACAGTCTCAAATGACATTACTCTGATCATGTTGTGTGAATGTGTTATAAATGGCAAACGTTTGTAAAATTGTAATCAATTTTAAGATTGTTTAAAGGAATGGTTAAAAAAAAAAAATCCTGCTTTAAGGACTTTTCATTGAATAATTTCTTTGTTCCCCCTCCAGATTCTCCAAGGATCCGGCTGATTACTGGCAGTTTGGTGGAGGGTTTTTCTTTAGCTGCTACATTGCACTGTCACTTCTGGTACGGATTCATTGACCTTTGGTGATATGTTTTGATTTGACTTAATTTAATAAAAATAAAAAACTTAATTTTATTTAATTAGTACAATGTATAGTTAGGATTCTGAATTAAAACAGTGTAATGTTTCTCCACAAATATTATCAGATATATACGGAGCCCCCAGGGGTCAGGCGACAATTGTTGAAACAATATAAACCTGCATTGAAAGATATAAGCTAAAGAACAACAGACCACAACCCTCTCAGCTCAACACCACCATTTGTGGATTTCTTCATTTGTTTTAAAGATGAGATCATGACCTTATGATGATAGTAACCATAACTTACACATGGAGTAATATTAAAATAACTCAACTCCACCTTGGGGATCTGAAGAACTGCTTGTGAATAAATGGTTGATATTGTAAATTTACATCTGAATACATCAAATATGTGTTTTAGAATGGATAGTGTTGTGTACTTTGTTTTCTACCCGACTGTAATTGAACTGTAAAGTGAAAATCTTGTACATGACTTATTTTGTATTCAGTTTTCAGGGTTTTTGCTTTTATTTACACAGGATAGTGCCGACAGCGGAGGAGAAGTGAAGAGGGAGAGAGAGGAAGGCTGGGACTCTGTCGAGCACTGCACAAGGATTCACACTTTATTGAGAATTTAAAAACTTTTTTTACTGTACATTTTAAATATTAAATGTATTTAATTTAAGGTTTAGTGTAATTGACCAAAAACTGTCTTTAAATATTCCACTTAGATTTCTACTTCTACAGGTTTTTAACATTACATCGAAAACATCATTTTCGCTGCAAGTTAAAGTTTGAGATGTTTTTCATCTGTTTTAGAAAGTATTTTTAGACTTTTGTTTTGTTTTCCAAAATAAAACTTGTTTTACAATCTTGAGCATGTGTTAACTCTTTATTGTGTTTGTAATTAAGCCATTGCTGCCAGTCATTTGACAGTTAACAATTGTTTAGTGTACAGTATGTACAGTTAATCACAAACTCAGTCAGCATTGCCATGACTCATGTTCCAGCTGCAAACTAGTTTGTAATTGAATGTACAATTGTATTCTTCCATGATGAAAGGTGAGACAGTGAAACAATTAACGTCACGATATCAACAGTGATTCAATTTGCAAAACCGAAGCATTATTCAACATTGGTTTGTAGCGACTGGGCTATTTGAATCATTCGTTCGTTTGTCCTGAATTAACAAATTCAGACTCTCTGTGTTTTCTAAGCACATTCCTTCCCAAAACGTTCTTTGCTAAGCTTACTAAAGCTTGTAACCTCCTGACTCCCAAATGTATATCATACGTCGGCTCCAGCTAGTCGGCGACAAATGGACTTTTACGACACTAATTGCACCTCAGAGACATTCCAAACCCCCTTCCCCTCTCTGGACCACAGAAAGATAACGAAACTTCCTCCTGCTACGTGACATCACACCCCCACACACACACACCCTTGTATTAGAACTTAGAAATATCATTTTCATATAAGTACAATGCCATTATGCATGTGTGATTAGCTTTGCTTTATAATAGAGGTGTAGTTTTCTAATGTGTAATCTAGAATCAGCATTCAAGATTGTCTGGCAATTGCCTTCCCCCCACTTGGTTTTTATTGCCCTAACGGAATGTCAAGCAAACTGAGATTCCAGGAGAGGAGTAGGAATAAAGTGTTAATCCTACATTTATGTATAACCACTTAAGAAATGTATAAACAAGGATTTGATTTTCCCATATCAAATTTGTGTATCTGCAATGTTATCGTGTATTAATCAAAACTTTAAAATGTTTGTAAGATGCATACAAGTATGTAACTTTGTGTATTCCCATAATCTTTCATATGACATGTTTTATATCATTTTAAATCTTGAGACTTAACGGAGTTGAATCTCGATAATAGATTGCAATGATATGATTATTACTATATGAATCATCTTACTAGAGTATTAAGACAACACCATAACTCCCTCGAGTGGGTGTCGCCCCCCAGAGACAAAGAACTTTTTCCCGCTTCAGATCTTTGGACGTTCATTGGTTGTTCGTGCGAACAGAGGCGTCAACCCATATTTTCCATAAAAGACCAACTCAGGAAATCTCCGGGAGCACTTTTACGAACCCGCTTCATCAGCGAGAAGACCCATATGGCTCCCGTTGGGAGCATTCATTCACCGTTTTCGTGAATGAATTTCTCTTTTCTTTTCTTTAAGTCTTTTCTTTATTTTCGTATTCGGACTCAGCGAAGCAAACGCAGCAAGCAACTTCAACTCAAAGAAAAAGACTCTTTTGAAAATCCCGCGGCCGCGCACACCGAAGCAAGCCCTGCTTTCTTAAAGAAACACACGCAGCTGCTCTTAGGACACACGCACGAACTCGGCGTTCTTCAACAACAAAGAGAACCATTTTGCAAGATAAGTTTATTGAACTTTTAAGGTGATTTGATTCCTTGTTGTCTCTCGAGGTTACCCTGCCTGTGACTTTGCCTAACTGTGATCGATCTTTGATCGCACATGTTAGTTTCACTTTCTCTCATCTCTCTCATTGTCCGATCTCTCTCTCTCTCTCTCTCTCTCTCTCCCTCTCTCTCATTTTCGTTATTCGTTTAGTCTTGTACTTGTCTTTACTGTTTGTATTGTTATATGCATACTCATGTAAATTGTAGAACTTGTATTCCTTAGTTCGATGTAGTATTAGTCAAATTATTAAAGACCCATTATATCCTAGATTGTCTCTGTATAAGTGTTCATTTTACAAGTCAATGAAATGACGATCAAGCTACGCTTTACAAATGCGCTACTGTTAAGTAACCTACATTTTATAAGAACAAGAAAGTAATTTTCTTGGCCAGAAAATATAGCTTTCTTCGAATTATAAGAAAGAGATAATTTTGTTGAGAAGTTGATGGAATTAATTTTACGACCAGTTTGCGGGACAAACAACTGTTTAATTAATACATTAATTTCCCTTAAAATTATTCTGATTAATTGATCTGAAAGAGGGACATTTTGGTATATTAATGATTGAATTATAATTCATTGTAATTGAACATTGATGTATACGAATAAGTCTAAATTTCAGCTTCAATCATTTATTAATATTGTAAGAATATAGATGAATCAACCCGATTCATAATTTTGATTCCCTATAATCATTTGAGCTAAGTCATATTCCTTACAGGTTCAACCTTGGTCCCTGACGTTGATTAACCGGTGAATCAACGCTGAAATGCCGGCTGGGAGGCTTGGTGTTGTAACGACAATGACTATGACATGCGGTCACATGCTGTTCAAATTAGTAAATCCTGATCTCCAAACACATCCTTCGTTGTCTCCTTAAGACAACGAGTTTGTTCATGGCGCCTCCAAGTCTGCTTGAACGGTCAAAATTGCATCTTTGTGGCTCCCCCGAGGGACATTTGAGTCACATAAGGAAACCCTGTCTTGGAGAATCCCCTCTAAAACCCCCATTTCAGCATGGTTTCCCCCAACCTCACAGACTCGTGACATTCCAGAACACACACACACATACACACACACACACACACACACACACACCAACATCCTCTTGTGTTTAACTTTTAAGTATGTAACTCAGGCTTGTATCTGAACTTCCTGTATGCATGTGTGATTAATGTTGTTTTGATCATATAGTTATGATCTTCGAGTGTTTGGCTCTGAAAGGTATTTTTAAAGAAGGTTCCTCAATAGTGGTTTTGTAACCCTACCTCAGACCATAAAACTTTACGACCCAGGAAAGCAGACATTCCCAGCAGTTACGTCCCAAACACACCACACACAGACCCACAGAGTTTCCCTTGACTTACCATAGGACATTACCAAAATGTTGATATATTTCTGAGGTGCCTTTTGTTATGACCATGTCATATTGGGGTGTCTACGATTTTGTCATGTGGTAATCAAGACTTTAAATGTGTGTAATTCTGCATATCTCCTGTAACTTCGCATTGCTACAACCTTCATGTGATGCGTTTGATGTCTTTGTAATTCTCTTAATCTAACAGAATCGAATTCCAATAGCAGAATGCAGTAATATACATTGTTTACACATTTCATATTTCTGGAACCGAAAGGCTTAAGTCAATCGTCACTGTAACTCGAGCCAGGAGACCGTTCCAAACGAACAAAGGGATCTTCCCGCCTAAAAAAATCTCGACAGCTGATTCGTCCTACACGAAGGAGGGGACGGCACATGGGACACTGATAAAAGTCCAAACCTTCAGTTTCCGCTCTCTCTCTTCCAACTCTCTCAACTCATCCTCTCTTCGGACCTCCTTCTCCCCGGCGCAGCGCTTCTCCAAGGAACATCTGAAGGAGGCCCTGGCCTTCTCCCTCGAGCGAACCCATGTTCGAGTCGTAGCTGCGTCCTTTGCAACAAAGACTTTAAACCTCTCCTATCCCGGGAGATGAACCTTATTTTCCGGTAACATTAAATTCAAGTGAGCCTTTACATAGTCTTGCGAAACGACCCAGAAGACGAAGCTAGACGCAAACCAGCCGGACACGCGCACGCGCGCCCCCTCTTCAGCACCACACTGAAAGAACACAGAATCTTGCAAGTAACGTAACGCTCTCTAAACGCTGATTTCAGGTGTCCAGGTCTTAGGTCTGTGAATTAAGTTACCCTCTATCTCTTCTCTCTATATCTTTCTTTCTTTCATTTCATTTCATTCTGATCACGCTATGTTTTATGTTTTTGTTCGGTTAAATGTTTGTTTGTTTGTTTGTTTGCATTTTTACGTACGTTTATATTTGTAGTTTATATAATCTCTAGTGTGTGCCATTTTATTAATAAACCCATTTATACTTTTAATTGTCTCTGTGTTTGAAAACCCACCTTATAAAAGTCAATGAAACTAAAAAGATCTAAGCTACAAGCTCGATATTGACTACCTTGAGTAGTTTTAATTCATAAACTCAGAAAGTTTGATATTCGTGGCCAGAAGATAAAACTTTCTTGGAGTTTAAAAAGGGATACCCCCTTCTTAACCGTAATGATCAGACAGTTACAGAACAAGGTAATCTCGAAAATTGATTAAATAAATGTACATGCGACTTATGAATTATGACCATGAGTCATAATTATTAATATTTCCAAAATTCCCTATATTCTTGAGCTAATTCACATTTACCCCGAGTCGTTATTGTTACAGTGTATACTGAGGGATGGAGTGGCTCATCATCCGCAAAACCCACAGTATATGATGAGCCACTCAGTAACAGGGCATAGTTAAGATGTTGCACAATAAATGGAGTTTTATGTAACAAAGTAATCAACCAATCAGCTCAAGAGGAAGCCGGTATAAATAAAGCTTTTCCTCACCTTCTGTCTCACGACAAGTTTCTCAGCATCCCTCCACCACCCCATCACCTCACACTCGGCTGGGTCTACCCCAGTATAAGGGGGGAGTACTCTGGGTTCGGGCAAAATTCCGAGCTCGGAGCCCTCCCCCGGACAGCAAGCCAAATACGCATAAATACTACATTAGATTTCATGTACGTGTGAACTCGTGAATCCATAGAATATTGCTTTTGGGTATTAAATAATTCAAATAGTAATTTAGACCAAATGTCTTCTTTCTTCTATCTTTCGGTCTTCTCGTTCCCGTCTGTCCTCTCGCTCTTGTCTTTCTCTTTCTCTATGTTCCTCCTCCTCCATTACCTGCCATCGTCTCTCCTCCCTCTCTGTTGCTTCTCGCTCTCTCCCGGATCAGGTCCTCAAACTTGTGTCTTCTTTCTCTCGCTGGCTCTGGTCTCACTGAGGATGAAGAGCCCACAGCAACATCGGGCCGGATGAGGCAATAAGGGCCGGTGGAGTGATGGAGGGTCTCGTCCACTTCCAGGACTCTGCTGTGGCTCCTCATCCTCAGTGCTCACAATACATCACTCATTTTAATCACTCGATTTACATAGTCATTAACTGTTGCATTAGTAGTGACAAAATCATTATACTTTCTATTTCGGTTTAAGGTGTTTTTTTAATAATTGTTTTCTATAGTATACTTACTCAAAACCTTTGATTGCTGTGTGTGTTCATCGGTCCCTGTAACATCCAAACAAGATTGAATGTTAGATCTGTCATTTATGTGATCAAAAGGCTACTAAATCATAGACAAATAAAATCGAAAAATTATCTTCAGTTATGTAAATATTTATGTAAATTAGTAAAATATGCATTTATGTGTGTAATGTAAAGTGTTGACAAAAGCTTAGGCCAAATGGATGACATTATAGCACACATTCAACACACACACGGCTATCTGATGTGTTTTCATCTGGAAGATGTATTTTTAAGAGTTTCATCTGCCATACTGTACGTCTGTCAAATGTCCCCTGTCAAATATTAAACACACATTTAGGAAAAAGTGAATCCGCACTTTTTTTAAACAAATTTTTATCAGATGTTTGTACACAGTTAAAGCAATGCTGTCAAGAAAAGTATGTTTAACAAATCTTGAGAAGTGTGTGTGCTTAATGAAGCACGACTGGTAGCTATATGAAAATTTAGTGTTTTACAGCAACTTAATATAATTAATATATCAATATTTAATATTAATGTCTTCAAATCAATAGTTTCCTCATCAGTTGTTAAATAATTGCAATGTAAATATTAATAATGACTGAATCAATAATATGTATGATTCTGTCAATAGACTCTTCAGAAATGTGTGTATAATAGCTTAGCATTTCTCAACATGAGGAAGTTGTTTGATAATGTGTTTGTGACTGATCTACAGTCTTCAGGATAATGATTTAAATAGAGAGAGTCACTTTGCATTGTCAGCACATGCTTCAGTGCTCTGAGAGTGTTTATAGTGCTGTGAGTTTAACACTTCATGACTGAGAGCAGAACAGAACACAATCTTCATCATCACACAAGACTAAACTACAGCAATGAACACAATCAACATCTTCATCTGGACTCTCTGTCTGTGTATTGAAGGTAAATGTTTCAAGAAAATGTTCAATTGAAATATTATAATATCATCAACAGTGAATGTTACACAGTCATGCTGCTTTTCTAACTCTCACTATTTCTAACAGGTTTCAGTGGACAGGTGACTGTGACTCAGACTCCTTCTGTAAAAACGGTTCAAACTGGTGAATCAGTCTCTATAAACTGCAAAACAAACACAGTAGTGAGCGATAGCTGTACAGGTTCATATACTTGTATGGCCTGGTACTCACAGAAACCTGGAGAAGCTCCTAAACTCCTGATTCAGTCTGCAAACCAAAGAGTGTCAAACACTCCATCTAGATTCAGTGGCAGTGGATCCAGAACAGATTTTACTCTGACCATCAGTGGAGTCCAGACTGAAGATACAGGAGATTATTACTGTCAGAGTAGACACTATATCAGTGGTAGTGGAGTGTTCACACAGTGATAAAGAGTCGTACAAAAACCTCTGTCAGTCAGACGTCACAGTGACTGCACTGATACAGCTGAGAGAAACTGCAGCTGCTGATGGAGGATCACACACTACACAAATAATTAATTCATTGAGTAAATATACATTTATCAGTAGTAATATATTTGATATGAAATAAGAGTTAGTGCTGATATTGATTATGGCACTGGGATGTTTTATTGTCAGTGTTTCAGATCACAGTATGAGAGCGATGCGGAGTGAAGCAGAAACACCAGCTGTTTTTAATGTGTTTTCTCACTCCAGGATTGATCTAAGTCATCATTCTTTATCATTTACCAGTCAAATTTGTTTCTGAGACGAGATGATTTCCCTTAATGACAAAAAAGCAGGATTATAATATATTCATCCCAGAATATATTTTTAATGACCTTAAGTTATTTATTTTGTACATTAGCCCATCATGTATCTAACCATCCAAGAGCTCATTCAGTGTTAAGAGCTGGACAGAAACTCTGCAGATACGCTTACATGAACAACTTGTGTTTCAATCGGACTGAATTCACTCCAACTCTGAAATCCAGCTCCAAATCTGAATGTAGTGTTTACATGAACGCTAAACAAGTGATCGGGTAATGTGTGCGTTTATATGTCACAAGCTTCAAAGCGTAATATATTTCTTGACATGCGCACACGAATATATAGTTTCACGATGTGTGTGCATGATAACATTCTCCTACATTTGTTCTTTATTTGTTTTAAACAGCAGACTTAATATTTATCCTGGTCATCATTTAGAGACAATGAGTATATGAACCGTTGTTCTGTGCTCTTATATTTATCACACAGGTAAAATACCCAAAACCAGTCGTCTGTGGATGAGAGTCTGAAACGAGGACTGGTGGGACGCTGTCCAGGTGAAAAAGAGGTAGTATTAAATGTATTAAAAATATACTTGAAATTCAAATAGTATGTTTATAATACATTTGTATTCCCAACATGCTTATTTGAAGTGCATTATATGTGCAAATATATTGAGCCACACTCATTAAATAAATAAGAAAATATATACATAAATCATATATACAAATTGTCAGTATTTGTGTGTTTGAGATATTAAATGCACCCAGTATATGTGAAAAATATAATAGAAACAGGGTTCGTACACCTTTTCCAAGATCAAATTCAAACACTTTTCAAGCACTTTCAAGGTCCATTTTACAGCTTTTTCCAGCACCTTACACCACCGTAAATTACATACCAATACATAGTTAAAATTTATATTTAGTGTTTTTATCGCATTAAAAGAGATAATGCTATAAACAGCCAAAATTGTGTTTCGTAATTGCAGAAGGATCAGATATTTAAGCATTTTATTTTTCAAAATGTATCAGTGTCTAAGTAGACTTTGCTTACTATCTAACCTGCCTGAGTCAATGTGAAAACAATTACCCCAAACAAAATCACTCAACAGGTTCACTTCACTTTCAATTAATTTATTGAAAATATAAAAAATGCAAACAATCGTCTTTGAGGTAGACAGTCAATCAGATTCAGCTCATTGACCTTTTTTAACAATATTGTGCAAATCAAAACAACTTGAGTTGTCAAACACAGAATTAACAACACAAAATAGTGCAAAAGTATATGCGGCCAAAAGTGCTACATGTGTGTTATAAAGATTAGGCCAAGGGTTGCATTTTATGTATATGGTCTATAACCTCAAAGTGCATATTTAACTTAATTTAACAATCAACTCAACAAGTAAAGAAATCCACTTAAAGTTGACTTCAGTGGACTTTATCCACTCCTGTTGAAAACAACAACAATTAAACAAACAACAACAAAACATACACCAAACAACACAGAATACTGCAACACAAAATACTGCACTAAACAGAACATTGTACGTTAAGGCCACATTGTACATTAAAGACCTATGAAGGAGTGTCTTTGAGCTCCATCAGCTTGTCGTTTAGCTGTTTTTCTACAGCCTCCAGACTTTTTTTTTTTTTTTTTTTTTAGCTCTGCGAAGACCATTTGATTTCGAGATGAAGCTGAGTTTTCCAACCGATTCAGCTTTCTCTGCATTACTATCTGCAGATTTCAGGAGGACCCTTATGTCCTCCTCCATCCTCTTCTTTTTGCCCTTTATCTCACCTATCTCCTCCATTACTCCCATCCTCTTCTGAGCAGTCTGCTCATCTTGTTTTCGACGTTTTTGGTCATCCAGATAATTGTGGTATTTCTGTCTGGCAGCAGCTGCAGAGAGGAGTAGCTCTTTCGTGTAGACTATGTTGAGCAGCCCTCCAATATGGTTCACATGGTCATGAACGATCCGCTGAGCAATCAAAGAATGCTCTTTCAGGTTCTCCACCATCACCTCTTTGTTAACTGAAAACCCTCTCTCAACAGAGGCTTGACCATGTGAGAGGACCAGGACGAGTTTTACTACCTCCCAGAGATGGTGAAACTCTGCTTTGTTTGATAAATGTTCATGGTAGAATTTATCCAACCTTCCCATCTGTGGGTTGAAATTCCTGAAGGAATCTGACGCACATCAGATTGTGGTCATAAAAGTGGCCAAACTCCCTCAGAATGTCATCACAGCTTTGTTCTTCAATGCGGCCAGATTCCACGAGGAGTCGTAAAACAGTGCTGAGTTTTCGGACACTTGTGTCTTTGCTTTTGAGGAGCACCCCTTGGATCAAGGCCTCTAACAAGCAGATATTTAAGTGGTGCCTTTGTGACACTCACAAACATAGGTTTTGTTGAGATTATTATCTTTTGTTTTCTTTCCTTTTATTATAAATTAAATACTATTGAGAGAATACACAGAGTTATGACATGCTGTTTCACAGAACGGACACAAGGTGGCAGTTCCTTTCAGCCACGTCACTCTGGGACCCTTAGCTAGGTTCAGCGGAAGACAAGCTCATAATCCGGGTAAATGGAAAAAGAGCAACTGTTGTACAAAGTTTTATAAGCTAATATGAATCCCCAGTGATGTGTGTTTGATAAGGTAAAGGTATGTTAAATGTGTAAATAATCAATAGTTGTGAAGTTGAGGAAATGGTGGCCGACGCTCGCATTAATGTTTTCTTTTATATATTCCTAGCGGCTCGGGGATATTTCTGAGTTTATTACTGTGTGTGTGTAAAGTAACTGTGTGTGTAAGACTATGCATTACGGGTAAGAAATAACGCTAATGTAAAAGTAAAAGCAGTTTACAGATGTAGCTTTGAGTGAAACACATGTGGTAGTATTAAACGCACGTGGTAATATTAGACTATAACATAGTTTCGATTCATAGGAATTAAGTGTAAAAGTTATGAGGCAAATAGGTTTACTATTGAAGTTTGTACTCATATAATGTAAATTTATGTTAACTTAACTGCAAATGGGATTTATTCTGTTGTGTAAAGTGAACACTTACAAAATGTATAATGAATACAGAAATACTCGTTTAAAGGTGCTCGAAGTCATCGGTTCCCAACAGGGGGGTCGCGGCCCACAAGGGGGCCTCAGTGAGCTCTGTGGGGGGTCGCGTCATATTTTGAAAAGTTTTGAGCAATTTGCATTAAATAAAAGTCCTTAACTTTTTTCTGTTCGAAATGTATATAATGAGCGAGTTCATCATGAATCCATTTTCCAAACCGTGTTTTTGTCTTATCCTGAATCACTATGGTACACCTATAATAAGTGATTACATTGGGACTATTTTACCCTGGTTCGGATCGCTGCCGCTGCCACGCCCAGTACCTGCGTGACTCGTCATAGACGCACACAGAGAGAGAAGTAGTTCCGGCTACAATGTTCTTCCGAAAGACGGAAGAACTCTAATCTTAGGCTTACATTTTTAAATTACAAAGGGCCTACTAATGTTTTTGTTATTGTATTTTCAATATTATAGGCTATTATTTGTGCATAAACATATCTGTTTATAGCAAACATACCGTTTGTTTGAAAACAACATATTTTGTCATCCTTGCTGCAAGCTTACAAGAGCGAAAATATCATTAAATGTGAAGGGGGGCCCTAAAATATTTTCTTGGGAAAAAGGGGGTCTCAGACAAAAAAAGGTTGGGAACCACTGCTCTAAGTAACTTTTTTACCTTAACTGAACAGCTTCGGAGTCATTGGAATGGTTATATTACTTATTTCGGGTTGAATGGTGGTCGTTTCGCACCCCCCTGGTGCCCGTGAGCGGAAAATCCGCACTTGCAACTTTGAGCCGGCGGCGCCGCATCAGGAAGTCTCGCGTGATATCAGGTCTCGCGATGTAAACAATTGCTTTACGGCCAAAAGAAATCTGCTAAAATGCTGTCATTATTGCGCTCCCTCATGCTGTTCGAACCCGAATGAAGAAGACGTTTTAAAGAATGTCCCATCTGCTTTGATGTCGTTGATCTACTAGCCTCTGGTGTCTGAGAATCACCAACGAGTTTTTACAACAGTGTTGTCAAATATCTATTCCGAGGCTGTGGGGGGAGCTCTAGAGAGAAACCTGCGAGCAAAAAGCGAGAATACAGCGAATAAATCCCGAAACTACTGAGCCCTGCTTTAATAAGAGAGAACAGAGAATATGGTTTAGAGAGAAAATGTGTGTTTATGGTTTAAGATAAAACTGTGATAAGTTAATGTTGAGAAATATGTGAAGATACATTTGTGTGAAAATGTACTTTTGAAGAATATATGACTTCATGTTATCCAATTGTGGATATAACCTGTGTCTCAATACAGAGCAACCAAAGATAACAGTAATAATTCATGATTGCAGATATAAAGTTGAAATGAAGTTGATAATAAAAGCTAATCCGGTTTAATGGAAAAAGAGCAACTGTTGTCCCGCGTCATCAATAACTCTGTAATATTTCCAATATTTCCAGAGCACTCCGACCAGAATTATCAACATAGATCTGCTAGCGGACCCCTGGCCGGACCCGTTACACCTTTTCAAACAGTTTGGACACCATATCTTCAGTAAAAACAGCTTGCAGTTCTGTCTGAACCGCTGGTTCCCTAGGAGAGATTTTAGATAGATCATTCATATGAATTACAACTTACTATAATATAACATGAATACTGATGAATGTTAACATACATATTAAATAAATAAATGTTGAAATAAATAATTTATAAAAAATCTGGGGAAAAAAGAATCACACAAGAATTAAACTACAAATCTACAAAAAGTGCAAAAACTCTATTATTAACTCTATTACATGATACAGTCCAGCACACTAGAGCTCTTAGTCTCAAAGTCATCAATGACTGAATCAAAAGCCAAGTTTTGAGCCCCATGATGACTGATGCTGATCTCTGAAGGTCCACTCAGATGCTCTCGGCTCATGGTAGACCTCATGTGTGTTTTAATCAGCTTGATCTTTGAGAAGCTCCTCTCCGCAGCCGCTACAGTCACTGATACTCTCAGTGCACACACATGTTTGAGCAGATTTCCTGCAGTCGCTTTTCATGATGAAACTCAGGAATCTCCATGGTGGTCATGTTGGCTGATGGTAGGTCAGGGAAACTTCTCATTTCTAGGGCGAGTTGTTTTCATCTATGTCTGATTGTCCACCATTACTTAAAGTGCCGCTTAGTGTCTCACACACTGCTGCATCAGTTCTTCATTTTTCATCTTAGGGAAGTTGACAAGAACACCAAACTTCTCCTTGACCTCTGCCAAGGTCTTGAACCTCTCCTCCAGTGACACAATGGCCACATCCACCACTACATTACACATGTTCTCCATCCTCTTCAGTGCATCACTGATGGGCTCATCTGGACATTCATATGAGAACTGTCTATGTGTTGATCACAGCCTCTTCTCTTTGAGAACAGCATCCACTTTCATTTCTTCACACATCTCTCTTGCTAAAGCTGGAGCTGAAGCAAAGCCTTTACCGCGGTAGTCAGTCAAGAAAGTTTTAGTTTTGCCAAGCCGGTCCACTGCCGTATCCAGCTGAAACACACTGCATCAGCTTACTGAAGTGTTCCTTCACTTGTGGCTTGTCCTCCACTGACACAGGCCTAATGATAACTGAGAGCTGCTCTGTGTGGCTTATATCAGGGGTGCAATCCAGTATAATGGAAAAGTATTTGCAAAGTTTGATCTGACAGCACTTATCAGTTCATTTTGTATGTTTTTTATAAGGTATGTTGTCATGTTCCCAGCTCCACTCTCTGCTCTATCTATATGTTGCTTTAAGACAGGATCAGATTTGGCCATAAGCTCTTCTTCTTTCAGGAATCTGTCATTATTGGGCCGGAAGAGTGTGTCTGTGGATCCTCTCGGAGCCATGTTTCTCTCAGCAAGAGACTGGATTATTGACACTCTTCTTTTCAACACTTCACGCCACCTCTTCCTCTCTGTCTCAATAAGTGCCATTGCCTGTGTAGTGTGTGTGTGACGTAGATATCACCCATTGGTTATGTCAGATTAGGAAGCGTGTATTTAAATGGGCTGCACCTGTTGTGTGACACGATCGGTTGTAACATCTGCCCTATTCTGCGGCTCGACGTGCTGCAGGGGAAAACGTATGTGTAAGTGTTTGCGTTTGATATGTTTGCTTATATATAAATATTAAATATTCTCTGTTGGCGCTGGTATAGACTGGAAGGTAGCATGCAAATCAGTTGGACCACTTGATACAGGAGCGGATAGGTTGGGGTTGGCTGGTTGTTTATTCAGGTGAGTGGCGTTCACGTGGGTTCGGGGTTGGTGTACGTGCGCTTATAGTGTGTATCATTGCAGCGTTCTGTGGCGTTGGCCGTTTAGTGGCGTCTGTGCACCAGCTGCAGTACCTATGTAAGGGAAATCGTCATCCTCAGTATGTATTGAGCATTTCTTCCACTAGGATTGATTTGACCATATTCTGACTCTTGATATCTTTGTGTTGGATAGGCTGGGCATGACGTGCTGCAATATTTGGCAGTAGCGCGAGCGGCCCGGTCAGCGCTGTTGTCTCGCTCGGATTTTATGATTTTGTTTTCTTCTTTTTTTGTTTCCAGTCAACCTGGTTTGTGTTTGTTTGTTCAAAAGTGCAATCGTGAATTGAATTGTTGTGTAGTTTCTTTCTTTTTTTTTTTCACTGATTCTTAGTTTTGTTGTTATTTGATGTGTTCGTGATTTAATTGATTTATTGAATATTTTGACTCATTTTGCTTTTTGTTGTTATGTGATTAGTGACTAAAAGGAGTTATTCTCCTGTGTTTGCAGATTAAGTATTGTGATTTATTATTTTCCTGTGTGTTTGATTTTGTTAATATTATTGGGGATGCTGGGTTTTGGGGCGTGGAAGTCCAGCTAACTGTCCCATCTTGACCAAATTTACTCTTGTCTCGTATTACTTTGCCAGTGGTGTGAAGTTGTTTATTGTATTTGTATTTCTTTCTGTTTTGTATTTCCGTGCAGGAGCTGAGGGCCACTTACGCGGGTGTCCTGGGGCTGTGGTAGTGGGGTCTCCCGTTCACTTGAGAGTGCTGTATTTCACCGGTGTTGTGGTGGGGTGTGAGTGTTGAGTGAGCTTTTTTTGCTTTCCTTGTAGGTCACTTCCTGCCGGGGGTGCCTAAAGTAGATATCCTTCAGCCCTGTATGGTCGCGTTGATGAATGTGTTTGGAATTAATGTGTTATTTTGATTGGTTTTCTTCTGGTGATTTACCGTTGCTGTTTATTGACGTTTCAGCTCTTTGATAATTTTTTTTGTCAATTCTTGTGTGTATGTTTGGAATGAGTATCTTGTCTAATGCTCCGTTGAGGGGTGGTTTTACAGTGCGTCTGAAGTTTGTTGAATAAAGTGTCTCTTTGTAGAACCCATGACTCTGCACAGTTACTCGCTGACAACGAACCTGTGTGCTTTGAGTAGATAAAAGCCGGTGGCTTGTAATGAATTCTTAGTGTGCAAGTCCCTAGGTGGCGTAGTCGACAACCAAAAATTATATTAAGAATTATTTCCTTAGATTAGGCTGACTCCCATCTTGCCGGTAACCGTTCGGCCACACCTGGCTGTCTATTGTCTGACACTTTTCATTCTTTTTTCAACTTTAACGGATGGACTATAGGTAACTGTAAATTAATAACGGTTATTCTTGTAGCAAATTAGCTCTATATGAAATATTAATAATCAATAATAACTGGTTATAATTGATTATGAATATTTGGATTAGTTAATATAATTAATTTACTGTCGTAAATTAATATTACAATCAATGAACCTATTTGTCCCATGAACACTCAGGATCAATTGTTTATTAACTCTAAGAAATGTACATTTCCGGGGCATGGGAAATGTCTTTCTTAATTTACAATACTACTAAGAGCAGTAACCAAGATCTAAATGATTAGTGACTCCAGTTATGAGCTTGAGACACGGACAACTTTACGTGTAACATGAACAAGATTTTATTAACTAGTCTAAACACTTAAACTACTCTAACATACACACACATATATGCATACAGTTTACCAAGGGAAAGAGAGCTGAAGCAGAATACAGGAAAGCAAGAAATTATAGCATTGTTTGAAATCATTGTTTGTCAGCAGATCAACAGCCTTGAGCAAACCATCAGTTTAGTTCTAAAATGCCCTTCTTTAAAGGGGTAAGGATACTTAATGTATCAAATAATGAGACTTAGTTTGATACTTGCATGTCTCGCCCATTTGAATTAAAATGTCCTGATGCAATTTGTTGAGGCTCCAGTTGATCTTTGCTGATGTGGTCTTGATGAGAGAGAACCAGTGGTTTTCAGAGTATCTTTGGTGAATGGAAAGACAAGGCCGCAGCCTGGCACAAGCTTGGTGGGTCCTTAGAGGCTTCTAGTTCAGCATCATCTTCACGTCAGCATTTCAGAAAGGGACTAAGAGAGAGCTAAGAGCTGATCAGTGACTTTAAAGCGTGAAGATGGCACAACCTCTGGAGCTGTGTGAGCCAATGAGAAGATTTCCCTTTGGAAAGATTTTTCTTTCTCTCTCACACGCACACACTCTCACATGCCCACACACTCTTGCATGCACACACACAATCTCTGCATGCCAAACCATCTAAATTGCCTTTGGAGGGCACTGAAGTGTTTATAGTCTAATTATTATCAACAGATAAAAAATAAAAAAAATAAAAAAAAAACTATAATGGAGTTCTAAGCGACAATTATTTATTATTTATTATGATGGGTGTGACAGTGTCACACTTATTCCTTATAGTAAGTGGTGCTTTGCATCAAAATCTGAAAATTTGCTTCCGCCCTGGAATGGCATGGAATGGCGTCCCCTCTCTGATGACGTCTGTTTGACGAGTTGGGTTTGAACATCTTTAACACCCTCCCTTCCAACCGTTAGTCTGCTATGAGCAGAGATGGAGAGGAGGAGCGCTAAAGCAAAGACCCTGCCCTCTGTTCAATATTCCGTTTCACTTGGAAATACACATCCATGTTCTTAATGTGATTATGCTTAATAAGCCGACCATGCATGTGGTCACGTAAACGTGTTAAAACTTTCAAGTCCAGACAGAGCGAGCTTTTCGCGGGCGCAAACTCTGAATCTTTCTTGAAATGTGTTTTCATCTGGTGCAGAAGTACTGTCAAAATCCTATGTAACGGCATGAGAGGATAATGTGTCCGTGAGTTTCCCGCTTACATGTTGGAATACTTTATTATTTACATCACAACTGACATAATAAATGGAATACTCTGAGTCACACAATAATATCGTGTATCGCCGATCGAACAGGCTGACGATAGGACGATATGACAATTGAGCATATCGCCCAACACAGTAATTTGTACTGCATATCAGGGGTGCCCAATCACGTTTCTGAAGATCTACCTTCCTGCAAAGTTCAGCTCCAGCCCTAATCAAACACAGCTGAACCAACTCATTAAGATCTTCAGAAATGCTTGATAATTGGGCACAGGATTGGGTACCCTTGCTGTAATGCTAAGATACCGATGACACTAAATCCATTTTAAGGTTTTTATCCAAAGGAAATTTTAGTTTATCAGGATAGACTTGTGTTTGCACTGCCCTAATCTTTGATTGTTTTTCTATCCCAAAACAGGATGCCTGCTGAAGGAGACAGAGGACTGAGACAACACACGTTCACAAACACACAATACACACACACGCTCTTGTACATCATCGTTTTAGAGGCTTTTTTTAACCCTCTGGGGACCAAGCTGTTTTTGGGGCCCTTGAGATGTTCTGACATGCTCTGACATTTGTGCTTTTTTCAGTTATTTATAAACATGTTAATGGCAAAGGTGTAAATTCACTCTATATAGCACAAACAGGCCTACCATAATATGCGAGCAACATGTATGTAGATGTTTGTATTTTTAAGAGAATAATGTTTATGCGTGGTTATTTAAAAAAATAAAAATGAAAGTTGCTGAAATAAGACCACAAAACTCATACAAAATATGTGCCCACAAGACTTGACTAATGGATGTTGTCCCTTTCAGTTCTAGCTTCAAAATTATGTGAAAATAGTCTTGCTTTATCGTTCACAAAAAAAAATACATTGATTTAAATGGTGTAAAACAGGTTTTGCTTGGAAAGCCAATATGCGAGGGGGAGGAGTAGTTTACACCTTAGTCCCACCCACTCTGCATAATTAGCCATTCATTCAGGTGTGACACTGATTGAGCCACAATGCAAGGACAAAATATATATTTTGAAGAAGACTTATATTGACCATTTAAGATTTTGCTTACATCTATCTTGTAAATATGTTTTGCTATTTTATTAAAAAGGTTACAATTACAACAATAATTACAATTTCAGCAATATTTCTGCAAAAAAGTACTCTTTCTTTGTAAAAAAAAAAAAAAAAAGATTATAGGCCTACATTTTATCATATGTATTCATTAGTTTGAATATAGCCAACATTGGAACATCTTAGTCTATGACTTTATTTTTGACAAAATAGTATTTTATATATATGAGCAGAAAAGCTTATTTGATGTGACAGTATATTCTACAGTAAAAACTGTACCCAAATCTAGTCAACAAAATGTTGTCTTTCATACTTCGCCTGACTGTAACGCAGTAACTGTAACTGTAAAAGCAGTTTATTCTTTCACACACAGACGCGCGATTCATATTTAGGCTAAACACTCTTTACAAATAGACGCGCGATTCATATTATAGAAACGCGATTCATCTTTTTGTTTACATAAGCCTACAACGTTATTCCATAACGTTATTCCACATTAACACTTGAGAAAGGATAACTTAGCCTACCTCACTCCTCAGCGGGATCTGCTCCTCATATCAGCACGGAAAATTTTCTCCATAAGGTAGGCTATATTATGCCTCTTTGTTTACAGCTGATGTGGGGGCGTTTCACAGACTGAAATGGTTCTCAGAATTTGCGTTTGAATAGCACGCGCTCTCCGGGGCGTGGTCAAATTACTTTTGAATGGCTCGTAATGAGCTCGACTGGAGTCGCTCTCTTTTTATACAGATTACAGAAGCTGATAATATTTGTTTTTTATATAAATTACTTCATTTAAAAGCTGCGATCTCAAGCTTTATGCCCGTGGGTCTGTTTGCCTGTTTGACTGAATTTTCGCGGAGTTATAGATAATTTTCGAACGCGTTTCAAATGGGAGTTTACTGACAGAGAGAAGGCAGAAATAGCATCATGTTAGTTTTTCTTTATTTGTCAAAAAGCAAAACACTTTATTTGTATTGTGAGTATACAGAAAAAAAATAGAAACTGAACAGGATCGATTGATGTATTACACGAAAATGAAAGATCAAAATTAACAGAGCATTTTGTGTTTATTTTTCATTGCTAAAAAAAAAAACGAGCAAAACGCGCGGGCGCGTTTTTGGTCCCCAGAGGGTTAATGTATAATTTTAATTTGGTTTTGCTTTGTTTAATGTTAATTGTTTAATTTTAAATGTTAAAATTAAATTTTTCATGTAATGTTTTTTTTTTATTTGTGACTAACGTGGACTTCCGGTATGGCGCAGACGCGGTCGGCAGCATAAGTTTGAAGTTCCCAGACGGTCTTACTCCCCCGAAATAAATACTGGTTATCCAGACAGGAAAAGTTGGCATTTATAGTATGAGAGGGGGAAACAGGAGAATGACAAAAGGAAAATCGCAACAAAACCCGAAGATGGACGATAAATCCCTGATTGAAAGTGGAGATACTGTCGACGGTGCTAGCAAACAAGCTGACCACGAGGGTATAACGTTAGACGCTATCCAAGCTAACATTATCGCCGAGATAAAAGCGGTCCGTTTGGACCTGAAAAAAGAACTTATCGAAACAATGGGGCCACTAAAGAAGGAACTGGTGGACTTCAGGGAAGATGTTGGCCAGAAACTAAGTACTATCGTTACGGAGTTAAAAGAAATAACCGACAGAGTCGCGGAGACGGAGCAGAGAGTGGCTGACATGGAGGAGCAGGGTGCTGAAAACAGTGAGTTGCTCTCCCACACTTTAGAGCTCCAAGACAAATTACAAGCTCGGCTGACAGACTTGGAGTCGCATTCACGCAGAAACAACATACGCATCCATGGGATCTCAGAGGGGGCCGAGGGAGACAATATACAGGAGTTCTTAGAGACATTCATTAAAACGGAGCTGTCCGAGACTTCCGGTTTAAGGGCTAATGGAGTAGACGTGTTATCTCTTGCTCCCGTATCTTTCAGTTTAACCCAACATTTTATGCCAACTTGATCGTTTATTTAGTTTCAAAACTGAACTAAATATACTACGCACGCTGTAACTCTGTCTAAACATGACTTCTAAATCGGCTAAGCAGAGCAAAAAAGAAACGAAAACGGACTCTGTAGATGACGCTGCTAGCGAGCTTAACATGGCGGCGATGGTCAAGCTCCTGGAACAACATCGCCAGGCCTTATCGACCGAATTTAAAACATCCATCTCAACACTCATTCACATTCAGACCACAATGTCGGATCACACACATAAAATTGCCTCGCTCGAATCGAGTGCCAATGATCTAGACGAACGGCTGCGGGCGTTGGAAACGACTTGCGCCACAATGGCTGAGTGTAATGCGAAATTACAAGATAAAGTTGTGGACCTTGAGTCACGCAGCCGCCGAAACAACATTCGGATTGTGGGCTTACCGGAATCGCTCGAAGGGCCACATCCTTCAGTTTTCTTCGCGCAAGTCCTCGCAGACATTCTGGGAGAAGAAATTTTACCCTCTCCGCCGGAGATTGACCGGGCACACAGAGCTCTCGTTAGTAAACCAGCGACCGGGAAGAAACCGAGGCCAGTTATCATCCGGCTCCACCGCTACCGTCAAAAAGAGTTGATCGTCCGAGAGGCTCGAGCCAAAAGAGGCAAACTGGTTTACCAAGGCAACCCGGTCGCCATCTACGAGGATTACGCGCCTGAAGTGGCTACTGAACGCGCTAAATACCGGCCCGTAATGGCAGAACTATATAACCTTGGATATAAACCAACTTTGTTTTTTCCTGCACGGCTCTCAATCTGGACCAAAGACGGAGGTAAGAAGATGTTATCTTCGGTGACGGAGGCCGAGAACTTTATTGCAGCTGCCCGTTCCTCGGATCATGTGCCATAACCTGTCCAACAGTCAACCAGCCGGCGGGGTTAATATTGCTGTTCTCAGTTTTCTAGCGGTTAAGTTGATGCAAGTTACAGAAACTATTTCCAATGTTTCCACTTTGTGCTGAAGCCGGGGTTATTTTTGCCTTTCTTATTTTTTTATTTTACGTATTTTATGTATGCATGCCTGAATATACAGATACATTGTTATTATTCCTGACATTGTTTTGTTCGACTGTTTTCAGGTTAAACTATATAATTTTACAACTATAGGGCCAACTTTTATATGCGCATATGTATGCAGAGACTAGGCATTTATTTATTTAGACATTTATTTACCCTGAGGTTTATTTTTTCTTAATACTGTTGTATTGCAAAATCACATTGGTTGCCTCATAGCTGGCAACTACGCCTTAAAAACTATTACTATTATTATTTATTTTGGCTTTATTTTTATTTATTTTTGTTTGTTGAGGCTCTTCCCTTTTGTACTTTTATGCTATAAAAAGTTATGTTTTAAACTTGTTCAAGTTTTATAGGGCTTACTCCTGGAACAGGGGAATGAGATCCAGAAGGATAGTAGTAGCAGAAGTCGAGACTAATGTGCTCAGGCAAGTTAATTGTTAAAGGTGGGTGGGGGGCGGTTAGTTGTGGGGCGGGGGGGTGTCGGGTATATTGGTCTCCCTCTACCTTTTTTTTTTTCTTTCTTTTTTTTTCTTTTTTTTTTTTCTCTCCTATATTTGGATCCAGAATGCTTTCTGCCAGTTCAATGTTATCCTGTTTCGTTAAACTCACAGAATGGTTAATACCATAATGTTAAGTGACGGAAACTTGCGCTTAGTGTCGTGGAACACCAAGGGGATGAACAGTGCCGTCAAAGCTAGTAAGATTTTAGCGCATTTACGGGATCTTAAGGCAGATATTATGTTTCTACAAGAAACTCACCTACGAACGGTAGATATACTACGTATTAAGAGATCATGGATGGGTCACCTGTTTCATTCTAAATTCTCTCAGAGAGCTCGCGGGGCTGCTATCATTATCCATAAAAGAGTTATGTTTGAACACACTGATACTATTATAGATCCAAATGGCCGTTTTGTTATGGTCTCGGGCAAGCTCCAAAACATACCAGTAATTTTAGCTTCCTTATATGCCCCCAACTGGGACAATGATGAGTTTTTCGTTAAGTTTTTTTCAAGTTTACCCAAAGTAGATGAACATCATATAATTATTGGAGGGGACTTTAACTTGGTTCAAGACGTATTCATGGACAGGTCTTCCTCTAAACAGTCTACTCTAACAAAATCAGCCAACGTGGTGCTAAACAACGCCTCTCAACTGGGACTCTCTGACCCTTGGAGGTTTAAAAACCCTCAAGGCAAGGCTTTTTCATTCTTTTCTAATGTTCATCATACATTTTCCAGAATTGATTTCTTTTTGGTAGATAATAAATTGTTACACTGTATTTCCACATGCACTTATCACGCATTAGTGGTCTCTGATCATGCCCCAGTATCTATTGACGTAACTTGGCCAACTAACAGACCGTCACCCCCACCCTGGAGATTCAACTCCTCCGGATTATCAGATAGCGCATTCAAAGATTTCCTTTCTTCGCAGATTAAGCTTTACTTCGAACTCAATCAGACTCCAGATATTAGCAGTCACACCTTGTGGGAGGCTTTCAAAGCATTCATGCGTGGCCAGGTAATTTCATTTTCCTCACAAGTAAGGAAAGCCAAAAAACTTAGACTATCCGCAATAGCTGACGAACTGTCTAAGTTAGATGTCTCTTATGCCGCTTCCCCTTCACCTGTCCTCTATGCTAAAAGAGTTCAATTACATTCAGAATTCAACCTTCAGTTGACTGATCTAATAGAGAGACAGCTTAGGCAATGTAGACAGCATTTTTTTGAGCATGGAGACAAGGCTGGTAAGCTCTTGGCCTATCAGGCTCGATCGGCTAGCACTTCAAGATGGATTTCTGGTATTACATCCCCAACAGGTGAATTAGTTACAGAACCAGCTGAAATTAACCTGGTTTTCTCAGACTATTATGCTAGACTGTACACTTCAGAAAGCCCTCCCAATAATACTACAAATTTAGATCTTCTCAATTCGCTTGAATATCCTACAATTGATGAAAACACTGCTAAGAATCTAGGCGACCCAATTACAGAATCAGAGATACAGGTAGCAATTAATTCTATGAAACCGGGAAAATCTCCTGGCCCTGACGGCTTTACTGTTGAGTTTTATAAAGCTTTTGCTCCCCTTTTAGTTCCTACTTTAGCTCTGCTTTTCAATGACTCTTTTAAGGTGGGCTGCCTTCCTCCTACTTTATCCGAGGCCTCTATTTCTTTGCTCCTTAAAAAGGATAAAGATCCTATTTCTTGCAGTAGTTATAGACCAATCTCACTTCTGAACGTAGATTTAAAAATTCTGGCTAAAGTTTTATGTTTTCGCCTTGAACGTGTATTACCATGTTTAATTTTTCATGACCAGACAGGCTTCACCCCAGGAAGACACTCTTTTTTTAACACTAGAAGGCTTCTCAACATTCTCTTTTCCCGCCCATCTGACTTACCTGAGATTATTGTGTCTCTGGATGCTGAGAAGGCCTTCGACAGGGTGGAATGGGGTTATTTGTTTTTTATTTTGGAAAAGTTTGGGTTCGATTCTAATTTTATCTCCTGGATCCGACTTCTTTACTCCTCCCCTATGGCATCTGTTCATACTAATGGCATACGATCACCCTATTTCTCGCTTCAGCGTGGGACGCGACAGGGATGCCCCCTTTCTCCCTTAATTTTCAATCTAGCCATAGAACCTTTAGCTATCTGGCTCCGTAGCCACAATGGCTTTGAGGGAATTTCTCGCCATGGTTTAGTTCACAAGCTCTCCCTTTATGCTGATGACCTTTTATTATATGTCTCAAACCCTGCTGCCTCCCTACCCCCAGTTTTGGATATCCTAGACAAATTTAGTCAACTATCTGGCTACAAGATAAATGTACAAAAAAGTGAAGTTTTTTTGGTTAACTCTGAAGCTAAAAAACTCCCACGATCACTCTTACCCTTCAAGATTGCTCCTGATGGTTTCAAATACCTGGGGGTCCTCTTTACGAATTCATATAATAATCTATTTGCAAAAAATTTTCAACCGCTTGTGGACAAGTCAAAACTAGATATGTGTAGGTGGGCCTCTCTACCTTTATCACTTGTAGGTCGAATTAACTTGATCAAAATGGTTATTCTACCCAAATTTATGTACCTCTTTCAACACTTACCTATTTGCATTAGGAAATCGTTCTTTACTGGCTTTGACAGTCTTTTGCGGTCATTTCTATGGGGGAACAAACCCGCTCGCCTTAAGATATCAACTCTCCAACTTCCTAAAGCTAAAGGAGGCCTTGCACTTCCCAACTTTCAGCAGTATTACTGGGCCTGTAACATCAACAAGCTTCTTTTTTGGAACAAAGATATCTACTCTGATAGCCCTCCTTGGGTGCATACAGAAACGTCATCAATGAAAAGCACTCTCTATTCGGTTGTCTGTTCTCAGCTTCCCTTAGTTGTAAACAAAGTTTCAGATAATCCAGTAGTCACTAGCTCTCTTAAAATTTGGGTCCAATTTAGGAAACATTACGGTTTACATAGAGGCTCCACTTATATGCCCATCCTCAATAACTACTTTTTCTCCCCGTCGAGTTCAGACCCTGCATTTCGTCTCTGGTCATCTAATGGCCTTCTCAAGATTAGTGACCTCTATGATGAGGGAGTATTTGTCTCTTTCTCTTCCTTATCTAAAAAGTATAACCTACCCAGTCATCACTTATTCCGGTTCTTTCAAATCAGACACTTCGTACAGAAGCAGTTCCCCTACTTTCCCAATCGTCCCCCTGAAACAAAAATTGATCACTTTCTTGCTTTAAATGCTAACCACAGGCATTTAATCTCAGTCATTTATAACTTAATAAATTCTATTAATTCTGACACTAGTGCCACTCTTAAAGATACCTGGGAGCAAGACCTCGGTGTTACTATTACAGAGGACCTATGGCATAACATCTTGAACCAGGTACATACCTCTTCCATATGTGCGAGGCATGGCTTAATTCAATGTAAAATACTATTCCGAGCACACTTAACCAATGCCAAATTGGCAAAAATCTTTCCAGACAAGAGTGCTGCCTGCAACCGTTGTAAACTCTCTCCTGCCGACCATCTGCACATGTTTTGGACTTGTCCGCAGCTGGTGACCTTTTGGTCTAATGTATTTCAGGCGCTTAATAAAGCTATCAACACTAATATTGGCCCTGATCCAATTATAGCCTTATTTGGGGTTTCCCCTATGCCTGATTTGGTTGCCCGAGATCGTAAAGTCATTGCTTTTACTACAATTTTGGCCAGAAGGGCCATCCTTCTTAAGTGGAGGCATGCTTCCCCTCCAACACATGACAGGTGGATACAGGACATTTTTCACTGTATTGGACTTGAAAAGTTAAGATATTCACTCTCTGGTTCACTTACATCCTTTTACAAGACTTGGGATCCCTTTTTAAATTACATTAAGAGTTTACCTTGTGCGCCTGTAACTGGCAATGGTACATAATTTTCGTTTATTAGGAGGATCTTTGTAGGGGATTTTTTTAAATATTTTTTTTTTTATTATTATAATTTTTTTTTAATATATATATATATATATATATATATATATATATATATATATATATTATTTTTATTTATTTTTTTATTTATTTTTATTTTTTTATTTTTTTAGCTATTGGATGGGGGGGGGGTGGGGGGGAGATCATGTAAGGGGTTAATAATGGACAATATCTTACTGTATACTGTTTGTGATGTCTTATTCTGTCTTGTCATTTAAAACCAATAAAAACATTTGGAATAAAACGGAGCTGTCCCTCCCCGATGTCACCCTCGCTATACAACGCTGTCACCAATCCCTTGGAGCCAAACCACCGCAAGGTGCTAACCCGAGGTCCATGGTTGTCTACTTCCTGGAGTATAAAACCAAAGAGCTGGTGCTCCGCAGCGCTTGGAAAAAAAATAACATCCAATGCGACGGAAGAAGAGTTTTCTTTGAGCAAGACTACCCAACCGAAAAAGTCATGAAAAGAAAGGCTTACTCCACTATTAGAAAGACACTTAAAGAAAAGGGGCTCCGTTTTCAGACTCTTCATCCAGCAAAACTAAAGGGATTTCGACGCAACGAAGGCGCCATGAGTGACTGATTAACTTTTGAAAAGACCGCCCGGTAAGAGTGTAGCCTATCTTATGTCTCTATCCTCGATCCGTATTTCCAGGAGGTAATATGAGACCAGGCGAACTTTCCTATTCATGTAAGTTCGAGAAATTGAAACTGACCACATCTGGGAATCTATGGCTGTGTTTTTTTTTGTTTGTTTTTTTTCTCTATGTGGACGGCTCTGATTTTATTTAGTCAGAGATTTTGGTCCACGGTTAGAGGGGCCCCTCCCAGATGTAGGGCTTCCCCTCTAGTTTTGGAAGTAGAACTCGTACTTCAGAGATGGAAGTCATTAATGTTAAGCGTGTGTGTTTATGTGTTAAGTTTCATTTTGTTTTACAGACAGAAGTTCATTTGTTCAGGCCATCTAGGGATGTTTAAACATTTTGACTTTCATATTGATTGAAATGCCTCATCAAAAATATAGAATAATCACACTTAATGTAAACGGATTACATAATCCTATTAAAAGAAGTAAAGTAATCACCAAAATGAAAAGGGAAAAACAAGATATCATTTTTTGGTAAGAAACACATCTTTCGAATACTGAACATGAAAAGTTGCGGAAAATGGGTTTCAAAAATTCATATTACTCCTCCTTTGAAAGAGGAAGTGCGAGGGGGGTGGCTGTACTGATTTCAAATAATGTAAATTTCCAGTTCTCCTCACAAATTTCTGACAAAGAAGGCCGATACTTATTGGTCAAAGGCTTTATCGACCACAAAGAAGTTACATTAATGAATGTCTATAGACCACCAGGACATGATAAACAGCTGATCAAGAAAGTTTTTAATCTGATCTCTACGGAAACATCAGGTGTATTGATCTGTGGGGGGGACTGGAACATCCAGCTACAGCCATCCTTGGACTCCTCAAATACAACAAAAAATATAAGACCTGAAGCGCTTTATGTTAAAAAAATGCTTAAAGAAATTGGAATGATAGACATATGGAGGGAACTGCACCAATATGATAAACAATTTACTTTTTTTTCTTACCCTCACTCCGCATATTCAAGAATTGATCATTTTTTTATGCTAAATTTAGATAGACATAGGATTATAAATTGTGATATAGGGATAAGAGACGTTTCCGACCATGCAGGGGTGTACTTAACTTTACATTTAGATAACAAGCCCAAAGAGACTTTGTGGAGACTTAACACTAGCCTTCTGAATGATCCTCAGTGTCAAAAGTATATAAAGACAGAATTTAAGGATTATATGACCCATAATGACAACGGAGCAGTGTCTCCTAGTACATTATGGGATGCTGCAAAAGCTGTTATTAGAGGTAAACTCATGATGTGGTCTTCCCAGAAGAAAAAGGAAAAAGATAAACAAATTAAAGGCCTGATTGAAAAATTAAAATCACTAGAAAATAAACATATGGAGCATAATGACACTAGGGTTCTTAATGACATAATGGAAACTAAACGTACCTTAAACAACCTATATGAAAACCAAGTAGAGAAGAGAGCTAAACTAATTAAACAAAATTTCTATGAAAATGGCCCTAAATCTAAAAAATTACTTGCATGGAGAATACGTAAACAACAGGCTGAGAGATTTATACATAAAATAAGGGACCCTAGGACCAATGAGATTTATCATAATTTGGAAGACATAAAGAATGCCTTTGAAACGTACTACACAAAATTATATGCTCAACCTCGAACAACTGAGTCAGCTGTCATATCATCCTTTCTAACTTCTTTAGACTTACCATCTATAGGGACAGAGCAAAACAAAATAATAACTCAGGAGATAACAGACGATGAGATAAACAAGGCAATATCAAGATTAAAAACAAACAAAATGCCAGGTGCAGACGGGTACCCATCAGAATGGTATAAAAACCTTAGAGAAACCATAACACCAATGCTAAAGGATTGTTTTAATTATGTTCTGGGAGGTGGTGAGACCCCCTTGTCCTGGAGACAAGCAGTAATCTCAGTGATTCCTAAAATGGGTAAAAACAAAACAGACTGCGGCTCCTATAGACCTGTATCAGTTTTAAACATAGATTATAGATTATATGCGTCAATACTTGCAAAACGACTGGAAAATATAATCCCGGATTTAATAGACACAGACCAGACGGGCTTTGTAAAAAACAGGCAAACCCAGGACAATGTGAGACGGGCTCTCCACCTCATTGACCATATGAGAAACAGTGATATGGAATCCGTAGTTATAAGTCTTGATGCCGAAAAGGCTTTTGACTCTGTCAGATGGGAATATTTATATTTGGTCCTTAGCCGATTTGGTTTTAATAAACAGGTAATTGGATGTTTGAAATCCCTATACTCTTTTCCTACTGCTAGAATTAAAATAAATGGGGACTTATCTAAAACAATATTTCTTGAAAGGGGATGTCGACAGGGCTGCCCCCTTAGTCCCACTCTATTCGCCCTCTTCATAGAGCCTCTGACACAGGCAATTAGAGAAGACGATGATATAACGGGGGTAGTAATAGGAGACACACAACATCAGATATGTGCATATGCGGATGACATACTCGTGACACTTACCAATCCTAATACAAGTTTGCCTAAATTACTATCTCTTCTTAAAGAATTTGGTTCATATTCAGGCTATAAACTAAACCTGCATAAAACTCAAACGCTTACTTTCAATTACGAACCGCAAGAAAATATTTATAAAATCTGTCAATTTAAATGGAAAGGTAATAAAAAAATATTTAGGGGCACAAATACCTAAAGAAATCTTGGCCATTTATGACCACAATTACATTCCTATAACAGCTGATATTAAAGCAGACTTACTGTAAACCGTTGGTCACTATTACCAATGAATATGTACAACAGAATAGACGCTATAAAGATGAATATACTGCCCAGGCTGCTTTTTCTTTTTCAATCATTGCCCGTTGAAGTGCCCCTCAAGCAATTCAGTGATTGGAATAGAACTATCTCATCTTTTATTTGGGGAAAACAAAAACCAAGGATTAAATTTCAAACATTACAACTCCCCAAGGACAAGGGTGGTATGGCTCTACCATGCTTAGAAGATTATTATAGAGCAGCGCAGTTACGTTCTCTGGTCTGTTGGTGTGACCTCTTGTGTGATGCAAAATGGAAGGACCTAGAGAAAAATCAAATAAGCATACCTCTTCAATCTATACTGGGTGAAAAAACTCTCCTGAAAAAACTAAATAACTGGATGGCAGTCCCTCTTAAAATCTGGCACAAACTACTTAAAGACAAGGAATTTGAAAGAAATGCACGAATATTACGTTGGGTTAAATATGATACAGAATTCGCACCAGCTGGACTGGATGGTAGATTCAAACACTGGACCAATTCAGGGATCACTTCATACTGTATAATATCCTCCATTGACGGTTTACATACTTTCAAAAAACTCATAGATACATACAATTTAGGGAAAGAAGATTTTTTCAGATACCTTCAACTGAGACACCACTTTGATAAGCATATTAAAACTACCGGAGAGAAGGGAAGGGACCTGATTAGAGTATTTGTTGATGCATATAAGGGTAATACTAACAGAAAACTGATTTCCAGGCTATATTCATACCTACAGTTAGACAGAGGACTTTCAACAATGTATGTAAAAAAGAGGTGGGAGAAAGAAGCTAACATAGAGATAAGCGAAGATGACTGGTTGAATATATGTAGGACACAATCTACCACTTCCAGCTCAGGTCTGTGGAGGGAATTCACCTGGAAAAACACTTTAAGATTCTTTATAACTCCTAATATAAAAAAGTCACAGAGTAACAATTCTGAACATGGTCAGTGTTGGAGAATGTGTGGTAATATGTCTGCTGGTCACTTTCATATCTTTTGGGAATGCCCTATTATTTCTTTGTATTGGATAGAGGTGGTGAAGGCAATAAAGTCAAGAGTCGGCTCAGAGCTCGAGTTTAATTTCAGTGTTATATATTTAGGAAACCTACCTACAGGGCTGAGAAAGGTAGATAGATATTTGTTACAAATACTTTTAGCAGGTAGCAAGAAAGCAATAACTAGGAAATGGCTAAGTAAAGATTCCCCGACAATTGCTGAATGGATAGAAATAGTTAGGGAAATTTATGTTATGGAACATTTGACTTTTTCTCTAAGACATGCCCGAAAGAAATGTGAAACATATTGGGAAATCTTATCTTATCTGAATACAAATTGAGATGTATAAGCCTTTATTTATTTATTTTTATTTATTGTTTTCCCTTTTCTTTCTCTTTTCCTGTTTCATATGATGTTTGATCAATTCTTGTTTCATATGATGTTGAGTAATTCTTGTTTCATAGGATGTTGAGCAATTCTGTTAATCATGACCATTTCCCCTGATGTCCCTTGGTCTGTCTGTCTGTTTTTATTTTTATTTTTTTCTTGTCAAAAAAAAGAAAGAAAGAAAGTAAAAAAAAAAAAAAAAAAACATTCAATTTGTACTGCATATTTTTAAATGAAATAAAAGCTCAATTTGAATTATTTGTTTTAATGTTGGGAAACATGGCTATAGGCCCTACAAAAGAACATGGTAGGCCTACCATTTTCTGTGGTATATTGCTTAATGATTTTTACATGGGTTTCACATGAAGTTGCAGGTTTACATGGGGTGTAGGTTTAACATAGATTGTTGATGGGTTTCAAATGTTATTCCATGGGTCTCGCATGGGAATTTTACGTTTCTAACGTGATTATAGGTTTCACATGGGAATTTCAGGTTTCACATGTGATCTCATGGGTTTCACATGTAATTATAGGTTTCACATGTGATCTCATGGGTTTCACATGTAATTATAGGTTTCACATGTTCACAAATTTTTTTTGTTGAAAGGAATAATGCTATTCTTATAATAATATAATTGTTTTAGATTAAATAATTATACAAAAATATCAGTAACACTTTAATTAAAGCCTTTATACATATTGCATTATAAAAGTATTTTTAATGCATTAATTATATATTGTTTTACACATTATAATGCATGTATGATCTCATCAATAATTGTAACCAAGGTTCTCTTACGAGAGGTACTCTCGTACTGCGTAATATCTTACGCTAGGGGAAATCTCTTTTCCGCGAGATACTGAAGCCAAAAAATTATCCTTAATTTTGAAATAATGTAAAACGCGTTGCGGCAGCATGCAGACATAGGCGAGACAGCTCGCGCGCCTATTGGCTGCCCTGCGGCAACTGCAGCAGCCTATCGATAAGGCCCTATCGTGACGTCATCACCATAGCCTGGGGCTATAAATATAGCATCGAAAGGCTAGCTTACCGGTTTTTTTTTTCATCTCTTCAGCGGAGCTCACGCATCGCTGGATCCAGAGAGAAGAAGCCGCGCCGTGGAAACAGCATTTCAGCGGGACGAGTTCGGTACCTGGAGTCGCTGGCCGCGCCGCCTTCAACCACCGTTCCTGCTACGCTATCCGGCGTTATATCCTTTTATTGCATTGTGTGTGTTCGCCGCCGCGACTCACACTCCTTCTCTAAAAGAGCAGAGCGTCTTTTTCAAGATGTCTCGTCCATCCTGTGGCTCGTGCCGAGCCCCACTCAGCGACGGGGACCGCCATGTCATCTGCGTTTCCTGCCTGGGTGAAGGACATGCGGCTCTAGCGCTCGCTGACGGCGGATGCCCTCACTGCGAGCTTATGCCTATGGCGACTCTGAGGACTCGCATGGCAACTTTCCACGAGCCTGCACCTCCCGCTTCGACGCCGCGCCGTAAAAAGCGCCGTGCTCAGCGGATCCCTGAGCCTCCCACCGAGAAAAGCTCGCCGGTGCGCCTGCCAGCTTCGCCGTCTGCTTCTCTCGAGTCTCTCACTCCCGGACAGTGGCCGCCGCTGGCCGCCGCTTCCGCCGGAGATGACAAGGAAGAAGCGGCAGTTTTCGAGGAGGACAACTGCTCTATCCTGGCTTCGGACAGCGAGGATTGGGCGAGCTCTGTGGACCTCGCCCCTTCTTCTGCCCGCGAGTCGTCAGGAAAACGGGCCAGCATTGAAGCTGAGCTGATGCGTCTGCTCACACAGGCCACAGAGAGCCTCGGCCTCGAGTGGTCCGCGCCCGCCGAGCCTACACGCAACCGTCTGGACGGCTGTTTTCTGCAAGGGGACCGCGTTTCCACGCCCTCAAGACCCGCCCCGTTTCTTCCTGAGCTTCATGAAGAACTGGCAAAGTCTTGGAGCGCCCCTTTTTCAGCCAGGCTACGTTCCTCTGCTTCGGCGGCATTCTCCGTGGTGGACGGCGGACTAAGACGGCGCTACCTTCAAAAGCCTGCCGCGCTACTTCCACCCTGCACAGTCGCGCTTACACCGCCGCTGGGCAGGCTGCATCAGCGCTACACACTATGGCCACTCTCCAGATCTTCCAAGCTAACCTTCTCCGAAAGCTGGACGAGGAAGGCACGGAAGCAGTCAACGTGGCGGATTTAAGGAGCGCTACGGACCTCGCTCTCCGCGCTACGAAATCCGCTGCACAGGCCATAGGGCGGAACATGGCCTCTCTCACCGTTGCTGAGAGACACCTCTGGCTGACGCTTTCAGAAATGCCGGACTCGGAGCGCTCTGTGTTCCTCGACGCCCCCGTTTCTGCTACTGGCCTCTTTGGATCGTCCGTCAAAGATTTCGCGGACAGATTCGCTGAGGTACAAAAGACGTCGCAGGCCATGAAGCACTTTTTGCCAAAGCGCTCTAGCTCCGCATCAGGCCGCTCTAAACAGCCGTCTGCTCGCAGCTCGCAGCCACCGCCCCCCGCCGCCGCTTCACAGCGTCGACAGGCCCGGGACCAGAGACCACGCTCTCGCTCTGCCGGCCGCCGCCCCCCACAGCGTGGGACTCGGCCGAAGGTTGAGATGAAGCCCGAGGCCTCAAAGTCTTCCTAGCCAGCTTAGGAAAACGACGGTGTTCAAGCCCCGCTGCGGCCGGGTTTCCACCAAAACTTCCCGCTCGTCCAGTTCCATTACATGCGACTGTTCCAGTGTACTCTGCAGTAAACAAGTCGGTTACATTACCCGCTTGCCTGTACACAAACGCCGTTTTCACGGCGACCCAGATAAATCCTGTAAAGAGCGTATTTTCTGGTATTCCGGCCACGGCCGACGGTGTTATGAGTGTAGTAAAAATGCCCACTGCCCAGTGCCCATTCCTACACACAGACACAGCCCGCCCCACAGGGCTCGCGCACATAAAATCGACTCATGTCGATTGCGCACAGAATGTAGTGAACGTGCCCACGTCCCAGTGCCCACAAACACTACACGCTGCATGTCTCTCGGTTTCTGTAAAAACGAAACCAACACACATACAACCGACTCAGGTCGATGGTGTTTTCAGTGCAAATGTGCCCGCTGTCCTGCGCCCACATTCACTCACAGACATGACGAATCCCTCGGTTTCCCCCACGCTCGCCGTCTCTCAGCTACCTGCCGTGAGAGAGCCGAGCGCGGGCGAACCGCCCGCTGTGATCAAAACACTCCCCGCCTCGAGCGCTGCAAATGCGGTGTCTATAATACAGCATACCGAAGCTCCCCGGTCGCCACTATGTCACGACCAGAGCTCCGATCTCATTCAACCCTTAGCTATGCACGCACATGCGTGGGCAAAGCTTCCCGGTGTATCAGAATGGGTGCTGAACATTATAGAAAGAGGCTATTCGCTACAGTTCGCTCGACGTCCCCGCCGTTGTGCGGTGCGAGTCGAAACCACGGTAGAAAAGGAAGTAGCAAGTGTACTTCGTACCGAAATTGCGAAACTGTTGAGCAAAGGGGCAATAGAGCCTTTATCTCAAGCTCAGAGCGAAGGGGGGCTATACAGCAGATATTTTCTGGTTCCGAAAAAAGACGGGGGTCTCAGACCCATTCTAGATCT
This sequence comes from Leuciscus idus, assembly GCA_021554675.1. Lineage (NCBI taxonomy): Eukaryota > Metazoa > Chordata > Actinopteri > Cypriniformes > Leuciscidae > Leuciscus > Leuciscus idus. The sequence goes on along the minus strand of CM038643.1, from coordinate 28,703,778 downwards.
AAGACAACTGAACGTAGCGCTTTCAAAACGCCGGTTCAGAATGCTCACAACCAAGAAAATCCTCGCGCAAATTCGCCACGGGGACTGGTTTGTGTCAATAGATCTGAAAGACGCGTATTTCCAAATACAAATAGCGTCACGTCACAGGCGATTTTTGAGATTCGCCTTCGAGGGCCAGGCTTATCAATACACAGTCCTACCGTTTGGCCTGTCCCTAGCACCCCGTACATTCACGAAGTGCATGGACGCAGCCCTCGCTCCCCTGAAACTTCGGGGAATGCGAGTTTTGAACTACTTGGACGATTGGCTGGTTCTAGCTCAGTCACATACGGAGCTCATAGAACACAGAACCATTTTACTCGAACATCTCGAGAATCTGGGTCTCAAAGTCAACTGGGCGAAAAGTTCACTGTCTCCCAGTCAGAGAATATCTTTTCTGGGCACAGAACTGGACTCGCTGTCAATGACAGCTCAAATATCGCTACAGCGCAGATTGACTATTCAGCGCATGACAGAAACCTTCCGCCGCGGCACTATAGTCCCGCTAAAGAAGTTTCAAAGGATGCTCGGTCTCATGGCAGCAGCATCCACAGTTCTCCAGCTGGGTCTGCTTCGCATGCGCCCACTGCAGTTCTGGCTACAAGCGCGAGTACCGCGTCGAGCATGGACTTCAGGTCTCTTTCGTCTCAAGGTCGATCAGGAATGCGTCTCAGCACTGATACCCTGGAGAGCGACCGACTGGTACCAGTCAGGTGTAAGCCTGGGGACTTCCTCGAGTGTGAAGGTGGTGTCCACGGACGCCTCCACCTCGGGATGGGGAGCACTGCTCGAGGGCAGACCGTTTTTCGGCCAGTGGTCAGAACGGGAAAAGCTTCTGCACATAAACTGCCTGGAAATGATGGCAGTCGACAACGCGCTGAGGCGCTTTCGTCCCCAAATAGCAGGACACCACGTCTTGGTCCGCTCGGACAACATGTCAGTGGTAGCCTACATAAATCGCCAGGGAGGCATCACATCCCGAAACCTATACAGGTTAGCGAAACGCCTCCTGGTATGGGCTCAGCACAATTTGCGCTCGCTCAGAGCAGCGCATGTGCCTGGCCACCTGAATGTGGGACCAGACAGACTGTCCAGGAACAATGTTCCAGCAGGAGAATGGTCACTGCATCCGCAGACAGTCCAACTGCTGTGGCAGACATTCGGCAGAGCAAAGATAGACCTGTTTGCGTCTCAAGAAAACGCTCACTGCCCGGAATTTTTCTCAAAGAGCAGGGATGCGCTGGCCCACGTCTGGCCCCGCTGCCCGCTCTATGCCTTTCCCCCCATCACGCTCCTACCTCAGGTATTAGAGCGGATCAGGGAAAGCAGATGCTCAGTGTTACTGGTTGCTCCGTTCTGGAAGAACCAGGCTTGGTTCCCAGTTCTTATGCAGCTGACGAGCACTGCCCCATGGCCAATACCAGTGAGGAGGGACCTCCTCTCTCAAGCCAGGGGCTCGATCTGGCATCCTCGCCCGGAGCTTTGGTCCCTACATGCGTGGGCCATCAACGGGTACCCTCTGATATCCCAGAGGGAGTGTTAAACACGATCATGCAGGCTAGAGCTCCCTCTACGAGACGGCTCTATTCCTCAAAATGGTCAGTGTTCTCCAGCTGGTGCACAGCACGCGGCTTTTCACCCCTGGACTGTGGAGTGACGGAGGTTCTCTCCTTCCTACAAGAGCTACTGGATGAAGGCAGAGCCCCATCCACGCTCAAAGTCTATGTGGCGGCTATAGCAGCGTTTTCCAAACCAACGCTTGGTCAGTCACTAGGAAGGAACGATCTGGTCATTCGGTTCCTTAGAGGAGCTAAGAGGTTAAATCCTCCCAGACCTCCCTCAGTCCCCATATGGGACCTTTCTACGGTCTTGGAGGCCATGAAGGGTGCCCCATTTGAGCCTATCCAGTCAGTAGATATCAAACACTTGTCTTTCAAAACAGTGTTTCTTCTGGCTCTCGCTTCAGTGAAGCGCATAGGGGACTTACAAGCGCTCTCAGTGAGCGCGACGTGTATGGAGTTTGGGCCAAATGACTCGAAAGTCATACTCAAACCAAGGCACGGGTACGTCCCTAAATCCCTCAATACACCGTTCAGGGCCCAGGTAATTTCCCTGTCTGCCCTGCCGGTCTCTAACGAGGAGAAGGACGCCAGCTTCCTTTGCCCAGTCAGGGCGCTAAGGGCTTATGTGTCCCGCACGTCTGTTTTCAGACAGACGGAGCAGCTCTTTGTTTCACTCTACGGACGTTCTAAGGGACTCGCCGTTTCGAAACAGAGCCTATCCAGATGGATAGTCGATGCTATAGCGCTGGCTTACACCTCTAAGGGCTTGCAGTGCCCATTAGGTGTCAGAGCGCACTCCACGAGAGGCGTGGCCTCGTCGTGGGCTTGGTCTAGTGGGATTGCCTTGCAAGATATCTGTATGGCGGCAGGCTGGGCCTCCCCGTCTACATTTATAAGGTTTTATAACCTAGAGGTTCCCGCTCTGCAAGCTAAGCTGCTTTCAGTCTAAAAATCGGTACTGTCTGCCCCGAGTACGTCCGGCCCAGAATACCGAAATAGCGCGAGCAACGCTCGTTTAGATCGCGCAGCTCTATGGGCAATGTGTAAGACCCACTATATTCATCAGTCCAGGCCGGGGTCGCCCTGACTGAGTAAATACCATCACTATAACTGTTCTTATAGGATGCTGCATTACAGGAATGATGCTATTCTAGCCACTCTTCCTGGGCTCTCTGTGAGTCACTTATGATCATGTACTACATGAGCCCGGGCACCTGCCCTTGGGACTTTGGTGCTGGATCATAGCATGCACGGCGTTTTACACTGTTTCCCCTAGCGTAAGATATTACGCAGTACGAGAGTACCTCTCGTAAGAGAACGTACTCGGTTACTAACGTAACCTCGGTTCTCTCTAGAGAGGAAACGAGTACTGCGTATCTTGCCGTGCCTGCGCACGCTCCGGTTCGCTCCGGCGATGAAAAACCGGTAAGCTAGCCTTTCGATGCTATATTTATAGCCCCAGGCCACGCCCGTTTCGGCGGGACGTGACGTATGGGGCGCGAAGCGCCCCCATTGGTGATGACGTCACGATAGGGCCTTATCGATAGGCTGCTGCAGTTGCCGCAGGGCAGCCAATAGGCGCGCGAGCTGTCTCGCCTATGTCTGCATGCTGCCGCAACGCGTTTTACATTATTTCAAAATTAAGGATAATTTTTTGGCTTCAGTATCTCGCGGAAAAGAGATTTCCCCTAGCGTAAGATATTACGCAGTACTCGTTTCCTCTCTAGAGAGAACCGAGGTTACGTTAGTAACCGAGTATGTTTTAACACATTATAATATTATATATTCATTGTTACACCTTAAGAAATTATAATACTTTAAAACTCATGACAAACAACCAATTTCAGATGTAACAAGGATTTTTTAAGTATTATAATACATTTTAACTTTGGTTGCAATTATTTACGAAAATATATACTACATTATAACATACATTATGAAAACCTTTATAATGCATTATACATAAAGGCTTCAAGTAAAGTGTCACCATAATATCTAATTATCATTATTATTAATAAATGTTGTTCTTGTTTCCACTGTAAAACATTTTCTGAAATGAAAATTGTGTATTTTTTTAATCTAATTTATAAAAAAATAATTATGTAATTAAATAGACTTACATTTGATCACCAGTTTAGTTCCTCCACCGAAAGTCCACCACAGTGATACAATCTAATGAAACGCTCGTACAAAAACCTCTATTCCACTCGAGTGAACACACACTCCAGCAGAGAGAGAGAAACAACACTTCAACACACTGATATTAGAAGATCCTCAGCTCTTCTCAACACTCACTCATTCAGATTTGACTAAATGCTTTCTGATATAACACTGTTTAAAGAAATATATTTGATGAGCTGTGACCTCTGAGGTGACCTTTGACCTCTTTGATCATGGATGATGTTGTGGAGTTTCTCATAATGATGCTTCTGTTCTTCATATGCAGATCAATCATCATGATTCACAGAAAAACCTGCAGCTTCAAATAAATGAATCAATAATTCTGAACATTTCAGATGCACATTGTTTAATATATAATGACCTGATTATGAGTCCTGATGAACTTCATGCATGTGGAAAATGTGGGAAAAAATAGATATCATGAAAATATTTCCCAGAGAGCAACATGTCAACATTGATTCCAAAGACCATAATGGACATTTTTTATTATGACTCTAAATATAGTAAAACTGATTCATTTAGTTCTTGATTTGTCATTGTTAACATGCTTGTAAAGGTGTAGCACAGAACTGTACTCAGAGAAACTGCTGCGTATGACATATGTTTATAATGATCTACATTCATGATTCTCCAGACAAAACCTAGTGTCTTATCAGCCTGACAAACATAAACACAAATATTTCACTATTAATAAATATGTACAATTAATCACTAAATGGTTCAATAACATTATTCTGAAAGTAAAATCTTTGAAGAGAGTTTATGAGTTTGTTATCAGCACAAGCTGTTGTAAATCCTGCCCACTTCTTTGCATTGTCAGCACATGCTTCAGTGCTCTGAGAGTGTTTATAGTGCTGTGAGTTTAACACTTCATGACTGAGAGCAGAACACAATCTTCATCATCACACAACACTAAACTACAGCAATGAACACAATCAACATCTTCATCTGGACTCTGACTCTCTGCATTCAGGGAAAATATCTTGTATAAAAATCTTGCAAAATTAACAATCACATCTCATTTACAATCATATTAATGACTAAAATGTCTAATTTCAGAGATCTGGGGACAAGTGACAGTGACTCAGAATCCAGCAATAAAACCCGTCAAACAAGGAGAAACTGTTTCAATCAGCTGTAAAACCAGTCAGCCGATTTCTGGCTGTAGTGACTGTGTGTCTTGGTATCAGCAGAAACCCGGAGAAGCTCCTAAACTCCTGATTTATTACATAAGACGCCTTCAGTCAGGAACTCCTAGATTCAGTGGCAGTGGAACTAACTTGGGCAGTGATTTTACTCTGACCATCAGTGGAGTCCAGACTGAAGATACAGGAGATTATTACTGTCAGAGTAGACACACCATCAACAGTCAGTATGTGTTCACACAGTGATAAAGAGTCGTACAAAAACGTACTCGGTTACTAAACGTAACCTCGGTTCTCTCTAGAAGAGGGAACGAGTATTGCGTAAGTTGCTTACGCTACGGGAAAGTCTTCTTTCTTCGAGATCTGAAGCCAAAAATTATCCTTAATTTTGTATTCATTGTCAACGCAGTGCGGCAGCCGGCAGACCATGGCAGGCTGTATAAGCGTGCTCATTGGCTGCCAGGCGGCAACTGCTTAAGCCTATCAGTGAGCCTTGTGTGACCTCACATCCAATGAGGGCGCTTCGCGCCCTCCACACCCCTCTAACCGTCAGGATGGGTGTGGCCAGTGTGTATATAAGCAGGGCTCACAGGCTGAAAAATCTGGTTTTCGTAGTCTGAAGCGCAAAAGCTCGTGGCGCGTCACGGCAGGTTACGCAATACTCGTTCCCTCTTCTAGAGAGAACCGAGGTTACGTTTAGTAACCGAGTACGTTCTCTTACGAGAGGTTCTCTCGTATTGCGTAAGTTGCTTACGCTACGGGAACCCCTTGTCAACGCCGTGCGCGCCGAGCATACAGCGCATGAATCCCAGGGAGACCGGGGAAAAACATAACGCTGAAAACAGGTGGCCGGTAGGGAAACGGGCCAACACATGTACAAAGCACTTCACTTCGTGAATAGATAGAGCGGCACAGCCGGTCTATTCATATCCATGTAAATAGTGCGGCCGGCGGTGCGGGCCCACACAATACATAAGCACAAGTAAGGGAAATAAATAGAGCAGAACACAGTCTATTTATGGGGAGAATAATCCCCAGCGCGGCAGAGTGCAAGAGGGGCGGCCAGCAGTGCGGGCCAGCACCGGTACACAGCGCGCAATGGGAAATAAGGGACAGAACGGCACAGCCGGTCTGAACACCAAATACTCCTTCCCTTGGTGCCATACCAGAAATATAACCAGTATGTGAGCGTAGTCTGCGCATAAGCGACTGGGCAGAGCATACAGCCCACTTATACTGATAACAGTTTAGCCTGCAAGGCAGGAACTTCCAGGTTATAAAACCTCACGAATGTCGATGGGGAGGCCCAGCCCGCCGCCATACAAATATCGTGAATAGAAATTCCACTGGACCAGGCCCACGAAGAGGCCATGCCTCTGGTGGAGTGGGCTCTGATACCCAAAGGACACTGCAGGTGTTTGGAGGCGTAAGCTGCTGCAATCGCGTCCACTATCCACCTGGACAGGCTCTGTTTCGAGGCGGCGAGACCCTTGGTGCGCCCGCCAAAAGAAACAAAGAGCTGCTCGGAACGCCTGAAAGCGGCGGAGCGCGTGATGTAAACTCTCAGCGCCCTAACAGGGCATAGGAGGTTATCACTGTCCCCGTTATCGGATGCTGGCAGAGCCGAAAGGGAGATGATTTGTGCCCTAAAGGGGGTTCCAATCGCTTTGGGGATGTAACCGTGTCTCGGTCTGAGGATGACTTTCGAGTCATTCGGTCCGAACTCAAGACATGCAGGGCTAACAGATAGCGCGTGCAGATCCCCCACGCGTTTTACTGAAGACAGAGCTATCAGAAAAACGGTTTTGAGCGAAAGATACTTAGAATCCACGGATTCAAGTGGTTCAAAGGGAAAAGCCTTCAGGGCCTCCAGGACCAAGGACAGATCCCAAATAGGAACCGAGGGGGGCCGCGGGGGATTCATCCGTCTGGCTCCTCTGAGGAAACGGATAATAAGCTCGTTCCTTCCTATTGCGCGGCCGAGCGTCGTCTGAGCGAACGCTGCAATAGCCGCCACATATACTTTGAGCGTGGAAGGGGACCTGCCCTTATCCAACAGCTCCTGTAGGAAGGAGAGCACCCGCGGGACCCCACATGTTTGTGGATCCAAGCTCTAAGTAGCGCACCATTTAGAGAACACAGACCATTTGGAGACATAGAGCCGCCTCGTAGAGGGAGCTCTAGACTGCGTGATCGTGTTCACGACCCCTTCTGGCAGGTCAACGTGTATCCGTTGATCACCCATGCATGCAGAGACCATCGCTCCGGATTGGGGATGCCAGATCGATCCCCCGGCTTGAGAGAAGAGATCCTTTCTCAGCGGGATCGGCCATGGGGGTGAGTGCGACAGCCTCACTAGCTCTGGGTACCAGATTTGGTTCTCCCAGCGCGGAGCTATAAGAAGCACTGGGTGGTGCGTTTCCCTGATCCTCGCTATGACCTGTGGTAACAGGGAGATCGGAGGGAAAGCGTAAAGCGGGAGGCTGGGCCAGGCTTGGGACAGCGCGTCCTCGCTTTTCGAGAAGAATATCGGGCAGTGAGCGTTGTCTTTCGACGCAAAGAGGTCGACTTCCGCTCTGCCGAATAGGCGCCAGAGGAACTGGACTGTCTGAGGGTGCAGGGACCATTCTCCCGGGGGAATGATGTCTCTGGACAGTCTGTCTGGGCCGACATTGAGGTGGCCCGGCACGTGCGCGGCTCTCAGCGAGCGCAACGAGCGGTGAGCCCACACGAGAAGGCGTTCTGTCAGTTTGCACAGGTTCCTGGACCTGACACCGCCTTGTCGGTTCACATAGGACACCACGGACATGTTGTCCGAGCGGACTAGCACGTGGTGATCCTGTATAAATGGGAGAAAGCGCTTGAGCGCGTTCTCGACCGCTATCATCTCCAAACAATTTATGTGGAGGCATTTCTCCTGGTCTGACCATAGGCCAAAGACCGGTTTGCCCTCGAAAAGAGCGCCCCAACCTGAGGTGGAAGCGTCTGTCGAGATAACTTTGCGGTGTGAGATGGCTCCCATTGTCACTCCCCGCTGGTACCAGTCGGCCGCTAACCAGGGCTTCAGTGCTGAAACGCAGCTCTGAGTCACTCTGATTCGAATGCCGCCGGAAGCCCAGGCTCTGTGAGGCACTCGGGCATTCAGCCAGCGTTGTAGCGGGCGCGTACGCAATAGACCCAGCTGAAGCACTGCTGCAGCTGAAGCCATACAACCCAGCATCCTCTGAAATGTCTTGAGAGGTGCGGTGCTGCCCGGCTGGAAGGACGCGGCCAGGCGTCGAATGCAGTGCGCGCGCTGTGGTGACAGGCGGGCCGTCATTGCCACAGTGTCCAGATTCAAACCCAGAAAAGAGGTTGATTGACTGGGCACTAATGAGCTCTTGGTCCAGTTGACCGTGAGCCCCAGGCTTTCCAGGTGGCTGAGAAGCACTGTTTTGTGGGCGATGAGTTCGGCCTCTGACTGTGCTAGAATCAACCAATCGTCCAGATAGTTCAAAATTCGCATACCCTGACCTCTCAGGGGAGCGAGAGCTGCGTCCATGCACTTCGTGAATGTACGGGGTGCCAAAGACAGGCCGAACGGCAGGACGGTGTATTGATATACCTGACCGTCGAAGGCGAATCTCAAGAATGGCCTGTGACGGGGTATTATCTGGATCTGAAAGTATGCGTCCTTTAGATCGAGAGAGATAAACCAGTCCCTCGGGCGAATTTGCGCGAGAATCTGCCTGGTTGTGAGCATTTTGAACGGTCTTCTCAGAGCTTTGTTCAAATATCTCAGATCCAAAATCGGTCTGAGAGCTCCATCCTTCTTGGGAACGAGGAAATATCGGCTGTAAAAGCCCGACTCGCTCATAGAAGGGGGAAACCGGTTCTATAACCCCTTTGCACAGAAGTGTGGCTATTTCTGCTCGAAGTAGATGTGCTACTTCCCCATTCACTCTCGTCTCGGTACGTGCTCGAAAGCGCGGGGGGCGGCGAGCGAACTGCAGAGTATAGCCTAGTTTTACTGTGCTTAGCACCCATTCTGATGCGCCTGGAAGAGCTTCCCACGCTCTTGCGTGTGCAGCCAGGGTCAGAATGGCCTCCGGGCTCTGATCGCCGCGCATTGCGGGCTCGAGAGCTCGAAACGGAGGGGCGGGCGCAGCGCGCGCGCTTTCGGTGCTTAGACACGGCGGATCGCACACAGCGATAGCTGGCCGTTTTACACACAGTGTCCCGGTGGCTTTGGACGGGGAACATATAGTGTGAGGCGCGACGCGCAAAGGCGGCGTCGGGGGCGAAATTTTCGTTAGTATGTGTGAGCGCAAGGGAGCGGGCACAACACTTGCATTTAGAACATGACCGGTCGTGAGGGGCCGTGTAACAGAGCGGGCAGTGAGTAGGTGTGGGCACTGTGATGTGGACACGTGACCTACTTTTATCACTCGAGCGGCTCGTGCCCGCTTTATGAGAGTGGGCTCTGTGATAGACACGGGATTTATAGTGCTTGTGTGCAGGGGTGAACACAGAGACGTGGGCACATTCACTGCATTTAAAACACATGCGGCGCGAGCCGTGTAACCAGACATAACGCCCTCTCGAGATTTCTCTGGGTCGCCGTGAGAACGGTGGTTGCGCGCAGGCGAGCGGGTAGATATACCGGTTCGTTGGCTGCGAGGTAAACATCTGCAGTAGCCGTGGCAACGGGGACTGACAGAGCGTGAAGCTTTGACGGTGGTCCAGCCGCAGCGGGACTTAACCGTCTTTTCTTCCCTCGTGTATAGACGCTCATAAATAATCGAGCACCATGTGGTGCGAGAGGCGAGTTCGCTTTCTGTATGTAAGAAAAGCTGGCCGCGAGCTCGGAGAAGCGAACAGAAAAAACATTTATCTGCCGCGAGAGCTGGGCTCGAACTCGGGTTTCTGGCGTTATAGCCTATGATTCTGCCACTGGGCTACAGGGGAGAACACATGAACTTTTGGTTAGCGCGAGCACATAACAGTACGACCTCATGTTTGTTTGCAGTCGTGCGTGTATTAAAAACAGGCTCGTTTACTGCAGTAGTAATATTTGCAGCCGCCTGAACTTAGAGGGGACTGAGAAATGTTTGAGAATTGGCGGTTTTGTCCGGCCACAGCGGGACGAAAACACTCTCTCTCCTCTTTTCGCCGGTGAGTGAGGCGCGCGCGCTGAACGTTGCTCGTGACCGTCTGCTCTGTCATCCCTTGTGAACGGCGCAAACTGCGCGGCCCAACAAGGGGGAGTGCGGGTTCGCTTTCTGTATGTAAGAAAAACTGGCCGCGAGCTTGGAGAAGCGAACAGCATACATTTTTATCTGCCGCGAGAGCCGGGATCGAACCCGGGTCTTCTGGCGCAAAAGCCTAAGATTCTGCCACTGAGCCACAGGGGGAGAATACATTGGCTGTAGGTTAGAGCGAGCATATAACAGTGTCATGTCTTGTGACGGCGTTTGCTTGCAGGCGTGCGTGTATTTATAACAGGCTCGTATACTGCAATATGAACAATTCCAGTCGCCTGAGCTTAAGAGGGGACTGAGAAATGTGCGCGAGGACGAGTAGCTTTCTTGTAACGTAAAGAGAGCTCCAGGACCGTCCGTTTCTGCCATCCCTTGTGAGCGGCGCAGTTTGCGTGGCTCGAACAGAGGGAGAGGAAGCTCGCTCCGAGACCGTCCACTTCTGCCATCCCTTGTGAGCGGCGCAGTAGCGCGGCTCGAACAGAGGGAGGGTGTCTATCTCATTCGCCTCATCCCCTGACGCGGCGGCGGTTGAGCGGCCGGGAGGGGGGGTGGAGAGGGCGAGAGAGAAGCTCGAGGGAGAGGTTCCGGCGAGCTCCTCAGTCATATCAGTCTCCGGTGGTCTCTACGAGCGGCGCTTCTATTGCGCGGCCCGGCAGGGACAGGCGGAGCGACAGCTTGGTCGAAAACTTCAAGTCGAGCCCGCAGGGTCGACATTGAAAGTTCTTCGCACTCGGGGCAGCCGCCCGTAGAGAGTGCGGTGGCGGCGTGCTCGCGGCCCAGGCAGAGAGCGCAGAAGAGGTGGCGGTCTCCGTTGCTGAGCGGGGCGCGGCACGAGCCGCAGGAAAAAAACGAGGCGTTTTGACAAAAACGCCTCGTGCTCTTTTAGAACAGTGAGAGTTAGTGTGTGTCGCAGGGCGAGCACACACAGCAGTAATAAAAGGATATGTCGCCGGATAGCGTAGCAGGCACGGATGGCTGAAGGCGGCGAAGGCGGCCGGCTTCTTCAGGCGCTGTCCTAGGCTTGCTGGTCGCTGGTTTCAACGGCGGCGGCTCTCAAGATCCAGCGATGCGAAGAGCTTCGCTGAAGACAAGAAAATCAGATTTTTCAGCCTGTGAGCCCTGCTTATATACACACTGGCCACACCCATCCTGACGGTTAGAGGGGTGTGGAGGGCGCGAAGCGCCCTCATTGGATGTGAGGTCACACAAGGCTCACTGATAGGCTTAAGCAGTTGCCGCCTGGCAGCCAATGAGCACGCTTATACAGCCTGCCATGGTCTGCCGGCTGCCGCACTGCGTTGACAATGAATACAAAATTAAGGATAATTTTTGGCTTCAGATCTCGAAGAAAGAAGACTTTCCCGTAGCGTAAGCAACTTACGCAATACGAGAGAACCTCTCGTAAGAGAACCTCTGTCAGTCAGACGTCACAGTGACTGCACTGATACAGCTGAGAGAAACTGCAGCTGCTGATGGAGGATCACAAACTACACAATATCAAACCTTTCACAGACTTTATCTATTTATTATGATGTAAGTAAACATGTAACATGTAATCTTATTTCCCTTACTAAACTGGACAAAAATGTGGAGAAAATGTGAGTGTTGCTTGCAGATCCGAGAAAGGCCATAAATGTACTACCCGGACAGACTGAACTGGACCCGATTGTCACATATTCCACACTAAATTGCTATTAACAAGTCAATAAACAACCTGCGAAAAATTAAACTTTTTGTCTCACCTAATTTTAGTTGCCGCCGTCTCCCTTCCTTGCACCTGACTGACTGTGATGCATTGCAATCCTCCGATAAGAACGTTTTCCATGTCATTCCTCTCGTTATTCCAAGCTTAATCCACTCATTATTTCAGATTCAAAAGTCCACTTGATGTCACGGTGACGTATGACAAATGCGACTTTGCAGATTTGCATTTCGACTCGAGTTAACTCGCATAATAACTTTGACTGTTTGCCCTTTTGAACTATTTTTGAACCTTTTGAGCTTTTTTTCTCATATCGCTCATGGAAAGGTGTTTATCACCATTAGTAGAGTAGAGCAGAGCAGAGTAGAGATACTTTATTGATTCTGAAGGAAATTAAGGTGTCCAATAGCTTATACATATCATGCATACACATAGACACACAGACAAGACATCCACGCAGACATACGTACTACAAAAATACAAAGGAAGATGTCAATAGTGTGCCAATAGTGTGCCATTACAGTAAGGTTAGATTAGTAACATGTTAACCCTCTGAGGTCGACAAACGCGCCCGCGCGTTTTGCTGGATTTTTTTCAGTTCAGTTCAAAAGAAATTAATTTTGCTCTGTTGACTTTGATATTACAAGCAAGTTTCATACATCAATCGATTCTGTTAAATGTGTATTATTTTTGTGTATACTCACAATAAAAACAAAGTGTTGTGCTTTTTGCCAAATAAAGAAAAATAAACGTGATGCGAGTTCTGCCTTCTCTCTGTCAGTGAAGACCATTCTGAAACGCGTCCGAAAATGAACAATAACTCAGCGAATACTGAGTCAAACAGGCATACAGACACACAGGCATGAAGCTTGAATTCTCTTCTTTAAAATGAGGTAATTTATATAAAAAACAAATATTCTCATCTTGTGAAATCTGTATTAAAAGAGCGATTCCAGTCGAGCTAATTAGAGCTCATTCAAAGGTAATGTGACTCCGCCCACGGAGAGCGCGTGCTATTCAAACGCAAATTACTGAGGCAAACCTGTGAACGCCCCCATATCAGCTCGAGAAAACACAAGTTTAATCATATCATTGTAGCCTACGTGTTTACACCATCTGGCAGCGCTGTGAGGAATAATAATAACGGAAAATCTACCTCAGAGTGCGGGTATTGCAGGAGAGAGGATCCGAATATGTAGTAAGTTTTTTTTCCTTCTCAAGTTAATCGCGTTTCTGTGAATGAATGAACGGCAGCCGCAGAGATGCGCGCTGTTTATCACAGCTCGCAAAAAGACAGTTTAAATTTAAATTGCGTCTCTGTGTGAATGAATGATGATGTTTTAGCAAACTGTATTGCTATACTGAGATGAGTAAACTGAAAATTAACATTTATATGCCCTAATATTTCATAAAAACAACGTTACAGTCAGGCGTTTCTGTTTGTGAATGAATGTTTCGGTTTTAGCAAACTGTATTGCTATACTGAGTAAAAATCGACTGAAATGTTGAAATAAAATGTATTTGTATAAGCAACGTATTAAACTGCAAATTAACATTTATATTTCTTATAATAAAAATGAAAGAGCTATGTTACAGACATATGAAAGACAACATTTCGTTGATTAGTTTTGGATAGATTATACATTTTTACTGTAAAATATCTGCCAACTCAAATAAGCCAATATTTGTTTGCCAATATTTGCTCATGTTAAATATAGTATGTTTTGTCAAAAATAAAGTAATCAAATAATCAATCAAATCCTTAACTTTGAAATATGTATGATAAAATGTATACTTTAGTTTTTACAAAGAAAGATTACACTTGAATTGTTGTTGTAATTGTAACCTTTTTAATAAAAAAATATATTTACAAGGTAGATGTAAACAAACTATTAAAAGGTAATAAGGTAATAAGCCTTTTCTTTAAATAATTTTTATTGTGTTTTATTAGTGACAAATTTGGGGAGAGGATAAATATTCCAAAACTGAAAATACAGTATGAGAATTAACTGCACAATTACTAGACATGTTTTCCTTGGATATTATAGGCCAAATTGCAAGCACAATATGTGGAAAAATAAAAAATAATTGAGATGCTTCCAACTGTTGCTCTTGCATTCTTGTGGCTCAGTGACTCACCTGAATGAAAGGGTCATTAAGTATGCAGGCCCCATTGTCTCCTAAGGTGTGAACCACTAAATATGCATGATCGTTGACGCCCACTCCGCATATTGCCTTTCCAAACAGAAAGTGCTTTGCAAAATTCAAATCAATGTATTGTGTTATGTGAATGATAAGGGCAGGATGATTTTCACATCATTTTGAAGAAAAAACACTAGGCAATGACATCTATTAGACAAAAGTCTTATTGGCACATATTTAGTATGTGTTTTATGGCCTTATTTCAGAAACTTTAGTTTTTAGTTTTTTCAATAACCACGCATAAACATTATTCTCTCAAAAATGCAGACATGTACATTCTTGTTGCTCACATATTATGGTAGCCCTGTTTGTGCTAAATAGTGTGTAATTTTTTTTTGCCATTAATATGTTTATAAGCAACTGAAAAAAGCACAAATGTCAGGGCATGTCAGAACATCTCAAGGACCCCAAAAACACCTTAGACCCCAGAGGGTTAAAGGAGCGGTATGGGAAAAGGAATGCAGAAAGGTGCAATGGTTTCATAGTGCAAGAGAGTGCCATTTCAAGTACACTATACAGTATATGCCTATACAGACAAAAAGACAGCATGGTGTATAAACCATACAGGCAAGCTAGCAGATTGGGCAAGTGGCTAATGTAGCCAATAAGGGAGTCAAACAGTGCCAATCAGTCCAGTCCAGGGTAGTCCAGGGTAGAATATGTTTATGTATAAAGGCACCCAGATGAAGGCATGGTACAAAGCGTAGTTTGAAAAGCAGACTTAAATTTGTGTGATATATTTTGTTGATATATTATTAGTGTGATAATAGTTTTGCAATTTAGTTATTTCAGTTTATTTTTGTGTGTAGAGATAACTAGATTGTCCAGACAACAATACATTTTAAGTTTTCTTGTCCTCAACTAGACTGAAAGTTGAATGAACAACTTAAATTGTTATTTTAACTTATAAATGTAAGTTGAAACAACTGCACAAAATTTTTTTTTGAATTCAGTTATACTCTAATGCTAGCCTGGGTTTCCCCATGCTGCCTTGAGCGCAGCGCGATTTTATTCACGCTGCTAGTCAGCATGGATTCCATGGACCAGATTTTTGCCTCAGCTAGGGAACCAATCACAGAACGGGGAGGGAGCAGCAAGACGATGACTACGTCTATGCGACACACCGAAGCAGTTTGTTTATATCTATACATACCTTCTACCCTCATGTTTGTCTTGCACAAACGGCAATAGTCGCTGAACGCCATCGTGTACACATAAATCTCTGACCCATCGTCTTCTTTCATCGTCGAATATCGAATATCTGAATAAACGATTGGCTATGATCTACGTACAGGCGCATTTGATAGACATTCGTATCGCCCAATAAACGGCTCTGGGCATTCGTAAACCACGCCTCAAATACGAGAAAATGAACATGTGGTTCCCAGACCACATCTCAATGAGAAAGTGGTCTGACGTTAGCCAGGCTACTGTTGGAAACTTTTATTCCTTCATCGAAGCAAAAACCAGGAGACTTGAGATGGATTTTATAAGCAGAAGAGATTTATTCTTCCATGTCTGTAGTTCATCAAGTCTGTAGTTCATCATCATCAAGTCTGACTCAAGACAGTTGCCTTGCACTTTTATACACATTTAGGGGGAGGGATTTACATTGATGTAGAACAAAGCATGCAAATTAAGTATACAGGTTAAGGAACCCGCCCGACTCCAGCTAGTTACCAGTCTCAATCCAATCAGCATAACCATTCAAACGCATATGTGCTAATCCAATCAGCCCAACGATTTATCGTCTAGGGCTGGGGCTCGAGCCATTAAAGACAAAAGGTGCATCTGGGGCTACGGGCTCGAGCCATTAAAGACAAAAGGTGACTTACAATAGAGAAAAACAGGACTGGCAGAAACTGTTGTTACTATTATCCTAACCTAACCTTAAAATGCTAACTTCAATGTACTCAACTTTTACTGTTGCAACCTAAATTAAACATTTCATAAATTTGTAATACAACACTACTCTAATGCTTTAATAGCAGTATATTTACTTTGTAAACTAAACTTAATTTATCTATATTTCTGTCAGGTCCATTAAGTCAAGAACACACATGACAATAAAAATGATTTAGGCAAATTTTTATTGAATAAATTGCAATTCAAGTGGATAAATTCTGAATGAACTTGTTGGCGGTATGGCTCTGTTCAGGGAGTCCTCTGACCTTTCATGAGCACCATGAAATAGCAGAGAGTCAGAGGACAGCAGCAGCATTAGGGAACACTCACACAGTTTAGGACTGGGAGAGCTGAACTATTCCCCATATGAACAGAGCAGCAACGATGACAAAAGCAAATGCCACGTTATACAGGACAAGGAGGAGCTGGGGAGGTGGCGGGCTGCAAAGAGCTAGCATCAGCAGTTAGGAGCGAACTGAATCTGTTTAAAGAGGGCGCCCCGTTTTATATCATAGCCATTAGCAGCGAGGGGAGTTGAACAGCTGATGTGCTGATGCATCTCAGCTGAGCAGAACAGCTGATGAGACCGTGTTGTTGGCCAATAGCGTTTGCAGCGTCTTGACTACCTGGCCTGCCAGAACTGACGCTTACGCTCAATATCTTGCTGTCTGGTAGACTTCATTAAATCCTAAACTATGAATTTATTTTAGTGTGTACATTAAAAATATTACTGTTATTTACAATTATGAGCACAGATGAATTAAATTACACAAAAAAATTGCCTAGCTGTTTCAGTTTTTATTCATCAGATTGAACCTGAAAATGAACCTCTCAAGATGATTTGGTGAATACATTTTTTTCTCTGAGAATTTTCGAGAGAAGTCCGCGGAAACCGGATGATTTTCCATGTTGGACCTTACATGTGTCTTCAGAAGGAGTGATACAGAGCAAGTGTGAGATTTTATATCTCAGTTTTTCTTTCGAAGATGAACAAAAGTCTTACATGTTTTGGAACTACTGAAGGGTAAGTGATGACAGAATTTTTTGGGGGAGCTAATTAATAGAAAATGAAATGTGTGTTTTGTTTTTTTACCCAGCTTCGTCAAGTTTATGGCATGTGACTTTTGGAACCTCATTATTTTGTGATTCTAGGTAAGATTTGTTTTAAATTTGCGCTACTTGTCTATGCCAGTCGTATATTTGACACAAAGTGTAACAGCACGTCTTTTTCAGTTCAGCTACATTCAGATTGACCAATCAGAGCCAAGCTTTTCAAGTCGAAGTCGAAGCAGACTCAAAGAGATGAAGATCTGCCCTCAGAAGTTACTGGTCAGTTTTAGTTGCTGTTTGAATAAATAGCTCACGTTTAGTTGTTTCCTATGTGGATAGATCTAAGGTCCAGCCGCCCTCCTCCTTCCTCCTCCTCCTCCATCTTCGTCCTCCTCCTTCCTCCCCCATCTTTGTCCTCCAGCCTCCCTCCTCCTTCCTCCTCCATCTTCGTCCTCCTCCATCTTCTTCCTCCAGCCTCCCTCCTTCTTCCTCCTCCTCCATCTTCTTCCTCCTCTTTCCTCCTCTTTTGACACCCTTCCTCCTCCTCCATCTTCTTCCTCCATCCTCCCTCCTTCTTCCTCCTCCATCTTCTTCCTCCTCCTTCCTCCTCTTTTGACACCCTTCTTCCTCCTCCATCTTCTTCCTCCTCCTTCCTCCTCTTTTGACACCCTTCTTCCTTCTTTGGATAATTTCTCATTATGAAGATATTTGATGTTGAGTTTTCTTGCTGTCTGAAACATAAAATAGATGGTATTTTTCTTCAAATATCTTGTAGTTTTGCAATGCTGTGTGGCACAATCTGGCTAATTTCATGAACTTTGTGTCAAGCAAAGTAAACAATATGAGTCTCAAATTAAATTTAGTGTGTAATGTATATGTTCCCTTTCAAGGGAACTCCCGTTGCGTCGAGAAATGACGCTATGGGAACGCTTTGCGTGATGACGTCTTGAAGCACATGTAAAATCAGTCCAATGGTGTGGCGGAACGTCAGAGGCGGGTGACGTCACGTACCAGGAAACTATAAAAGCCGGCCCAAAACAGAAAACGAAAGCTTTCTGAGTCTTCAGTTGCGCTCTGTGTTGAAATCTGTCCTTGTTATTTGGTGTTGTCTGTCTTTATATATATATACACTGCTCAAAAAAATAAAGGGAACACTTTTTAATCTGAGAATATCATCAAGTCAGTTAAACTCCTGGGATATTGATCTGGTCAGTTAAGTAACAGAGGGGGTTGGTAATCAGTTTCAGCTGCTTTAGTGTTAATGACATTAATAGCAGGTCCACTAGATGGGCAACAGTGAGACAACCCCCAAAACAGGAAAGGTTTTACAGGTGGAGGCCACTGAAATTTTTTTCCCTACTCATCTTTTCGGACTGTTTTTCACCAGTTTTGCATTTGGCTAGGGTCAGTGTCACTACTGGTAGCATGAGGCGATACCTGGACCCTACAGAGGTTGCGCAGGCAGTCCAGCTCCTTCAGGATGGCTCATCAATACGTGCCATTGCCAGAAGGTTTGCTGTGTCTCCCAGCACAGTCTCAAGAGCATGGAGGAGATTCCAGGAAGACAGACAGCTACTCTAGGAGAGCTGGACAGGGCCGTAGAAGGTCCTTAACCCATCAGCAGGACCGGTATCTGCTCCTTTGTGCGAGGAGGAACATGATGAGCACTGCCAGAGCCCTACAAAATGACCTCCAGCAGGCCACTGGTGTGAATGTCTCTGACCAAACAATCAGAAACAGACTTCATGAGGGTGGCCTGAGGGCCAGACGTCCTCTAGTGGGCCCCGTGCTCACTGCCCAGCACCAGGGAGCTCGATTGGCATTTCCCATTGAACACCAGAATTGGCAGGTCCGCCACTGGTGCCCTGTGGTTTTCACAAATGAGAGCAGGTTCACCCTGAGCACGTGACAGACAGGAAAGGGTCTGGAGAAGCCGTGGAGAATGTTATGCTGCCTGTAACATCGTTCAGCATGACCGGTTTGGTGGTGGGTCAGTGATGGTCTGAGGAGGCATATCCATGGAGGGATGCATAGACCTCTGCAGGCTAGACAATGGCACCCTGACTGCCATTAGGTATCGGGATGAAATCCTTGGATCCATTGTCAGACCCTATGCTGGTGCAGTGGGTCCTGGGTTCCTCCTGGTGCACAACAATGCCCGGCCTCATGTGGCGAGAGCATGCAGGCAGTTCCTGGAGGATGAAGGAATGATACCATTGAAGGGCCACCACGCTCACCTGACCTACATCCAATAGAACACCTCTGGGACATTGTGTTTCGGTCCATCTGACATCACCTGGTTGCACCTCAGACTGTCCAGGAGCTCAGTGATGCGCTGGTCCAGATCTGGGAGGAAATACCCCAGGACACCATCCGTCGTCTCATTAGGAGTATGCCCCGACGTTGTCAGGCATGCATACAAGCACGTGGGGGCCATACAAACTACTGAGTATCATTTTGAGTTGCTGCAATGAAATTTCAGCAAAATTGACAAGCCTGCTACATCATTTTTTCACTTAGATTTCCGGGGTGTCTTTGAATTCAATCCTCTGTAGGTTGATCATTTTCATTTCCATCAAACGATGTGGCATCCTTTCGTTCATAACACATTACCCAGTCCATATTAGTATAGATATCCAGCATGACATTTTTCCCCATTGAGATCTGATGTGTTTTCAAAGTGTTCCTTTAATTTTTTTGAGCAGTGTATATTGATTCAGTTATGGCGAGCAAGCAGCAGTATCGAGTGTGTGTCCATCCCTGCCCGTGTTATTTAACGGGAGGTGACACACACACTCTTTGTGTTGTTTGTTTGGGAGAGGAGCATGCCCAGTCAGCACTCGAGGGTGGTGACTGTGAGCATTGCTGTGCGCTTCCATTGCGTACGCTCCGATCCCGTTTGGCTCGGTTCAATCCCGACCACGTTCCCCAGGGCTCGGGTCCCGCCGCGGCTGAGGCTCGGCGGCGATCTCAGACCTGGGGTTCGCAAATGGATCTGTCAGTGGATGTTGAGACGGGCTCTGCCTTATCTCAGCATCAATCTGACAGATCCAGTGCCTCTCATCAGGGTGCGGAAGCACGCGCTGCGGTTTCTTCCCCCCTGATAGAGGCACCAATACTGCAATTGTCCAGCTCTGAGGAGTTGGATGTTGTGAGTGTTGAAGCTGAGTCTGAGGATTCGCCACCTCAGTCTCATGCGTTTGAGGAACTGCTCGATGTTATTACTAGAGCAGTTGACAGACTATCTATTGAGTGGCCAGAGGATAGGCAGGACGTTCGTTCGAAAAGTAAGCTCGACGAACGCTTCCTGCCATCTCGTGCTCAGCCTCAGCGAAGAAGCCTTCCGTTTTTCCCCGATCTCCACACCGAGGTGTCGAGATCGTGGGGAAAACCGGTTTCATACAGAG
Organism: Leuciscus idus; assembly: GCA_021554675.1. NCBI lineage: Eukaryota > Metazoa > Chordata > Actinopteri > Cypriniformes > Leuciscidae > Leuciscus > Leuciscus idus. The sequence continues at coordinate 28,683,345 of CM038643.1, read as the reverse complement.
TGTATGCACCACAAACATCTCACTATTCATCTATTCAGAATTATAAAGATTATGGTTATGGGGAGATGCCGAAGGTGGAGGAGACGCTTGCGAGCTATCTCTCTCCAGCAACGGCATCTTCCCTGAAAGCTCCTTCACTTCCCTCTAAGCCAGTAAAATATACTTCATCTCTGGTTCATAAATCTTATGCAGCCGCTGGTCAAGCAGCAGCGTGTCTGCATACGATGTCCATTATGCAAGCCTATCAGGCAGAATTATTGGGGGATTTAGAGGAGGGCGGGGGAATTGGTCCCGATACAGTGGCTGAACTACGCAGAGCCACAGATTTGTCTCTCAGGGCCACCAAGGAGACCGCTAAATCAATCGGGCGGTCTATGGCAGCCCTGGTGGCCACTGAGAGGCATCTGTGGCTCAATCTGAGTGATATAAAAGAGAAAGAAAAGCATGTTCTCTTAGATGCTCCGGTTTCCACTGTGGGTTTATTTGGCGATGCAGTAAACAGTGCGGTAGCTAAATCTCAGGAAGCTGCTAAACAGGCAGCTGCATTGCAAAAACTCCTCCCCCGCCGTTCTTTCTATGAGGCTGCTGAGCGGGAGCAGCCTCACTCCTCTAAAAAGAGCGCTGAGCACCGTGCCACTCAGAAGCAGAGCGTTTCCTCCCGTGCTCCCCCACAAAAACCTCGGGGACACGGAGGGCGCGCTCAAACCCAGCAGTCTTCGAGGGGTAAAACGGATCTGAGGACCGTTATTACGGCTGCTGGGAAGAAGTCCTGACGTCCGAGGACCCAGGACAAATGAGGGTAGTTCCCCCCGAAGCAGAGCGGTTAACACCTCTTTTTACGGTGCCCGTCTCTCTTCGGTACCCTCAGGGGACCGTTCTGCCAACCCTGCCACCTCTGGTGTTACAGGGCGCAGCGGTCTCCGGCGAGCACATATCTCAAGGTCCACCCGGAAACGTAGTGGCCTCGGGATGCCCGCCCCCTCCGAGGAGGGTGCTAGAGCAGTCTGTTCGGTCGTTCCCTGCCGGTTCGCCGTTACAGGGCGTCGAACCGACTACTCAACAGCAACAAAATCCAGAAACCAGTCTCGAGAGGCTGGTACCTCTAGTAGAATCTTTGACAGCGTGGAAGCTACTGTCAAATGTTTCTCGTTGGGTCCTGCAGACCGTGGAAAAAGGGTATCAGATACAATTCAAGAAACGCCCACCTCGGTTTATGGGGGTCCTGCCCACAGTGGTGGGCCCCGAGCAGGTTCTGGTTATGGAACAGGAAGTGAACACTCTGTTAGAGAAAGGGGCCATAGAATATGTACCTCCCTCCAGCAGGGAAACCGGGTTTTACAGCCGGTACTTCATAGTTCCAAAAAAGGACGGGGGATTGCGTCCCATTTTAGATCTTCGAGTTCTGAACGAGTCAGTCATGCAGCTCAAGTTCAAAATGTTAACATTGAGGCAGATCGTGCCACAGATCAGGTCCGAGGACTGGTTTGTCACGATAGACCTCAAGGACGCATATTTCCATATATCCATATGTCCGTGTCATTGGAAGTTCCTGAGGTTTGCTTTCGGGGGCAAAGCATACCAATATCGAGTTCTTCCATTCGGCCTAGCTTTATCACCCCGCACTTTCACCAAATGCATGGATGCAGCTCTGGCGCCACTGCGCCTCCAGGGTATTCGCATTATGAACTACATCGACGATTGGTTGATTTTAGCTCATTCGCATCAGATGGCGGTTCAACATCGAGATGTTGTTCTCGCCCACATGAAAGAGTTGGGGTTACGGCTGAACGCCAAGAAGAGTGTGCTTTCTCCACTACAGAGGACCACTTTTCTAGGCGTGGTTTGGGATTCTGTGTCGATGCAGGCGCGCCTGTCACTGCCACGGATAGATTCCATCCTTGCAGCTGTGAAAAGTGTAAAGCTAGGCCAGCTACTCACTGTCAAACAGTTCCAGAGACTGTTGGGTCTCATGGCAGCAGCTTCCAACGTGATACCTTTTGGACTGCTACACATGAGGCCCCTGCAGTGGTGGCTCAGGACCAGGGGGTTTTCCCCGAGGGGCAACCCATTTCGCACAATCAAGGTCACGCGGCGATGCCTACGTGCCTTGGTTATGTGGAAGAAGCCTTGGTTCCTGTCCCAGGGCCCAGTGTTGGGAGCTCCTTGTCGTCGCAAATTGCTAACGACGGATGCTTCCCTCACGGGCTGGGGAGCGATCCTGGAGGGTCGCTCGTCTCAAGGTCTGTGGGAAGACCATCATCGTTCCTGGCATATCAATCGCCTAGAGATGTTAGCTGTCTTCCGGGCTCTGAGGAGCTTTATCACAGATCTCAGGGGGCACCATGTGCTAGTACATACGGACAACACATCGGTAGTCGCCTATATCAACCACCAAGGGGGTTTGCGCTCGCGCCCGTTATCCAACTTGGCACGCCATATCCTCTTGTGGTCCCAGGGGAAGTTACTGTCACTCAGGGCAGCTTACATCCCCGGGGTCCAGAATATAGGAGCAGACACTCTGTCGAGGCAGGGGCCGAGGCCCGGGGAATGGAGGCTCCACCCCGAGGTGGTGGAGCTGATATGGAGGGAGTTTGGCCAAGCACAAGTGGATCTGTTTGCGTCTCGAGAGACGTCTCACTGTCCACTTTGGTTCTCCCTCACGCATCCAGCTCCTCTGGGTCTGGATGCTATGGTACAGACGTGGCCGAGGCTACGTCTGTACGCCTTTCCCCCAGTTGCTCTGCTCCCGGGAGTTCTGGAAAGAGTTCGCAGGGACCGGGTCCATCTACTTCTTATAGCCCCGCGCTGGCCGGGCAGAGTATGGTTTCCCGATCTTGTGTCCCTCCTCGACGGGCATCCTCTGGAGTTACCCGTCAGGAGGGACCTTCTGTCCCAGGCAGAGGGCTCGATATTTCACCCTCGGCCAGAACTGTGGAACCTGTGGGCTTGGCCTCTGAGGGGGCCCAGCTCATAGAGTCAGGTCTCTCAACCGAGGTTGTTGAGACCATTCTACAGTCCAGAGCTCCCTCCACGAGGAAACTTTATGCCCTGAAGTGGAGAGTATTCACTTCTTGGTGTAGTGACCGTCGGTTGGACCCAGTCCACTGCCCAATTGGTACAGTGCTGGAGTTCCTGCAGGAACGGTTCACTGCAGGTCTGACCCCGTCCACTTTAAAGGTCTATGTGGCGGCCATAGGTGCTTACCACATTCCTTTGGGTGGAATGTCTGTGGGGAAAGACCCCTTGGTATCTCGTTTCCTTCGTGGCACTTGGAGGCTGAGGCCTGCAGTTCGCTCTAGGGTGCCACCTTGGGATTTGTCCTTTGTGCTACAAGGCTTATCCCAGGCCCCCTTTGAGCCCATTGAGGAGGTTCCTGAGAAGTTTCTTACTCTGAAAGCTCTTTTCCTTCTGGCTATTTCTTCTCTCAAGAGAATAGGGGATCTTCAAGCATTGTCGGTTGCTCCGTCATGCTTAGAGTTTGCTCCGGGTATGGTTAAAGCGTTCCTTCATCCGAGACCGGGTTATATCCCCAAGGTCCCCACTAATGTGGTCAGACCTGTTGTTCTGCAGGCCTTCTGTCCTCCTCCCTTTCAAAATGCTGACCAGGAGGCTAATAATTTGCTTTGCCCTGTGCGGGCGTTAGACGCTTACGTCCACAGAGCTGCCCTGTGGCGTAAAAGTGATCAATTATTTGTGTGCTTTGGGTCCCCTAACAAAGGGGGCCCGGTGTCTAAGCAAAGGATGAGCAAGTGGGTGGTCGAGGCTATCTCACTTGCTTATGAGGCGGCTGGGCAGCCTTCTCCTTTGGCTGTCCGGTCGCACTCGACGAGGAGTATGGCGGCCTCTAAGGCCCTTATTTCAGGAGTTTCATTACAGGACGTCTGTGATGCGGCAGGCTGGTCCTCACCGCACACTTTCGTCAGGTTTTACTCTCTGGATCTAGACTCTGCTCCAGGGTCTCATGTTTTGTCTTCCTAGTGCTGCTCTACGGATTTCACACAGGACAGACATTTGTAGCTATGGAGGCGTTGGTATAGACGTTCCCATAGCGTCATTTCTCGACGCAACGGGAGTTCCCTTGAAAGGGAACGCCTCGGTTACGACTGTAACCTCGGTTCCCTGAAGAGGGAACGAGCGTTGCGTCGCCCTGCCATATCTCCTTCATGCCTGTCAGCTTGACTTCAGACTTTTACGAAGCTTTCGTTTTCTGTTTTGGGCCGGCTTTTATAGTTTCCTGGTACGTGACGTCACCCGCCTCTGACGTTCCGCCACACCATTGGACTGATTTTACATGTGCTTCAAGACGTCATCACGCAAAGCGTTCCCATAGCGTCATTTCTCGACGCAACGCTCGTTCCCTCTTCAGGGAACCGAGGTTACAGTCGTAACCGAGGCGTTTTCTATAAAGATATAATTCACAGAAGTTAGTGACAAAAAGTCATGGCATCGAGAAACATTCTCAAATAAAAAAAAACTAATATAAATAGCAACGGAAATAAAATATTACTAAAATGTTTAACAGTATATATATAAATAAATAATACTAAAATAACACTGGACTAATTAAGCTATTTTAAACAGTTTTTTATAAGATTCATATACTTTATAGTTAAACTAAAGGCACCCTTTTGAAAATTGGCTATCTAACAGAAAGTGAATATATGATATTGGCTAATTAGCCTTGGTTGGCATATTTAGATGTTGTCTATTCATCCATGCAAATTTACTGCAACTGCTGCTATGCAAATTTAATAGGATGTGGATACAAGTTATTATTGTATTTAATTAATAAAGGTATATTAATTAATTGTGTATTTATTATATGAATAATATACTTCTGCACGAGTAAAAATAATGCTGTTCTATTTATTTATTTTTGCCCATGTATAAGGTTGTGAGGATTTGTGTAAAGTTTATATAACCTAATGTTGAGTTTTATTATTTTTGTGAGTTGTACTCTATTCACAGATTGGATTATTTTAATTTAACTCTTCTTATTTACAGCAGTGAATAAATGTCATTAAAAGAAAATAAAGTATCACGGTTTATAGCTTGCTGAACTTTAAATGATTTGGATATCTACAGTTTTACATATAAGCACAACATAAGATTGGCCCCTCTGTATTAATTGTGGCCCCTCTTGTGACCCCCAGTTGAAAAATTCCTAGAATCGCCCCTGCGTATTCTGGACTCAAGGCGGAGGGGACGCGGATTCTAGTACTTGGTGGACTGGGAGGGTTACGGTCCGGAGCAGAGAAGTCGGGTTCCTGCAAGAGACATACTGGATCCCTCCCTTATCGATGATTACAATCGCCAAGTAGTTCCCTCTGTGAGCGCCAGAAGATGCTCTTAGGGGCTGGGGTAATGTCACGGTTCGCAGGTTTGCCTGTTCTTTCTGACTGTTTGTGTGTACTCTCCTGGTCTGATTGCCTATCAGCGTTGCCTAGTTACCAACCGCACTGACGAGCTAATCAGATCAGCCACAGTTGCGGCTCGTTACTGTGTCCTGTAAGTAGTCTTGTGTTTGTCCTGTTCATTGTCAGATCGTTCTGGTGTTCACGTCTCGTCACTTTGTTATTCAGTGTTTTTCTCCGTCTCCAGTTCCTGTGCATCTTCCTGCTGGAGTTTGGACTCTCATTGCTTTGATCATCCTGGGATTTTCTACGTGGATCATCGGACCTCAGCCCATTGCAGTCTCCCCGCTGCCAAGACCTGAACTCAGTCCTGCACCACTGCTTCAGACCTTGCTCACATTCTCGGTTTACTTAATGAACTGTCTTTACATTCGCAATTGGATCTTGTGTTCTCTTGCGTGACACCAGGACTTAAATCATGTTTATCAGCAATTTGGGAGAATAAGGAAATAAATTATACATCAATATTCCTATGAAATATTAGATATTATCAAAATGTTGCCAATTATTACTCCCATTATTACACTTCTTTTGTGTTGCCCCAAGAACACATTAATATGCAAATTACATACAGCATATACATTGTATTGAATGGGAATATTCATTTTATGACCATTTTACCCACATACAGTATTGCATAAAGTAAAATGGTGGATCAATTCATTCCGTTATATTTTTCAAATACGTGCCTGTCAGCAACTTACCTCAGCCTATCAGAAGCTAGTGTTGCAGTGTTTTGGCTTTATAGTTTCCTGGTTCATTACATAATTGTAACACCGGTGCCTCACTCTGGGCAGAAGAAACCGCAGCACGTGCTTCCAAACCCTGAGATGAGGCACTGGATCTAGGAGGTGAGGGCACAGAAGAGGCCAGGCCTGTCTCTAACACCTCTGCTAAATCCATTTGTGATCTCTATGACCTGAATCTCCACTGGCCTCGGCAGCAGTGCGACCCTAACCACGAGGAACACGAGCCTGAGCGCCCTCCTCTTAAAGTAATTCTCTCGACTCTCAAGATTATAATGATATAATGATATATATGCTTGTAACTTGGACAGACAACACCAAATAAGACAAACGAGTTCACAGAGAGAGCTCACTGAAGACACAGAAGCTACCGTTGCATTGTGTGGACATGCTTTATAGTTTCCTGGTCGTGACGTCGCCCGCTTCTGACGTCCTCTCACACAATTGGACTTATTTCACACGAGCTTCATGACACAATTACGCTGTAAGGGTGGATTTCCTACAGTGGTTCAGGCTGCAGGACTGCCAAATGACTAAAGAAAACTGTACATTTCTTGTCTATTACCACCCACTGCTACTTGTACCAATGACAGAAATAAGTGCAGTTACAAAAGCTTAATATGTGGGAGAGTGTTGCTTTAGTGTGATGATATTATATTGCAATAGGTAACACTTCAAAGTCAATAACAAATCAAAACTATTTAGTACATAATTTGTAATTGAAATGGTTTAATGACAATAGGCTTATGGTTACACTTAAAATAGATACTAAAAATATGTAATAGATGATAAAAACTTATACCATTAATTGTACCCAGCATATATGTAAAATGTTACCTGAGATATAGAGAGAGAGAGAGTGTGTGTGTAGAGAGTAAGAGACAAAAAAAGGAGGCAAAGAAATTGAGACAGAGAATAAAAGAGACAGAGCAACAGATGCAATCTTCTTTTATCCCTTCTCTGATGTGATTGTAACCCAAATGTGTGATGTTCAAACTGACCAATCAGATCATTACAACTTCCCCCATTGTACTAATGGTGTGACAATTCATAGACCCCCGAAGTCACACATCTTGGCCTACAGGCCTTGATCACTATCAGCCCCTCTGTGCATATAAATTCAAATAAGATTAAAATATCTTTGATTATTTTCAATTCTACAACAGTGACTGCACTGATACAGCTGAGAGAAACTGCAGCTGCTCATACAACACAATCACACACACACACACACACTGATCACAGCACACACACTAGTAACACTATATCATTACAATCAACATCACTCTTGTGTTTATGAAGAGAATGAGTCAGTGTTTCAATATGATCATCATGTTTTAGGTGTAATATATGATCCTGTCAATCAAACTGAACAGACTGCATTCAGTCACTTCTGCTGTCTGGACGTGATGCTTTCCATTTGAGCCTCAGAAACTTTTACATTCTTACACAATTACTGTCACAACGGCTGATTCTTGATTTGAGATCATGTATTATATTTTTAATAACATTTTCATATACAGTATATTTACACCATCGCCTATAAATGTAATGATTATGTAACAATTGGTGTCAGAACGGCTGATTCTTGATCTTTTTTTATGATATTTTTATATAATAAAGTTTTTAATCTCCTATAAATGATCAGTTTGTCTGCGCTGCTTCACTAAAGCAGAAGTGAAAGTGTTCCAGTCCAGATCATGTAACCAATCAAAGAGTGAGACTGAAAACCCCATTTGCATTGTCAGGGTGGAGTGATTGTGATCCTCTCAGAATAGAGCAGCTCTGTCTCCAGAGACCATGTTCAAACCCCAAGAGCTTTATTTGACATTTACTGCTACATCAACCTTCTGAAAAGCACCTGCATCTTCATCTGTTAGTTGAATGATGTTGTCAGACACAAAGTGAACTTGTTGAGAAGCTTTATTGAATGTTGCAGCAAACACAGCAGATTGAAAGATCACACACACACACACACACACACACACACACACACACACACACACACACACACACACACACACACACACACACTCTTTCAGTATTGAGTTGTAAATCACTCCAGCTGCAGCACTAGACTCATGTGAATCCTGCCTGACACAGGACACTCAGATACGGCTCATCTTCAGGAGAGAAACATCAGCACTCAGAGCTCTTGTGGAACGAGACCTCATGAGGAGCTCCATCATGTGTTACTCTGCAGACGTACAGCTCTCCCTCTTCCCAGCGTGCTTTGCTGAGGGTCAGGACGCTACTGCGGCTGTAGCGGCCGTCCTGCTGGCTCTCTGCGCTGGTCAGAACCCCCTCGGTGACCTCTGACCCGTCCAGTGTCCAGCTCACCAGCGCCCCCTGTGGAGAGTAAGAGCTGAGCAGGCAGAGCAGTGCGGATGAGTCTCCAGAGATCTGCAGAGAAGAGGGCGGCAGCAGAGACACTGAGGGCTTCACTGTGGGACCAGCTGCAGGAGACAAACACAACACATTCACACACACACTTTGGTTACAGTTACAGTTATAAGTAAAGTTTGCCACAATATCTAATAATTATTATTATTAATAAATGTTGTTCTTGTTTAGGACAATAAAAGATGAACTAAATATGAACTCAGTGTAGAAATAAATGAAGGAAAGACAAACCTGTAATAAACTGATTAAACTCATAGTGAGACACAGTGTGGAAATACGTTTAGAATTAATTTTTTGTTGAAAGGAATAATGCAATTCTTATAACAATCGTTATATATCATTGTTTTAGATTAAATGATTATACAACAATATCAGTAACACTTTATTTAAAGCCTTTATAGATATTGCATTATAAAAAGTATTTTTAATGCATTAATTATATATTGTTTTACACATTATAATGCATGTATGATCTCATCAATAATTGAAACCAAGGTTTTAACACATTATAATATTATCTATTCATTGTTACACCTCCAAAAAATTATAATACACTAAAACTCATGACAAACAACCAATTCTAGACGTAACAAGGAATTTGCAAATATTATAAAACATTTTAACTTTGTTTACAGTAATTTATGAAAACATATATGACATTATAACATACGCTATTGATACCTTTAATGCATTATACATAAAGGCTTTAAGTAAAGTGTCACCACAATATCTTATAGTCATTATTATTAATAAATGTTGTGTTTTTTTTCACTATAAAAAAACACTTTCTGAAATTAAAATTTTATTTTAAAATTGAATTATAATTTTTTTATTTGATGATTAAATAGACAGACTTACCGATCACCAGTTTAGTTCCTCCACCGAAAGTCCACCACAGTGATACAATCTAATGAAACGCTCGTACAAAAACCTCTATTCCACTCGAGTGAACACACTCCAGCAGAGAGAGAGAAACAACACTTCAACACACTGATATTAGAAGATCCTCAGCTCTTCTCAACACTCACTCATTCAGATTTGACTAAATGCTTTCTGATATAACACTGTTTAAAGAAATATATTTGATGAGCTGTGACCTCTGAGGTGACCTTTGACCTCTTTGATCATGGATGATGTTGTGGAGTTTCTCATAATGATGCTTCTGTTCTTCATATGCAGATCAATCATCATGATTCACAGAAAAACCTGCAGCTTCAGACTTCAATCTTCAGTGAAAATCTCTTCAAATAATGAGTTTATTGAATATTAGAGCCAAAGTCAATAGAAAGTGTCAACAATGAAAATATAAAAGGTATTTTGCATGTTCTCCACAGTCAAGCATGTTTTCATATTCAAGGTCTGTTCTAAAAGTATCTGGACTGGTTATGAATCTCCACACAAGATCATGAAACGTGAACAAGCTCTAATATGTCTCCATCTTTAACAGCCTGTTTCTTCTCCATTTGATGATTTCAGACACACATGAGGCTTCATGATAGATGGAGTGACACCATGAACTCTGATTAGAGATTCACAATCAGTCCTGATACTTTCTGAACAGACTCATGATTCATGATCTTACTTTAGTGATGGCGGTTCATCTAGTGGAAGTGTAGCAGTGATGATGGTCACATGACTGAATATGGACACAGAGATGGACGTTCATCTGCACATCCTCAGTGTCTCAGGAGTCACAATAAAAATACAAAATAAAGTCATGATTCTGTAACTCTAGTGTATATGAGTTTGTTATCAGCACAAGCTGTTGTAAATCCTGCCCACTTCTTTGCATTGTCAGCACATGCTTCAGTGCTCTGAGAGTGTTTATAGTGCTGTGAGTTTAACACTTCATGACTGAGAGCAGAACACAATCTTCATCATCACACAAGACTAAACTACAGCAATGAACACAATCTACATCTTCATCTGGACTCTCTGTCTGTGTATTGAAGGTAAATGTTTCAAGAAAATGTTAAATTGAAATATTATAATATCATCAACAGTGAATGCTGCTTTTCTAACTCTCACTATTTCTAACAGGTTTCAGTGGACAGGTGACTGTGACTCAGACTCCTTCTGTAAAAACGGTTCAAACTGGTGAATCAGTCTCTATAAACTGCAAAACAAACACAGTAGTGTATGATGGCTGTACAGGTTCATATACTTGTATGGCCTGGTACTCACAGAAACCTGGAGAAGCTCCTAAACTCCTCATATATGCAGCAACAAGACCTAGTACTGGAACTCCATCTAGATTCAGTGGCAGTGGATCCAGAACTGATTTTACTCTGACCATCAGTGGAGTCCAGACTGAAGATACAGGAGATTATTACTGTCAGAGTTATCACTATATCAACAGTAAACTTGTGTTCACACAGTGATAAAGAGTCGTACAAAAACCTCTGTCAGTCAGACGTCACAGTGACTGCACTGATACAGCTGAGAGAAACTGCAGCTGCTGATGGAGGATCACAAACTACACGATGAATGTTTAGCAAAGTTTCTAAAAACTTTTAAAAATAAATATAAATTTATCAGTAGTAATGTATTTGATATGAAATAAGAGTTAGAGCTGATATTGATTATGGCACTGGGATGTTTTATTGTTAGTGTTTCAGATCACAGTATGAGAGCGATGCGGAGTGAAGCAGAAACACCAGTTGTTTTTAATGTGTTTTCTCACTCCAGGATTGATCTCAGTGGTTTCTTTCATCAGTGGTCGTGGAAATAATATACATACTAACTAATCAGATTTGGTCTGAAAGGAAAGTTTGAAAGTTGTTGCTTATAGAACTGTTATATAAAGTAATATCACATTCACAGTCGTGCTGCTCTTCATGTCTATGGTAGAATCACAGGCGTGCTGATATTCAGTATAACTGCACTCTTGATCATGTGACACTGCTTAAATGTGGCAGGAGGAAAGATAAAACAGCACAACACCTTCACACATTTAAAGACAACTTCAGCAAGGGCATTTAACCCTAATATAAATATGGGAGAGGCTATTTGCATTCATTTAAAATAGCATTAGATGAAAATAATTTTTAGTAATAAGTGTAAATAGTAGTCAGATGCTAGATGAGTGTAAATTCTGTTACAGATATTTACACTTATATTTATACTATATTTTATACTTATTTTCTAAAACATGAAACAGTGTGTAGGCCTAACATAACAACATATTCAGTGTATGTGATAAATTAAAGTCATAAATGGATGCTGTCTTATTGGGATTATATGTAAAATAAACACCTGATATTCACTGGCAAAAGGGAAAAGAATGAGATCATTCAAACTTAAGGCTAGTAGATCAACGACATCAAAGCAGAGGGGACATTCTTTAAAACGTCTTCTTCATTCGAGTTCGAACAGTGTGAGGGAGCGCAATAATGACAGAATTTTAGCAGATTTTTTTGCCGTAAAGTAATTCGTTACATCGCAAGACCTGAGACCTGAGAATCACGCGATACTTCCAGCAATCCGCCGGCCCAAAGTTGCAAGGGTGGTTTTTCGTCTCACAGGCGCTTGGAGGGTGCGAGACGACCACCATTCAACCCGAAAACAGTCATATAACTATTCCAATGACTCCGAAGCTGTTCGGTTAAGGTAAAAAAGTTACTTAGTTCACCTTTAATACACATATAGAAGTGTTTATTTGATTACAGGTTTTTTCTTTTTTTTTTCTTTTTCTGTTTTTGCTACCAAGCATTGTTTAATACTGAAGCCACATTTTCTAAACTCTTCATTCAGTCTGCATTACCAACATGAATCTTGGCCAAAGAGTTAATCTCACTCAGACCAACAAAACACTTCATATATGTCTCAAAATAAGCTCATTCCTCCATAACACTGGCAACAATTCTCATTCAGAAAACATACATGTCATTCATAACACACTGAACTAAACACACTAACAACAGGAGCATTACACAAATGATGAACTTTTATCTTTAAAGTTTGAATGATTATTTTTTTCACATTAAGATTCATTATATGATAAGAATATGATTTTTTTTTTTTACTGACTGTATTACAGTATAAAGAATGAATGAGAAATGCATCAATTTTAAACAATACTAAAAAATAAAAATAATAATCCACCAAACATGTCTAGTATATGGAAGCCCTTTCCCTCCACATGAGAAAAAAAGTCATTATTACAAGATACATTTGTAAAATCTCATACAAAAAAAAAAACAACAAAAAAAAAACATTATGACATTAATGTTAAGGATTTTAACAGTGTTGGGCAAGCTGGAAAATGTAGAGAGCTAAGCTAGCAGTTACTGTACATTAAATGAAGCTTCACTACACTGAAGCTTCACCCTGGGAAATGTAGCAAGCTAAGATACAGCAATATGGCAAAAGTAGTTTACGTATCGATACCTTTACAAAAATATTGATATTAAAATTATATTAATAATTTCTGCATCACTAAGTGTTTTTGGTACTTCTTTTTAAGGTTTGTGCTAAATAGAAAACACCCCTCCCTGACATATTTAGCTGGCCCGTGAGAGAAGCGAGCGATGTGCCCTGCCCACACGTACACTCTAAAAACTCCTGGGTTATTTATTCAACCCATTTTCTGGGTTATTTGTGTTGGGTTAAAATTATGGGTTATTTTTTCAGAGAGTAACCATTTTCTGGGTTATAGGGCTAATATTTTGACCCAATTCATGGGTTGTTTGGGTTTCTGGGTTATTTTTCAAAGAGTAACCCATGTTCTGAGTTATAGGGTTGGCTTTCTCTCTCTCTCTCTCTCTCTCTCTCTCTCGCAGTTGTTCTGGAATTTTCTCACAACAGTCGTTTGAAATAACCGTCGCTTTGCGCTCGATCCGTTTTGGCCTGTGCTTCATCGGTGCAACTTCATCTATATTCAAGGTAAGAGAGTATTTTCAGTGTTGATGTAATGTTAACTTTTCTGTGTCCATGTCCCTGCTGCTAGTTTAGCACCATTTGCTAAAAAAAAATACGTTGCTACGTTGAGACTAGCGTTAGCCGTGGTAATTCTGTGGTTGGCATGTAGCCGCGGCTATCACGACAACATCTAGGAAAACTCGAGGTAACGTTATCGCACACCAGACGCGATTTTGAACACGGTCCTGAGCCGTTGCTGGGTGCCGCGGACAGACCGCCGGTGTGTGTGTGTCTGTTACACTCATAGAGAATAATGTGTTCGAATTTTAAAGACGCGGCGCTGCGCTTCTCATCCGGTGTGCGAGCCCCTTGAGAGAGTGCACGTCCGGTGAGCGATACCTCGAGTTGTCCTAGACGCGACGCAGCGCTTCTCGTCCGGTGTGCGAGCCCCATAGCCGCGGCTACAGAGCGACGAGGCAACACAATAGTTGAGTTATGTTTACCAGCTGTGCCGTGCTTATCATATTATACAGTGCTCTACTGGCTGAAGTAGTGAGAGTTAAAGAAGCGGGTCAAGTCTTCAAATTGTTGCTAACCTCTATATTGCTATGTTTTCTCCAGGTCATTTTGAATGGACAGTTTTGTCGCTGATAAGCTAACTGAGTGGCAGCTGTCTGAGCTGACAGAGAATTTTAGAGGTGAGCATTTTACTCTTATTGCCCTTAGGCCTATATCATCTCTCTATACCTACATTTTTTTTTTTTTAATAAGACTTAAATGTGTCAGTGCAAGATTTTGTGAAAGTCACAACTTCATCGACAGTGGGGTATGTACAACCCTAAAAGATTATTGTGCCTTGTCTTTAAGCTGTTATGCATAAGAATGGGCTGTCATTACACTTTTTAATGAAAGAAAATATGTCATTCACACAAAATGGGTAATGTTAATGCTGCAAAAGAACCACATTAGTTAACTAGCAATTTGGGCCACAAAAAAAAAAAAAAAAAAAAGAAAAAAAAGCCACTGCATTCCCTTAAAAGTGATTATTTGTTAGCTTGATAATGAAAGAGTGTCTGGTGAGTGGTTCACAATTGTCTCGACTTATTAACAATACTCATGTTGTCTTGTTTTCTGTCTTTCAGATGAAGACATAGATGAGGAGGCATTTCTTCTCTTTGATGAGGACACTATCAAAAATCTTGTCCCCAAAGTTGGCCCCAGGCTTAAATTCATGAGGCTCTTCTGAGAATTGTTGTTTATTTTTCTATTTTTTATTTCTAATATTGTTATTTCAGTGTGACCTAAAATAAATATGAAAATAAACATGTCCAAGTGTGTGTTTTTTCTTATAGATTTTTATTTAATGCAATAAAAATGTAAAAGTGCTTGAAGTGTGTAATATAATGTAAAACAAAGTTTTATTTTCTGAAATAAGGCATACTGGGATAGTGACCCAAGTTAGGTTATTTTTGACCCAACTCCTGGGTTAAAAAAGGATCAACTAATTTTTGGGTTATTTCTACCCAGATGTTGGGTTTTTTAAACCCAACATTTGGGTCAGGTATTTAACCCAGAATTGGGTCAAAAAGCATAACCCAATTTTCTGAGTTGAAATAACCCATAAATTAGTTGGTCCCTTTTTAACCCAGGAGTTGGGTCAAAAATAACCCATTATGGGTTATTTTTGACCCAGGAGTTTTTAGAGTGTACACGTCATGTAGACGGCACGTATCGCACGCGTCTAGAAAGAAAGAGAAGTGTTATGTGGTGCTACTTTTCAACGGCAGACAAAAATATAGCAAGATGCAATATTTGTGACAAGAAAGTTTCACACAGCAGCAACACAAGCAACCTCTTTAAACATTTAAAAACAACACACCCTGAAACGTATAAAGAGGCTGAACAAAAACAAGCTGCCAACAGTGTCTCCCGCTCCACCCTCTGTCCGACAGAAGACGTTGCAGGAGAGTTTTCAGGGAGACCCTATCCAGGTACTACAGAGTTATTATCTCCTTCTCTCTCTTTCGTTAGGCTACATTAGGGTAAAAACCTAATATATACATTAGCCTTCGGGCAACCCACATGTTATATTATATATAGACATATACTACTGGGGTCTGTAATATTATTTTTTCAAAATAATAGTTATGTTCACAATTGTTGCATATGTTTGATCAAACATATAGTAAACACAGTAATACATATATTATTACAATTTAAAATGACAGTTTTTTTATTTATTTTAAATATATTTTAAAATGTAATTTATTCCTGTGATGCAAATCTGAATTCTCAGCAGCCAATACTCCAGTCTTCAGTAACATGATCATTCAGAAATCATACATATATTCAGCTTCCCTTTAGTCATTGCAAACCTTTATCCTTTTCAGATGATTCCCAAAGAGCCCAAGACATCACAAGGAGCCTAACCAAGATGATTGTTACTGACTTGCAACCAGTTTCAATGGTTGAGGATGCAGGTTTCTGTAATTTCATCAAGGTGGTTGATCCCCGATCCCGGGTAGGAAATCCTTTATGTCAAGTGAAATTACAAAGCTATATGAGCAAGTCAAAACATGACTGAAACACTCATTAGACTCTGCAAGCAGTGTGGTTTTAACAAGTGACATGTGGACATCAAGAACAACTGAAGTATATTTGACTGTATCAGGACATTTTATTGACCAGAATTGGGAGATGCAGGCTTGAGCTCTTGAGACAGTCCATGTAGCTGTACAGCACACAGGACAACATATATCTGATGACTGGGGCATTACCAGTAAGGTCTGCTGTTATTACTGACAACGGAGCTAATATGGTCTCAGCTGTGTGGAAAACCCACTGGAAACACATTCCCTGTTTCTCACACACCCTTAACTTAATCGTGAAAGACTCCATTAAGGCCGATACGAGTTTGGAGTCCATTCTAGAGAAGTGTGGTGCTATTGTTCGGTTCCTCCACCATAGCACCAAAGCATCTGACAAGCTAAAAGAAGTGCAAGTACAATTGCAACTGCCAGAGCACAGACTAATCCAAGCAGTAGAGACCCGGTGGAGTTCGGTGTTCTACATGCTGGAGAGACTGTCAAAGCAAAGACAAGCGGTTATAGCAGCACTTTGTCTTCTTGGGAGAAACACCATGTGCTTGAATGATGAAGAATAGTCCCATCTCAGCCAAGCCATTGAAGCTCTCAGGCCCTTTGAGGAGGCCACTAAGGACGTTTCAGCAGAGCAGTATGTAACCATTTCAAAAGTCATACATCTGGTCTCGCTTCTCCAAAATGCAACCATGTCTGCTGGGCAGAATGGTAATACTCTAGCTTTACAGCTTGCAACACAATGCAAACGACGCTTTGAAAACATTGAGCACAACTATACTCTTGCAGCCGGCACCTTTTTGGACATTAGGTTCAGAAACATTCCATTTTGTGAGACTGGAAATGTGGAAACCATCAAATCGCGGCTCATCAGTGAGATGCAAGCTCTGGGCAGACGGGCTACAAGCAGTGAACCCTCAGTATCAAGCACCTCTACAGGAACAGCCTTGACAGTGGCACAGGAGTCATCTGCTGCAGATACTGAAAGGGATGCTGACTGTTCAACATCCAAGGGAGGATTATGGCAGGAGTTTGACACACGTATATTGGCTTTTCAGGGGAATCGCACAGCAAATACAGATGCATACATTCAGATGCGCAGATATATGGAAGAAAAGGTGATCCCAAGAAGTGAGGACCCTTTGCTATGGTGGAAAAAATATGAGAGCACATTTCCACTGCTCAGAAACCTCGCAAAAAAATACCTTGGAATTGTGGCAACCTCTGTTCCAGCAGAGAGGCTGTTTTCTAAGGCAGGAGA